>CM053036.1:84421968-85621968 GCA_028564925.1 Lithobates sylvaticus | reverse complement strand
ATTTTGTTTGGGAGCCACGTCGCATGACCGCGCAATTGTCAGTTAAAGCGACGCAGTGCCGAATCGCAAAAAGGGGCCTGGTCTTTTGGCTGCAAATTGGTCCGGTCTGAAAGTGGTTTAAAGTATTTTTTTTTTCTAACATAACAAACATGTTATACTTACTTACTATGTGAAATGGTTTTGCACAGACCAGCGTGGATGCTCCTCTTCTTGGGTCCCACGCCGGCGTTCCTGGCCCCCCTACCTGCCAGGGGCCCCCACAGCAAGCAGCGGTACCCAAGCAGACACGCTCCTGAACCCGACTCTGTGTGTTCATTCACACATGGAGCCATGGTTCGGCCCCACCCCCTCCATCTCCTGATTGACACACTGGCTGTGATTGACAGCAGTGGTAACCAATGGCTCCAGCTGCAGCCAAAAGCCAATCAGGGGTGCGAGACCGCAGAGAGCCGAAGCTCTCGTGGACATCGCTGGATCAAGAGGGGCTCAGGAAAGTATTGGGGGGGGGGGGGGGCTGCTGCACACAGGAGGATTTTTACCTTCATGCATGAAAGTAAGAAAACAACTACTTTAATTATGTTAGATACTACTCCACAGTCCCCTCCTAAACATTGCAAATCAGGGACTGCATGCATGGGTTTTTAAGCAAGTTAAAAGGGAGCAAAAAATGTATTAATATTTGTTTTAAGTTGTACTATGTTAAGGGGAACATGTAACAAATATAAAGTAGATGTTATCCCAATTTGGCTGCAAATAAGGAAATACGATTTAAAGTGGAGGAACACCCTGAAAACAAAAACTTTTCAAAATGTTAATAACAATTTCAAATGAAAAAAAAAAAAAAAAATTTTTTTTTTTTACTTACCAGAAATGGCTTATCCTAATCTGCCTCCTCCAGGCCGCGGTGATCTTCTCTCCTTCCGTCTTCTATGGAATGGGGCGCAGTGTGTTATGGGAACTGTGTCCCACAACACATTGCGTTCCCCATTCACAAATCCCACTCGCGCATGCGCAGTAGGCCGCGCGCCGACTCGCGCATGCGCAGTAGGCCGCGCAAAGCCGTTTCCCTCACTGAGGATGGCGGCGCTGGATCCGGAACGCCGAGGGACATCTCGACCTGCACGAACAGCATCGCGGGCGCCCTGGGAAGGTAAGTGTACTTATTAAAAGTCAGCAGCGACTTTTTTTTTAGCTGCTGACTTTTATTTTTTTTTTTTTTTTTTTTTTTACAAACTATTTTATTAGGTGCAAAAGGTGGTACAAAAAGAGTACAAAAATATGTCGAAACATTGACAGTGTAGCGATACCCCCAGTTAAGAGGGCCGCTGATTTGTTTTGGGTCCCTGAGTACAGCTCCACCGACCCCCGGCAATTTGCTCTACCCGCTCTGGCACAGTTAGTCAAGGGGTATGTATCCAGGGCCGGATTAACATAGGGGCTATTGGAGCTGCAGCTCCAGCCCCTTTCTCAAGATAGGCCCATTTGCCCAAAAAAAAAAAAAATCAAAAAAAAAAAGGATCGACTTCGAGGGTTGTAGCTCAGCGACCAGGAGTCATAGAGACTCCCCATTTAGTGGGTAGGTAGCTGAGAGAGGATGAGATCACAGGGCTTATAATAATTATTTGTATATTACTTATGATAATTAACCCCTTGCTACCCAGGCCAATTCTGACACTTCTATCCTACATGTAAAAATCATCATTTTTTTTTTTTTTGATAGAAAATTACTCAGAACCCTCAAGCATTCTATATATTGTTTTCCATTTTCCCTATGGAATAAAATGGTGGCCTTTGCAACTTTTTATGTTACACGATATTTGCGCAGCAATTTTTCAAATGTTTTTTTTTTGGGAAAGAAACTGTTTCATTCATAAAAAAAACACTAAAGTTAGCACGATTTTTTTTGTGTAACAAGCGATGCTTTACATTTTTTTGCAGGTTACTTGTTTAGAGTTAGAGAGAAGGTCTAGTGCTAGAATTATTGCTCTCGCTCTAACGATCGCGGCGATACCTCACATGTGTGTATCTGGCTCTGATACTAACCAGTGCCTACCCAGCCACTGACTAGTATCTCTCCCCAGCCTGTCCCCACACACCTGCTGACCTGTGAATGGGGGGAATTACTCCCGCAGTGTTAGTGTGTTCTGCCTGTGAATACAATGATTAGTGTTGCTAACTATAGCTGGCAGCACTGATTGTTTTGGGGAAAACCTGACAGGCTGGTTGTACTCAAGTCGGTTAATAGGTTGACCTGTGTAAAACCTGCTAGCCCATACATAGATCGACTATGGTTGGTCTCTGCTTAATTGGTGTAATTTCAATCCATATATGGCCCGCTTAACCACTACGCAGTCCCTAAACATCCTTCCACAAACCTTTTTACATTTTTCCTTACCAGATTACTTCATCCTCCTCTCCTATACATAGCCCACTGTCATACTCTCCACATTTCTCTCCTGTACATACTGCTCACTGTCATACCCTCCACACTTCTCTCCTATACATAGCACCCGCTGTCATATCCTACACACTCCTCTCCTTTACATACAGTGGTGTGAAAAAATGTTTGCCCCCTTCCTCATTTCCTGTTCCTTTGCATGTTTGTCACACTTAAGTGTTTCGGAACATCAAACCAATTTAAACAATAGTCAAGGACAACACAAGTAAACACAAAATGCAATTTGTAAATGAAGGTGTTTATTATTAAAGGTGAAAAAAAATCCAAACCATCATGGCCCTGTGGGAAAAAGTGATTGCCCCCCTTGTTAAAACATACTATAACTGTGGTTGTCCACACCTGAGTTCAATTTCTCTAGCCACACCCAGGCCTGATTATTGCCACACCTGTTCACAATCAAGGCATCACTTAAATAGGAGCTGCTTGACACAGTAAGGTCCACCAGAAGATCCTTAAAAGCTACACATCATGCCGAGACCCAAAGAAATTCAGGAACAATTGAGAAAGAAAGTAATTGAGATCTATCAGTCTGGAAAGGGTTATAAAGCCATTTCCAAAGCTTTGGGAATCCAGCGAACCACAGTGAGAGCCATTATCCACAAATGGCGAAGACATGGAACAGTGGTGAACCTTCCCAGGAGTGGCCGGCCGCCCAAAATTACCCCAAGAGCGCAGCGACGACTCATCCAAGAGGTCACAAAAGACCCCACAACAACGTCCAAGGAACTGCAGGCCTCACTTGCCTCAGTTAAGGTCAGCGTTCATGCCTCCACCATCAGGAAAAGACTGGGCAAAAATGGCCTGCATGGCAGAGTTCCAAGGAGAAAACCACTGCTGAGCAAAAAGAACATCAAAGCTCGTCTCAATTTCTCCACAACACATCTTGATGATCCCCAAGACTTTTGGGACAACATTCTGTGGACCGATGAGACAAAAGTGGAACTCTTTGGAAGGTGTGTGTCCAAGTATATCTGGCGTAGAAGGAACACTGCATTTCAGAAAAAGAACATTATACCACAGTAAAATATGGTGGTGGTAGTGTGATGGTCTGGGGCTGTTTTGCTGCTTCAGGACCTGGAAGACTTGCCGTGATAAAAGGAACTATGAATTCTGCTGTCTACCAAGAGATCCTGAAGAGAATGTCCGACCATCTGTTCGTGTACTCAAGCTGAAACGAACTTGGGTTCTGCAGCAGGACAATGATCCTAAACACACCAGCAAGTCCACCACCGAATGGCTGAAGAAAAACAAAATGAAGACTTTGGAGTGGCCTAGCCAAAGTCCTGACCTGAATCCTATTGAGATGTTGTGGTATGACCTTAAAAAGGCCGTTCATGCTCGAAAACCCTCTAATGTAACTGAATTAGGACAATTCTGCAAAGATGAGTGGCCAAAATTCCTCCAGGACGCTGTAAAAGCCTCATTGCACGTTATCGCAAACGCTTGGTTGCAGTTGTTGCTGCTAAGGGTGGCCCAACCAGTTATTAGGTTTAGGGGGCAATCACTTTTTCACACAGGGCCATGATGGTTTGGATTTTTTTTCACCTTTAATAATAAACACCTTCATTTACAAATTGCATTTTGTGTTTACTTGTGTTGTCCTTGACTATTGTTTAAATTGGTTTGATGTTCCGAAACACTTAAGTGTGACAAACATGCAAAGGAACAGGAAATGAGGAAGGGGGCAAACACTTTTTCACACCACTGTAGTGCCCGCTATCATACACATCTCTCCTGTACATAGTGCCCACTGTCGTACCCTCCACATTCCTCTCCTGTACATACTGCTCACTGTCATACCCTCCACACTCCTCTCCTATACATAGTGCCCACTGTCATACCCCAACACTCCTCTCCTATACATAGTGCCCACTGTCATACCCTCCACACTCCTCTCCTGTACATACTACTCACTGTCATACCCTCCATACTCCTCTCCTATACATAGTGCCCACCGTCATACCCTCCACACTCCTCTCCTGTAATTACTGCTTACTGTCCTACTCTCCACACTTCTCTCCTGTACATAGTGCCCACTGTCGTACCCTCCACACTCCTCTCCTGTAATTACTGCTTACTGTCCTACTCTCCACACTTCTCTCCTGTACATAGTGCCCACTGTCATACCCTCCACACTCCTCTCCTGTATATATTGCTTACTGTCATACCCTCCACACTCTTCTCTTATACCTAGTGCCCACTGTAATACCCTCTACACTCCTCTGCTCTGCATAGTGCCTTCTGCCATACCCTCCGCACTCCTCTCCTGTAAATAGTGCCCACTGTCATACCCTCCACACTCCTCTCCGGTACATACTACCCTCTGTCATACCCCCACACTCCTCTCCTGTACATACTGCCCACTGTCATACCCTTCACACTCCTCTTCTGTACATACTGCCCACTGTCATACCCTTCACACTCCTCTCCTGTACATGCTGCCCACTGTCATACCCTTCACACTCCTCTCCTGTACATACTGCCCACTGTCATACCCTCCACACTCCTCTCCTGTACATACTGCCCACTGTCATACCCTCCACACTCCTCTGCTGTGCATACTGCCCACTGTCATACCCTTCACACTCCTCTCCTGTACATAGTGCCTTCTGCCATACCCTCCACACTCCTCTCATGTACATAGTGCCCACTGTTAGACCCTCCACATTCCTCTCCCTCACCTGCACATACTTCCCACTTTTATACCATCCATACTCCTCCCCTATGCCTCTTACCCACAAAAACAGTTCTTTAAAATTATACTGAATATTCTCAATGCTCTAGAATGGGCACACTTTTGTAAGTTCAACTAAAGGAATTTGTTCTGCCCCATTATTAGTACTTATTTAATTTTGTAATTACTATTTGATGTACATAGGAACATAGGGGATATCAGCTACTCTAAATATAGCACTTGTAAAAAAAGTGTCCCTGAAAATATTTTTGAGAGGCTCCTGTGATATCAAAGCGGTAGTAAACTTTTCTAACATTACTACTTTTTAGAGGCCCTGAGGTAGGTTATGCCATAATGTACAAGTATGCACAGCATATTAGCACATTAGGGTACACTTAAATTGTCAGACTGAGCCCTCCAGTGCTGTGATCAATCCGGCGGGGCCCGGGCGCTTCCATCTTCACCTGGTCTTCCTTCCGGGTTCTGTGCCTTCGGTCACTTGCCTTGGCCGGGCTGCATTGATGTCATTCCCACACATGCTCATGTGCATCCTCTTTCTCTCATCCCCCCTTTCTCTCTCAACCTCCCTCCCTTACCCCTCACACCTCTTTCATCCCCTTTCTCTCTCTCTCTCATCCTCCCTCTCTCTCTTTAATTTAATTTGTTATAACAAAAAATTTTTGCATTTTTATTTATAAAAGGCCCGACCAAAATCCTCAGCACCAGGCCCATGATGTTCTTAATCTGGCCCTGTATGTATCTATGCACATATAAACATCACTTATACTCTAAGTGTAATGGGTATGAACTCACAAGCAGACTGCTGAAATAAGAATAACTGGCTTTACTTTGTCAGTAAGGAAAAGAAATAGCAACATGCATTTAAACATATGACTTACAATACTTTAGCAGGTCCCTGCAATATGCACTTTAACATGTACACACATATGTATCAAACTAGCAATGGGGAACGGAGCGCCAAATGTAGCGACCGTATGCTATGCACCCCTGAGGTGCAATAAATCTATCTGCGCCAACCTAACGGACCAGGCCTGATCCCTAGCAATAGAGCTCAGTCCTTGTACTAGTACAGTGTTCTTCACCGGCAATAAATCTGTAGAGGTGGTGCACATGTAGCTTTAAATGGTATCTTTGTAATCCACAGAAAGTAACATTTGCTGCTCTGAGGTAAATTGCGCCTAGGCAGTTCAATAGGCATAAAACGTGTGAATCAATGCAGGATGAGCCTCTCAGCTCTCTCACCAATCCTTGGGTACCGTCCTCAGCTCCGGTCCCTCCAATGGCGGCTCCGGTCTCCTCAGTCACAGCCCCTGCGCTCCGGTCCTCAGCTCCGACCGACCGACTGTAGGGAAGAGTCTCCGCTCCGCTGCTGCTGACTCTTAGGGATGAGAGTCTCACTCCATCTGCTGCAAGGCCCAGGCTTCAGGCCTTCAGCAGTCCCGGTCCGCACGGGTGTCCCCTCAGGAACAAATCTCCGCGTCACACGCTCCGTCAGGAGAGGGAGACCAGTCAGGTGAGGCCTCAGAAGAGGAAGTGTCAGAAGAGGAAGAGGCGGTCTCTCCTCTTCCTTTTTATAACCTCCCCCAGCAGCCTCTCGGGCGGAAACGAGCAGCCCGGGAGCCTGGGGAATCATGGGGGATGTAGTTTCTTCCCCTAAAAGGGGTACGACCCCGCTACAACAGTAATAACAAGTTTTACATATGTAACATTGTAAGATACAAATGATTGAGTTGGTAGTCTTAGTTATGGTACAAACATTTTGATTATGGTATATAGTACATTATTACGAGTATACTGGTGCTTTATGTGTAGACATTCTCAGGATGGATTAAAAAAGGATATGGAATGTTTATACCACGGATCCCATTTTTTATTATATAAATGGATGGTGTTCTGAATTGTATGAAATATTTTTTCCATAAGGTTGATGTTGTTTATTCTAGTTTTTAAATGTTCTAAAGGAACTGATTGGGATTTCCAATGATATGCAATTAACCAGTGAATTGCAACACAGATTGTATGTACTAATCTAGTATTGTGCGTAGAGAGACCGATAACAGGTGCGAATAAGAGACAACTGTGTGGGGTAAGGACAATGTTGTTATTTGAGATTATAGAGGTGAACCTTTCTAACTGTTTCCAAATATGTGTAATCTTATTACAGTCCCAAAATATATGTATGTATGAACCTGGGGTATCACAGCCTCTGAAGCATGTTTGTGGTGTTGTGGGGAATATGGAGTGTAGTTTGACTGGGGTATAGTACCATCTGGTGAATAGTTTCATTGCTGTCTCCTTAACTGTGATAGATCTAGTGCATTTATGTAAGTTGTTAATGCATGTATCCCAGTTTTGGGCAGAGAAAGAGATGTTTAATTCTTGTTCCCATTTTAGCATGTATGGTAGTTTGTTTGTTTCTGTGTTGTTGATTAAGTTTGAATATATCTCTGATAAAAGGCCAGATTTTCTTGGGGACTTTAGACATATGTTTTCGTAAAATGAGGGTGGGGGGGGAGTTTGTTGTTTGAAAATTTGTGTTAAATACATTTTTTTTTTTTTAAGCTGACACACCGCTTTAAGCTGACTAAGCTCTGTTAAATGTACTTTATCAAATGTGTATCAACCTTCTCTGGCTGTCTGCCACAGTCAGGTTGTATTTGTTATTGACAACATTTTGGAGAAATAAGGATACCATGTTCAGTATGATCCATACATTCTCCCCACACCGTTTTGAGGTCATCAGGCCTTATTCTGATCACACTCTCCAGAACAAATAGAGAAACAAATCTCCCCAAAGGCAAAGGGAATAATAAAAACTTGACAAAGGACACAACCCTTCCCATAACAAAAAATGCCTTTACAAACACTAAACTAGAATATATTATATACTCCACAATAGATCTCTAATAGTTTTTTCTGATAGGACAAAACAATTAAAGCTTGACTACACAAAACACCATTTGCTGCTGTATTTTATTGAATAGTTTTAATCCATTTGCTGTATAATGTATACTTTAGAATATTTAGAGAACATTAAATTACTGTAGATTGCTAAATTGGCTTTTTCCTAATAAATTTTTGAAAAGCTGCTTTTATTTCTTTGTTCCTCAGACTGTACAAGAGAGGATTTAACATTGGAATGACCACAATATTTAAAAGAGATACAGCTTTAGTGTTGTGATAAGCATTATTAGACGGTGGCAAAAAGTACACACATACTAGAGTCAGATAAAGCACTGATACAACCGTGAGGTGGGATGAACATGTTGAGAAGGCTTTGAGCCTGCCTTTAGCAGACTGGATCTTTATAATCACTGAAATAATGGAAACGTAGGAAGATACTGTAAATAAGAAAGCTGGTAACGCCAAAAAAGCTGCTTCGCAAAGTATAACAATTCCCAACTTAGTGATATCACCACAAGAAAGGCTCAGTAAAGGGACGGAGTCACAGAAAAGGTGATTGATGGTATGCGATTTGCAGAAAGGAAAAGAGGCCATCAGATTAATGACGGGAGCAGGGTCAACAAAACTAATAAGCCAAGCAGCAGCAGACAGAGCTGTACAAACCTTTTTATTCAATACAAGAGTGTAGCGTAGAGGATTACAGATAGCCACATAACGATCATATGACATGACGGTCAACAAGAGGTACTCCAAACTTTGGAAAGAGATGTAGAAGTACAGCTGTGTCATACACTCTGAAAAGGAGACAATTCTTATGTTTAGAAATGTCAGTAGAAATCTTGGATGAATAAGGCTTGTCAAGCAGATATCTAAAAATGATAAGTTACAGAGGAAGTAATACATAGGAGTATGAAGATGAGAATTCAAATAAACAAGAATTATTATAAACGCATTCTCCAGAACACAAAGAGAGTAGGCAACCAGGAATGAAAAGAATAGCAGATTCTGCAAATCTGGGTATTCAGAAAAACCTAAAATAATAAAACCTTCTGTTTTGTTCCCAGACAGCATCCAACCTCAACAAAAAAAGAAACATAAAGTTAATGTATATGGTATAATACAGCATAGGAAAACAAAATTAAAATGCATTTTCTGGCTATGTCTGGGGTTCATTTACTGAAGACATATGGGCTATTCACTTGCATATTCAACATTAGTAAATAGGATGAAGCTGTGTTCATCTATGTGTGAATTAAATAATAATAATAATAATAATAAAAAAATAATAAAAAAAAAAAAAAATATATATATATATATATATATATATATATATATAATATATATATATATATATATATATATATATATATATATATATATATATATATATATATATATTGCAAGCATAATAGTAGTTGATTGAAGTGAATATGGCTTCATCATGTTTACACTCACTCATTGCAAAGTAAACAGCTTCAACTTCCCCAAAACTTTGCTTGTACTAAAATGATAAACAATTGTAATTGAATGCATTTAAAATGTTAGCTAACATAGTACAAAAAAAGACAATATAGATATAAATGTACCAAGATTGTAGATACAATGTTTGGTCCGTCATAGTTAGAATTAAGGATGTCATACATGACCTCTGTTTATCAGTTAGGTATAATAAGTTAAACATTAGGGACTTTACTAAATAGATAAAGCACATTTTATTTTGTGGTAACACCTAAGTACAATAAAGAAAGTAGAAAGGACCCCAAATGATTACATTTTACTTTTTCACAATTCTTTTTGCATCTTTCAACTATGTTTGGCATATTGCAATAACTGAATGGCTATATAGAAGAGTGCAAGAGATTGTCCGGGGTATTGGTAGCATTGTGAAACCTTCTTGAGCTCATAGTAAAACATTTATTTCCACATATTATCTACTCTTTCCTGTAACCAAAAAAAAATAGGGTGACACTACTTCAAATTGTGAAAATGTAGCAGTCTTAGCAATAATATTTTCTAGTTTTTCAGTATGATCAGGAGAAATTTAGACTTTTTCTATAATCCTGGATCCACCTCATCTCATCTACCCTATTGGTCTATGACGTCACTTATCAAACCATTGATAAAAATGGGACTAAACTCAACTTTTTGAAGAAAATCTTAGAATTACATATAATCTTTTTATATCTTTGGATCTGCTGATTCGACTAAAAGTATAATCTGCATATGCATTTTTCACTATATACTTGAGCATTTAAATAAACCTGTCACAAATGCAGGCAATTCACACTGAAGATGTGATAAAAAAAAGTTTTATCCCTATTGTGGGGTCCCCAGTGCAGTATTTGTACATTGAAATCATATCCCCTCTCAAACGTCTCTTCTCCAGAGAGAACAAGTTCAGTGCTTATAACCTTTCCTCATAACTAATGTCCTCCAGACCCTTTATTAGTTTTGTTGCCCTTCTCCTGACTCTTTCCTGTTCCAGCACATCCTTCCTCAGGACTGTTGCCCAGAACTGGACAGCATACTCCAGGTGCGGGCGGACCAGAGTCTTGTAGAGCAGGAGAATTATTTTTTTATCTCTGGAGTTAATCCCCTTTTTAATGCATGCCAATTTGCTTTCAACAGCTTGGCGTTGCATGCCATTGCTGAGCCTGTCATTTACTAGGACCCCCAAGTCCTTTTCCAACCTAGTCTCCCCCAGAGGTTCTCCCTCCCAGTGTATAGATTGCATTCATATTTTTGCCACCCAAATGCATTATTTTACATTTTTCCACATTAAATCTCATTTTCCATGTAGTTGCCCACTCCAATAATTTGTTCAGATCTTCTTGCAAGGAGAAGTTATTGCCCTGCTTAGCTTAGTATCGTCCGCAAATACAGAGATTGAACTGTTTATCCTATCCTCCAGATTGTTTATAAATACATTAACCACTTGCCGCCCGCCCATTGTCAAAAGATGTCGGCAAAGTGGTTGTCAAAGCCTGACCGGACGTCATATGACGTCCTCAGGATTTTGAGCCGCTGCGCGCCCCCGGGTCTTGTTAAAGAGTCTCCGACGATGCCACCCTAGACCACCAGGGATGACAGTGCCCACAATGGATGCCAATCAGTGCCCACAATGGATGCCAATCAGTGCCCACAATGGGCATCACTGATTGGCATGCATTATTGTTTGGCACTGATTGGCATCCATCAATACAAAACAATGCTGCCTATCAGTTCCTATCCGTGCCACCTATCAGTGCCTATCCATGCCACCTATCAGTGCCCATCCATGCCACCTATCAGTGCCCATCAATGCCCATCTGTGCCGCCTATCCATGCCCATCTGTGCCGCCTATGCATGCCCATCCGTGCCGCCTATCCATGCCAATCTGTGCCAGCTATCAGTGCCAATTTGTACCACCTATCATTGCCCATCTGTGTCGCCCATCAGTGTCGCCCATCAGTGGTGCCCATCAGTGCCGCCTATCAGTGCCGCCTATCAGTGCCCATGAATGCCACCTTAGTGCCACCTCATCAGTGCCCATCAGTGCAGCCCAATCAGTGCCCATCAGTGAAGGAGAAAACTTACTTATTTACAAAGTTTTGAAACTGAAACAAAAAAAACATATATTTTTTCAAAATCTTCGGTCTTTTTTTATTTGTTTAGCAAAAAATAAAAACCGCAGAGGTGATCAAATACCACCAAAAGAAAGCTCTATTTGTGGGTACAGTGTAGCATGACCACACAATTGTCATTCAAAGTGCGACAGCGCTGAAAGCTGAAAATTTGGTCTGGGCAGGAAGGTGTTTAAGTGCCCAGTATTGAAGTGGTTAAATAAAATTGGTCACAGGACAGAACCCTGGGGGACCCCCCTTTCCACCCCTGCCCATTCCGAGTACTCTCCATTTATCACTACATGGTTACATCATTGTTGATGCTTCTGTTTTATCTTGTTAGAGTGGTCCAGGCTGTACTGGTTAAAAGCATATAGTCTACACGAAGGTCCTGAACATATTTGTGATATCAAATATAAGTGCCTGGGTAACAATAATGGCTGCAGAAAATTACAAAATGAACACAACCTGTGTATGTTATTCAAAAACAAAAAATATAAAAAAATGTAAGAAGAATTTAGACATAACATTACAATTTTTTTCATTCCCTATATAGTATATTCCCTATAGCCTCTAAAGTTTTACTTTTTTTTAACCTTGCTCACATCACAATCTACAACATCTGGATTCTTCTTTTGGCAAATTAAAAAAGAAAATGCTTTTTTTTTAGTTTGTAAAATACAGCAAGGTGACATATTTAATCACTGGCTAAAACAACTTACGGTCAAATGTTGTCTCAGTTAGATTTGCAGAAACAATCATTGTCTTCTTTTTTTAAATCTGACGTGTATCTAAACATGAGCTGGATTTCATAAGTACATAGGGAGATTGGAATCCAATTCATATATATATACTTTAAATGTCCTGCGGGGTATTGTACTAATAATCCCAGTAATCAATTTTTTTCTTAAATGTTTCCCCATGAGTAATAATAAAAACACCTTCATGGGTTTATCACGTTATGGATAACAGAAAATATGGTTGCTGTGATTGCCACCTCCAACAAAAACAAGCAAAATAATATAAACAGTATTAACAATTCAGAAAAACAACTCTAGAATTTTTAAATATGGTTATGACAATAATGGTATCAAAACATACAGTATCTCACAAAAGTGAGAACACCCATCACATTTTTGTAAATATTTTATTATATCTTGTGACAATTACACTTTGTTACAATGTAAAGTAGTGAGTGTACAGCTTGTATAACAGTGTAAATTTTCTGTCCCCTCAAAATAACTCAACACACAGCCATTAGGCCCCTTTCACACTGGGGCGGGAGAGGCATCGGTGGTAAAGCAGCGCTATATTTAGCGCTGCTTTACCGTCATTTTAGCCGCGGTATTCGGCCGCTAGCGGTGTGGTTTTAACCCCCGCTAGCGGCCGAAAAATGGTTAAAAAAACCCCCGCAAAGCGCCGCTGCAGAGGCGCTTTGTGGCGGTATTGCCGCGGTATTACCGCGGTGTCCCATTGATTTCAATGGGTAGGAGCGGTATAGGAGCGGTGAATACACCGCTCCTTTACCGCTCCAAAGATGCTGCTAGCAGGACTTTTTTGACCGTCCTGCTAGCGCACCGCTCCAGTGTAAAAGCCCTCCGGCTTTCACACTGGAGTGAATGGGGCCGGATTTTTTCAGGCGATGTACAGGTGCTATTTTTAGCCCTGTAGCGCCTGAAAAACGCCCCAGTGTGAAAGGGGCCTTAATGTCTAAACTGCTGGCAACAAAAGTGAGTACACCCCTAAGTGAAAATGTCTAAAGTGGGCCCAATTAGCCATTTTCCCTCCCCAGTGTCATGTGACTTGTTAGTGTTACAAGGTCTCAGGTGTGAATGGGGAGCAGGTGTGTTAAATTTTGGTGCTATCGCTCTCACTCTCTCAGACTGGTCACCGGAAGTTCAACATGGCACCTCATGGCAAAGAATTCTCTGAGGATCTGAAAAAAAAATTGTTGCTCTACATAAAGATGACCTAGGCTATAAGAAGATTGCCAAGACCCTGAAATTGAGCTGCAGCACAGTGGCCAAGACCATACAGCAGTTTAAGAGGACAGGTTCCACTCAGAACAGGCCTCGCCATAGTCGACCAAAGAAGTTGAGTGCACATGCTCAGTGTCATATCCAGAGGTTGTCTTTGGGTAATAGATGTATAAGTGCTGCCAGCATTACTGCAGAGGTTGAAGGGTTGGGGGGTCAGCCTGTCAGTGCTCAGACCATACGCTGCACACTGCATCAAATTCATCTGCATGGCTGTCGTCCCAGAAGGAAGCCTCTTCTAAAGATGATGCACAAGAAAGCCCGCAAACAGTTTGCTGAAGACAAGCAGACTAAGGACATGGATTTTTGGAACCATGTCCTGTGGTCTGATGAGACCAAGATAAACTTATTTGGTTCAGATGGTGTCAAGCGTGTGTGGCGGCAACCAGGTGAGGAGTACAAAGACAAGTGTGTCTTGCCTACAGTTAAGCATGGTGGTGGGAGTGTCATGGTCTGAGGCTGCATGAGTGCTGTTGGCACTGGGGAGCTACAGTTCATTGAGGGAACCATGAATGCCAGCATGTACTGTGACATACTGAAGCAGAGCATGATCCCTCCCTTCGGAGACTGGGCTGCAGGGCAGTATTCCAACATGATAATGGCCCCAAATACACCTCCAAGACAACCACTGCCTTGTTAAAGAAGCTGAGGGTAAAGCATGTCTCCAGACTTAAACCCTATTGAGCATCTGTGGGGCATCCTCAAACGGAAGGTGAAGGAGTGCAAGGTCTCTAACTTCCACCAGCTCCGTGATGTCGTCATGGAGGAGTGGAAGAGGTCTCCAGTGGCAACCTGTGAAGCACTAGTGAACTCCATGCCCAAAAGGGTTAAGGCAGTTCTGAAAAATAATGGTGGCCACACAAAATATTGACACTTTGGGCATAATTTGAACCTTTTCACTTAGGGGTATACTCACTTTTGTTGCCAATGGTTTAGACATTAATGGCTGTGTGTTGAGTTATTTTGAGGGGACAGCAAATATACATTGTTATACAAGCTGTACAATCACTACTTTACATTGTAGCAAGGTGTCGTTTGTTCAGTGTTGTCACATGAAAATATATTATAAAATGTGAGGGGTGTACTTTTGTAAGATACTGTATACACTCAACTGTATACTACATATTATTTTGAGACATTGAGGCTGATTTACTAAAGGAGTTGAGAATGTTTGCAGAATAAATTGTGTGATGATTGACTTCAATCATGGGCAGATTAGGGATGAGGTTTGGTTAGAACGTTGCACATTTGCAATTTTGTCAAGCGCCAAACTTTCTAGCATGTTTGGTAAGAACACCAAGCTGAATGTCTCATAATGCAGTGCAGTGAACTATGGTCGGGTGCAATAATTTGTCCAGTAATGCCCCTTCGTTATAAAAGTCAGCTATCCCAGGCCTGGACTGACCACAGGGCACTGGGCATTTGCCCGGTGGGCCGGAGCCACCGGGCTGCTTGTCCCAGGGACAGCAACTGCATCATCTCTTATCGCCTGTTATGCTAGATGAGGGGCCTGGAAGGTCCTCTCATACCTTTTCTTTCACTACAATTGCTCCTTGAGCTCCCGGTCTCTCACTAGACCCACTGATTCACTGCCGCTGAATCCCTTGAGCTCCTCCATTCTTCACGGTGGGATCTTCCGCCAGCGTCACCCCCGCTTCTCTGCTGGGTCCCTAGCTTGGCACTCAAGATACCTCTCAAGCTTCACACCACTGGCCTGCTCGGTCCCTGGCTTGACACAAGCGAGCATCACCTCTGCTGGCTGGGTCCCTAACTTGATGCCCACTGAATTTTCCAGATTCTTCACCGTCCACAGTTGGTGAGAATGCTGCTCCAATACTTGCTTCAGTTACTCACTGTGGATAGTCCCTTACTGGTGCTGCTCTCTTTCTTCTGGATAGGCCCTCAGACAGCCTAGCAGCCAGACATGCCCAGGATAGGCCCCATCTCTGGCCTAGCAGCCCGGGCAATACAACACACGTCCACCCAGACAGCCGTCCAGGTGGCACAGAACACCGATCACCTGACTTCACCCAAATATATAGGTTCTCCCAGCAGGCCAAGGGATTCAAGAAAACCCCTGCCCATTGGCTGCGATGCCCCATATACCCATAATCTGACCTTGCATTGCCCTTCTTATATCTAGTACCACCAAGTACCTGGCCACCAAGTGGTAGAAGAGAAAAGTGCAACAAGGCCAAACTTAGGGGAGAAATCAATGGATCTCTAACAATTAGCCAAGATGACTATTCCTGGCAAGTAAATTTCAAGGAGCAACCCTGACTAAATGAATGAATGAATGAATGAATTAATGACTTGTATAGCGCTGCAACTGCGAACTGAATCGCCTCAAGGCCCTTGATCCGTCCTGTGCTTCCTGCTTCTTAGAAAAGGTGGGTCTTGAGTTTTTTTCGAAAGGCCCAATGGTTTTCTTACATGCGGATGTTAGTGGGTAGAGCGTTCCATAGCTGAGGTCTTTGGACTACGAAACTTCGTTCTCCCTTTGATTTGTAGCGGGATTTAGGGATGAGGAGGAGGTTTTGGTTAGTTGATCGGAGTCTACGATTGGGTGTGTAGTGTTTTATTTTCTCACATAGTTATTGAGGAGTGTTTCCTTGTGTGCATTTGTGGGTGAGGCAGAGGGTCTTGAAAGTGATCCGACCCTTAACGGTTAGCCAATGTTGGGTCGTAAGGGCGGGGGAGATGGAATCCCAGATTTTTTTTTCCTGTGACTAGTCTTGCTGCCATGTTTTGGACGACATGTAATCTGGTATTTGGGTAGTCCTATGTAGAGGGAGTTTGCGTAGTCAAGTCGGTAATTGATGATTGTTCCAACTACTACTGCTTTCTCTTTTTCTGGAATGAAGGGGATGAGTCTACGTAGCAGGCGGAGAAGATGGTGAGAGCCACTGACTACTGATCCTATTTGCACATCCATCGACATCTCTCCAGGGTGCTACATCTAATTTCCTGGCACTGAAGCTAGGAATTGATCCTCTTGTCCTCCCGCTCCCCCTGCTTGCAGTACCATTTATTTTAAAAGGCGCCTTTATGTCACAATGCAGTGGGCACAGGGTCAGCGGAGTGCCCCGCCCCCCCACGAGTCAAGCTGAGCAAACTGTCAGCAGAACGCCCCACCCAAGCCGTTCGTCAGGGAAAGCACCCCACCCAAGCCGAGATGTCAGCTAAGCGCCCCCACCCGAGCCGGGATCTAAAGCGACCTGGAGAAAGGAGGAAGGATTGAGAAAGGGGAGGTTGACAGTGGCAGTGGCTGGATCGATGCAGGAGCTTGCCTTGTTCCCGTCCATTGACCAGACGGGAACAAGTGCAAAGTTCCCCCTTTTTTTCACAGACACAACTCTGCTCTGGGGGGGTTTAGACACCCCAAACCCTCCCCCCTTATCTGCACCCATGATGGAGCTAGAGTGACCTTTTAAGCTTGGCTAGTTTATTTTGTATATTAACAGAAGCATGGCCTTCTAATAGCCTAACCCCTTCCCCTCTCCATCGGGTTGCAGATCCAAGTACCCTGGGCCCGGTAGCCCATTCATGACATTTGAAATGATTGCTGTTATAATGATCATCATTGTAACAGCAAACACAGTGTAAAAAGAAAAAAACCCTGATCACCCCCTCAGAGTAGTACAAATGATAAAACTGCACTGTATGTAAAAAAAATTGTGGCAAACAATTACAACTTCAAAAAACATGCCTCTTACTAAATGCCTCAAACTGTCTACTTTCCAGAGAGAAGTCATTTGGGGGGTGTTTGTACTGTCCTGGTATTTTAAGGGCCTCAAACAATGAGAGAGGCCATCAATACATCAGAATGAATTTTCAAATATAAAGTATATATACCATAGTTTGTAGATGCTATAACTTTAACAAAAAACAAAATACCAAAGACATGTAGCAGAATACATTTTTCTTATATTTATGAAGAAATTTGATTGTATTGGATATGTTTTATAACAGAAGGTAGAAAATATCTTTATTTTTTCAAAATGTTCGACCATTTTTTGTTTATGGAGATGTATCCCATTTCTAACCAAGTGGGGAGGTTCTGGGAGACTGCCCACCAGACAATTACTATCACCATAGATAAAATCAATATGTTTTTATTTTATACAAAATCGTTAAAAACAAATAAAATACAATTTTCATTAAGAAAAAATCGCAACAAACTCCACCTCTCCCCCCACTTGGGATGCATCTCCTTTCTATAGATCATTCAGGGGAATGTGACAGAATTTTTTGTACAGGCTCCATCACCCAATATTCTCTTTTTTTGTTTATATTGCAAAAAATATAAAAACCCAATGGTCATCACATACCACCAAAAGAAAGCTCTATTTGTGTGAAAAAAGTGATAACACTTTTTATTTGGGTACAGTTGCCAGTTAAAGTGCTGAATAGCAAAAAATGCCCTGGTCATGAAGCAAGAAAACCTTCTGGAGGTGATAAATTAGTGCTGATTAGCGTAAACTAAATATTAACCACTTGCCTACCAGGCACGAACAGCCCCTTCCTGACCAAGCCATTTTTCAGCTTTCAGCGCTGTCGCATTTTGAATGACAATTGCGTGGTCATGCAACGATGTACCCATTTTTTAGCATTTTTTCCCAACAAATAGAGCTTTCTTTTGGTGGCATTTGATCACCTCTGCGGTTTTTATTTCTTGCACTAAAAACAAAAGAAGAGGGACAAGTTTGAAAAAACGCAATATTTTTAACTTTTTTCTATAATAAATATCCAATTTTTCGTTTTCCTCTATTTAGGCCGATACATATTCTTCTACATATTTTTGGTTAAAAAGATCGCAATAAGCATATATATTGATTGGCTGCGCAAAAGTTATAGCATCTACAAAATAGGGGATAGATTTATAGCATTTTTATTATTATTTATTGTTTACTAGTAATGGCAGTGATCTGCGATTTTTATTTCTGACTGCGATATTGCGGCAGACATATCGGACACTTTTGACACATTTTTGGGACCATTCACATTTATACAGCAATCTGTGCTATAAAAATGCACTGATTACTATATAAATGTGACTGGCAGTGATGTAAGTAACTGAGTTAAAATAAACTGAGTTACGTAACGCAGTTACTTTAGAGGGTAACGAGTAATCTAACTGATTACTTTTCCCCTCATGGTAACTCAGTTCCCATTACTTTGGCTTAGTTACCCCAATTACATCTACCGTCACTAGATGGCAGTAGTGTAATTCCGGTGTTCTGCCAAAAAAGTTCCCCCGCCGGATAAGGACCCCCTGTACTGCGCAGGCGCAGCACTTGCGCAGTACGAAGGACAACGGAGCTTCCGAAAATTGCCGAACCTAAACAGCTCTGAGTGAACTCTACACCGCGCAGGTGCAGTTAACATGTAATTGTACGAGGCGATGCCGCACGCTCCTGATGCTCGTGCTACTCTACAAGGGGCGTCTATCGTGTACCTAAGGGGCGGTTCTAGTATTACTGTAACCAAGGGGCGCATTTATTATTATTGTTATATATCGAGCTCTGCCCATTAATTTAACATTCGCCCTCTTCTGTAGAAATCCGCCACTTACACGATATAATAATAATAGACCCGCCCCTTACACGATATAATAATAATAGACCCGCCCCTTGCTTACACGCTATAACAGAACTGCCCCTTGGTTACACAATATATAACAATAATAAATGCGCCCCTTGGTTACAGTAATACTAGACCCGCCCCTTAGTTACACGTATAGAATATTAAAAAAAAAAGTCAGTTACTTTGCTGCGTAACTAATTACTTTTCCAATGTAGTAACTGAGTTACTAACGCAATTACTTTTTGGGAGAAGTAATTTGTAACTTAACTAAATTACTTTTTTAAAGTAAGATGACCAACACTGGTGACTGGCAAGGAAGGGGTTAACACTAGGGGGTGATCAAGGGGTTAATATGTTCCCTATGGGAGTGATTCTAACTGTGGGGGGGAGGGGACTGACTGGGTGAGGTGACCGATCAGTGTCCCTATGTACAAGGGACACACCATCGGTCTCCTCTCCTCTGACAGCACGTGGATCTGTGTGTTTACACACACAGATCCATGTCCTGCTCAGTTACTAGGCAATCGTGGGTGCCCGGCGGACATCGCGGCCGCCGGGCACGTGCATCGGGTCCCCAGCGACGTGGTGGGCACGCGCATACCCCCTAGTGGCCGCAAAGGAAATGCCGACATATGACGGCGGCCCGAAACAACAGATGTTTCTTGCCACCGTTATATGACAGTGGGCAGTCAGCAAAAGGTTAATAAGAGGTTAAACAGAGGAACACTTTAATGTCCAGGTGCTTAACTGGTCTGCCTGTAGTACAGATTTTTCAACAATTTTAATTATTTGCTGCATCTTGAAATGAAAAATATGACAAAGAAGACCAAGGACTGTTGAGCAGTTAGAATCCTATATCCAGCAAGAAAGGGCAACATTCTCTTCCTAAATGTCCAGCAACTGGTCTCCTCAGTTCCTAGACATTTACAGAATACTGTTGCTATATTGTGGTAAACATGGTCCTTTCGCAAATTTTTTGAGACTTGTTGCTGCCATAAATTTCAAAACTACTTAATTTTTTTCCTTAAAATGGTACATTTTCTCAGTTAAACATTTGATGTGTTTTTTTTTTCTCTATTGTAAATAAAATATGGGTTTTTGAGATTTGCATATCATTGCATTCTGTATTTATGTAAATTTTACACAGTGTCCCAACTTTTTTGAAATTGGGGCAATATTTAAAAAAAAAATGTACCTGCCAGGTTGCGTTCACTGACATCCTAATAACCTAACCGATCATCTGCAGTTCACAGATAATTCCTTTGATCTGCAGATGAATTAAATACAATATATACAAAGGTAACAATGTATCTTTACACAGCAACTCTGACTCACACTAAAAGAGAAGTATTGCCAAAGCTATAGAAAGTAAATTCTACACTCTAGTCATGAGTTGTTAAAAGGTCAGTAAAACAATGACATAATGGTAAGGTATGAAACCAAGGATTGTGTAATAGTGACACACCAGCGAAATTAACCTGCATGATGGGTTCCATAGAAAAGATGATGAAATGCTACTTACTGAAGCCATTGCTGTCATAGAATGTAATCTGAACATAGATCTGTGTTTAGTGTTGTCAGCAAAAACAAAGACAGCGGTGACGTTAATAGAGCTGTTAAAAGAATGAAAAGATTATGTAGGTGAGAAACTAATATCAGTTATGAATTACTGTAATGCCACGTATACACGATTGGACTTTCTGCCAACAAAACCGTGGATTTTTGTTCGGCTCAAAGGTTGTTGGCTCAAACTTGTTTTGTATGCACACAGTCACACAAATGTTGGCCAACAATTACGAACGTGGGAACGCGGTGACGTACAAGATGTATGATGAGCAGAGAAAAAGGAAGTTCAATAGCCAGTGCGGCTCCTTCTGATTTATTCCGAGCATGCGTTTTATGCGTTGGACTTGTGTACACACGATCGGAAATTCCGACAACAAAGTTTTGTTGGTGGAAAATTTGAGAACCTGTTAGCAAACATTTGTTGGCGGATAGTTTGACAGCAAATGTTTGATGAAGCATACACAGGGTCCGACTTTCCGACAACAAGCTCACATCCAACATTTCCCGTCGGAAAATCCAACCGTGTGTATGCGGCATAATGCTGTTTACACACGATCGGACATTCCGACAACAAAATCCTGGATTTATTTCCGACGGATGTTGGCTCAAACTTGTCTTGCATACACACGTTGTCAGAAATTCCGAACATCAAGAACGCGGTAACATACAACCCGTACAATGAGCCGAGAAAAACAAAGTTCAATAGCCAGTGCGGCTCCTCTGCTTGATTCCGAGCATATAAGAAAAAAGTGTATATAGAAAAGCTATGGGTGGTACCTCATCCTGTAATATTGCGTGGAATTTCCGTCAACGGATTTTGTTGTCGGAAAATTTGAGAACCAGCACTCAAATTATTGTTGGCGGAAATTCCAACAACAAATGTGCGATGGAGCCTACACGCGGTCGGAATTTTCGACAACAAGCTCACATCGAACATTTGTTGTAGGAAATTCTGACCGTGTGTACTCAGAAAAAGACTGCATGTCTTGAATTTTAACCCAGCTAAACTCTAGCCAGGAAACAAAGACTAGTAAGTTAGTAGCTTACCTTGTTCAAAAATGCTCTCCTTTAAGTCCATTTTTGTTGGTCTTTTTCTACACAAACATTTCCCTCACTTTTCCTGTGCAGGACAGCTTCACTGTGGTACCACTAGGAATAGGAAGGAGCTCTGAGTGCAGTCTGAACTCATGTTTGGACTAAAATTTGCTTGTTTTGGTTGCAGCGGAAAATTAAACATTAACATTGTTATTACTACCTTTACTACATTTGACAGCTTCCTGCTCAGGTTGGTTGTTAGGAAGCCAGCAGTTGTTGGCATCATAACAACCAGTGACATATTCCAATCTGGTTCTGGGTATTCTGACTGACAGCTGAATCTAAACAAAGGGGTGGGAATGATGTAAAAAAGAAATACAAAAAAGAGGTTTGGCCCCCAAAAAACCCCCTTGGGGTTGATATGAATTTTAAGGGAGAATCCCAAGGAAAAAATTAACAAAATGTGTGGTCCCCCCAAAAATCCATGGCAGTCCCTATTTCTGAGTAAGCAGCCTGGCTGGCCAGGAAAGGAGAGTGCCCCCTACTCCCTAACCATACTGGGCCCCATGCCCTCAACATGGGACCCTGGGGCACGTTGCATATGTTGTACAGATGCACCCCTTCACAGACAGGTTTAGGTCATCCCCCAGCCTTGTTATGTAAAACAATTTAGCATTTTTAGACAAGTATATATTTATTAGTTATCAAAAAACAATACAGGTAAAAATAAACATAATCCACCTTATCTCCAGAGGAGAGGAGACTAATTACCGCCCATTTTCAAAATATCTATGGTATAGAGCAGGGATATGCAATTAGCAGACCTCCAGCTGTTGCAAAACTACAAGTCCCATGATGCATAGCAAGACTCTGACAGCCACAAGCATGACACCCAGAGGCAGAGGCATGATGGGACTTTTGCAACAGCTGGAGGTCCGCTAATTGCATATCCCTGGTATAGAGAGTTAGAAACAATAAGACAAAAACTCTTTTTAGAAATAAATACATTTCATTAATCTAAGTGAGTGGAGGAGTACGGACGTAACATAGATCATTACTATCTTAAAAAAAATGTTTTCCTATGAACAATAATGCTAAGAAAAAGAAAAACTACAAAACAAAAACAGGAAAAAAAATAAAATTGCATTTTATTGTTTCACTTTCAGCATTAGTAAATTAGCTGTTTCCCGTAAAAAGGGGATTTCATTTTTTTTTTCTTTGATGCATGTTCTCCAGGGCAGTGCCATGTTTATTTGACAACCCCTTGCCTACCAGGCTAGAATATGGCCATTACTGACTTCTAAAATATGTCTCCAATTGACTTCAATGGGGTTCAGATTCAGCATCCATACTTCCATAAAGCTTGCCAAACACACCTCGAAACAGCCCCAGGTTTGTGCGGCTTATCACTGGAGAACGGCTTCCAGTTTTGTTTGCCACTCTCAGTAGTTGTTTTCTTCAGTGGGTGGGTATGGTCTACGCAGCAACTGGTGACCCACCTACAGGATATTTCGCCCAGGTAAAGACGTCTGAAATGACATGCAGCATCTCTATCGATCCTCTGCAATAGGCTCCTGATGACATCCATGTAGACAAAATGCATTGGATGGGACTTGAGTACTGTGATATTAGCACACTAAAAGGCCACTCACAGAGCAGTAAATGCATTGGTATGGTGCTCGATTCATGTCTTAGCTGTCAGATCCCTAGTGCTGCACTTAATGTGACCTTTTAATAAAGAAGTTGTTTTATGCTATGAGCTTTTTTGTTCTTCCTTGAATGGGACCTTCTTTCTATGAGTGTTATGAAGATTGCAGAATCCAAGATGTTTATTTAAACATGGCTCGTGGACATATAATTGATTTATTATATACAGTTGGATTGATTCTACACAATTTATTTATTTCACTTGTTGAAAGGATTATTGTTGTATTGCTTTATTATTATTATTATTATTATTATTATACAGGATTTATATAGCACCAACAGTTTACACATCGTTTTACAACATAAGAGCAGACAGTAAAATTGCAATACAGTTTAAAGTGGAACTTTACCTATAACAACTTGAATAAAAAAAGTTCTTTAGCAAGAAACATGCAATACATTTCACATTAAAAGAGAAGAATGTTTTGTTTTTTTTGCAGTTTCATATAAAATAATAAGCGTATATTGATTGGTATATAAAATAATAAGCGTATATTGATTGGTTTGCACAAGAGTTATAGCGTCTACAAACTATGGGAAAGATTTATGGCATTTTTATGTAATTTTTTGGCATTTTTTTTTTTTTTACTAGTAATGTCGGTAAACTGCGATTTTAGCGGTATTGCGACATTGTGGTGGACAGATCAGACACTTTTGACACATTTTTTGGACCATATGACATTTATACAGCGATCACAGCTATAAAAATGCACTCATTACTGTGTAAATGTCACTGGTAGGGAAGGGGTTAACAATAGGGGGCGATCAAGGGGTTAAATGTGTGTTCCCTGGATGTGTTCTAACTGTATGGGGGTATGACTGTCTGGGAGAGCTGACATATCGTTGTTCCTATTTAGTAGGAACAAACGGTATGTTACAAAAATCCCCATTCTGGCTCTCGTGCCCGTGATCACGTGGGGCTGGCGGCATCGGGTCCCCGCCGTGCTGCACGTGCCTCCGGCAGCTCTTAAAGGGAACAATGTACCCTTTAAGCCCAGCAGAGCCATTTTGACGACGTATACTGGCGTGAGCCGGTTGGCAATCGGTTTAAGGGCATATTTAAAAAGTAGTTAATCTGACATTCACCAAACTGCAGGTGGATCTTCCTGGTGCATGTGTTTTAAAGTGATTATAAAGGTTAGATTTTTTTTTTCAATAATAAGAATGTTATACTTGTGACAGGAGTCACTTTGAGAGGGGGGCTCATGGAACCCAGAATCCCTTGGAGAGGTTGGAAAACCCTTGTTTCAGCTCCCCATGCACCTCCTATGTCTAAGTCACCCTGTGTCTTTTAGGGGCACAGGGTGACTGAGAAAAATGTGGAACAATATCCCTCAAGAATATATGAAGATTGACCTACCAGGGAACTTAAGGTTCTCATGCATGCGCATTTCCCACTTCCTGAGGGCGCATCCCCTGCCCACTATTGCCATTCCATCCAAAGCCTGGAACTTTTACTCCAACACCATCCATACCACTAAGGGTATTTCATTATTCTACGATCTTATTCATGATAGACATTCCTTCTCTAAATCCTCAGCCCTCGGTAAGTGGGAAATGGACCTAGCCACTGCTTGCATTCCGTACTATTCAGAAAGCCTCGCACTGTGTAAATCATTGGGAAATTGTTAATAGAGTGCACTACACTCCATATAGGCTCTCCATTTTCTTTCCATCAACATCTCCTCTATGCTGGAGACAGGTGGGTAACCTACTACACACACTTTGGAGTTGTCCAAGCCTAACCAGCCTTTGGAACGAAACATTTCACTTAATCTCCGACCTTACGAGCATACTTACCCCCCGAACCCCTCTCTAGCGTTGTTACACATAGGCTTGGAACCCTTTCCACAGGGAGATAGGGCAATGGTGACTCACATATTGTTGGCAACCAGAAATCTTATACTTCGCAATTGGAAGAGCACAAACGCCATAAATTTATCGGAAGTTATCGCACTAGTTAATAGGAATCACTCTTTTGAAAGGTTGATAGCAATTAACTCACTTCACTGTAAGAAATTTGATAGTACTTGGAAAATATGGACTGATAGATATAAAAGTTGAGAAATTATACTACTGTATACATGTTTAGGCTTTGCTAGTTTGAACCTAGATGATATCCACTGTACCCACAGTTGTATTTACTGTATATCCTTTTTTATTTTTCTTTCTCTCTTATGATTTGGATGCATTTTCCCTTTGCACTGTTATATTCTGTAAACTGTGAAAACTCAATAAAAAAGATTGTTAAAAAAAAAAGAATATATGAAGATAAAGTCCACCTTTTGAGACCATTGCTAGATGGTTTGAGGTGAGGTGGGGTTGCTATGTGTTTGTGCCTGTATCCCATTGCTGCCACCAATGTAATGGAATGTCCCACACTCCGAATGAGTGCTTCTGTCATATACCGCTTCCTCCAGTCTGAACATAGATATTAGATATTATAGCTGCATATTACTATCAAGAACTAGGCAGGACTCCTTTGGCTGCAAAGCTGGAACTGTTTATTTGAACACAGGAACATAGATATACGCTCGGGACATTCCCCCTTCTGTGCATAATGACACTGGGTGGGCTAAACTACATTTAGTAACATACACACAGGTGTATTAAAACTTCTCATCAGCAGACTGTCCTATCAGCAGGGAGAGCTGTTGGAGGAATCCCCCCTCCCTCCTTACAGCTAATCCACATACATCCCATAATACTTTTCTCCCAAGGCAGACAGACACAATAGAACAATGGGATACAGCAGTGACGTAACTAGAACCTTCAGGGCCCTGATACAAGAAACCATGAAGGGCCTGCCTGACCCCCGGACAGGGCCCTTTCCTCCGAGCCTGGTGGTGGAACAACAGGGCCTCGTTGCAAGTGGATAGCTGCATATAAAGGAACCGATTTCTCCATTTCACTCAGGCATTCACCGGCTGCAGGAGGAAAATGGAGAGATCGGTTCCTCTATGCCTGTGTTTCTTAATCTTTTTTCAGTCAGGGCACCCTTGAAGTATACTAGGTGAATGGGGCTGCACTTCAACCACTCTGCATAGTTATGATGCAACAAAGGGGTTAAAACAGGCGGTCAGGAGGCAACCAGGAGGCTTTTTTGACAATTCTTTTGCTTTCCCCATGACTCAGAATCCAGAAACCTCAGTGCAGCACTGGATAAAAGAAGCAAGGGTCTGTCAGGATTCCAGAAACTCATTGACCTTTTATACACACACACTAATTACAAGCAAACAGATCACAGGGGAGGATGGTTACTTTTAAAACTATTCAAACCCCTTTGTGTCAACTTGTTTGCAAGTTATCAGGCCAAAATCATGTAATAATAATGTAAACTTTTGATCAGGGTCATTTGGGTAGTTTCTGTTGCCATTATGATTTAAAAATAGTAAACACAATTGATAAATGGTTTCAGCCAAACACTAACCACGAGTAAATGTTTTTGTGTTATCATTCATATTCTCTGAAAAATGGCAAAGAAATCATAAATTCTGCCAGGGTATGTAAACTTATGAGCAC
The DNA here is from genome assembly GCA_028564925.1 of Lithobates sylvaticus. Classification (NCBI taxonomy): domain Eukaryota; kingdom Metazoa; phylum Chordata; class Amphibia; order Anura; family Ranidae; genus Lithobates; species Lithobates sylvaticus. Next base: position 85,594,856 of record CM053036.1, on the reverse strand, counting down.
AATTGTATACAGTGGATATAACAGTGGATGATGGCTGTCTTCACTGTGTTCCATGGTATGTCTAATGCCTTGGAAATTCTTTTGTACCCTTTTCCTGATTGATACCTTTCATTTAATGAGATCTGAAGCTCTCTGAGTACCATGGCTTTTGCTGTAAGATGCGACTAAGAAAATGTCAGGAAAAAAAGACTAGAACAGCTGAACTTTATTTGCGGTTAATCAGAGGCACTTTAAATGATGGGAGGTGTGTACTGAATCCAATTTAACATTAGTTTGAATGTGATTACTAAATTCTGTACACAGCTACATTCCCAGTTATAAAAGGGTGTGCACACTTATGCAATCACATTATTATATCACATAAAATATTTCAGTTTGTTTTTCTATTGAGCTGTACAGTTTATAGGTCACATTAAAGGTGGTAAAAGTTCTAAATGATTTATCTTTGTCTCATTTTTTTTACATTACAGAAACTTGACATTTTAACAGTAGACTTTAACAGTAGACTGAAAATGGAACACGGAATTCACATTTGGGGGAACACACAGAGCAGCATATTTTTAACCAACATTTGCAGGCTGTCCTTCCATCAATTGTTTAATTATTGTTATTATAATTATACAGGATTTATATAGTGGCAACAGTTTGTGCAACGCTTTACAACGTTAGGGCAGACAGTACAGTTACAATACAATTTATTACAGGAGGAATCAGAGGGCCCTGCTCATAAGAGCTTACAATCTAATGCCCCATACACACGAGCGGAAATTCCGCCAGCAAAAGTCCGATGAGAGCTTTTGGTCCAAAAATGCGACCGTGTGTATGCTTCATCTGACTTTTGCTGGCGGAATTCCAGCCAGCAAAGATTGAGAGCATGTTCTCAATTTTTCAGTCGGAAAAAGTTCCAATCGGAAATTCTGATCGCCTGTACCAATTCCGACGCGCAAAATTCCTACGCATGCTCGGAAACAAAACTTCATTTTCACGGCTTATCGTAGTGTTGTAGGTTACCGCGTATTCTTGAAGGTCGAAAGTTCAGCGAACTTTTGTGTGACCGTGTGTATGCAAGCCAAGCTTAAGCGGAATTCTGTCAGAAAAACCATCCAAGATTTTTCCGATGGAAATTTCACTCGTGTGTATGTGGCATAATAGTGAGGGTCAAGTAATACAAAAGGTAATAATGGTGGGGGATGAGTATGGTATGTATTATCCATCCAACGATTTTTTAAGTGGTATTGCAACCATGTAAATATTTAAAGGAGTTGTAAACCCTTGAGGTTTTTCACCCTAATGCATTCTATGCATTAGGGTGAAAAACCTTCTGTAGTGCAGCAGCCCCCAGAGCCCCCCTTTTACTTACCTGAACCAGATCTTTGCAGCGCTGCTGCCAATCAAATTCAGTGGACACAGCAGCAGGACTCAGAAGCACGCCCCGCGCATTTGCCCAAATGAAATGAGGCTTTCCATGGGGGCACTTGATACGCAGAAGGAGCCAGGAGCACCTCTGGGGGACCCCAGAAGAGTAGGATCGGGCCGTCTGTGCAAACCCTTTGCACTGAGGAGGTAAGTATAACATGTTTGTTACAACACCTTCAATGTTAATGTGGCACCCACATACATAAATTATTTTCTTGTGCACAACTTACTGTAATGTAACTTACTGTCATCTTTTATTTGAATTCTATTCTTGTATGAAGGTTCATTATGCTTTCCCTGAAGAAGAGCGAGTCTCAAAACGCATCAAAACATGATATACAGTACATGGATTGAATATGTTGGGATATGTTGCACTGCATGTAGATATACAATTCCAGTAATGTCAGCAATAAATAATGTATTACAAGGTCATGGCCTGTGTACAATTTTTCTATTGTATGTTTTGAATGTATCAATAATAAAGCTTTGTTAACTTTATATATTGGTTTGGCCATTGGTACCTCAAAAGTTTCAGCTTTCTGATCCTGTTCAATAGTTTTAGATACATGGACTTGGATTTTTGCCATCCATACGTGATCCCTTTTTCTAGTTTATATCTGGCCTTCTACTTATTTTATTTTCTAATTCTGTACCTTGTCCTGCTGATTTCTTGTTAACCATGCATCCCATTGTTTCTTATACATTTAGTTCTGTGTAACCCTCTCTGTTCTTTCATGTCCCCTTTATAGCTTTCCTGGTGTCAACCTGCTTTTCCTTGATTTGTCTATTTGAACCGAGGCACTATGGAACTTGCAACTTTGAAAGTTGAAATATAACTACTGTAGGAAATATTGTAGTCATGTGCTCTATATAGAGGTTTAGTGTCATGGGTTGAAAACCTAGATGATGTAATAATACCACGCCATCATTTGAGTATATTTTTCCAAAGGAAAGGTGATGAAACACAATGTACTCATATATTCAAAACCAGTGCTGCCTTAGGACTTAGTCTTAAACAAATATCTGTTTCAATGCTGTAAGCAGAAACCAAGGTAATTGTTACTAAAAGACAATGAGAGGCATACACAACGCCTTCCATAAATAGATCTTCTATGGATCAGAAGACTCTGAAAGGAGAAACAAACCTACATTTTCTGGTCATGTGTTCTAGTAAGACCGGATGTGCTGCATTTTTGTCTTGATCACTAGGGCTCTCTAAACAATGACATAATAGTTATGTTTGAAAATGTAGATGCTGTAATAATCCCACACCAACAAAGCACCATTTACTGTCTTAGAAAGAACAGTATGGGGGACTTATTCACATAGCTAACTCTAATCTTCTCACTAGTCTATGTATTCTTGACCAAAACAAAGAATGAAATAAAGACATATAGAACATGTACAATGAATTTTTCTTCATGTTCACAGTCATGTAAACACGATACTTTGATCGGGTACCATAAAAAGGGATAACATTTTTTGTCCCTGACATAGAAATAGTATTATAGCACTGCATTTCTTGTTATGCATTTTTACTTTTATTTTTATCTAAAGTATTTTTCATGTGTTTTTTTTTTTTTTCATAGGGTTGGGAATGATTGGGAGCCATCTCGGTGACCCCTGTGACTATGGCAGAGAGTTGTGGAAAATTCAAGTGTCTACAGTTGTCACTAGACCAGAATTCAAAGGGAAATCTTTTAATGGCAACATCTGTCACTTTGGAGGGATTTCTCTCCCACTTAGACCCCTTTCACACTGAGGCATTTTTCGGGCGCTTTTGGGCCAAAAATAGCATCTGTAAAGCGCCTGAAAAACACCTCCCCTGCAGTCCCAGTGTGAAAGCCTGAGTGCTTTCACACTGAGGGGCTGCGCTGGCAGGACGTTAAAAAAAGTCCTGCAAGCAGCATCTTTGGGGTGGTGGAGGAGCGTATAATACACGGCTCCGCCACCACTCCTGGCCATTGAAATGAATGGTCACCACTGCCGAAGCGCCTGCAAAGCGCTTCGGCAGCAGTGCTACATGGGCACATTTAACCCTTTATTCGGCTGCTAGAATGACGGTAAAGCGTCGCTAAAACTAGCGCCGTTTTACCGTCAACACCCGCCCCAGTGTGAAAGCAGCCTTATGCCGCGTACACACGGTCGGAATTCTCGTCGGAAAAAGCTCTGATGGTTTTCCCGTCGGAATTCCGACGGAATTTCGCTCAAACTGTCTTGTCTACACACGGTCACACCAAATTCCAACGGTCTGTAACACAGCGGCATAAAACACGCTCGACAGCACTATAAGAGGGTAGTTTAATGCTTCCGAGCATGCGTCGAATTGTTTTCCGAGCATGCGTCGGAATTTTGCGTGTCGGAATTGCATACACACAATCGGAACAGGTTCTCAATCCAAAGTCCGTCGGAAATTCCGACAGAAAAAGACCGATGGGCATACACACGGTTGGAAAATCCGTTGAAAAACTCCCACCGGACTGTTTCCATCGGAAATTCCGACCGTGTGTACGCGGCATTAGTGTTGTGACCCCAGGACAAAAAAAAAAAAACTGTTTTGGCTAGAGAATAATTAAAATTTTACTAATCATATCAGCGTAAAAACATGGATAAACCTAAAAGCACACAGACACAATCAACACTTCTGCAACACTTTTGCAAGCTCAAAAAAAACACTTCTACACACAGTCATCTAGGCTTAAGGCAGGGAGTATGTTCTGATCATTCTAAAAAAAAAAAAAAAAAAAAGGACTGAAAATATACTTATATTAGTATGCGGTGATCTGCCACTTTGGTGTTTGATAAAACTAAAAAAGATAAAAGTCGTGTGGCAGTGATCATACCATCTCAACTATAGTTGAAAGTTGGTAGTCAATGTCAACTGACTTTATTAAATGCAAAAATCCCTGGATCAAAAAGCAAGAATTTACATGTGCTTTTTAAAAACAGGGGAATAGCCTTTATTCTTGTGCTGAACAATCATTTGTCCATAGCATGTAATACAATAAGTAATCCATATAGGATATTTATTATTATCCTGGATTAAGCAAAATTATAGGGAGTTTAACTGGGTGATGAAAAGGAACAATCAGTAGAAGAAGAATATGACGTAATGGGGACAAGGATACAGACTAAAAACAAACATTGCTCACCCAACTTCACTAGGAAAACGAAGAATGGAAATAGTTAAGACGTGTTCTTCTAAGGGAATTTCCAATGCATAAAGCAAAAAAAGAAGGATAAAGGTGAAAGCAATGTAGAATGTAAATTGGAATGGAAAACAGTAGTGCATTTTGTGAATAAATTCTAAAGTAATCTTTCATATTATACCATAATCAGCCATAACATTATAAACACTGACAGGAAAGTGAATAAAATCGATTATCTCATTACAATGGCACCTGAAAGCGGGTTTGATATATTTGGCAGCAAGTAAATATGTTGTTCCAGAAGTTGATGTGTTAAACATTAACAAAAATTAGCAAGTGTAAGGATTTGAGTGACTTTGACAAGGGCCAAATTGTAATGGCTAAATGACTGGGTCAGAGCAACTCCAAAACTGCAGCTCTTGTGGATGTTCCGGGTCTGCAGTGGTCACTCAGGACCAACCAAAAGTGGTTCAGGGAAGGAAAACCAGTAAACCAGCGACATGGGTCATGGGCAGCCAAGGCTCACTGATGCACATGGGGAGCGAAGACTGGCCTGTGTGGCTACTGTAGCTCAAATTTCTGAAAAAGTTAATGATGGTTTTGCTAAAAAGGTGCCAGAACATACCGTGCATCTCAGTTTGTTGCATATGAGGCTGTGCACTCAAGTCAGGATGCCCATGCTGACTTATGTCCGCTGCCAAAAGAGCATACAATGGGAACATGAGCATCAGAACTGGAGCACAAAGCAATGGAGCAAGAAGGTTGACTGGTCTGATGAATCCTGTTTTCTTACATCATGTGGATGGCTGGGTGAAAGTGTGTCGTGTCGTATACCTGGGGAAACAATGGTACTAGGGTGCACTATGGGAAGTAGGATCCATGGAGGCCCGACCTTGCAACTTAAATGATCTGCTACTGACAGCTTGGTGCCAGATACCACAGCATACCTCCAGAGGAGTAGTGGAGTCCATGTCTCAATGAGTCAGGGCTGTTTTGGTGACAAATAGGGATGAGCCCGGTGTTCGATTCGAACCCATGTTCGAATTGAACATTGGCCGTTCGTCCGTTCATCGAAACCAGAACTTTGTGGGCCGTTCGCATCAAATTTGTGTGATACGAATGGCCCACAATGCACTGCGCCAGTCGCAGTGCATTGCTGGCTGATGATTGGCCAAGCATGCACTGTGACCCAGCATGCTTGGCCAATCACAGCGCTGGCAGCAAGGAGAGACATAATTGGCCACAGGCAGGATGCCTGTGGCCAATTATAGCTCAGGGGGGTTTAGTACACGCCCCCACACTATATAAGGCCGCCAGTGTGGCGGCCTTGTGTTTTGTTGTGCGGCGTTCATAGAGAGAAGGATAGGCAGGGACAGTGTCAGCTGTGCTTTATACTTCTTTGTATAGCGCTGTTACAGTGAGTGTAGTGTTCAGGAAGAGAGCAGGATAGGTAGGGACAGTGTCAGCTGTGCTTTGCTTCCTAACCTAGCGCTGTTACAGTGGGTGTAGTGTGCCTCCTGCACACTGCACAGCATACACCTGAATCTACCCCCTCATTGCTGGTGTTGTGTAATTGATTTGTGCAACACAGGCATCTGCCTAATATTCAGTCAGTGTAGTGTGCCTCCTGCACAGCATACACCTGAATTTAAATAGCACTGATTGCTGTATAAATGACAATGGTCTCAAAAATGTGTCAAAAATGTCCGATGTGTCCGCCATAATGTCGCAGTCACAATAAAAATCGCTGATCGCCGCCATTACTAGTAAAACAAAAAAAATATTAATAAAAATGCTATAAAACTATCCACTATTTTGTAAACGCTATAACTTTTGCGCAAACCAATCAATAATCGCTAATTGCTATTTTTTTTTACCAAAAATATGTAGAAGAATACGTATCGGCCTAAACTGAGGAGAACATTTTTTTTTTTATATATTTTTTGGGGATATTTATTATAGCAAAAAGTAAAAAATATTGAATTTTTTTTTCAAAATTGTCGCTTTATTTTTGTTTATAGCGCAAAAAATAAAAACTGCAGAGGTGATCAAATACCACCAAAAGAAAGCTCTATTTGTGGGAAAAAAAGGACGCCAATTTTGTTTGGGAGCCACATCGCATGACCATGCAATTGTCAGTTAAAGCAACGCAGTGGCGAATCGCAAAAAGGGGCCTGGTCCTTTGGCTGCAAATTGGTCCGGGGCTTAAGTGGTTAAATGTCTTTTTTTCCTTTACAAATGTCATTTTGTGCAGGGACAGTTCTAAACATGGGAAACACATGCAGCGCATTCATCTTGGTAAATCCGCCCCATGGTGTCTGTTTAGTCCCTTTAAATTGCAGGAGAAAAGCTGCTTAAAAAACATGCCTAAAGTCACTTATTACACACGCATTTAGATGCTTTTAGCATGTTTGGGCACGTGAAGAGCGTAATGCATTCCATTGGACATATTCATTTATTCTGTCCATTGGAATGCATAAACGCTCAAGTGTTAGATGTGTCCAGCGTTTAGGAGCATTTAGATGTGTTTACACATGTTTAGGCATGTTCAGCATTTTTTCTGCTCTTCGGCTCCTCTCCTGAATGTGCTTTTGATGTTTTATTTCTATCTATAAACAATCCTATTCTAATGCCTGTAAATTGCTATATGTGCATAGATACATAAGCTTACACAAAGGTGCTTTTACAGGCTGACAAAAAAAAAGCAGCGTTTTTTTAAGTCCAGTGTGCATAGGGCCATATTGGTTGTTCAGTGTATTAAAGAGGAACTGCAGTCTGCTCACATCATTTGTAAAAAACACATCTTAGCCATTCTGAAGCTTCCACTCCAACCACTTTGCATAATATTTTATATATATACTGTGATTCTGTACTTACCAAATATGCTGCAGAAATCTCCCTCCACTAAGTCTGGCTGAAACCATTTTAACTGTGGGCAGCTGAAGCTGCTGCCTGTTCACTTCCTGGATTTACACAGACACACAGAGGCACACCTCCAGCTCTGCAGCCCTGCAGCTTTCATTGGCCCTCTTATGACTCATCCCCCTCCCTTCCTGGCAAATTCTCACAAGAGTGTTGGAGCTGTGCATGGTGTCATAAGCCTAGGCTAATGACCAGACAAGAAGCAGGCAGTGGGCTGTATAAAGTATTTACAGGCAGAAAAAAATGTTTTTACTATCCAAAGCTAAAACAACAAGGGCAGAAGATTTAATTGATGGAAAGTTGAAAACATGACTAAAGTTCCACTTTAAGTACAGTGTATATATAAACACTTTAGCAGATCTTGGGGATGTACTATAAAGACATTCATAGGACATTTTACATTGAAGAAAATAATATCACTCCAGGAAAATTTATGTCACAATAGTGCTACGACAAGTTCATCTAGCATCAAGGGAGAAGATGACAAACTGCACCATACTATGATGTGTGAGCATCATGTCTCCCCCACTAAACATTAATTCTCTTTTCCCCCAGGAAAAATGCAAAAAAATTCCCTTTCCTCCTAGTATAAATCCTCCCTCCGAGCGCAAATCTTTGCCCCCCCCCCTCTTCCCCAATCCCCCTTCCAGCATCAAATCCCTTGCCTCATCCTTGCCTCATCTGGGGCAACTGTATTTAATGGATTTTGTGATTGTGATGTTTAAGCTCCTGGGAGTGCTATTTACCATTACAAGCCTGGTTGGCTCATGAGGTTGTTACAGGGAAGGGATGGTTTCTTCACAGTAAGGCCCCTTTCACACCGGGGCGGGGAGCCGCGGTGACGGTAAAGCAGCGCTATATTTAGCGCTGCTTTACCGTCGTTTTAACCGCGGTATTCGGCCGCTCGCGGTGCGGTTTTAACCCCTGGGAGCGGCCGAAAAGGGGTTAAACACCCCCCGCAGAGCGCCGCCGTAGCGGCGCTTTGCGGCGGTATTACCGCGGTTTCACCGCGGTGTCCCATTCTATTCAATGGGAAGGAGCGGTATAGGAGCGGTGAACACACCGCTCCTATACCGCTCCAAAGATGCTGCTAGCAGGACTTTTTTTGTCATCCTGCTAGCGCACCGCTCCAGTGTGAAAGCCCGCCGGCTTTCACACTGGAGTTAAAGGGGCAGGATTTTTTCATGCGGTGAACAGGCGCTATTTTTAGCGCTGCACCGCATGAAAAACGCCCCGGTGTGAAAGGGGCCTTAGAGCTGTGAAAATGTGGAATAGACTCCCTGCAGAGGGGGTTCTGGCCAGCTCAGTAGATTGCTTCAAGAAAGGCCTGGATACTTTCCTAAATGTACATAATATAACTGGGTACCAACATTTATAGGGAAAGTTGATCCGGGGAAAATCCGATTGCCTCTCGGGGATCAGGAAGGAATTTTTTTCCCTGCTTTGACAAATTGGAGCATGCACTGCTGTTTTTTTTTTGCCTCCCTCTGGATCAACTGTGGGTATAGAATGGGGTATATGGGATAGTATGATATTATTTTTTTATTTATTTGTGGTTGAACTGGATGAACTTGTGTCTTTTTTCAACCTAACTAACTATGTAACTATGTAACCCTTCTGGTGGTGAGAGCGGACCCCCTCTTGGAAAATGTGCTAGGTGACCCAGGTTATGCTACAGGCCCCTGGTGCTCAGTTGGACTCCTGAAGCCATAATCTGGACCATGTCTGTGTGTGGAGTGCTCTGGGCGTAGTGGGTTAACAAGAACTGTGACCAGAACAAGTCAGCCTGGGGCCAGCATCCCTGCATGTGAACTGAAGAAGTGATTTTTGATAAGCTATAAAACACGTCAAAATGACAGAAGAAGCCCAGCTGGAAATACCAAACTACTACTAGCCAGTCAACCAATAAGTTAAGTAGATCAGCAATTTCAAGCCACATATTGCTCTAATGACAGGTTTATTTTAACATTGCAGTGCATTTCCCTGGAATCTCACCTCCCATTACTCTAAAGGTAATGCATGCAAAACACACTAAAATAATTGTTGCAAGTGTTTTCCATGCCAGCAATGATTACAATAAAACTGTCATGAGGGTTTCTAATGCCGGAATTCTCGTCGGAAAAAGCTCTGATGGTTTTCCCGTCGGAATTCCGACGGAATTTCGCTCAAACTGTTTTGCCTACACACGGTCACACCTAATTCCGACGGTCTGTAACACAGCGGCATAAAACACGTTCGACAGCACTATAAAAGGGAAGTCCGAGCATGCGTCGAATTGTTTCCGAGCATGCGTCGGAATTTTGCGTGTCGGAATTGCATACACACGATCGGAAAATCCGATAGAAAGGTTTTCCGTCGGAAAAATTGAGAACAGGTTCTCAATTCAAAGTCCGTCGGAAATTCCGACAGAAAAAGACCGATGGGTATACACACGGAAAATCCGATGAAAAGCTCCCATAAGAAATTCCGACCGTGTGTACGCCGCATAAGGATTTGTAATTCTAGTCAGTACTCTTGTGATCCAGGAACCCCTGCCAGATTTCACTTTACTAAAGTTAAAAAATATCTTAAAGTGTTACTAAACCCACAACAGTAAAATCAGCCTGTATATGCAGTAAAGCATTCTTGTTATACTCACTGTGGAACCTAAATGATTAATCCTCTGCATTGTGTAAAAAGGACGTTTGATCCTGTATGCACAGATCCTCCTCTTCTTGCATTGTCCCCATAACATGTCCGGAAAAGACAAAGTTACTGGAGTCAGGCTGCACATGCTCAGTTTGGTGTGTATTGCTAGAGAGTTTTTTTTTTCTTCTTTTTCTTGGAAGAGTGCATGGGATCAGCACAGGGCCAATCAGTACTGTCCATACAGAGGGCCAGGGGCCCTGAATCCCGATAGGACAGCTAGTGCAGTATGAAAACTTCTCCTACAAGCTTTAACCAGACATTGATACAAGACTGCTTTAACTGCTGATGAGAAAAGATATTAAGCTGTTTATATTTAGTAAAATGATTGCATGTCCACGTTCTGTGTACTGTGGGAGACTAGATATAGTGAATGCAGAGTCCTGGGGTTAGTAACACTTTAACTTATTATAACCACCTTTTTTCTTTTGGTTCCTCCCTGCTCCCTCTTCTAAAACTGGGGAAAATGTATATTCTCTGCAAAGTACAGCATCTTTTTGGGCTACAAAGTAGCACCTCTTGCTTTATGGCCTAGACTGAGGTCCTACTGGCTCCAGAGATTGCCACGTCACACCTTTCCCAGAAAGCAATGTGACGCTGATGGCACATGCAAGCCTCAATATTCAGTGCACATGCAAAACGTCACTGGTGCTGGTATGTCTGACACAGCTGATGTCTCACATGTATGGAGACAGCCACAAACTCCTTTTTTTTAGCAGAAGGCAAAAATCTGGATGAGAGGCTCACAAAACCCTATAGAAACAACAGCCTCCCGTTCCTAAACAGATGCATGCAGGCTCCAAACACTTTTCCTTAATCCTTGATGCAGGTACAAACTGACAGATACTTATGGAATTCCCATTTAAATTGTACGAAACACACCCGTTCATACTTTATAGAACGTTGGGCTATGGACAGCTTTAGAACCTAGGAGAATCAATCACTCACTACGTGACACACCTCCCAACCAATTACTAATTTCTATGCTGATCCACCATACTGTACAGACTACTTCTCTTTCCTCAAGGCTCTGATGAAGAGGGATACCTCAAAACGCGTCAGCCCACTCTGTAGCATTTGCCCCTGCATGGGCATGCCTAATTTTTAATTTTCAACTGTATGTGTATAATTTGTAACCCTGTTGTTGTGAATACGTAGACTTTTTATATGCTTTCATATGCACCGATCTTTTTTATATATGAATAAAACTATATTCTTTTGATCCAAGCATCAGATCACGCGCCTTCCACTCCTCCTTCCTTTCCCCTTGGCTTCTTTCGGACCACCCCTGGTCAGTTTAGGCAGTGGGACACGCACGATGATCTTCTTCCATTTTCCTTCATTTGAAAGTACTACCACCCTACACTTATAACACCTTCACGAGCGCAGGAGAAATTCTTTCTTTTTATTTTTCTCTGGTATGTCTACGCAGTGGGTTGGCACAATACCCAAATACCAGAAACTAGTGGAATTGGTGCGCAGACACAGAACCCCAGCTTCACCCCCCTCCACATCCCAAATACCTGGCAGAGACCTTTGGCGCATCTGCATACAACCAGATTTTTTAAGATGCTGATGTGGTAGAGGGAAGGAGGGAAGGAATTGATACGGGGGTAAAGTTCTTATGGCTTGGTTAAATATTTATTTCAGCTTATGATTTGACAATAAAAGGCACACCAATGAAATCCCTATTCTTTCCCCAGTGAAATTACTGTGCTCTCCCTTATGGTAAGCCTGTTCATGGTATTAGGCTGACAGCAATTGTGAAATGTGTGGCTCTGATAAAAATTGTGGCTCTGAGTGCTGGACTCCCTCTTATACCAGTGGGAGGGCTGCTGTGCAGGGAATTGCAGGAAACTAATGTAAAGACATATTTACATATTTCTATTAATTGTAGTAATTGAAGTGCTTGTATAGATTCTTGATTTATTTTATTAAAATAACAAAAATGTAATACTTACCTGCTCTGTGCAATGGTTTTGCACAGAGCAGCCCCAATCCTGCTCTTCTGGAGTTGCATGCACATTGTTTTTTACATTACTGCATAGAATGCAGTAGTATACAAAACCTTCTGCCTTTACAACCTCTTTAAAAATCCTTGAAGTATATATAAACCGAAGAGCAATGTTCTTTTAATGATTATGTCAATGTTTACGGGTTTCACAATATCTTATTTCATAAACTATTATTTCTTTAAGCTAGTCATTCGTGATAAGCCCCAGTTACCTGAGAACTCAGAATTTGACATGCAAAACAAATTGTTTCCTAGTAAAAACTGTATTGCTTTAGACATGAAGCTTCAAACAAAACTAATGATCGAAACTAACTTAGTGCCTGAAAAAAGCACTGCAGCTTCTTTGCAGCAGTGGAGGAGCGTTGAATACACCGCTCCTCCACCGATCCTGCCCATTGACACCAATGGGGCAGTGCCACCATACCGCCGGCAAAGCGTCGCTGCAGCAGCGTTTTGCGGGCGGATTGTGCAAAAACTGTATTGCTTGAGACATGAAGCTTCAAACAAAACTAATGATCGAAACTAACTTAGTGCCTGAAAAAAGCCTCAGCTGCAGTCCCAGTGTGAAAGCTCAAGTGCTTTCACACTGGGGCACTGCAGCTTCTTTGCAGCGGTGGAGGAGCGGTGAATACACCGCTCCTCCACCGCTCCTCCACCGCTCCTGCCCATTGAAACCAATGGGGCAGCGCCGCCATACCGCCGGCAAAGCGTCGCTGCAGCAGCATTTTGCGGGCGGATTTTACCCCTTTTCGACCGCTAGCAGGGGGTTAAAGCCGCCCTGTTAGCATCCGAATAGCCCGCTAAAACGATGGTAAATCGGAGCTAAAAATAATAAATGTGCCGGCTCAGTGTGAAAGGGGTCTCACTGACACAGTACAATAGCCATTGTAGCCAATTTAAATATACAGTACCTTGTACTTGTCTTACTTCAGTTATTTCTAATTGGATGCTATGGGTTACTGCATGTTACACTCCTTGCACTGTTTATTGAATAAGGTATAGGATGGGACACCTACCTTAAAACGCACATGAACTTTAATGGCATCCCAGTCTTAGTCTGTAGTTCAATATTGAGTTGGCCCACCCTTTGCAGCTATAACATCTTCAACTCTTCTGGGAAGGCTGTCCACAAGGTTTAGGAGTGTGTCTATGGGAATGTTTGACCATTCTTCCAGAAGCGCATTTGTGAGGTCAGCCACTGATGTGGACGAGAAGGTGTGGCTCGCAATCTCCGCTCTTATTCATCCCAAAGGTGTTCTATCGGGTTAAAGTCAGGACTCTGTGCAGGCCAATCAAGTTCCTCCACCCCAAACTCGCTCATTCATGTCTTTATGGACCTTGCTTTGTGTACTGGTACAAATCATTTGGTGGAGGGGGGATTATGGTGTGGGGTTGTTTCTCAGGGGTTGGGATTGGCCCCTTAGTTCCAGTGAAGGGAAATCTTAAGGTGTCAGCATACCAAGACATTTTGGACAATTTCATGCTCCGAACTTTGTGGGAACAGTGTAGGGATGACCCATTCCTGTTCCAACATGACTGCGCACCAGTGCACAAAGCAATGTCCATAAAGATGAGCGAGTTTGGGATGGAGGGACTTGACTGGCCTGCACAGAGTCCTGACCTCAACCTGAAAAAAACACCTTTGGGATGAATAATGCCCCGTACACACGGTCGGAATTTCCGACAGAAAATGTCCTATTGACCATGTTGTCGGAAAATCCGACCGTGTGTGGGCTCCATCAGACTTTTTCCGTCGGAATTTCCAATGGAAAAAATTGGAGATCCTGCTCTTAAATTTAGAGTGGAGACTTTGAGCCAGGCCTTTTCATCCAACATCAGTGCCTGACCTCACAAATGTGCTTCTAGAAGAGTGGTCAAACATTCCCATAGACACACTCCTAAACCTTGTGGACAGCCTTTCCAGAAAAGTTGAAGCTGCTATACTTGCAAAGGGTGGGCCAACTCAATATAGAACCCTATGGACTAAGACTGGAACGCCATTAAAGTCCATGTGCGTGTAAAGGCAATATAGTGTATATCCCCTTACACGGATGAACACTTGAAATGGTAAACTTTTGCTCATTCCACCACATGATTACTTTTTTACGTAATCTACTTGATAGGTATCATATGTGTCAGTCATGGGAATGTGCAATATTTCTTGAAAGGTTGGTATGAAAACATTTGAAAGGTTGTCTGGTTTGTAAAAACAATTAAAAACATAACAATGTTCTGGGAAAATATCGCTTAAATTGACCCTGCAACACTGAATACCTTATCCAGCACATACATTAATATATTTTTTTCAATTAGCCAAAGCTGAATTTACTTCAATTATCCAATAATGTATATAGGAAATCTTACATTTTTATATTCCAATCTTTTTTTATTAATGCTCAAATATAGACAGCATTACAAATTAACATAGCCCATATTGCCCACATTGAGCATACAAATATTATATAACAAGTGTTGAAACGTTTATAAAAATGAGAAAATACAAATAAGTACAATCTTATACAATCTCGTACAAGTTATCATACACAGAAGTCCACTGGTGACTATAGTGTATAGTAGGGCACCAGATCTCAACAGTCTTACATTACAGTGGTGTCATGCATCTGCATCCAAGGTGTCCATTTAAAGTGGAAATTAGAGAGTCTTTGATCATTTTCAGCTCTGGTTCACTCTGGTGCAGCTTTAAAATTGCGCTACTTTTGCATGATTTTAAAGCCACACTTTGCTGATTTCATTGCGGCTTGGAACTTCATTTAACAGAAGTCTTCTGCAAGTCACAATGAAATCAGTAAAAAGTAGTGTAGGAACCTTTTTCATAATTGCTGCGACATGAGTCATGGTGATATGAACAGTTCCATTGCCGGCAAAGGGGGTGGAACTTATAATGCGGTTGGAACTGTCAAATCGCATTAAAAAGTCACACTGGTGTGAACGGGGGCTAAGCTAAGAATTGCTCATAGTTGCATTCAGTTCTAACTGTATGTATTACTTATAAAATGTTAGGGGCAGAGATCATCTATTAGAAATAGGTAGCTTTGCAGCATATACTGTAAAACGGTAGTCAGCAAACTGTTGATCGCGATCGACAGGTAGAAGGCAGGGAGCCAACAGGTGGATCGCAGAAAGGAGAGTGGGAGGTAGCATAGTGCTGGATGGAGGGCAGGGTCGGGAACTGCCTCAGTGATTGGTTGCAACCAATCACAAGTTTGTTATGAAAATGTTAACTCTGGCAGCTCCTGCTCCCACCTTCCACCCAGCACTATGCTGTCTCCTGAACTCAACTCTGCTATACACACATTGGCAAATAGGAAGTGCTATCTACACAGCACTGTGTGTATGTGGGGGGGGGTGATGCGACGGGGACAGAGGAGACACTTTTTTGGGGGATGGGGAGGCAGAGGACACTTTGTGGACGGAGCAGAAGACACTGCTTTGGGGGGTAGAGGACACTACAGTGGGGGGAGTGATGCGAAGAGGGACAGAGGACACTGTTTTGGGCAGAGGTACAGAATACTACAGTGATTGGGGGATGATGTGCAGGGGCATAGGGTACTGCTTTGGGGGGGAAACTAATGTGGGTAGAGGGGGGCAGAGAACACTGCTATGGGAGGCAGAGGACACTACAGTTTGGGGGGGGGTGATGTGGATGGGGCAGAGGTCACTACATTGTGGGGGTACAGAACACTACATATTTTTATTTTTATTGGCATCTTACATAGTTACATAGTAGGTGAGGTTGAAAAAAGACACAAGTCCATCAAGTCCAACCATCTACCTCTGAGTGGATCAGGGAATTCTAGCCCTAAATCCCTTTTCCACCTTAAAATAATAAGAGTCTTGGAAAATACTACGCTATTTTGAAGGGAATTCTAAAACTAAGAAATACCCCCCCTTTGATGAGGGTAAAATATAAAAAAAAAAATCCAGATATTTCAAGGTCAATCTGTGTTTGTGTGCTTGAGTGCTGGTAAAAATGGCTGATTTGCAGAGGTTTATACCAACAGTACCTCCAAATTTCACATTATTTCTGCGTGACTTATCCTCAATATCAGCTAACTTGAGTCTGAATTTCTATATTTCCTCCTCTTCATCATTATGAGCATCAACCAGTTCACTACAGGCCATGGTGAATTCTCCCATTGTATTTTCCACATGCTTCACTCTGTCCCACCCTGGTCATTGCTGACGATGGACTGAAGTTGCATCTCGCCAATGCAACCCAGCTCATTAACCACTCCTTGACACGCAATACACTAAAGACCTATCGCACTGATTGGAACACTTACCGCAAGTTTTTGGGCTCTTGCCCCGGAGCAGCTATAGGCGACATTAGACACGTCCTAGAATAAAGGAAGCTTGTCTACCATTCATATAGGGATCCAAGGACAAAAAATAATTTATTGCAGTGAGGCGCACCATTACACATCGTCGGCAGTTTTAATGACAATATCTGAATTGTTGGAAAGGGATTTTATTGCTTGATTTTCTACTGGTGTGAGGTGACCCAAATCAGGAGAGCAGAAGGTTGTGTTGGTGCATAATCTTTTTATGTCTGCATATACCATATTGTAGAATGTTGTTATGTGAGGTCCCTTAGATTGGTGGGGATAGAACACTGATTTTGGTTTAAGAGTCGAATGTGCCACAGGAGGTGACGTTTGTGGGTGTTGGGTATATAGCTCTAGATCAGTATAGGACGTATCTAAACCCACATTATCTGTTCTATCTATAGGGCCCATAGCTAGACTAGACTCAAAAGAGTCTAATCCAGATATCAACTCATCATTTGAAAGTGGAATGTTTTCTGGTTCCCTGTACTTGGTTCTTTGTATTTCGAAGAATCTTTTTAGGGTGAGTTTCCTTACATATTTGTTCAAATCTTTGAACAATATGTAGGGGTCAGGTCAGGACCCCAGTAAACTGTCAGTATTCTCGGCCCCTACAGGGAATACAGAAGCACCAACCGGTAGTCAGTGGCAAACGCCTACCTATCATGAGTGCCCTCTTCAGGGACATGTCTGAAATCCTTACTCGTTTTCCGTTTGGGGCTTTGCTAAGCCTAGTCATCCCGGCGGCCATCTACCAGGCCTTCTACGGTTTCCTAAGACCTAGTGAATTTACCGTCAGCGGCCCCCGGCAGTCAGATACTACTCCGACGCCACCTGACTCGCTTTCCGAACCATTACACCCTTCATCTCACAGGCTGAAAAACGCAAAAAAACGACCCCGGGGTTGACATCAACCTGTTTCAGACTAACAATGCCTGGTGCTCAGTGACGGTGCTCGACTGACTACTGTCCCATCTACCCAGCCAATCTGATGGTAGCTCGTTGCTACTCTTCCTAACCAGCCCCCTGAGTGGCAGCCAGTTTATCAAGCATGTTAGGATCCCCCTAAGCAACTTGGGCTTCAACACCAGTCAGTCCTCTGGACATTCCTTCCGGATCAGAGCAGCCTCAGCTGCCTCCCAACATGGAGTACCAGACCACGTAATCAAGAAACTAGGCCAATGGAAGTCTGCTTGTTTTGCCACATACATCCCAAATTCTCAGGAAGAAATGGCACAAGCTTTTATCAAACAGACTCAATAAACACAAGAATCAATTAAGAGTTATTCCCCTAGCTGAGTCTTTTACCCCCTTTTCTTGGCATACCGACCAGACCACCAAGGCATACTTCAGGTCTATTTATTTTGTAAATAAGTGTTTTTGTGATCCACATCTCTCTCAGTCATAGGGCCATGACCATAAATAAGAAGGCCAGTATGGTGGCCTGAATTTATGTGAGGAGCCCGGGGGTTATTTAAGCAGCCCACTTACCCATGCTCTTTGTCAGTTCAGTGCACGATACCCTCCCGCCCTTCCCTTTTTCAGGGCACTTCTCAGCACATCCTTCTTCATAAACTACCTATTACTGACCTTGGGTATGCCCCCTTTTTTTGGCATACCGACCGGACCACTAAGGCACAGTTCAGGTCTATTTATGTTATAAGTCTTGTCGCGTGATTATGTGATCCACATCTCTCTCGGTCATAGGGCCACGAATATATATATATATATATATATATATATATATATATATACACACACACTTTTTTTTTTTAAATTAAACACAGCAAACTAAATGTCATTTTGTTTACAATTACAATAATCCTCTTCTTTCTATTTTCTTTTAATTAGTCCTTTATTCATTTTTTTTCTACTGCCTTCTGCGTCATTTCGTTCCTACTTTGGCTTTTGGTACCAAAGCAATTCCCTAGTGAAATGTCTTTATTTTGTTAAGGGTATCTATTTTTAGCACTTGTATTTGTAATATATTAGAATTTCTTGTGGATCTATATCATATGATATCTGAAAAATTCAATATAGCAAGAGCAGAAAAAAAAGCTGTATGGAAGGCACAGAAAGAACGTAAAATCGATTCCCTGAGATATAGATGCTGTGTGAAACATGAATAGTATTTTTGTCTTTTGTGCTGATATTCCAAGGCACTGTCATGTGTGAACTCAGGTGATCACCTCATCGCCTTTGTTTTCTTAACCAAAATTATATTTGCAGAGTCATGCTCTTCTGTCCCTCCTACTCACCTGGATAGACAAATCGGGAAAAAAATCTGCAAAAGGGCAGGTCTGGGAGAGGAGTTTAAATATAGCTCAGGATTCCCTCATCTTTACAAACTGGTGCAATCCTCATCTACAGACTAAACCTCATCAGAAGACATGAAGTACCTGGTTCTTTTTGCCATAGTGGTTAAGGCCCTGGCTGCCCCACCAGGCAAGCCTGGTAAGTGTTCTCTGCTTAATAATAAGTGGCGGCTGACATAATTTATATAATGATCTTGAAAATATTTACTTGAAGCACAGACTACAACAGGTATCTGATATTCTCAGACTAATGTGATCAAAGTTAACTATTGATTCATAAATGTGTCCCTTTTTTTTACTGAAATCAGGTTTTTATGAATTGTATTTTGGAGGCAGCGAACAGATTCATACTGGGCCTTAATCCAGATTGGCTTCCTCACCTGTAAACATATTAGAAAAATTATTTAAAAATGTTTAGCCAAAAGTATTTACTACTATTCGTATATTTTATAAGAGATATTGTATGTTTGAAGGGTTGATTTATAAAAGAACATATAAAATGAACTACTGGAACTGTTTTAAAAGGATTTAACTTTTTTCTTTGTGTTTTATTCGTTTGATTTTTCAAATATTCTTTAGGGTTGATTTGCTAAAATTAGAGAGTGCAAAATCTGGTGCACCTCTGCATAGAAACCAATCAGCTTCTAGGTTTTATTGTCAAAACCTAATTTAACAAGCTGAAGTTGGAAGCTGATTGGCTACTATGCACAATTGCACCAGATTTTGCATTCTCCAGTTTTAGTTAATCAACCCCATTGTGTCTGATATTATTTTTATTGTCCAAGTATCTATTATTATTGTCCAAGTATTTTCCTTTTATGTAGAGTGGTAGCGGTGCATTCTGTAGTTCAGGCTATTGGCTTCCTACTGGTGCTGGAACACATGCATTCCATCTAGAAATCCTTTACATAGATGGAACAGAGCATTATTGGGAGAAAATTTGTTGTTAAATTTTGAGCACTGTTGAGGGCTTGTCTAGTGCCACAAAAGGAGTATAAATTCATGCACACCACAACTATGGGAAAATAGTCTTTTGGTATTCAGCCATTTAGCTGCAGAGATCAAGTAGGTTCCTGTTACCTATTCCCTGGGGACATGTAACAGGATGGCTTACCTTGAAGGTGTAAATGTCTATATTTGTTTAAAGACCTTAATAAAGTCAAATGACTTCTATGCTAGTCAGTGATATCCTCGAGAACAGTTACAGAAAAAAGGGGGACGTTGATTCAGTTAAGATAGCTAAATAAATGTTGGAAGCAAAGCCTGTCCTCAGGACTTTGTCCTTGTTGTTATTGTTTAGTAACAATTTTACACCAAAACCTCCCCAACTCTGTGCTTTGAAACCAAGATTTCCCCCAACAAACTCTCTATGTGTTGTTTCTGTATTTACCATCATACCCCCAACTATAGTTAATGAAACAAGTGAAATATTCACCTCAAAATACAGCGCTGCAATGGGGTTTATTTACTAAAAGCAAATCCACTTTGCACTACAAGTGCACTTCAAGTGCACCTGGAAGTGCACTTGGAAGTGCAGTTGCTGTAGATCTGAGGGGGACATGCAAGGAAAATATAAAACAGCATTTTTGCTTGTACATGATTGGATGATACAATCAGCAGAGCTTCCCCTCGTTTCAGATCTTCCCCTTATATCTAAAGCGATTTCACTTCCAAGTTCACTTGCAGTGCACTTGTAGTGCAAAGTGGATTTGCCTTTAGTAAATCAACCCCAATGTCTAAATAAACTTCACAAAGTTAGATAATTTGTGAAACAACTAAAAAACTAACTTAAAACATCAATATCTGTCACAAAAAAGTACAAAAGCAAGTGCAGTTCAAACTTTTTTTTGTACAGAGTTCATTGATTACCAATGTAGAGTCTAGTGCAGAATGAGGTATCCCTTCACCAGTTCAAATGGTTAGCTGCTCGCCAGATAATATTGCCACTCTTTAAGAAAAATATATACTTATAATAGAGCAGTAATACTTATGGACATAATGATACTTAAAAATGCAGCAGTTACAATAGATGTATTGGTAAATAGTATTCTAAAGCATGATGTGATATGTTGCTGTCATGGTGATTTACAAATTTGTTCAAATATTGTCTACAGCAGGAAACCCTGGCCCTGGAATTGGGGATCCATCTGGTCCATCAGGCCATCCTTTTGATCATCCCAATGTAACTGGCCCACCCCCACCCCCACCCCCACCTGATGGTTCTTTTGACACCAGACCACATGGCAATGGTCCTCCTGTCCCAGCACCAAAGGGTGGAAGCCCTCCCCCTGGAGATAGCCCAAGACCAGCCAATGGAAACCCACCTCCTAGTTGGAAGCCACCAGCAAATTGGCCAGCCGAGTACAAAACTGGATGGGTGAGTTATTAAGAGGTAATATCAATGGGTAATATCAATGGGTAATATCAATGGGCAGCACAGTGGTGTAGTGGTCAGCACTTTCACCTAGCAGTAATAGGGTCGCTGGTTCAAATCCCGACTACGACACCTTCTGCCTGGAGTTTGCATGTTCTCCCTGTGCCTGCGTGGGTTTCCTCCGGGTACTCCCGTTTCCTCCCACACTCCAAAGACATGCTGGTAGGTTAATTAGATCCTGTCGATAAAAAAATTTGCCAAATATGTGTATGTTGTATGTGTATGTGTTTGTAAGCGTGTCGGGACCCCACAGGGCAAGGACCGCACTATACCACAGATGGACACCAGTGGCAAAAAGCTCCCTGAGGTGATTCAGTTCGCATAGGTAGAGCTATACAAGTCATTCATTCATTCAATGGATAATGAGAGCAAGTTATAATAGTTTAAAATGATATTGATAATTTCAGTTTAGAATGCTTGTACTAAGAAAAGTACCGGTACTCTCATTACTGACCTTCAGTAACTACTTGCCTGGCTTTCTCTGGCTTCAGCACCTTCTGAGACACTGAAGTGCAATTAGCATGCAGTTCAGAAAGGTAAAATCACAAACTGCATTCTTGCTCTGGGTCAGTGATCAAGGTACTGAAGCCTATGAATCAACACAAAAGTCAATATAAACTGTAAACTGCCTTGCTCGAGTTCGCACAGGAAAAATTTCGAAGTGCATAAAATATTTATTATACTTTTTAATAAAGCAATACTGACTGTTATTAGTACATTAAATATTGCTCTTTTACTAACAAATAAGCCTGAGAAACTCATGCAATTCAACTTTTTACATTATAGTACAATAATTTGTCTTGGACCCCTTTCACACTGAGCCGCACCCAGCGTGAGCAGTAAAGTGCCTCTAGTTTTAGCAGCGATTTACCGTAGTTTTATCTGCACTTTGCCAAATAGCTTTGCAGGCGCTTTGGCAGCGCTGCCTATTCATTTCAATGAGCAGGTGCGGTTTAGGAGCGCTGTATATATACACTGCTTCCACACCGCCCCAAAGATGCTGCTTGCAGGACTTTTTCTAATGTCCCGCAAGCGCACCGCCCCAGTGTGAAAGCACTGGGGAGGCATGGGAGACATTTTTCAGGCACTTTACAGGCGCTAAAACTCCTGAAAAACACCCTCAGTGTGAAAGGGGTCTTATGTGGCAGTTATAATGATCTA
This sequence comes from Lithobates sylvaticus, assembly GCA_028564925.1. Classification (NCBI taxonomy): domain Eukaryota; kingdom Metazoa; phylum Chordata; class Amphibia; order Anura; family Ranidae; genus Lithobates; species Lithobates sylvaticus. The sequence goes on along the minus strand of CM053036.1, from coordinate 85,572,414 downwards.
TTGATCACTGAAAGTGTTCCTCTGTGAAAAACACTGTGCATTGCTTTATTTTGGAAATGTGATTTTACAGCCACCCGCCGGAAATGCCAGACCCAAAAGACATCTGAACGGTGTAAGGGGCAAACCTACTGAGACGCCACATGTAGAAAATCATACTCATGACTTTACAGGAAGCCATCCTCACACTGGTACTGCTGGAAGTCATAGTGGAGAGAAGGGCCACGACTCTAGACCTGGGAAGAGACAATGACCCTGGTATGTATATCACAGAAGAGCTGTGTAACATTTGTATACCATTATTATGTAAATTAAGTAAGCAAAATTACCCAAATGATGGAAATCCTACACAGTTGCTGAAGGCTCATTTATAATGTCCGCAGAGGAGCAGCTCTTGGAAAAAAAATGATGGGTGGAAAGATCTACCAACTGAAGGTACCCACTGAAATCACAGACTGCTGATATCTGCCATAGTTTTCACCCTATCATAAACAGCAAATGGGTTTGACATATAGATGCATGAGAAGGTTTATTGAAGAACTGAGTAAAGGGAACATTTGTCAATCTGCCTCTCTAAAAACCTCAATGGTGGTTTATGATGCTCAGAAGTCCTTATTTTGCTGTTGTCAAATCTTACATAGTGTGATTGATGCGACTGCTTGTGGGATCTGATAAAAATGAAGACTTAGTTAAATTTATGTAGAACATAAAGTTTAGTTTGTGTCCAAGTAGAGTGTTCCTTAAAGTGGAGTTCCAGGCTTTTTTTGTTTATTAACAATCAGGAGCTACAAACAGTGTAGCTGCTGACTTTTAATAAACAGACACTTACCTGTTCCACGGTCCAGCGATGCGGCTGCACGGAGCCGCGCTCCTCTCCCCCCTCCTCTCCTCAGCGCCTCCATTAAAACTGTGGGCACCTGGCCATGACAGCTTGCAGCGCTATGGCTGGGCACGCACTGCGCATGCGCGAGTCGCGCTGCACCTTCCCAGTGGACAGGCAAACTTCTGGGACCTGTCACGTGTCCCAGAAGATTGCCAAGAGGCAGGGACCACCAGGGGGGAGAAGAGGAGTCGCCTAGGCGGCCCATAGGCAGAAGCAGGAAGTGGGACAGGAAGTCCCACTCAAAACTAAGCACCCACTCCCCCACGCCCAAAAAAATGACATGCCAAATGTGGCATGTAAGGGGGCGAGGAGTGCTTAAAGGGGAAGTTCCACTTTTTGGTGGAACTCCGCTTTAAGTGAGCATTTGAGAACTGTTTTCTCATTATAGCATGCACGTGGCATCACATATGATATCACAACAAAAAATATGCTTCTTTGACAGAGTATGGGTGATTTTTTTTATTGAATAAGACCCCTTTCACACATGCGGACCATTTATTTTTTATCAGTTCAGTCCCATCAAAACGGATGAACGGGTTTTCATCAGTGCTCATCGGTCTTTCATCCGTTTTTCATCAGTTTACAATGTTTTTTCATCCAATCGTTTTTTTTTTTTTTAACGAAAGAAAAATAGAGCTTTGATCAGTTTCAAAAATGGATGATGGCGGATGTAAACGGTTGTAAATGGAATTATCATCCATTTACATCAGTTTTTCCATAGAGATGCATTGTCCATTTTTCATCCATCAACGAATGAATGAAAAACGCACAAACGGATAGCATGTGTGAAAGGGGCCAATGTTTTTACAAAGAGCTGCCCTGTACCTTTAGAGATAATCCAGCAGTAAAGGAACAGTAGCTGCTAACAATATGAATCAATAAACAAATTAGGAAATTTATACTTATGTCACTGCTGGAGGCACGTACACCCCATAAATGAATTTTCAGAGTTGTTGTCTTCCTGAAATCATAGTGGGTTTACTTACATTGTTAGTTTAAATACAAATTGTGTCTAGATGCTAATTTTTTATTTTTTTTGCAGAAGGATAAAACCAGAAAATACGGTGACAGCAAAACCCTACATTAGACAAGTAGATCTACAGTCTGTAGAGTTTTTAATGCAAATAAACATATTAAACGCAAGTGTCTATGAAGTCTTGTTTTGCTTACATAAATATAGTTACTATAATAAAATAATTTCCACATAGAGACGGAGTCTTGGTGATATTTTTTTTTCTTTTTGTTAGAGTGGGGTGGGTTAAAAGTTTTATTGCAGATTTATCTCCTGCTTGTTGTGTCAACTACATTGTTACAGAAACAGGAACTGAGAGAAAATCTCTAATGGTGACATTAAAAAAAAAAAAAAAAAAAAAAAAAAAAAAATAACTGTGAAAGATTATATTTCTCTCTGAATACCTTTTGGACATTTCCTCTTACTTTCTTTCCTGGTGACATGTGACCACTAAGGAAGTGAGAAACCTCCCTTAGAGAAACATCCCCACCTAAAAAAAAAAAAAAAAAAGAGAAGGGAACGCTTTAATCACCCAACAATTGCTCTTGTACTGTATGTGTATGACATAATTGCCATATTTTACCATTTAAAAAAAAAAACAACCCTTGAGATCCATTGCCTAGACATAAACTTTAGTAGTACTAAACAGAAATGTTGTTGAGATTTTTAATCCTCCCAAACTAAAAGAAATAAAAAAATAAAATAAATCACTTGTAGTGATATGCTTTATAGACCTAAAGCTGAACTCCATGCAAACAGCTGAAAAACACATTAAATACAAAAACAGTATTACCTAAAAGATCTGCAGAATGCAGTCCAGAGATTTACAGAACTCTTTCTGGCACACGAGGGGACCTGATCTTTCTTTGCTGCAGTTACACTTTTGCTTACAGGCCCCCTCTCCACCCCAACCCTGTGACGGGACAAAAAAAAAAAATGGACTTTGGAACTTATCTCCCTACCACTCTGCTCTTTCCTCCTATCGGCCTGACATTTTCACAGCAGCACACCTTATTGGCTCATTGCACTTCTTCTATCTTTCCCAGTCTAAGCTCTGCTGTGCAGGGACTGCAAGAGACTGATAGCATTCAAATTTGGACACATGTAGTGCTTGCATTTAAGTAAACACATTTAAAGATATATTAATGAATACAAAGCTGCATTTTTTTTAATTTATTTAATTATTTACTATGGCTGTACTAAAGAATTCAGCTTAGGCACACAGTCTCAACAATGAAATAAAATAATAAAGAGGTTCTAGTTTAAAAAAAGTCAGAAAAGAGAGATATTGTCAATAAAAATTATTTGACATGGTTTGGAGTTTGGTTTTAACCTTAGCAAATATCCAAACAGATATAAAAAGACAGTTGAAATACATATGTATAAAATCTGGGTGAACAAATATCTGCGATAACTATAAAACAAAAGAAATGCAAAAGATTAATAGCAGCCAGCACAGTTTGTTGATTTGTCAAACATAAAATATATAATACATATGTGATCTGTAGAGCTGTTTCAAGACACTGGTAGGCCCAGGCAAATATCTCATAGATGGGAACTCCATCACATGTTATCATTTCTCCAAAACACAAAAAAAACATAAATGCAAAAGGGGAGAGTTACCAGCTTTGTGTCACTACAAGTTCCAGCATACATGCTGAGACTTGTAGTTCCACACAGGTTCATCTATTTATCTATCTTTCTCTATGGAGCCCTGTCAGGGGTGTTTGGGAAAAAGACCAGGGGCCTCAGCCCAAAGGTAAATTTGATCCCACGAAGATCAGCGTCGGGGAGCTTTGCCCAACACGGGATTAAAGGTGAGTTTAACACCAATTATAACATTTAATTATTTACACAGCCCCCCACACCTCTGGACCCCTTTACATTACACAGGCCCCCCACACCTCTGGACCCCTTTACATTACACAGCACCCCCCACACCTCTGGACCCCTTTACATTAGACAGCTCCGCACCACTGGACCCCTTTACATTAAACAGCGCCCCCCACACCTCTGGACCCCTTTACATTACACAGCTCCGCACCACTGGGCCCCTTTATATTACACACCTCTAGAACCCTTTACATTACACAGCGCCCCCCACACACCTCTGGACCCCTTTACATTACACAGCTCTGCACAACTGGACCCATTTACATTACACAGTTCCCCTCAACACCTCTGGACCCGGACTGAAGACAAATATTGGCAATACAGCACCCCTTTACAATACAGTGCCTGCTTTACATCACAGACCTCTTTGCATCCAAGCCCCCAAATTTACATCACAGTCCCCCTTTACATCAATGCCCTTTTCCCCCCTTCACATCACAGCCCCCCTCCTTACATCACAGACCTTCCCCCTTTACATCAGTGTCCTCAGCCCCCTTCTTTGCATCCAAGTCTGAACTGTCAGAAGAAGAGAAGCTTCACACAGCGGCAGCCTCCCATTGCGAGGAGCGGCCCGATAACGAAGAAGAGACACCGTGGAGGAAGATGCCGGACGAGAACACCGGAGCAAGAAGAAGCGGATCGGAGGAAGAAGAAGATGGAGGAAGAAGATGAAGAAACCGAAGGAAGAGGAAAGGAAGAAGGAAGAAGACCAGAAGAAAGAAGATGAAAGAAGACTTTAATCAAAAACTTGTCAAAGACCGTCTCCTGTCATTTTTAACACTTTTGTCACGTTTTTGGTGAAATGGTAGGGGTACTTTTGTACCCCCTTACCATTTCACACAGGGGGGGAGGCCGGGATCTGGGGGTCCCCTTGTTAAAGGGGGCTTCCATATTCCGATAAGCCCCCCGTCCGCAGACCCCCACAACCACCAGCCAGGGTTGTGGGGATGAGGCCCTTGTCCTCATCAACATGAGGACAAGGTGTTTTGAGGGGTCACAGACCCCCAAAGCATCCTCCCAATGTTGAGGGCATGTGGCCTGGTACGGTTCAGGAGGGGGGGCGCTCTCTCGTCCCTCTTTCCCTGTGGCCTGCCAGGTTGCGTGCTCGGATAAAGGGTCTGGTATGGATTTTTGGGGGAACTCCACGCCATTTTTTTTTTAATTTGGCGTGGGGTTCCCCTTAATATCCATACCAGACCTGAAGGGCCTGGTAATTGAATCTGCTTTTGCTTTTTTTTTTGTTATCATTGACTTTTAATGACTGTTCTCTGTATTACGGGAGTCGACATTTCATTATAGCCGCGAGTGCTTTTAAATAACTTTTTTTCCTGCAGAAATTACACTTTGTGCAGGGACAGATCTAAGCACGGGAAACATGCGCCCCTTTACAGGCATAACTATAGACACCCCCAGGTACGAAATTTAAAGGAATATTACACTTTTATTGTTTCACTTTAAGCATTATTAAAATCACTGCTCCGCAAAAAACGTCCGCTTTTAAAACTTTTTTTTGCATTGATACATGTCCCCTGGGGCAGGACCCAGGTCCCCAAACAGTTTTTATGACAATACATTTTTTACAGGGAGCCGACAATTCATTATAGCCGCGAGTGCTTTTAAAATACTTTTTTTCCTGCAGAAATGACACTTTGTGACAAACTGACAATAACTTTTTAAAAAGCACCATTACATTGCTGAACACCGAACTCTAACCCGAACATACAGTAAATTGTTCGGGTTCGGGTCCGGGACCCAAAAATCCAAAAGTACGGTACGAACCTGAACTTTACAGTTCAGGTTCGCTCAACCCTACCTGTAAACAATCCTCTTCTAATGCTTGTAAATTGCTATATGTGCATAGATACATAAGCTTACATAGAGACACTTTTACAGGCTGAAAAAAAGCAGCGTTTTTAAGTCCAGTGTCTATAGGGCCATATTGGTTGTTCAGAGTATTAAAGAGGAACTGTAGTCTTCTCACATCATTTGTAATAAACACATCTTTGCCATTCTGAAGCTCCCTCCAACCACTTTGCATATTATTTTATATATACTGTGATTTTGTACATACCAAATATGCTGCAGAAATCTCCCTCCACTAAGTCTTCACTTCCTGAATTTACACAGACACACAGAGGCACACCTCCAGCTCTGCAGCCCTGCAGCTCTCATTGGCCCTCTTATGACTCATCCCCCCTCCCTTCCTGGCAAACTCTCACAAGAGTGTTGGAGCTGTGCATGATGTCATAAGCCTAGGCCAATGACCAGACAAGAAGCAGGAAGTGGGCTGTATAAAGTATTTACTGGCAGAAAAAAAAAAAATCCTATCCAAAGTTAAAACAACAAGGGCAGAAGATTTAATTGATGGAAAGTTGAAAACATGAATAAAGTTCCACTTTAATTACAGTGTATATATTAACATTGCACACTTTAGCAGATCTTGGGGATGTACTATACAGACATTCATAGGACATTTTACATTGAAGTAAATAATGTCACTCAATGAAAATTAATGTCACAATAGTGCTACGACAAGATCATCTAGCTTCGAGGGAGAAAATGACAAACTGCACCATCCCATGATGTGTGAGCATCATGTCTCCCCCACTAAACATTAATTCCCTTTCCCCCAAGAAAAATGCAAAAAAATCTCTTTCCTCCTAGTACAAATCCTCCCTCCCAGCACAAATCTTTGACCCCCCTCTTCCCCAATCCCCCTTCCAGCATCAAATTAGTTGCCTCATCCTTGTCTCATCTGGGGCAACTGTATTTAATGGATTTTGTAAATTAAGCACCTGGGTGTGCTATTTACCGTTACAAGCCTGGTTGGCTCATGAGGTTGTTACAGGAAAGGGAACACCCTTCTGGCGGTGAGAGCGGACCCACTCTTGGAAAATGCGCTAGGTGACCCAGGTTATGCTACAGGCCCCTGGTGCTCAGTTGGACTCCTCGAGACATAATCTGGACCATGTCAAAGCACATGTCTGCGTGTGTAGTGCTCTGGGCATAGGGGGTTATCAAGAACTGTGACCAGGAGAACAAGTCAGCCCGGGGCCAGCATCCCTGCATGTGAACTGAAGAAGTGATTTTGATAAGCTATAAAATACCTCAAAATGACAGAAGAAGCTCAGCTGGAAATACCAAACTACTACTAGCCAGTCAACCAATAAGTTAAGTAGATCAGTAATAGCAACCCACATATTGCTCTAATGACAGGTTTATTTTAACATTGCAGTGCATTTCCCTGGAATCTCACCTCCCATTACTCTTTAAGGTAAAGCATACAAAACACACTAAAATAATTGTTGCAAGTGTTTTCCATGCCAGCAATGATTACAATAAAACTGTCATGGGGGTTTCTAAGGATTTGCAATTCTAGTCAGTACTCTTGTGATCCAGGAACCCCTGCCAGATTTCACTTTTCTAATGTTAAAAAATATCTTAAAGTGTTACTAAACCCATAACAGTAAAATCAGTCTGTATATGCCAGGGATCCTCAAACTACGGCCCTCCAGTTGTTGCAGAACTACACATCCCATGAGGCATTGCAAAACTCTGACATTCACAGACATGACTAGGCATGATGGGAATTGTAGTTCCTGAACAACGGGAGGGCCATAGTTTGAAGACCCCTGGTATATGCAGTAATGCATGCTTGTTATACTCACTGTGGAACCTAAATAATTAATCCTCTGCATTGTGTAAAAAATACGTTTGATCCTGTATGCACAGATCGTCCTCTTCTTGCATTGTCCCCATAACATGTCCGGAAAAGACAAAGTTACTGGAGTCAGGCTGCACATGCTCAGTTTGGTGTGTATTGCTAGAGAGTTTTTTTTTTTTCTTTGTTTTCTTGGAAGAGTGCATGTGATCAGCACAGGGCCAATCAGCACTATCCAGACAGAGGGCCAGGGGCCCTGAATCCTGATAGGACAGCTAGTGCAGTATGAACATTTCTCCAACAAGCTTTAGCCAGACATTGATACAAGACTGCTCTAACTGCTGATGAGAAAAGATATTTAGCTGTTTATATTTACTAAAATGATTGCATTTCCACTGTGTACTGTGGGAGACCAGATATAGTGAATGCAGGGTCCTGGGGTAAGTAACACTTTAACTGATTATAACCACCTTTTCTCTTATGGTTCTTCCTTGCTCCCTCTTCTAAAACTGGGGAAAAATGATATTCTCTGCAAAGTACAGTATCTTTTTGGGCTACAAAGTAGCACCTCTTGCTTTATGGCCTAGACTGAGGCCCTACTGGCTCCAGAGATTGCCACGTCACACCTATCCCAGGAAGCAATGTGATGCTGATGGCACATGCAAGCCTCAATATTCAGTGCTCACACAAAACATCACTGGTGCTGGTATGTCTGACACAGCTGATGTCTCACATGTATGGAGACAGCCAACTCCTTTTTTTAGCAGAAGGCAAAAATCTGGATGAGAGGCTCACAAAACCCTATAGAAACAACAGCCTCCCGTTCCTAAACAGATGCATGCAGACTCCAAACACTTTTCCTTAATCCTTGATGCAGGTACAAACTAACAGATACTTATGGAATTCCCATTAAAATCGTACGAAACACACCCGTTCATACTTTATAGAATGTTGGGCTATGGACAGCTTTAGAACCTAGGAGAATCAATCACTCACTAGGTGACACAACTCCCAACCAATTACTAATTTCTATGCTGATCCACCATACTGTACAGACTACTTCTCTTTCCTCAAGGCTCTGATGAAGAGCGATACCTCAAAACGCGTCAACCCACTCTGTAGCATTTGTCCCTGCATGGGCATGCCTAATTTTAAATTTTCAACTGTATGTGTATAATTTTTAACCCTATTGTTGTGAATACGTAGACTTTTTATATGCTTTCATATGCACTGATCTTTTTTATATATGAATAAAACTATATTCTTTTGATCCAAGCGTCAGATCATGCACCTTCCACTCCTCCTTCCTTTCCACTTGGCTTCCTTCGGACCACCCCTGGTAAGTTTAGGCAGTGGGACACGCACGACGATCTTCTTCCCTTTTCCTTCATTTGAAAGTACTACCACCCTACACTTATAACACCTTCACGAGCACAGGAGAAATTGTTTCTTTTTATTTTTCACTGGTATGTCTACGCAGTGGGTTGGCACGATACCCAAATACCAGAAACGAATGGAATTTGTGCGCAGACACAGAACCCCAGCTTCACCCCCCTCCACATCCCAAATACCTGGCAGAGACCTTTGGCACATCTGCATACAACCAGATTTTTTAAGATGCTGATGTGGTAGAGGGAAGGAGGGAAGGAATTGATATGGGGGTAAGGTTCCTATGGCTTGGTTAAATATTTATTTCAGCTTATGATTTGACAATAAAAGGCACACCAATGAAATCCCTATTCTTTCCCCAGTGAAATTACTGTGCTCTCCCTTATGGTAAGCCTGTTCATGGTATTAGGCTGACAGCAATTGTGAAATGTGTGGCTCTGATAAAAATTGTGGCTCTGAGTGCTAGACTCCTTCTTATACCAGTGGGAGGGCTGCTGTGCAGGGAATTACAGGAAACTAATGTAAAGACATATTTACATATTTCTATTAATTGTAGTAATTGAAGTGCTTGTATAGCTTCTTGATTTATTTTATTAAAATAACAAAAATGTAATACTTACCTGCTCTGTGTAATGGTTTTGCACATAGCAGTCCCAATCCTGCTCTTCTGGAGTTGCATGCACATAGTTTTTTACCTTACTGCATAGAATGCAGTAGTATACAAAACTTTATTCTTTAAGCTTTTACAACCTCTTTAAGGCCCCTTTCACACTGGGGCGTTTTTCAGGCTGTACATCGCTAAAAATAGCGCCTGTATACCGCCTGAAAAAATCCGGCCCCATTCACTCCAGTGTGAAAGCCGGCGGGCTTTCACACTGGAGCGGTGTGCTAGCAGGACGGTCAAAAAAGTCCTGCTAGCAGCATCTTTGGAGCGGTATAGGAGCGGTGTATTCACCGCTCCTATACCGCTCCTTCCCATTGATTTGAATGGGACACCACGGTAATACCGCGGCAATACCGCCGCAAAGCGCCGCTACGGCGGTGCTCTGCGGGGGGGTCTTTAACCCTTTTTCGGCCGAATACAGCGGCTAAAACAACGGTAAAGCAGCGCCAAGTATAGCGCTGCTTTACCGTCACCGCGGCTCCCCGCCCCAGTGTGAAAGGGGCCTAAAAATCCTTGAAGTATATCCAAACCGAAGAGCAATGTTCTTTTAATGATTATGTCAATGTTTACGGGTTTCACAATATCTTATTTCATAAACTATTATTTCTTTAAGCTAGTCATTCGTGATAAGCCCCAGTTACCTGAGAACTCAGAATTTGACATGCAAAACAAATTGTTTCCTAGTAAAAACTGTATTGCTTTAGACATGAAGCTTCCAACAAAACTAATGGTCGAAACTAATTTTACTGTTCTATTTTAAAAATGCAAATAACCTGATGACTGTCCATATCATGTCAGAACACAATTTTTTTTTATTGACCTGATAAATAAATGCAAATTTTTCATGCATTTGTAAGCTCAAACTGAGCTAATTACTTTTGACATATAAGTCAATAGAAAAAAAAACAGTAGTCCTGTTCCTGCTTAACGCAGCAAAAGCTCTGATTCCTAAAAAATGGCTGTGCACTAAGAAGCCAAGTATCAAAGAGTGGTTACAGAGAGTAGACTATTTTAACAATATGGAATATCTGTGCAGTGCGGAGCAGGGACGGAACGAAAATTACAGGGCAATCTGGGAAAAATGGAGAATGTTTAAAATGACAGAAAAATACTTCCAGGCAATGATAGAAATAGGCTAAAGTAGAAGAAAAAGAGGACAACAGATCAAAAGGGGTGGAAGGGAGGGATAGTGGGGTTTTAAATGTCATACGAGTTATAAATTAATAATGTTAAAATGTGATATGATGATTTATGTACCGTATTTATCGGCGTATAACACGCACCGGCGTATAACACGCACCCCAAGTTTAGGAGGGCATTTTAAGGAAAAAAAGTTTTAGGAGGGAAGTTTAGGGAAAAAAAACACTTACATTTAAGCGTCATTTGCAGCTTTGCCCAGCGTCATTTGCAGCTTTGCCCAGCGTCATTTGCAGCTTTGCCCAGCGTCATTGCAGCTTGTCAGCGTCATTTGCAGCTTGTCAGCGTCATTTGCAGCTTGTCAGCATCATTTGCAGCTTGTCAGCATCATTTGCAGCTTGTCAGCGTCATTTGCAGCTTTGCCCAGTGTGATGTGCAGCTTGCCCAGTGTGATGTGCAGCTTGTCAGCGTCATTTCCATATTTTCCGCATTTGAAATTGCCGCCTAGAAAGACCGCGCGGCCGAAAAAAAACGAGCGTCGGCGGAAAAGCCCGAGCCGTCTGTTCGGCTCCTGCTCGCAGTCCCGCCTCCCTGCTGTTTCGGAAGCAAGCGCAGGGAGGCGGGACTGCGAGCAGAGCGGAACAGACGGCTCGGGCTTTTCCGGCTCCACTCGCAGTCCCGCCTCCCTGCTGTTTCGGAAGCAAGCGCAGGGAGGCGGGACTGCGAGCAGAGCGGAACAGACAGATCGGTCTTTTCCGGCGGCGCTCGTTTTTTTTTCCGGCGGCGCTCGTTTTTTTTTCGGCGGCGGCCGCTGTTTTTCGGCGCCGTTTTAATTTTTTGGCCACTTTTTTTTGGGGTATCGGCGTATAACACGCACCCACGACTTTCCCCCGATTTTAAGGGGGAAAAAAGTGCGTGTTATACGCCGATAAATACGGTATGTACATTTATAAAATGTATAATAAAAGATTAAATTAAAAAAAAATTGCTCTTGTTAATGCGTTAATTAAAAAAAAAATCTGCAACACTTTTGGTTGTCAAGCAACTTGTGTGCCAAATTCAGGTAGTTTCAACTTGTTCCACTTCTACATTGTGGCTTAACTCCTGCCCCAAATTCAAAATAGTTAAGACCAACTTTTTTTTGGCGTACAAAGACAGGTTTTGTGGAAGTATCTTGCATGCATTCTAAAAGTGACACAGCATATTCCAGATTCAAGACAGGTATATGAATTTGGCACACGCTGCACTACTTTTAGAATGCATACAAGACACTGTGTCAGTCTTTATGAATTCTAAGGAGAGTTTTGTTATTGATACACAGTTTAGTTAGGACCCGTATAACACATTTGCAGTCTAAACCACTTCCCCTGGAATTCGTAAAGACTGGCGTAGGCAGATTTTGCAAAAGTGTCTTGCATGAATTCTAAAAGTGGTGCAACGTGCACCAAATTCTTGTAGCTGTCTAGAACTTATACTTCAATTTAGTGTATGCTGGACCACTTTTAGAAAACATTCAAGACACTTTCACAAAATCTGTCTCTGTATGCCAAAAAAAATTGGTTTTAATTAGCTCCACTTTTTTTAAATACAATCTGTCGGTATTTTATTTGGAATTTGGCGCAGGTGTTGTGCCTCAGTTTAGGAGTGGAGCAAATTAGGACTACCTGAATTTGGTGAACGAGTTGCTGTCAGAACAGAGATGTCTTTTGAATTAGGTGCAACACATTATCAAGAGCAATTAATGCCAGACTAGTGGCGCAGTAGCTTTAATGAATTCCCCTATTTGAATTTTCATTGACCATTTTTTTTTTGTAGTTTTAATTGTTCTACAAATATACTTAATTAGTAAAGCTAAATCATCTAATCTTCCAGATTTTCTGAAATAACTAATTGCAAAATACTCTACTTTGTTTGAGACCGGGTTCACACACTGTATGTATGGCTGCGGTTTCCAGCCTGCGGTCCGGTGCATTTCTGTTCACCAGTTCAGGTGCGATTCAGGTCTGAATTTTTTCCTGAATTTGCACCTGAATTGTGCCCACACAAAAGCACAGGACCTTTTTGGAATCCGCATTCAATTCGCACATATGTGAACCTGGACTAAAGCATACACATTTAGTTTTTTTAGTTTGGTCTGCAAATTTAGTTTTTTTGGTCAATTTTTGGTCTTTAGTTGGTCAATTTTTGGTCTTCAGCTTTTGGTCTGCAAGTTTTGAGATTTATTAAAATATAGTCATAACTTTTTTTTTTTTTTCATTTATGGATAGATTAGGGATTGGTTAGAACCATTGTCAGGTATTAGTTGTCTGTATACGTCCAACTTTCTGTCCCAAAGATACAACATTAAGTGAGGGTACTTCTCTCTGAATTAAAGGGAATTCCACTTCTAAACAGTTGTCACTGGGACAGGTGTCCCCTGCTGCAAAATTATGGATTTGCCATCACTTTCGGTCCTGGTCACCAGAGTGACAGACAATAATTAAAAGGTGCACCTACAATTTAAGGGTATGTTACCATATATATTTTCCTGCCAATGATTTTATGTCTGAGATCCTGCCAAAGAAGATGGTGTTTTCCCAAACAATGCTATTTAGAAGGTGATTCTCCTGACTCCATTAAAACGAATCTCATGAATAGAAAGCTTGTGTATTACAATAGATATATTAGAACTTATAGGACTGTTACATTGTGTTGTTTAAACCGGGGTATGCCCAGAGGCTTTATCCTGTATTTTCCTTCTTCCTTTTTTTTTCTCTTTATTTTCTTATCTTTTCTTTTCACACAAAACTCAATAAAAAGTATTTAAAAAAAAAAAAAAAAGAAAGCTCTTGTATGACTTTACCATTATGGCACATAAAAAAAAAAAAAAAGTACATCAAGGTTTGATGCCATGTGTGTTTTTTTTTTGGAGGGAAAGATGTTATCTATGCTTAGTGAAAATTTCCTATTCCTGCATATACTCATGTCAGCATGACAAAGGTCAACGCCATAACTAGAACTGTAGCAAGACATCTGGTGGTGGGGGGTTTGAAACCTATGCTGACAGGATAAGCCAGTGAAGTGAAATTACAGTAAGTATGGATGCCAATTTTCTGTATTGTGGGCTCTGGCTCACCTCATGTCAGCATACTATAGAACCTAAAGCCCCATACACACGGACCGAATGTCGGGAGGCATTGGCCAGTTAAAAAAAAAAACAGCCGACATTCAGCCTCTGTGTATGTTGGTCTGTCTGAGAGAAGCCGGCTGTTTGGCTGGCATCTTTTGGACAAGCATGCTGGAAAACTAGCAGCCGACTGACTCCCGATCAGCACTCTCAGCCAATGGCAGAGAGCGCTGATCGGAGTGTTCTGGCAGGGGGGGCTGTCCCCCCATTAGAACACAACAGCTCAGTAGGGGAGATCGCTGTACTAATGTCGGATGTTTAGTACAGTAGCTCCGACCTAAGCTGTTTGTTTTTTCAGGTTAGTGTATACCAGGCTATACTTGCTTCAACAACAGATAACAAAGAAATGACAACAATTGAAAGGAAAAGGAATTTATTGAATTGATAATGCAGCAGAAAGTACTGAAAAGAAGAAAAGCTTGGATTCTTGTTGAACACACTAGCAATAGCACCAAATAGCAATAGCACCAAATAAATGTATTTGCAGAACTTCATCTAGCTGTTTTACAGATGTCATCTGCAGAAAAAATGGCATGAGTGGCCTGCGAGGTTGCCATCTCTCTAGTTCAAAGAATTTGCATCTCAGTCAACAGTGATAAGCCTTCTGCTAGACATGCTGAATGAATCCTCTTCTGAATTCATGTCAAAACCATATATAGAATTTAAATGTATACTTTTTATCTACAGTGACACCAATTTGTTTTACACTAAGGGCTCATGTACACAGGACGTTTTTACAGCTGCTGTTAGGGGAATTTGAATTTTTTTTTAACTGCCTCTAAAATCCCCTCCACATTAGCATATGTGTCCATGCACACATAAACAGTCAGAGGAGTTTGGAGGCATAATCGTTTAGCGGCATTAAAAAAAATAGCCAGCCTGTGCTTCCAGGAGCAGTTAAAGCAAAAAACAAGCCGCCTTTAGCCGCGTTTGTTATTTTTAGGCGTTTTTACATTATAGAGAGTGTTTTTAATAAAAAAACACCCAAAAATGCTAACGTGGGAAAATGCTAATGTTAAAACCCGGCTAAACGTGAAAAAATTGCGTTTTTAGTGCTGCTGTAGCTCTGGCGTTTTTAAAACGTCCTGTGTGCATGAGCCCTAACAAGTGTATGTTTTTACATTTTCTTGCTTGAATGGTGTATTTATTAGTCACCAACCTTTTATGTTAAAGTTGAAGTGACATTAATAAAGATGGCTTTTATCTTATGTATTTGAGTTTTTGCTCCTCTTCAAGAGATAGCTCACCAGTAAAAAGTCCTGCTATACCTGTCTGGCTACCCTGATTAGGAGCTGTTATTTGTTTATGCATTTGCATTATGCATTTGTTTATGCAGCAAAGATCTTTCTGTTAAGAAAACTAGTCACCTCTGCCTGGTTTGTGTGCTGGGTGACCGGTCTCCTCAATGCTCAATTCTTGTTTCAATTTAGACCGGCCTGATGTTATCAAGTCAGCACTACCTGATTCAATGGGGGAAGGCAAATCCAGATTATCAGTACCTTTACCTGCCCAGTTCACTGTCAACCCCTCTTCCCAACAGCCACACAGAAGGGACCTTTCAATCCTTGCTGTAGATATCACCATTCACCAATAAGCTATTTAACACAGCAGTGGAGCAAGATAGACTATACATATACTGTAAATTATTGAAATATGGAGGAATTATATGGAGGAACAGAGGGAGACCAGTTATAGGTGGGTTATAGAGATAAAACTTGCGCGCTACTATGTGTAATATAAGATAATGATAAACCATCAAACTCTAGTAAATATAGTGAAAATAAGGAATCAAAATAAACTCAGAAAGAACAAAAGTATAATAAATGTATAATAACTGTGAAATAGCTGCAACCACTTAGTAGTAGCCATAAAATAAAATAAACAAAACTAAAAATGCAAAACAAAAAGTCCAAGTAAAGCCCGATGGAAGGAATCAGTTTGTATAAAGATGGCTATCTCATAAAAATAGCTTGATAGGAGGAAAACAAAGCAACAATCCAACGTCAACTGTAAAATTTATAGATTGGCTGCTCACCTCCAACAATGACCAAAAGGTCTACCAAAAGGCTCATCAGACAGCAAATGGGGAATCCCGCTGATGGATCTGTGAAGACATTCAGGTCCCAAGCGAAGACAAAATGCTGCATGGAATCTTAGCATCAACACATCCTGTGCTCACCAATGGGTAATTTCATATATAGAGAAAAAGAATAAATGCTTCTTGTGTAATGGCACTCAAAGGAAACAAAGAACAACCATAGTGCAATATTGGCAGATAAAATAAACTTGTTTAACCACTTGACCACTGGGCACTTAAACCCCCTTCCTAACCAGACCAATTTTCAGCTTTCGGTGCTCTCACAATTTGAATGACAATTACTCAGTCATGCAACACTGAACCCAAATGAATTTTGTGTCCTTTTTTTCCACACAAATAGAGCTTTCTTTTGGTGGTATTTAATCACCGCTGGGTTTTTTAATTTTTGCGCTATAAATCAAAATATACTGAAAATTCGGTAAAAAAATAAATAAAAATTCTTTGTTTCTATTAAAATTTATTGCAGAGTATTGGCGAGTATTGGCAGAGTATTGGCGAGTACTGGCAGAGTATTGGCGAGTACTGGCAGAGAATTGCAGTGTTGCACAGTGGTGGCAGAGCATTGCACAGTGGTTGCAGAGCATTGCAGTGGTGGCAGAGTGTTGCACAGTGGTTGCAGAGCGTTTCACAGTGGTTGCAGAGCGTTGCACAGTTGTTGCAGAGTATTGCACAGTGGTTGCAGAGTATTGCACAGTGGGGGCAGAGCGTTGCACAGTGGGGGCAGAGCGTTGCACAGTGAGGGCAGAGCGTTGCAGAGCATTGCACAGTGGTTGCAGAGTATTGCACAGTGGTGGCAGAGTATTGCACAGTGGGGGCAGAGTATTGCACAGTGGTGGCAGAACATTGCACAGTGGTGGCAGAGCATTGCACAGTGGTGGCAGAGTATTGCACAGTGGGGGCAGAGTATTGCACAGTGGTGGCAGAGTATTGCACAGTGGTGGCAGAGTATTGCACAGTGGTGGCAGAGCATTGCACAGTGGGGGCAGAGCATTGCACAGTGGTGGCAGAGTATTGCACAGTGGTGGCAGAGTATTGCACAGTGGTGGCAGTGTAGCTGTCACTGACCAGCGCTGTGGGCACTACACATCCAGCCCACAGCGCTGGTCCCATCTCCCCCCCTGCGCGCTTCTCCCCTCTCACTGTACCGATCGGTACAGAGAGGGGAGAGAGGAACCGGCGTCATGAGGTGACGCCGGTTTGTGTACATGTGATCACGGGCGTTTACCGTGATCTGTGGTCACGGATGTTCCCGAGTGCGGGCCCCAGGGGGCGCGCGGGAACAAGTTTCTGGGAGGACGTTCGTAGGACGTCCACCCAGGATAAGCCGACCGCGCTGTAGCCGTCTTTTGACTATAGCGTGGTCGGCATGTGGTTAATAAAAGAAGCTGCTTACATCAAGTAAGAACAAAAAATGCAGTATACAATGGAAGTAGTGACACACTCGCCTCCTCACCACACTCCTGTAATCGGAACCGGAGCTGACATCACAAGAATCCTGTGTCATGGAACCGGGTGGATCCTTGTGACGTCACTTGAGTGTGACATCACTTAAGTGTGTCACTATTCCCATTTTTTACTGCGTTTTTTGTTCTTACTTACTTGATGTAAGCAGCTTCTTTTTTTAAACAAGTTTATTTTATCTGGCAATATTGAACTATGGTTGTTCTTTGTTTCCTTTGAGTGCCATTACACATGAAGCATTTATTCTTTGGAGCAAGCTTTTTCTCTATATATGGAATTACTCATTGGTGAGCGCAGGATTTGTTGATGCTAAGATTCCATGCAGCATTTCGTTTTCACTTGGAACCTGAATGTCTTCACAGATCCACCAGCAGGATTCACAATTTGCTGTCTGATGAGCCTTGTTTGACCTTTTGGTCATTGTTGGAGGTGAGAGGCCAATCTATACATTTTACAGTTGATGCTGGATTGATGCTTTGTTTTCCTCCTATCAAGCTATTTTTATGAGATATCCATCTCTATATAAACTGATTCCTACCATTGGGCTTTACTTGGACAGTTATAGGTGGGGCAGTGGCCATTTGTTTGTACTGTTGGAATACTGGTGAGGGGATGCACTGGACACCTTTTGCTGCCATTGTGCTATATGCTGGGTGTCCAGTGTGCCCCTGTGCCTTTAAGGAGGGATGGGCTCCCTCCAGGCTCACCTGCACTTACTATAATGCATGTGCTTCTACTAAGGATGGCTCTCAAAAATGCACAGCGTTAGGACTGCAGGTAATACTGGGGTGCCATGATGTGGCTCTGTGTCAGGGCTGGGCTCAGCCCTACCTTCTCTGAGCTGGCCGCTCAGCTGTTGGCTAATTGCCAGCTCCTATCTCTCCACAGTGACTCACTTGTTGATGATATCCTGCTCATCAGTCCTGCCTACTTATGCCGTCCAGCCCAGATGATCCCTGCCTTCGCCTTGGTCACATCTCTAGAGACGCTTTCCTGTGTTCCTGTTAAAGACTTGCTTGGCTGACATTCCTTCTGGCTCCAGATCCTGCTTGCTGTTCTACTACGCTCATCTCTGGCTCCCTGACATTTTGGCTTGTCTGACTATCCGTTACGGTTCCTGAACTCTGGCTATGTTTTGACTAAGTTTACTCTGTTTACCCTTTTTTATTATTATTAAACAAGTAAGATTTAACAGTACTTCTGTCTCAGTCTGATTCATGGCTTCTGACACTCTGCAGCTTACGCATGTATTTGCAAATGTGTGCAAACTAAACCCCTGTTTTTAATGCAAACTAGACAGGATAATTCAGTTGGTTAGCAGGCTGGTTAGTGAGTTGAGCTTGGAATTTTCTTTGCTTTTGTTTGACATACATCGCCTTTCCATGTGTTCCGTGCTATGAAGGCCAGTTATAGGTGGGGGCAGTGGCCATTTGTTTGTACTGTAGGAACAGAGGGAGGCAAATATGAGCCTGGAGAGGGGATCTCAGAGATTTGTAAGTATTTCCCCAAGAATGAAACTCCCAATACACTAGGCAAAAGGACATTGCCAAATATGTCCTACTCTTTTCCATGTGCCATCTAGAATTTGATCTATGCGCAGCCTCCTGAAAAAGGCACTTATCTGATTAAAGGAGCAGGGGATTAGGATTGTGAAAAATCCAATATACAGACAAAATGTTTTTGATATAGTTGAATAAAGAGGTCTTAGGTTTTTCTAAATTAAGGCAGAAATTTAAATTATAGATGTCCACTAATTTAATGCTATTTGCAGATATTAAACCTTTTCAATTATAAAAACTGTATGATGCAACTGAAATAGTGAACATTTTGCGAGTCTGAACACTTTAAACATTTGGTTTAAAGTTAACATGAAACATAAGAATTTAAAGTTTGTTTTATTCTTCTGAGATTATTATAAGTCAACTTGAAATGTTAGTCAGGGGGGAAATGGCTTCTATATAAAGATATGGTATTCAAGTATAAATAAGCTTGTTATTATACAACAATGCACACGGGTAAAGGAAAATCCTTTTCATACATGATGCTAATTATAACAAGCCTAGATGCTTTCTCTTTTATAACATAAATATAGATTCAAATTGATTTGCTGTACTTTTTTGTTTGTTTTCAAAACGTTTTTATTAAAGAAGATTAACAGAAAGTACAAACAATGATATTAAACACGTTCGTCTGTGTCATAATCATATCATATAGTACAATTACGTATTGTAACATCAACAAAGCCGAGGTGACTTATCCAAAGAAATTAAGGGACAAACAAAATCTGGGATTACCTCTAAACCGTGTCTCTAACATGCTAAACATCCCGTAGGAAATGATCATGAAGGGAGAGTTGTACATAAATAAAAAATAGAAAGAGAGAAATGAAAAAAGAGGGATAAAAATAAAGACAAAAACAAATCAAAAAAAGGGGAGGGGTGCATATTATATAATTAACAGGACAGTTCGGTCATTCTAGGAGTCTGTGAACAATCCATGGGTTCCATTTCGCATCAAATACTGGAATCGTATCATGAAGGGTATGGAATATCTTTTCAGCTAGCATCGTATGGTCTATACGTGCTACAACCTGGGCCCAGGGGACTACCGGGGATTTCCAATGGAGAGCCACCGTCCAGAGTACTGCTGTGCACATTGAGTGGATCAATCTTATCAAGGGCTTTGAAGTGTCTGGGGGGGATTGGAACAGTATACAGTGATAAAGGGACAGATGGACCTGACTCCCTGCCAGGGCATCTATCAGTTTGAGTAGCTCAGACCATGTCTTTTGGGCGATGGGGCAGTCCCAGAACAGGTGTCTAAATGTCCCCAGGGTGTTGCACCCTCTAAAGCAGTTGGGCGATGTAAGAGGGTAGATCTTGTGTAGGCGTGATGGAGTATAGTACCATCTGGTTATGAGTTTGATGGCCGTTTCTCTGATCGTGAGAGATTTGGTGCATTTTCTAAGGTTAGTCCAACCTCTCTCCCAGTCTATTGTATCGTCTACTGGATTTAGTTCAAGTTCCCAATCTGCCCTATATTTCAAGGGGAGGGATTCCTGCTGGGCCTCCATAGATTTATAAACCCCTGATATCAGGCCTTTCTGTCGTGGTCTAGTGTGGCATATGTCCTCAAAAGGGGTGTTGTTAGTGGCCTGCGAGATATTATAGTGGGAGAGGAAAAAATGCCTAATCTGTAGGTAATGAAAGTATTCTGAGTCTGGGATGTGGTATAGGGCCTGCATATTTTGAAAAGAGATCGACTTCCCTCCAACAAAGAAATCGCCCAATTTAGTCAGGTTTTGGTCTGTCCACTGATGGAAGGATTCCGGGTCTAGAAAAGAGGATGGGAACCTTGGGTCTCCTAGGAAGGTGGCCCCTAAGGAGGGGGAGGAAGCCAAGTCGTACTTGGACATGTATTGCTTCCAGAGACGCAGGCCTATCGCTACAATGCTGTTCTTCCTCTCAAGTTCCGGGTGGGATGGGAGGGAGGACCACATTAGTCCAGGGAGGTGTAGGGGGGCAATGGAATCAGACTCAAATTTAACCCAGGGCACCCTAGACTGCCTTATGTTCCATTGTGCCTGTTGTGTGAACCTGCATGACAGAAAATAGAGCCACAATTGGGGCACTCCCAGGCCGCCCCTTTTTGAGGAGCGGTATAAGACAGTTCTCGAGAATCTGGAGGGTTTATTCTGCCAGACGAAGCGATTTAGGTGTGTTTGAATGCCCTCTATATAAGATTTGGTTAGTCTAATGGGGAGTGAGCGAAAAAGATACATTAGCCTGGGGAGAATTACCATCTTTAGGGCTGTAATCCTGCCTATAAAAGGGATATGAAGTGATGCCCAATGCTTTATCGCTATTTTGAGTTTAGTTACTAGCCTGGGGTAGTTGATGGCAAAGAGCTTATCGAAGTCATTTGCTAGATCTATACCAAGGTATGAGAGATGGGTGTCTGACCATGTGAAGGAGTAGGTTTGTTTAAGATGAATGAGTTCCGCAGGAGGGAAACCTACTGGGAGGGCCGTTGTTTTAGAAACGTTGACTGAAAGGCCGGAGACTTTGGCAAAGTTTGAAAGGGTAAGGAAAAGGTTGGGAAGGGATACCAGGGGGTTGGTAATAAACATTAATACATCGTCTGCGTACATACAGAACTTGTATGAGGAAGGGCCTTTCGCATATCCTGAGATATCTGGGTTATTTAATAGGGCAATTGCTAGGGGTTCGAGGGCCAGAGCAAAAATTAGGGGTGAGAGAGGGCAACCTTGTCTGGTGCCCCTTCCCAACCGAAAGAATTCAGAGTTACAGCCTGGGATTCTAATTCGTGTTTTGGGGTGTTGGTAGAGGGCCTGAAAAGCATATAAGAATTCTCCATGGAAGCCCATGTTTTGCAGGAGTGTTCCTATATATTCCCATGAGACACTATCAAATGCCTTTTGTATGTCTAGGCTGAGCAAGAGGAGTTTGCGGGAGGATAGATTAGCATCTTGGATGATATTTGTGGCCAGCCTAATATTGTCAGTAATCAGTCTGTGGGGAATGAATCCCGCTTGGTACGGGGATATTAGGGTAGGGATAATATGTGATAACCTGTCTGCGAGGATTCTACTAAAGATCTTCAGATCATTATTAATAACTGAGATGGGCCTGTAGTTTTGGGGAAGGGCATGATTCTTGTTAGGTTTGGGGATCAGGGACATGTTTGCGAGTAGCATTTCTTCAGGAAAGCTACCACCTTGTAATATCCAGTTATAAAGGTTAACCAGTCTGGGGGCTAGGAGTTCAGGGAATTTTTTATAGTATAGGGAGGAGAATCCATCAGGGCCTGGGGCAGAGCCCAGTTTTAGAGCTTTAAGAACCCTTAAAGTTTCCGAGATGGTGATAGGGGCATTTAGGGAGTCCAGTTGAGTAGGTGTGAGGGTGGGTAGGGGTATGTTCCGAAACCAGGGGTCTTCATTCAAAGGGGGAATCCCTCTATCTGAGGCTAACAGCTTGGAGTAGAACTCTTTAAAAATTTTTAGGACCTCCTTAGGGTGCGAGGTGACTGTCCCGTCGGGGTTAGAAAGTTTATATACATGCGATGGGCGTGTGGCTTGGTTCAATTTTCTAGCAAACATGGTGGAGGAGGAGTTGCTGTGTAATAAATATTTGGCCTTAGACCATCTGAGTGCTTTTTCCACTTTAGTGGAGAGGAGGGAGTCCAATTCCAAGCGTTTTTGATCTATGAGACGTCTAGTGTCTGCTAAAAGGAGCTTAGGGGTGTCTTTGTATAGTTGATCTAGTTCCCTGGTAAGTTCAAGGATTTTTTGTTTGTTCAATTTATTTTGTAAGGCCGAGATACTAATCAGTTTTCCCCTAATGACCGCTTTGTGAGCTGTCCAAAGCAGTGGCGGGGAGATATCTGGGAGTGTATTTAAAGAGAAATATTCCTCAATTGATTGTGCCACCTGTGATTCTATGGCTAAGTCTGAGAGCATCGATTCATTCAGTCTCCAGGTGAATGGGGTTGGAGCCAAACGTATATATTCTGTGGTAAAGGAGACTATGTGATGGTCCGACCATACACAAGGGTGAATTTCAGCATCTGAGGAATTAGCCAAGATTATTGGTGATGTGTAAATATAATCTAGCCTGGCGTAGCTATTATGTGGGTGGGAGAAGAATGTGTACCCTTTCAGGCCTGTGTTATGTGCCCGCCATGAGTCTACAAGTTGGTTACTTTGGAGGCCTGATGTCAGGGTTTTTGGGAAGGCTCTAGTAGAAGGTGTCGGGGAGGAACGGTCTAGATTAGGATTAGCCACCATATTGAAATCCCCGCCCACAATCATGTGGGGGGAGTGGAAGTCAGCAAGTTTAGTAAAAAATTGGCTAAAAAAGGAGGCTGGGTTGTCATTGGGTGCATAAATGCTTGCGATTGTAATCTCTCTGTTATGAATGACCCCTTTTATAATGACATATCTACTCTCCTTATCTCTATAGACCCGCTTAACCTCCATGGGAAAAGAGGAATGCAGAAGTATGGCTGCACCCCTACTCTTAGTTGAGTGCAGGGTGAAAAAAGATTGTGGGAAGTTCCTGTGAAGGAATTTAGGGTGAGAGGAGTGGGCAAAATGTGTCTCCTGCAACAAAATTACCTTGGCATCTAGTCTTTTATATTGGGTAAATGCTTTCTTTCTCTTTGTAGGGGAATTAAAACCCTTAACGTTGTGGGAGATGCATGTTATAGCCATTTGTATTGAATATACACAACCGATCTAACTGAAATTTGATTTATCTGTAAGGGGCGCAGCCATATCCCTGGAAGGTACACTGAAATAAATCTAATGTAAAGTAGCATATAGAACCGATAAGTACATATAAAGCGAAAATGACCTGTGACCAAATCTGTCATAAAAATGCATAAACATTGAAAAGGTATCCCGTTTAAAAAAGTTGCATCAAAAAAAAAGGATGGAGGAGGGGAAAAAAAAAGGGTCAAACTGGCAAGATAGATACCGATAAGACAAAAAAAAAATAGCAAATACCAGTGGTGGGCAGACCTCTTAGGTGGTCGCCAAGTTCGGTCAGGTAAGACATAGTAGGTGATACCTGAAAAAGAAAAATGAGAACAGCGAGACAGCATGGTCTCGTACCCGGCCGGGCCGACCATGTATCCAGTGGGTCGGGGAGGCTGAACGAATAGTTTCTGCCGGGTGGGGAAGGCATGCAGCAGCTCCGAGGGACAAACTTTGGTGTTGGTAGGTGGAAAAATGTGTGTCCGAGGAAGTGTTGCAGTTAGTCATATCAGGATGTGGATGAGTCCGAGGTGACTTGCATAGTTGCGTTCAGAGCGGGCGTTCTTCTTGAAACTCTCCGGCGTCGTAGCGGATCCTCCGTCTGTCTCTCCTGGGAGGGGGGGTCTGCCAGATCGGTGCGGGTCTGGGAGTAGAGGGGAGGCGACGTATTGCGGCAACGTCTAACAGGCCCAGCTTTACTAGGATCTCTTGTCCTTCGTGTAAGGAGGTAGCTAGGTATGTGGTACCGTTGTGGGGTATGATCAATTTAAAGGGGAAACCCCATCTATAGCGAATCTGCGCAGATTGCAGGATCGTGGTGACTTCCTTCATGCCCCGTCTACGGTCTAGGGTAGTCGGAGATATGTCCGGATAGATTTGTACGACATTCTCGTCTAATGTGATCCTGCGCTTGTTGCGGGCCGCACGGAGAATTTCTTCTTTTGTTAGAAAGTCCTTCATGCAAAGGACTATGTCTCTGGGCGGCTTGTCATCCGGAGGTTTAGGGCGAAGGGCTCTATGGATCCGATCACATTTGAATGCTTGTGAATCGTGATCTGGGAGCAGGGATTTGAACAGTCTGATCACTGTTGGTATTAAGTCCGATTCAGATTCCGGAATGCCACGGATCCGTAGGTTGTGGCGTCTGTTTCTATTGTCGAGGTCTTCGACTTGGGCTTGGATAGTGTGGAAGGCTGATGTCAGGGTGTCATGTTCTCTGCATAACTCATTATGGGCCAGGGCTAGTTCGTCATGTTTGGATTCTAGTTTTTCGGTCCGAGTGCCGAGTGCAGAGATTTCCTGGGACAGGGAGTGTGAAGTTTTATGTAGTTCCGTCTGGAACTTGGTGGCCAGTCTGAGGTACATTGCTTCCAAGCTAGCGTCAAGGTCAGCCTTAGATAAGGCAATAGGGTACTCACTGGAGACGGATTCAGAGAGGGGAGGAGGCCGTGGTGGAGAAGATGTAGATGCAGGAGCTTGACTTCCTCCCTCGGCGCCATCTTGCTCCATGCTGTAACGCTCCCGCGTGCGGAGGAGATAGTGGGTTAGGGTGGGTTGCGATCCTCCTCGGGATTTCTTCCTCTTCGACGGCATGCACCGAGTCACGGTGAAGCGAGGGGTGTTAATAAGACAGGGTTTCGTGCGGTTTATGGCCCTCTGGATGATGTTAGGGTCCCGGGCTGAGCGGAGCTAAACTCTCAGGCGTCCATCCGTCTCAGCGCCGCGCATGCGCCCCGATTTGCTGTACTTTTGATCACTTGCAGAATACAATACAAAGATTGCATACCATGGAAATCATAAAAAGAAAAACTTATTTATTTCAGGAAGGGACATGGAAAACCAATGGTACATCAAACTATAACAAGACATTCCTTAACTCTTGTTTAACACATTTTACAGTTAGGTTCAGGGTAGACGATTTTATTTTCTTGCATCTGATATATGAAAATACATTTTAATAATCATCTCATTAGCAGCATGCTGATCAAAAGCGATCATATAATTCACTATAATCAGCCAAAGAAAATGTAAATGAAAATTCCACTTTTGCTAAAAAAAAAAAAAAAAAAAAATGTATGTATTTGCTACACAATCATCCAGTTATTTAATTTTATTAAGAATTACTTTTGTAATTTTAGTCTACAGTTGCTTGCTATTTTCTAAGAATTGTAATGGGGCTCAACTGGTGCCCCAGCAATTACATTTTCCTCTTGGCTTACATTGGCTCACTGCTTGCCTCACATAGTTACACTCAAATACAGGTCACAATTCTGGTTTCCCCTGCAACAGGAGGTTCAAGAAAACTGAGTTTCCAGCAGTGTTAATTTAGTCGACTAAAACATTTTAGTCGACTAAATTAATATTATTTTAGTCGAATAAAATACGACTAAAACTAAAACAATTGAGATGACTAAAATACGACTAAAACTAAAAGCCATTTTAGTCAAAAGACTAAAATGAGACTAAAACTAAAATGCCATTTTAGTCAAAAGACTAAAATGAGACTAAAATGAAAATGTAATTTTAGTCAAAAGACTATGACTACAACTAAATTGCAATTACTGAAATGTACTGGAGATTTTAGTTGACTAAAATGTAGGACATTTTAGTTGACTAAAATGTACTGGAGATTTAGTCGACTAAATACGACTAAAACAATTGCAGAAAACTAAAATGGGACTAAAACTAAAATGCCATTTTAGTCCTAAGACTAAAATTAACACTGGTTTCGAGCTGTTTATAATGAAGGCAAATAAAACCATTCAGAAAAGGCACGACTAGAAAAATAGCTATTTTTTCAGAACAGAACATAAACCAAACAGGTAAGAATCTTCAAGAAAACGGTGGTCTAATTCTTGCAATATCCTAGAGGGAATTGTATTTTTTTTAAAAACTAACATCAGACATTTGCTATACCAATAAATAGAAAGAATGAAACCACATATTCTGTAATTTTTGTTTAATTATTTTACATGTGCCAGAAAAAAAAACAGGTCTGGATGTAAATCCTGAAAATTCTACATGTGTCTCTTATTTTCTAATTCTGGGAATCGATTTTCACAACTCCCATCAAGTTGTATTCGTTATTCTGTTCTCTGTAGCCTATCTACAAGTCATTATAGCCAATATGCTGATTATAGTACTTGGATGTGGATGTCAGAAACTGAAGAAGCCTATGTACTTCTTTCTTATAAACTTATCATTGATTGATATTTGTTTTAGTTCAGTTACAATGCCATGGGCTATCTACTCCATCCTAGCAAAGGACAGGACAATATCTTTACCAGCCTGTGTTATACAAATGTACAGTTTCTTGGCCTTCACAAGCTCTGAGTTCCTTTTACTGTCAGTAATGGCTTATGACCGCTATGTAGCTATATGTGACCCATTACATTACAATCTGACTATTAACAAGAAATTGTGTGTTATTTTTGCCTTATGTTGTTGGTTAATTGGCTTTGCTGATACCCTTCCCCATGCATATTTTGCCTTTGTTGCG
The DNA here is from genome assembly GCA_028564925.1 of Lithobates sylvaticus. Lineage (NCBI taxonomy): Eukaryota > Metazoa > Chordata > Amphibia > Anura > Ranidae > Lithobates > Lithobates sylvaticus. The sequence goes on along the minus strand of CM053036.1, from coordinate 85,545,277 downwards.
TGTTACTGTAGATCTAACAAGGTTAATCACTTCTTCTGCGATCTGACTGCTTTGATGAAGCTTTCTTGTTCTGAGACATATACTATAGAAACTATTACATATGTGGAAGGGGCATTTTTAGGATTTGGCCCATTCTTGCTCACATTAACTTCCTATATCTTTATCATTAAAGTCATCTTTAAAATCAGTTCCACGAAAGGAAGGTCAAAGACCTTTTCAACATGCTCTTCTCATCTCATTATTGTGGCAATATTTTACAGCACCACCTTGAGTATGTATGTGCGACCCACATATTCATTTACATTAGAAGACAATAAGGTGGTGACGCTGCTTTTTGTCATGATTATACCCCTCATTAACCCTCTTATTTATAGTTTGAGGAATAATGAACTAAAACAAGCATTGATAATGACGTTTAAATTACATTTTAGAAGAAAAATTATGTATCCAAAGCCAATATGAGTGTTTGGAAAATGTAAACTGACAATACAAAGCACAAAGAGACATCAGTTGCTAAATGAAAAAAGTTTATCATCCGTTTGGGGAGGGGGAGGCATTTTTCCAGCTGCTGTAAGTGAGACCACCTGGAGTTGTGGAACACGTAATATCATAGACCAGATGACTGTTTCATGTCACTACACACTGTAACTTTATGCATGTTTGCATTAGAAGGTACCCTATTGCCCTCTCCACCAGTCCAATGTACCTCTGTTACCTTGCCCCCAGTAATAGAATGGGGTCTCACAGTGTACATAGAGTGGACCTCATGTGTGCAATCTCATACCATTCCTATCAACCTCCTGGCTGCCCAGGCATACCTCAGAGAGGTAGCAGTCCATTATGGTGTTCTCCATGTCTTGGATATTCTCTGGAACCCCAGTGCCTCCGGTAGACTGCAAGGCACAGCAGTCCTAATCCAATCCAGTCACAGCATGTTTGGCTAAGTGCAGGCAAGACCAAGGGCCCTTGGATCTCAGCCTTCCCTTTTTATATCACAGGTGGGCAGCCTGGACCCAAAAAGCCAGGGAACTGAAGTACCCACATTAAATTCCCCCCCCCCCCCCTCTGCCTGGGCAAGCCACTAACTAATATAATATAATTAACTAACTAATACACCTGCAGGCAACCTGCCTATACACTTACTCTGCATCTTTCTGTCTCATCCTGAGCTGAGTGCCAGTGCATTAATGCCCTGATTCTAGCTGTTTATTTTCAAAATCACACGAGGAAAGGAGAACAGCAACCATATGTTGACTACATGGTGAAAGTCTGTGATCCCTTAGAAGTGGACCCTAGGCAATTTCCCAGTTTAGTTATTTCTCCATTGCCAACCCTGAGGCAGACCCAAAAGTCCTTGTAATGGACACATAATGTATGTATTTATTACAGGTATAGTGACAACAATTTCGGCAGTATTTTACATACATTGTACATTCACATGACATGCATATGCATGCATGCACATACTAGGGCCACATAACCTACCAGCATGTCTCTGGTGTGTAGGAGGAAACCTATGCAAGCACAGGGAGAATGTGCAAACTCTATGCAGGTAGTGTTGTGATGTGAAGCAATGACTCTAGTTTTGCAAGGCAGAAGTGTTTAGCCACCCTCACCTCATTCCAAATTGGCAATTTATCAACCAAACTATTGCCAGTCTTATATAATATAGGCAAACATTACATAATTTTAGCATGAACTAACACACTCCCTGTTTTATGTTTGTCTACTGTGCTCCCAAAATCTATGGAGTCTCATATGAGCCTCCTGTGCATATGTGCTCTAGCTCTGTACTACAACTCTATGTGCAGCCACTGTAAGCACTGCATGCATAGGTGGCATGAGAGGGGCACACACAGCAAAAGCCATGCCTCTCCTCCTCCCAGCACTTGCAGTGGCTGCACATAGAGATGCAGTACAGGGCAAGAGCATTGACATATTCAATAGGTTCCAGGGGCACAGTGGGGAGACATAGAAAAGGTAGTGTGTCAGCACGGCCATTTTCTTGGGTTGTATAATGATGCAGAAATTATTTTAGTTTTATGGATTAATTAGTTTAAATGATTTGACGTATTAAATGAGAGCACGCAGAACTTTCCTACCTGAAAATATTGTTTTTTCAGAGTACTCGTTAATGCTCTGCCAGCCTAACATGTTAGAGAACTGTAAGAATTAGTGTGTTTGCTTCCTGCTGGTAAAAAAAATAGTTTATGTATCTAGACAGCAGATCTGTAGAAAACATTTTGCTGCATGCTTTCTGTTATTTTTGCTTCTTCACACCTTGCCATGTGGCAATGACTGAGGTCATATTGTGCTATTGTGATAAAGCCGTGTCTGATTTCAGATCTCAGTCGCAGGATTCACCATCAATCCGGAGAAGTGCGCGATTGGAGTAGAGGAAGCCAAGTACCTAGGGTACATTGTGGGTAGAGGACTGGTGAAGCCCCAAATGAGTAAGGTAGAAGCCATACAGAACTGGCCCCGCCCCCTATCCAAGAAGCAGGTCAGAGCATTTTTGGGCATAGTTGGCTACTACCGGAGGTTTGTCCCCAACTTTGCCACCATTGCTGCACCATTGACGGACTTGACCAAAGGCAGAAAGTCAGTGATGGTACAGTGGAATGACGATGCCGAAAAAGCTTTCCAGAAGCTTAAGACGGCATTGTGCCGGGATCCGGTGCTTGTGGCTCCAGATTTTTCTAAGGATTTTGTAGTACAGACAGATGCTTCAAGTGAAGGGCTAGGAGCAGTCCTGTCTCAAGTGATCAATGGGAAGAGCACCCCATAGTTTTTCTAAGTAGGAAACTGACGGCAGCGGAGGAAAAACTATGCAGTGGTGGAGCGGGAGTGTCTTGCCATCAAGTGGGCTTTAGACTCTTTACGCTATTTCCTCCTAGGTAGAAGGTTCCGCCTAGTGTCCGACCATGCCCCACTGACCTGGATGAGACAAAACAAAAACACCAATGCCAGGGTGACAAGGTGGTTCCTTTCTCTCCAGGAGTTCAATTTTGTGGTAGAGCACAGACCAGGGAGACAGCATCAGAACGCCGATGCCCTCTCCCGGGTCCATTGTATGATGTCGAGTGGTGCCTCAACACCTCCGCGTTGAGGCAGAGGGGGGGGATATGTACAGGACGCCAAGGTTGGGTCCTGGACGGGTGCTATATAGCACCAGTATTTGGGCTGTGGTCCCTTTAAAAGGATTCGCAGCGTTGCTCAGGGGGTCACCCAAAATGGGTGAGGGGTTCCGGGAGTAGCCGAGCAGGAGAGGACTGACTCGCAGTCCTCTCTAAGTTAATAATAGTTATTTGGGACCCGGAATTTGGGAGGCTCTGAAGAGATATTCGGGTGGGAAAAGAGCCTCCCTCCCTGACCACAATGATTCCAAATAACATATTTGTTACCGTTAAAGCTAAAGTGCAGGTACACAGCTAAATTCATTGCTGAAATACATATATAGGTTCTGCCAAAGGATTTGTATTTTTGTCCATCTAGTCCTAGGTTTTATACAGCTCTTCCAGATAGCAGACTCAGGCTGGTAACCTGGATTTTCTCCACTACAAGCATACAACACATATTTCACATGTCTTAAACATATACAAATATATAAGGGCATTGTTTAAAAAATTAAAAGACATAAAATGTAATTTTTTTTAAAGAAAGATGGCTTTTTAATAGTAATCATCGTGAACCCTAATTTTAATAGTGATGGTTATATTTCATGTTAGTAGTTAAGATGAATTATTTTATGAAAGTGCAAAGGTATAACAAACGTATGGATTTAATTCCCTTTTTTAAATGTTACTATAATAAATGTAGTATGATAAGTATAAGAAGTATGATCATTTATATTATCAATTTAATAAAGTCTGCTTTGGCCATATCCCAATAAGTTTATACTTTGAATGCAAAAAGTTAATCAAAATGTTAATTTTTGTATCAGTTTTTAGATTAATTTCTGTGTGTAAAATAGAACTCTGCTGGGTTATGTATTCATATAAAATTGTATATAAACCTTTATGGACCTTGCTTTGTGCACTGGTGTGCAGTCATGTTGGAAAAGAAAGGGGCCACCCCAAACTGTTCCCACAAAGTTGTGGAGCATGAAATTGTCCAAAATGTCTTGGTATACTGACGACTTAAGAGTTCCCGTCACTGGAACGCCATGCCCAACACCTGAAAAACAACCTCACACCATAATCCCCCCTCCACCAAATGATTTAGACCAGTACACAAAGCAAGATCCATAAAGATATACTGTAGATGAGCGAGTTTGGGGTGGAGGAACTTGATAATCCTGATCTTAACCCGATAGAGTACCTTTGGGATGAATTGAAGTGGAGACTGCGAGCCAGGCCTTCTCGTCCAACATCGGTTTACTAACCTCACAAATGCGCTTCTGGAAAAATGGTCAAACATTCCCATAGACACACTCCTAAACCTTGTGGACAGCCTTTTCAGAAGAATTGAAGCTGTTGTAGATGCAAAGGGTGGGTCAACTCAATATTGAACCCTACAGCCTACACACGGTTGGAAATTCCGACCACAAAATCCGTCTGATTTTTTCTGACGGATTTTGTCCGAAACTGGTGTTGCATACACATGGTCGGACAAAGTTGTCAGAAAATCCGATCGTTCTGAACGTGGTGACGTTCTTTGCTATGTCAATAGCTTTGGTCTCGTAATTTGATCTGAGCATGCGTAGCATTTTGTCTGTCAGAATTCTCGACACACGATCGGAAATAGTCTGATCGGATTTTGTTGTCGGAAAATTTCAGATCCTGCTCTCAAATTTTTTCCATCTGAAATTCCGATGGAAAAAGCCCGCTAGAGCCCACAAACGATCGGATTTTGTGACAACAAAATCCGATCAGACTTTTTCCATCGGAATATCCGACCGTGTGTACGGGGCATAAGACTTGCCATTAAAGTTCATGTGCATGTAAAGCAGGCGTCCCAATACTTTTGACAATATAGTGTATGTTTTGTTTTATATTTTGCCCAGACACACAGTTATATACAAATATAGTTATCTTATTAGCTTTTTAAAGGCACATTTAACATCTTTGTTCCTCAAGCTATAGATGAGGGGATTCAGCATAGGTATTGCACCTGTATTTAACAGTGATATAACTTTACCATCACTCAAAAACATCTTTGATGGAGGTCGTAAATACAGACAAAACAGCACTAAGTACAACAATGTTACAACAGTAAGGTGTGAGGAACAGGTAGAAAAGGCTTTGGATCTACCTCTAGTAGTACGAATGGCCAGAATATTTTGAGCAATGAAAATATAAGAGGTTAGTGTCAGAAGAAAGCAGGGTATTCCCAACAGTGCTGCGGCTATAAATATAACAATATGAATTCTCAGTATGTTCGAGCATGAGAGCTGCAGCAAGGCCATTACATCACAATAGAAGTGGTTGATGTCACAAGAGCTGCAAAATTGTAATGTTGATATTAATATAGTGATGGGCACAGTGAAAACATATATAATTATCCAAGAAAAGAGAGATAAGAAGACACACAGTTTATGGTTCATGATCAATAGGTAGTGTAGTGGTCTACAAATGGCTACAAATCTATCGAAAGCCATGACTGCCAAAAGTATGTATTCTGTACTTTGAAATGTAAGAACACAATGACACTGTACCATACATCCTATAAAAGAAATTTTGTTCCCATCCATAAAAATATCAAGTAGCTTTGGTAAAGTTACCGAGGTGAACAAGACATCCAGGAATGAAAGATTACTGAGAAAGAAGTACATTGGAGTGTGCAAGTGTGAGTCCATGTATATTAATAATGTTATTAGAATGTTACTAAACTGACAGGTAAAATACATAATAAAAATACCAATGAATAAAAGAACCATCGTGTCTGGCTTATGTGACAGGCCAATTAATATAAATGTTCCTCCAGTGGTTTGGTTGCAGATCTCCATTGACATGCAGACTAAAGTGCTAATATTACAAAAAGAGAATATGTAGTTTTAATTTAGAAGTTTAGATATAAGAGGTAAAAATTCCCAAAAGCATTTTGAGGAAAATAAAAAAAAAATTCTCAAAAGGAATAATGAAAGATGAGATAAGTGCCCAGATCTTTTGCAATAAAATGGGTGCATTTATTAAGTTGTGCCGACCCACAAGCTTCACAATGAAAACAGTACCTCTGGAGCCAGATGGGACAGTCAACTTCAGCCTGCATGCCGTGGCCAGTGGCTGGGCTAAGTTACAGTATTTGGTGGCTGTCAAAATCTTTAATCGTGAACTCTCCCTTCTCATTGGCTGACACAGTAGTGAAGCACCATTGGCTCCCACTGCTGTCAAAGTCAGTGAGCCAATGAGAGGAAAGAGGGGGGACCGGCCAAGCCGCGGCTCCGTGTCTGAATGGACACAGGGAGCTGCAGCTCGGCTCGGGTACCCCCATAGGAAACCGCTTGCCAGGAGGGAGGGGCCAGGAGCATCGAAGAGGGACCTGAGAAGAAGAGGATCTGGGCTGCTCTGTGCATATACAGGTAAGTATAACATATTTGTTATTTTGAAACAAAAAAACAGAAGAAAACTTTAGCATCACTTTAAAAAGGAACTGCAGTCTGCTCACATAATTTGTAATAAAAACACCTTTGCCATTCTGATGCTTCACTCCAACAACTTTGCATATTCTTTTATATATACTATGATTCTGTACTTGCCAAATATGCTGCAGAAATCTCCCTCCACTAAGTCTGACTGCAGCCATTTTAACTTTGTGGTTAAAATGTTTTAACAGTTGTGGTTGAACTGGATGGACTTGTGTCTTTTTTCAACCTAACTAACTATGTAACTGTGGGCAGCTGAAGCTGCTGCCTGTTCACTTCCTGGATTTACACAGACACACAGAGGCACACCTCTAGCTCTGCAGCCCTGAAGCTTTCATTGGCCCTCTTATGACTCACCCCCTCCCTTCCTGGCAAACTCTCACAAGAGTGAGATACAGAGCTGTGCATGATGTCATAAGCCTAAGCTAATGACCAGACAAGAAACAGGAAGTGGTCTGTATAAGGTAGTTACTGGCAGAAAAAATAAATGTTTTACTATCCAAAGTTAAAACAACAAGGGCAGAAGATTTAATAGATGGAAAGTTGAAAAAATTACTGAAGGTCTGCTTTAATAATCAAGAATACATTCTCAAAATGCATCACTTGTCCTTGACCTGACCTTCTTCTGGATAAAATCTCCACCTCTAGGGGTGCCATCAGGAGACAGAGATTGCCATCCAATTGAAATTACTGGAGAGGGTCCTGTCTACGAAATTTCACAGAGACCAAATACTGTACCTCAAGACTGCCACTGGCCATGGCATGTGGGTCTGCAACTGACTGTCCCATCTGGTCTGAGATGCGCTGTTATCATTGTGAAGCTTGTGAGTTTCCATGTTGTTTTTATACCAGTTAAAATTTCTGTATTTTTGCATGATGTATTCAAATAATACCAGGTGATCCTGCTATGTAGATCCTTATTCTGGCAAATCTCAGTTGTGCTCCCGCATTGTCACCCTGTCACAGGCGCTCTTGGTTAAGACTAAAAGCCATGTCAACACATATGACCATGCCAACGCACACTGTTGTCTTTATCAGGAACCTGGTTCTGAGCAATACTTTGTAGCCAATGTTGGAAAAAGGGTATCTAAACAGAAAGTGGCTTAAAGAGGCTACAATATAATACCAGCACTGTTATGCAACAAAGAATGAAAAAGCAATATTTACCAAAATAAAAAATGGCAAATGTTTATGATACCCAATGCTAGCCAGTTAGGGGTTTAGATCTACATTAAACAAATTTAGATTTGAAATATAATTGAGATAATTTATGTAATAAGAAAATTTACCAGTTATAAATATATTGATTACATGGTCACAATTGGCATCCACCAGCTCATTATTAAAATAAAAGACATATTTTCTGTATATAATGCTTAGCATGTAAATCTAAAGTCTGCTTTGAAAACACAAAGCATTCTAAATGTATGAAGAAATACCAATGCGTAAATAAAGATATGAATTCAAGGCATACGTGTCTACGCACTATTGGCCCTGTTGGTTTGGTAAAGTCTACGGTAAGCATACCCTTCAGGTCTGGTATGGATTTAAAGGGGAGCCCCACACCAATTTTATTTTTTAAAACTGCGTGGGTTTCCCCCAAAATCCATACCAGACCCTTAGCATGTAACCCGGCAGGTCAAGAAAGGCCACGTGCCCTCAACATTGGGGGATGCTTTGGCTCATCTGCTGTTAAGGACGCAGCAGCCGGCTTCCAGGCCCACTCCTTAACAACCAGCTACTCACTGTGCCCTGATTGGACAAAGCTTTGCCCAATCAGGGCTTAAAATGCACTTTGCAGCAATCAGCGTACGAACTTTCCACGAGCACCCCGCAAATTTGGGTGTTCACCGAATGGACGAATAGGAGATGTTCGGGCCAAACATTTGCTCAGCTCGAATTGTTTGCCCAACTCTACTAAAAGATAAGCAAACCCAAGAATAATAAAACATTTAATATATTGCTTCTTACCAGTCCTTAGAAGGGGTTGCTGCATTTTTCCATATCAGGCTAAAAACATTGTCAGAATGTAAAGTACAGAAAGTACCTGTTGATCATGCCGTGTACTTGTCACTTCCTGTTAGTTGCACTGAAAGAAAAAAACTATCTTTTTTTTTTTTTAATCAAGAGGAAGTTTATTGAGCATAAAGAAAAAGGATACATAAACAAATAACAAGTGCAACAAGCACTAAACAGAAGGGTAACACATTTGACTTAACCTACAAATAAGCAATGCATATGTCAGAACACATTGATTGAGGGATATCTGAGAATCCGACCACAAGGACCAGTAGGTCCACTTGGAGTGGTGACACGCAGTTTTTACCTACAGAGACATTAGGAGTGCAGATGGAATATGACCTTGTACTCAGAAGCAGATAAACATTTAGACTGAGGGGCGACAAACATATGCGTGAGACACGCTGAAAGCAGAGCCTCAGCTGGGGATTGAGCCTAATCCGTGCATGTGGATGTGTCGTTCAGCCACCTGTCCCAAATGTTATTGTATTTGGCTGGGCAGCCTCTATGCAGGTACAACATCTTTTTATAAGGGAGAGTGGCGTTCACAGCCCCTATCCATTGCTGGATGGTGGTGGTGGGGGGGGGGGGGTCGCTTTGATCCACGTGCAAGCTATTTGCATTCTGGCAAGAAATAGAGATTCTTGTAGGAATATGTTAAGGTACTTCTCCTCTTCGGGGATAGAGAGGATGCCAAGTAGACATTGGCGGGGGCACAGAGATAGGGGAGAGCCCATGCAGTCATGGAGGAGCTTAACCACCTGTATCCAGTAATCTTGGAGTCGTGTGCAAGCCCATATCAGATAGTAAAATGTACCCCTGGGGTCCCCACTTGGGGCATGCTGGGCTGCGATCAGGTTTGAACCTGGATAGGGGAGACGGGGTAAGATAGGACCTATGTAGAATGTATAGGTGTATGAGTCTGACAGTTAAGGGGATACTTTCTTAGAGGTGGCCAATGCATCCTCCCAGTCTCCATCCTCCACAGCCCCCAGGTCCACCTCCCACTTGGACTTCAGTCGGTAAGTCTGCAAGGTGGCCACGGGCAGCATGAGATGGTTATAGAAAAAGGAAATCTTGACCACATCCACAAGGAGCAGCGTCTCAAGAATGGGGACAGATTCTCCAAATTGGGAGTTGAGGGCGAGAAGTTGCAGGTAGCGGAAAAGCATTTGGTTGGATAGGCCAAATTCATCTTTAATGGCCTGGAATGACCTGACTGCACCACTGTCCAGAACGTGTGAAAGAGTATTCCTTTGGCCATCCAGAGGTTTGGTCATTGATTGTATGTAGTTCGGGCAGTTGGAAATTGTCCCACAGGGGCGTATGAGTGTGAAATGTAGGGGCCTTTGTTATGTTAATGGAAAGTTTCCAAATCTTACAATGATGGAACAACATGTTATTTCTGATGTCCGAGGGCCCATGGGTGCCACGTAGGAGAACCTGGAATGAGTGGGCAACCAAACTGGTACAGGGAGCGCACACTAGGGTTGAGTACCGGTCTCTGTTGATTTGGTTGTAGTAATAGAAATGGGACAGCTGGGAGGCAATATAGTAGAGGGCAAGGTCAGGAAGGGCAGTACCACCCAAGTGAACAGGGCACTTCAGAGTTTGCCAGGAGAGTTGGTGTTGGGAGGAGCCCCATACAAATGTATTAAGGATAGCTTCCATGGACTTAAAGATTCGGGGAGGGATGTAGAGGGGAGCATGACAGAACAGGTAGAGTAGCTTGGGGAGGAGAATCATTTTAACTAGGTTTATACGTCCCATGACTCCAAGAGGGACTTTGTTTTGAGGAGGGCAAATAGTAGTTCTAGGTTCAGGCCTATGTAGTCTGCGGGGGCTCTCGAGCATTGCACATCTAGGTATTTGATTTGACTTGCTCTGACAAGAGGGAGTGCTGCCTGGGACGCTGATGGAGCATTCAGATACAGCGGGAGAATTTTGGGTTTAGACCAATTAATTTGCAGGCCAGAGTATTCCCAGGACTGCTTTATCAGCTTCCGAGCTGCTGCAAGGGAGGGGCCTGAGTCTTCCAAATAGAGGAGCATGTCGTCCGCATAAAAGCTGAGGATCTCAGTCATCTGGCCCATGCGGAGGCCTTTGATATGGGAGTGAGCTCAGATGGCAATAGCCAGAGGCTACACGGCTAGAGCATATAGTAATGGAGATATCGGGGCACCCCTAGCAAGTGCCTCTGGATAGTGCAAATGAGCCGGAGATCCTGCCATTAACTTGGATCCGGGCAGTGACAAATTTAACCATTTGACAAATTTAGGGCCGAAGCCAAACCTGCAGAGCCATTCCCAAAGGTAGTTCCATTCCACAGAATCAAACACCTTGGCGGCGTCCAGGCTCCCCACTACCCTGGATCCAGTGTTGTCATGTGTGGCCTGTAGGTTCATAAAGAGCCTGCGAAGATTGAACACAGTGTTCTTGTTGGGCATAAACCCGGTTTACTCAGGATGAATCAGACTGAGTATTACTTTGTTGAGACGTAAGGCAAGAATTTTGGCTAGGATTTTTACGTCTAGCTGTAGGAGTGAGATGGTGCGATATGACTCTGGAAAGAGGGGGTACTTGCCAGGTTTAGGGATGAGAACAATGAGAGCTTCTCCCATAGATGACGGGAGGGTTGGAGAATCAAAAATGTGGGTATATAGAGCTTGTAGCTTGGGGATGAGGACTTCTTGAAATTGTGTATAATATTCTAGAGGTAGGCCGTCGGAACCAGGTGCCTTAGAGGGTGGAAGGTGTGCCAGCGCCTCAGTAATACAGTCTGAGGTGATAGGCGCTTCTAGTTGGGACATTTGGGAGTGGGTAAGAGTGGGGAAATCAATGTCATGAAGGAACTGGGATAGTTCAGTTTGAGTGTGTTGTGCTGTGGATGTATAAAGATCAGAGTAAAACCGCTTGAACTCCTCTGCCACCAAGCTAGGGTCCGAAATCATGACCGCGGAAGGCTGCCTGAAGCTGAACCACAACTGGGGGACTCTGGTCGAGGTGGGCCATGTAGGCTAGAAGTTTACCTGTGCGTTCGCTATGTTCAAATATACGCTGCTTACTAAAAAAAAAACCTGCTTCGCCTTTTCAAAGTGTAATTGATCAGTTAATCTAGATTGTAAATGGACAAGGGAAGCGTTGGCTGCAGAGGGGTCTGCGAGAAACACCTGTTCGAGGGAGCTCAGCCGCTCTTCAGCTTGTTGTAGTGCAAGCTTGGATGTGGCTTTGTGTCTATTTATGCGTGTAGACAGGGCCAAATGGGCATGGAGTTTAAAAGCCTCCCAAACTGATCCAGTGGGCGCCGAGCCCAGGTTGGTGCGGAAAAGTGTGTCTATTTCCTTTGGGCGGCGTCCAGGTCCGGCAGGACAGTGAACCAGAATGGGTTCAGCCACCACATGCGGGAGGGGGAGGCTGTGGGAAGTCGCACTGTCACCCAATACGGAGAGTGATCTGAAAGCACTCTGGTGCCAAACTCTGCATCTATGAGGTCGGGTAGCAGGGCGGGGGGAGATCAGTATCAGGTCAATACAGGACATGGCTGGTTGGGAGGGGGTGAAGCAGGAGTAGGCTATCTTGGTTGGGTGCTTATGCCTCCAGGAGTGATGGCAAACTCTGAAAGGAACCTGACAAATCTAGTGGTAGATGGGGGGGTGGGGGGGGTGGGGCGGCGTCTGGGCAGTCATGCTGAATTTGTCCAGGCTGGGGTTAATCGTCATATTAAAGTCGCCCAGCCAGATTACAGGTACTGTGGGGTGTCTAGCCATGAAGGCAAGACCCTCCTGCAAGGCATTAAACTGGAATGGTGGTAGGATATAAAATGCCATGATTAGCACCTCCAGGCCACCGATGGAAGCATGGAGGAATAGGAACCAGCCCTGAGGATCCGACTGCAGATTATGGAGTTGGAATTGCACTGTTTTGGCAATTAGGATGGCTATTCCATGGGAGTTAGAAGTGTGCGGAGCATGATAGAGCCAGCCCACCCAAGGTTTTTATGAGCGCCATTTGGGTTTGACCCGTGATGTGTGTTTCAACTAGGAGAGACACATCTGCGTGTATGGATTTGAGGTGGGAGAGAACAGCTACTCGCTTAGGTTTAGCACCTAGCCCTCTCACATTCCAGGTAACCAGCCTAAGCAAGGCCATGAGATGTCCCGGGAGTTGTGGCGTGCATTTGGATCCATCTGGGATAGCACCCAGCAGGGAAGTCAGACATATTATATGCATTATAAAGCAATCTTCGGTATCTTAGCAGACCTGTGCAAGCAGATGGCAGGGACCTCAGGGTTAACATAACTGGTTGCACAGAGTGTCACTCCAGGTATTGTAAAATAAACGAGGCATGGTATAAAGTAGGTACAGTAAAATTGTCAAAAGTCAAAGCAAGCCGATTCTAATAGAGAGTCCATGGATACCCAAATCACGATCGCTACTACTATAAAAAAATTGCAGACATCCTGGCCCCTCTTCTTGTCAAATCTTTTAACGCCCTTTTGCACCAACAATCTTTCGGCAGGAATACCCTCACGGCCATTATCACCATGATACCCAAACCCAACACAGACGATACACTCTGGTCCAACTTCAGACCTATTTCTCTACTAAACGTAGATATAAAGATCCTAGCAAAAATTATAGCACTCCGACTCAATCCGATTTTAGGTAAACTGATCCACAAGGACCAAGTGGGGTTCATCCCCAAGCGACAGGCTAGTGATAATATTAGACGTGTCATTCTTCTACAGCACCTAGCAAAATCACGTAACATACCCATGCATCTCCTGTCACTTGATATTAGAAAAGCTTTCGACACGGTTTCCTGGTCCTACCTAGACTTTATCCTAAAGCGTTGGGGTTTTGGCCCCCACTTTCTCCAGTGGATCAAAGCTCTCTATACGAACCCCCAAGCTTTTGTGAAATACTCGGGGTTTCGTTCTGACAGCTTCCCAATACAGAGGGGGACGAGACAGGGTTGTCCCCTTTCCCCCTTAATTTTTGCCCTGGCAATTGAACCCCTCGCCGAACTGATACGAACAGACCCCAATATTCGGGGCTTAGAGATAGCCTCTGTCACTCACAAACTATGCTTATTTGCAGATGACGCTCTCTTGTTTGTCACATCCCCTCATACCACACTTCCAAATCTCTTACATCTCCTAGACAAGTTTGCTCGGATTTCAGGTTTGGAAGTTAATCAGTCAAAATCTAAAGCTCTGAATGTGTCCCTGCCAACATCCACTCTCTCTCAGCTACAAAATAACTTCCCTTTCCAATGGTCCACCTCATCCTTACCCTACTTAGGAATAAATCTCACTAGCAACCCATCAGATCTATTTCAAAGAAACTATCTTCCCATGCTGGCCCACCTTACCTCACTCCTCAGCGCGTGGCGACCCCTATGTATATCCTGGTTGGGCCGCATAGCTGCTGTCAAAATGTCGCTACTCCCCAAACTACTTTATTTATACAGAGTGCTGCCTATTTTAGTGCCCCCTTATTTTCACAGAATTATCCAGAACCGAGTGTTCAAATATATATGGAGCTCTACGAGACCTAGGGTCTCCAGAAAGATTTTGCTCCGTAACAAGTCCTCCGGTGGTTTGGGAGTACCGAAATTTCTCAGATATTACCATGCGGCCCAACTGGCACAAATCACATTATACCACGCCAAAGACGAAATCCTGATCTGGGTGAGTCTGGAGGCAATTGAACTACACCCTACCCTGATCTCCAATGTTCTATGGCTACCAGCCTCATTACGAGGACCTATATCTAATCCCGTTACCCTCCACTCTTTAAGACTCTGGGATAGGCTACGAACCTCATTCAAACTGATATCTTCCCATTCCCCGCTTCTCTCCTTCCTAGATCATCCGCAATTTTACCCAGCCTCCTCCGAACCGACCTCTTTCCAAACCTGGAAGCGTCTGGGCCTGAGTCGTATACGTGATCTAACTGAAGGGAACACTATAAAATCGTTTGTATCCCTCCAATCTACAACGCAACTCCCCAATAGGGAATGTTTCCGTTACCTACAAGTAATTTATTTCTTACAGACAATCTTAGGGTCTGGCTTTGTGTTAGGCCCCTTATCTGTATTCGAGAAGATATGTGACTCGGACCCACATGCCCCAGGTATTATATCTGACCTCTATTCCTATCTCAAAATCTCTGCTCCTGGCACTCTCCCACCCTATGTCCAACAATGGTCCAGCGACCTCTCTAAAGATTTAGATGCGGATGAGTGGTCCACCATTTGGTCCAATACCAAGATATCGTCCCAAAATCTTGTTGCACTTGAAGCCAACTACAAGATCCTGATGCAGTGGTACCTGGTCCCGGCCAGGATTACCAAGTTCCTCCCATGATACTCTCCCAACTGCTTCAGAAATTGCGGTAAACGGGGCACTCATATGCACATATGGTGGACATGTCCCATAGTGAAATGCTTCTGGGCAATAATATTTCAGATGATCTCTACACTAACGCAGGAAGATCTCTCCCCAGACCCCTTCCTAGCTCTTTTAAATTTTCTTCCAAATCACTTCACGAAGGCACAAACCCGGCTCATACTGCAACTTACCACGACTGCCAAGCAAACCATTGCAAAAGCCTGGAAAACCCCTACACTTCATATAGCCGAAACCAAAAATAGGGTCACCCAAGCAATGATTCATAGCAAAATTGAGGCCACCATCTTAGACAATATCCCCAGACATCTAAAAATTTGGCATCCCTGGATTAGCCATTTCCTACCACAAGATTTCGACAATAGTCTAATGGAACCGTAACTCCCTACAAATACCCTTAACCACCAGACTTACTTGCTCGCCCTGTGTGTGCCGTCCGACCTACCTCTCCCTTCTTACCCTCCTTCTACCTATTCCTTCCTTCCCTACACTACTTATATACCTCTCCCTCGCTAGTCTCCTCCTCTTTTCCCCTCCCTAAACTCAAGGTAACGTCTTGTTTTGTTGTGACCTGTTTGGCTGACAGCCTATCTCCCCTCTCATAGAGTACTACCCCCAGTTTACACATCCTGTTACTGTGGGCTCTCGCCCAATTTTGTTTACAATTTTGTAACCGCCTAATTCTATACGTGCACTTATGCTCTCCCTGCCTGAGCACCTTTTATTGTACTACTGCGTCATCTCTATGCACACTATTGAGTACTCTGTATGCACTTACCTAGATAGCTAAACTGTTTTTGTTTATGTACCGCACTTGTTTGTTACCAATAAAAATTTTGAAAAGAGAAGTCAAATGCAAGTAACATATCAGATATAGGGATGAGCTTAAGTTTGCCTGTTCGCCGAATAGTAAACAATTTGGGGTGTTTGCGGAAAATTCGAAAGCCGCGGAACACCCTTTAAAAGTCTATGGGAGAAATCAAAAGTGCTTTTTTTAAAGGCTTTAATGCAAGGTATTGTCATAAAAAGTGTTTTGGGACCTGGGTCCTGCCCCAGGGAACATGAATGCAAAAAAAAGTTTTAAAAACTATAGTCTAGTATAGTATAGTATAGTCTATAGTCTATAGTATAGTGTCTATAGTATGCCTGTAATGTGGCGCATGTTTCCCATGTGTAGAACAGTCTGAGAGCAAAATTACATTTCTAAAGGAAAAAAAGTAATTTAATAATAATTAATAAAGTAAATTTAATTTAGTAATGAATTGTCGGTCCCAGCAATACACATAAAAGTTCAATGATAAAAACGGCATGGGATTGCCCCACTCATTTATTAAAAAAATAAAACTGTCCCGCGAAGTCTTCTTGCTCCGATGGACTGAAAAAACAAACAAAAAAAAGCTGCAAGCCGCCTACGATCTAACTGCGTGGCCCCCCTCTGATGCTAAGGGGAAGCCAAAGGGATGTTCCTGTGCATCAGAGGGGGTTGGGGTCACCCGGCAATGTCATTGTGTGGCCCCGCCCTCAGTTATAAAAGAACTGTCACCTGAGAGGCCGGTCATTACAGCGGGTGCCTCCCATGGAGGCAGATCATAGGGGGCTTCCGTCGGAGCGAGAGAAGAAGAACACTTCGTGGGACAGTTTTATTTTTTAGTAAAGGACTTGTCCCAAGGCATGTATTGTCTTTTTTTTAACCATTTTCACACATTTTTTGTGAAATGGTAGGGGTACATTTGTACCCCGTTACCATTTCACACAGGGGGGGCCGGGATCTAGGGGTACCCTTGTTAAAGGGGGCTTCCAGATTCCGATAAGCCCCCCCGCCCGCAGACCCCTATGACCCTCACAACCACAAATCAAGGGTTGTGGGGATGAGGCCCTTCTCCCCATCAACATGGGAACAAGGTGCTTTGGTGGGCTACCTTCCCAATGTTGAGGGTTCGCGGAGGTGCGCCGGCCGGCGGAGGACGAGCAGCCAGGCGGTGAGTACGTTCAACTACGAACGTGGATGAGAAGGCCTCTCTGCCATAGGTTTTGACAAGAAGGTTTTCCAGGTATGTGGGAGGATCGAAACTCTCGGATTGTTTAGGGAGACCCACAAACCGGAGTCTGTTTTCCACGTCGTCCTGTTTGTGCAGGACAACGCTGAGCTGGTGCTGGAGCTGCTCAGTGGACACTTGCAGGGGTGTGATGTCTGCCTCCGCACGGCTCACTCTGCGTTCAGTGTCAGTAGCTCTGTCCCTCAACCTCTGGATATCCTGTCGGATGAGGGAGATGTCAATTTTAACCTCCTCAATCTTGGAGGTGAGGATAGTCTGGCACAGGGAGACAGCCTTGAGGATTGTGGCGGTGTCACTAGAGGGAGGCTCCTCTGCGGCCTGTGCAGGATTGGCACCATCTTCCTCCTCATTGTCCCTACCCTCGTGGCGATATTTGGCCAGCTTGGTTATGGCTTCAGATGTCCGTTTCGTCGGTGACATGGAGGCAGAAATGCAGGCAGACACCGTGGGCAGCCAATCGACGTGTTTATAGAAGGATTTCCGCCGGAGGATGAGTGAGAAGGATAGTTTCTCAGACGGAGCTCTCACTCTGCACACCCTACTCCATGTAGCTCCAGGCAACGTCCAAGAAAAAACAATCTTATTTTTTTTTTGTAAACTAATAACAATATCCTTTTCTTAAGTCAATGGAGATTAACAAAGGCAGACTACATTTTTAGTCCAGCCTGGGTGGCATCCATAGATGAAGTGGAGAAGTGAACGTAGCCACCCAGTTAGAAGTGTGTTATTCACTGAATTACCGGGTACAAAATACTGTACATGATAAATACTGTGATGATAAAAACTAAACTAAACTACAACTAATGCATCTCATCTAAGGACAATACTGATATATATATATATATATATATGTATATATATACTGAATATATATATATATAAGTTCAAGGGGTAAGGTGCACGTCGGTCCCAGCAGAATGTGCAAGCAATCAAGCCTTCCTAAGGGCCGAAATACAGAAAAAAGAGATGGGATTGCTGCACATAAAATATTTATTAAAAATATAAACTTTACATCATAGATGTATGGTATACATGGTGATGTTTCAGGCTAACATGGAAAAAGCCCTTCTTCAAAACCACATACCTACAAATGGCTAGATACATGGAAACATATATAGCTCATTGTCATCATCACATGTCTGGCTATCATTTGGTACCAATGACTTCAATATCATCTGACCTGGAACAAGCATGCAATAAATGAAGTCAGGGTGTAGACAGAATTCATGATCTGCATTCTTTCCCTTTATCTCCTTGCCATCACACAGCAGCAGAACATACATTATTATTCAATTTACAAAAATTAAGACACTATAGTTCTGTCTATAGCGCCTATGTGATTTGCCCAGCCAACAAGAAAGTCTCCAAGTACAAAGGATGGTTTATAAAAGGAAAAAAAAAAAACTGTTTGTCTCTGTGACCTGTCGTCTGTGTTCGCTTTAAAGATTTGGAAATTAAATATATAATTTTATGGGAAACAAATGATATATCTAATTAAGCAGATTATATTACACTTTTTTACTATGATATATACATTCTAACTATATTTTTTACTTATTTTTAACTATGGCGGCCCAATTTCCATAAAGTGTATGTTAAGCCAAGACGTTGTTTATTGTTATCCAAGACAGAAAGATGTTCCCTTACTTCTCCTATTTTGCTCACTGTGACTTTACCAGACAGGAAGCAAGGGCAAAATTCCCATGAGAGATCATACAGAGATCATAATACTTGAATCTAGAATGAAGATGTTGCAACGTATTTTTTAAGGAATTCATTATAGAACGTGTAGCTTAAAAAATAAAAAATCTTGTCTTGTTCACCAATCACCATCCACGTATACAGGCTCCATTGACAGTGTTTGTCAACGGGGACTGTGTATAATATATGATGAGTGAACACAGAAATTAATGTAAATCCTGTAATTTAACCCACTTTTTTTTATCACATTTTATCACATTGAATGTCAATCCTACCACCAGTCAATGAACAGAAAACTCAAATGGTATGCATGGGTGTTTCTTAAAAATAAAACAATAGCTCTCTGATGCAAATGGAGCAGTGGCAAAAAATAGGTTAATCGTATATTAACCTAATTTTGACCACTTCCCCAAATTTATGTTGTTGACATAAAATATGCAATTATCTACATGTCACTGTGCACACTTAGCACAAACAAATACCTTATGAAATCTCTCTTAAATTTCTTTAATGCCACCATCTTTGTCCCTTGTTGGAGCCATTAACAGAACTGATAGTCTGTAAGAGGGGATAATAGTGTCATCCTGTAAAATGGTATCTTCTTCTCTGTGGAAAGGACTAGACCTTATTATGGTCCTCTCCACCTCCATGCTGCTGGTATAACAAGATGAGTGAAGCAGGAGAGAGAGGGGGTCTAATGGGAAGGAGTCATTGCAGAAAGACTTTATGTAGCCATCTGTTGGATTGTGGATTTTCTCTTTTGCAGGGCATTAACCACTGTTACGTGTGCCAATAATTTGGGAAGTTCAGTAAATCACATTATGTTTATAATGCCTTATTGTTGTGTCATGTGGAAGAAAACAAAAAAAAGCCTTGGTAGTCCAAAGCTGGGTGATGGAAGGCTCTGATGAAAGGGTGATCTGGATGGTCTAGGGTGCACCGACTTGGCGACTGTGTTATAGTAGTGCAGTCCTCATCCATGGCATCCAGTGACCTAGCTTGTAACAAACAGTGACTGTAAGGCCTTGCATAGACTATATTGTCATGTGTATTGGGATGCCTGTCTTTACATGCAAATTAACTTTAATGGCATCCCTGTCTTAATACTTAGGGTTCAATATTGAGTTGGCCCACCCTTTGCAGCTATAACAACTCAACTCTTCTGGGAAGGCCGTCCACAAGGTTTGGAGTGTGTCTATGGGAATGTTTGACCATTCTTGCAGAAGCGCATTTGTGAGTTCAGGCACTGATTTTGGATGAAAAGGCCTAGCTCGCAGTCTTCACTCTAATTCATCTAAAATGTGTTCTATTGGGTTGAGGTCAGGACTCAGGTGCAGTCCAGTCAAGTTCATTCACCAGAAAATTAACTCATCCATGTCTTTATGACATGGTTGAGCGAGTTTGGGGTGGAAGAACTTGGCTGGCCTACACAGTCCGGACTTCAACCTGATTAAACACTTTTGGGATGAATTAGAAGAGAGACTGCTCTTGCCCAACGGCACCCCCCTTGGCAGAGACTAGAGACACAAACAGTTCTGGGACTTCCATCAGAGTAAATCCCACTTTATCCCATAGTTCATAGTCGATCTCAGAAGCAAGCAAGAAAGGGTGGCTAAGTTCCTACATATCGTGGGACGATGGAGAACGAATGTAGCCACCCTCTAAAAGAAAGTCAGATTACAGCAGGAAACAAAAGGAATTTGGAGGAGGCTGAGAGCAATAGAAGGCACTTTTCTGAGTTAAAGGGGTTCTAAAGTCAAAAGATTTTTTTACCTTAATGCATTCCTTGACCTAAACACTTATCAGGGTGCACTCTTGATTAAATGCTGTTCCCATCTGCATCAGCGCCATGACATAGACGCAACAGCTGGAACTATTGGCTCCTGCTGCTGTCGGTCAAATCCTGTGAAGAGGGAGCAGGGGCGTGGCTTACTGGCATCATGTGTGTCTATGGCCACACACATCCTGGATCGGGACATGCCCACATGCATGCCCTCGCAGCACACAGCTTGCTGAGGGTACACTGGGGAAGAAGAGGACTGAACAGCACCAGTGGGGACTC
Source organism: Lithobates sylvaticus (assembly GCA_028564925.1). NCBI lineage: Eukaryota > Metazoa > Chordata > Amphibia > Anura > Ranidae > Lithobates > Lithobates sylvaticus. The sequence goes on along the minus strand of CM053036.1, from coordinate 85,524,442 downwards.
CAGAATGGGAGGCACGGAACAGCTCTTTGCAATATCATTGCACAGAACAGGTAAATATAACATCTTTTTTATTTTAGGTAAAAAAAAATATCCTTTAGAACTAATTTTAGAATCTTCAGTGTGATGCATAAAGAAGTATACAGTTTCCAGTAGCTGTAAAACAGTTGAAGACATGGACCACAACTGCAAACCATTAAGTAGATGTACTCATAAAGTTTGTGTCCCACTACTGAGGGAAGTGAAAATGTCAGTGTCTGCAGTGGAGAAGGCGTTTTGTGTTCTTGAATTGAGCAAAGCAGAATCTGTGACTGTTGTGCAATGGCATTTTCATAAAAAATGTGAAACTATGGGCTATTTGTGCAAACGTAAAAGTCCTGAACAACCGCGTGTATCGGAAGAAGTCATCGATAGTGTTTGCACCGCCATTCAACGAAGCCTGGGAAAATCAACGTGGAAGGATTGAAGAGTCGGAAGAATAGATTTCACAGCCCACTGTCTGGAGAAAGAAGCTGAAAATGATTCCATACAAAGTGCAGATTTTGCAAAATCTCACTAACCTTGACAAGACTTGAATTCTTTGGCGAAATACAGCACCATTTTGAAAATGACGATTTTGATGATCACTTCATTTTTACTGATGAAGCTACATTTTACGTGAGTGGTCAGGTAAATAAGCAAAATGTTCACTTTTGGGGAATGGAGAATCACAGATTTACAGCGCAACACATGCAAGATATCTCTAAGGTAAATGTGTTTTGTTCTGTGTCCAAAAAGAAACTGTACGGCCCCTTCTTTTTTCACGAGAAATCTATCGTGGGAGGCTCTTTTGTGGATATCTTAAGTCTTTGGTTGATGCCACAGTTACAGGATGACAGTGACAACTTTATTCTCCAATTGGATAGTGCACCACCACACTGGTCAGGCGACGTGCGAGATTACCTCAATGAACATCTTCCTCACTGATAGATTGAACCAGCCGCAGATTACAACATGCCACTGACCCAATGGCCACCCAGAAGTCCTGACTTAACACCTTGTGATTTTTTCCTGTGGGGGTACATGGGGGTACATAAAGGACAAGGTATTCACCCCTCCTCTTCCTGTTGATCTAGCAGAGTTGATGCAGCATATCACAGCCACTATCACTGCACTTAAAGGGGTTGTAAAGGTTTGTGTTTTTCACCTTAATGCATCCTATGTATTAAGGTGAAAAAACACCTGTCAGTGACCGGCCCCCAGGGTTCTTGGCTGTTGATTTGATAGATTAATAGCAGCGCAGCCATTGGCTCCCACTGCTGTCACTCAAATCCAATGAAGCGGCCACCGGGGGCGGGGCCGAGTCCGGCACTTGGCCTCTATGGACGCCGAATGCTGGACTCATAACCGCGCCTGCAAGGAAACCCCCCCGGGGGGGTTATCTGTTGCGCCAAGAGAGCCGCCGAGGACCCCAGAAGACGAGATTCGGGGCCACTCTGTGCAAAACGACCTGCACAGTGGAGGTAAGTATGATATGTTTGTTTTTAAAAAAAAAAAATGAACCTTTAATGTCACTTTAATTCAGATATCTTAACTCGCATTTGGGTGGAAATTGATTACTGGCTTGATGTGTGTCAGGTGAGTAATGCCTCATACACACGGTCAGATTTTCCGATAGAAAATGTGCAATGGGAGCTTTTTGTCGGAGGCGTGTAGGCTCCATCGGACATTTTCCATCGGAAATTCCGTCGCACAAAATTTGAGATCTGGTTCTCAAATTTTCCGACAACAAAATCCATTGTCGGAAATTACGATCGTGTGTACACAATTCCGACACACAAAGTTCCACGCATGCTCAGAATCAAGCAGAAGAGCCGCACTGGCTATTGAACTTAATTTTTCTCGGCTCGTCGTACGTGTTGTAAGTCACCGTGTTTTTGGTGTTCGCAATTTCCGACCAACTTTGTGTGACCGTGTGTATGCAAGACAAGTTTAAGCCAACGTCCGTCGGAAAAAATCCATGGATTTTGTTGTTGGAATGTCTTATCAATGTCCAATCGTGTGTACGGGGCATAAGGGTGCACAAATAGAGCATCTGTGACTGTCTCTAAAAAACTTGAAACATTCCTCTACAATTCTGTTACAGGTAACATAAAATATCTTACATTCTTCTTGTTTTATAGTGCGTTGAAACTGTATACTTCTTTATGAATCACACTGTATAATATAATTTTTTAATTTAGACCAGAGTTGAATGTCACTTAAATGCCTTTTGGTTGAGAAAATAAGAAAAAATTATTAAATTTGACCAGAGGTGCCCACAATTTTGAATAACAGTGTAAATACCGTATATACTGGAGTATAAGCCGAGATTTTCAGCCCTTTTTTTTAGGCTGAAAGTGCCCCCCTCGGCTTATACTCGAGTCGCTGTCGTCTGCCTACCTGATCAGCGTGTAATGCAGACAGACGGCGGCCATTCCAGTGATGTGATGTGATAGGCGGAACACTCAATTTCCCAGCAGTCAGTGTGCAGCCTATCACGGACATCCTCTCATCCTCGTCCATGGTATGAGGATGAGTGGATGTCCGTGATAGGCGGAACACTGACTGATGGGAAATTGAGTGTTCCGCCTATCACAGACGAGGAAGAGGCATGGCTTTTGAATACTGGAATGGCCTCCGTATGTTTTTATGACACGCTGATCGGTGAATGCAAAACGGCACACGGAGCTGCAGATGGGCACAGAGCTGCAGATGGACACAGAGCTGCAGATGGACACAGAGCTGCAGATGGACACAGAGCTGCAGATGGGCACACAGAGCTGCAGATGTACACAGAGCTGCAGATGGACACATAGCTGCAGATGGGCACACAGAGCTACAGATGGACACGGAGGCTGCAGATGGGCACACGGAGGCTGCAGATGGGCACATGGAGGATGCAGATGGGCACACAGAGGCATGCACAGGACACAGGTAGGCTGCAATGAACACAGGTAGGTACACAGGACACAGTGAGGTAGGTAGATCTGCACAGGTATGCATGCACAGGACACAGGGAGGTATGCAGCTGCAGATGGGTATTGTTGACCCTCTTTTCCACTTACAGTAGCTGCTGCATTTCTCACCCTCGGCTTATACATGAGTCAATACGTTTTCACCTTTTTTTGTGGTAAATTAGGGGCCTAAGCTTATATTCAGATCAACCTATACTCGTGTATATACAGTATTTATATATCCATAATTTCCAGAGCAATGAGAATCCTAAAAATAATATTAAAATGTATATGTGTTATCAGCTAAAACAAAATTCTGTATTAAACTACAAAATTGTATAAACATGCTTACAAGTATATCATTCAGATTCATGATCACCATGGGTTGTTCAGCCAGTATTTAATTGCTTTGAGAAATCCATTAGTAAGAACAGACCACAAAGAACGACAGCAGAAAACACAAACGATATTAATATGCAGCAAGAAGTGTGCTATTTATAGACAGACTGGGTTTTGCTCTTCAAATTATATTGATGTTGCACTGTCTCAACTTAATATAAGCATGATTCCTTAATCGGCACAGAATTGTAATCTGTCCATTGGGGTGTAAATTTCCCAGTGGGATTGGTGAAGCAAAAGAAGAACTGAAGGCTAATTAATTTGAAGGCCTCGCACACAAGAGTATTATTTAATTTTTACCTTGCAATCATTAGTCTAGTAGACATGGGAACTGTCAAAAAATTCGTTTCGTTTCGTTTCGTCCCGTTTCGTATATAAAAAAATTCGTAATTCGTAATTCGTGTACGAAATTCCGTTCGAATTCGTACGAAATACGAAATTCAGTAAAGTTACGAATCGTTAACGCGGCTAATGTATTGTTGGTTCTCATAACACAGAGAACAATTCGAATCCAACTACAAATATCGAATTTCAATTTCAAGTTACGAATCGTTACGAATCGTTATGAATAGTTACGAATCGTTACGAATCGTTATGAATAGTTACGAATCGTTAGTAAATCCAACTACCAATATCGAATTTCAACTAATTTGAACGAAATTATTATAGCAGATATAACGAATGAATTCGAATGAATTCGAATGACAAAGTGTCATTTTTGCAGAAAAAAAAAAAGCGTAGGGGTCCCCCCAAATTCAATAACCAGGCCCTTCAGGTCTGGTATGGATATTAAGGGGGACCCCAGCCCAAAAAAAAAAAAAAAAAAATGGCGTGGGGTCCCCCCCAAATATCCATACCAGACCCTTCAGGTCTGGGATGGATTTTAAGGGGAACCCCGGCCAAAAATAAAATAAAAAAATGGCGTGGGGTCCCCCTCAAAATCCATACCAGACCCTTTATCCGAGCACGCAACCTGGCAGGCCGCAGGAAAGGAGGGGGGGACGAGAGCGGCCCCCCCTCCCACCTGAACCGTACCAGGCCACATGCTCTCAACATTGGTAGGGTGCTTTGGGGTCCCCCCCAAAGCACCTTGTCCCCATGTTGATGAGGACAAGGGCCTCATCCCCACAACCCTGGCCGGTGGTTGTGGGGGTCTGCGGGCGGGGGGCTTATCGGAATCTGGAAGCCCCCTTTAACAAGGGGACCCCCAGATCCCGCCCCCCCCCCTGTGTGAAATGGTAAGGGGGTACAAAAGTACCCCTACCATTTCACCAAAAAAGGTGACAAAAATGGTAAAAATGACAGGAGACGGTCTTTGACAATTCCTTTATTAAAATCTTCTTTCTTCTTTCTTCTGGTCTTCCTTTCTTCATCTTCTCCTTCCGTCATCTTCTCCTTCCGTCATCTTCTTCCATCGTCTTCTTCCTTCGATTCGCTTCTTCTTCCTCCGGTCTTCTCGTCCTTCTCGTCCGGCGTCGTCCTTCTCGTCCGGCATCGTCGTCTCTTCTCGCAGGCCGCTCCTCGCAATGGGAGGCTCCCGCTCTGTGAGGCTCCGCTCCGGGTGACAGGTCTTTTATAACGAAGGCACCTGGTGACCCCGCCCCCCCTCTGACGCACGGGGACGTCCTGTGGAATTCCCTATGGCTTTCCCCATGACGTCAGAGGGGGGGGGCGGGGTCACCAGGTGCCTTCGTTATACAAGACCTGTCACCCGGAGCGGAGCCTCACAGAGCGGGAGCCTCCCATTGCGAGGAGCGGCCTGCGAGAAGAGACGACGATGCCGGACGAGAAGGACGACGCCGGACGAGAAGGACGAGAAGACCGGAGGAAGAAGAAGCGAATCGAAGGAAGAAGACGATGGAAGAAGATGACGGAAGGAGAAGATGACGGAAGGAGAAGATGAAGAAAGGAAGACCAGAAGAAAGAAGAAAGAAGATTTTAATAAAGGAATTGTCAAAGACCGTCTCCTGTCATTTTTACCATTTTTGTCACCTTTTTTGGTGAAATGGTAGGGGTACTTTTGTACCCCCTTACCATTTCACACAGGGGGGGGGGCGGGATCTGGGGGTCCCCTTGTTAAAGGGGGCTTCCAGATTCCGATAAGCCCCCCGCCCGCAGACCCCCACAACCAATGGCCAGGGTTGTGGGGATGAGGCCCTTGTCCTCATCAACATGGGGACAAGGTGCTTTGGGGGGGACCCCAAAGCACCCTCCCAATGTTGAGGGCATGTGGCCTGGTACGGTTCAGGCGGGAGGGGGGGCCGCTCTCGTCCCCCCCTCCTTTCCTGCGGCCTGCCAGGTTGCGTGCTCGGATAAAGGGTCTGGTATGGATTTTATGGGGGACCCCACGCCATTTTTTTTGGCTAGGGTTCCCCTTAAAATCCATCCCAGACCTCAAGGGTCTGGTATGGATTTTGAGGGGGACCCTACGCCATTTTTTTTTTTTTTTTGGCTGGGGTCACCCTTAATATCCATCCCAGACCTGAAGGGCCTGGTTATTGAATTTGGGGGGACCCCTACGCATTTTTTTATCAATGACTTCAATGAATGACAGTTCTCTGTATTACGGATCCGACAATTCATTTGCCGGCAAATAGCTGCGACTCGTGATTTTAAATAGTTTTTTTTTCCTGCAAAAATGACACATTGTACAGAGACAGTTCTCTATATTAGATATACTGAATCTCGAATCATTCGAAGCATTCGTTATATCCGCTATTATAATTTCTTTCATGTTAGTTGAAATTACATATTTGTTAGTTACAATACAACATTCGAATTGTTCTCTGTATTACGGGAATCGGCAATTAGCCGCGAGTGATTTTAAATATTTTTTTTTTTCCTGCAAAAATGACACATTGTACAGAGACAGTTCTAAACACAGGAAACATGACCCCCTTCATAGACATACTATAGAGTATATAGTATATAGTAGGGGCGCAGGTTTCCTGTGTTTAGAACTCTCTCTGTACAATGTGTCATTTTTGCAGGAAAAAAAGACATTTAAAATCACTCGCGGCTAATTGCCGATTCCCGTAATACAGAGAACAATTCGAATGTTGTATTGTAACTAACAAATATGTAATTTCAACTAACATGAAATAAATTATAATAGCGGATATAACGAATGCTTCGAATGATTCGAGATTCAGTATATCTAATATAGAGAACTGTTCCTGCAGTGTCATTTTTGCAGGAAAAAAAAAAACTATTTAAAATCACTCGCAGCTATTTGCCGGCAAATGAATTGTCGGATCCGTAATACAGAGAACTGTCATTCATTGAAGTCATTGATAAAAAAAAGCGTAGGGGTCCCCCCAAATTCAATAACCAGGCCCTTCAGGTCTGGGATGGATATTAAGGGGGACCCCAGCCAAAAAAATAAAAAAAAAATGGCGTAGGGTCCCCCTCAAAATCCATACCAGACCCTTGAGGTCTGGGATGGATTTTAAGGGGAACCCTAGCCAAAAAAAATGGCGTGGGGTCCCCCTCAAAATCCATACCAGACCCTTATCCGAGCACGCAACCTGGCAGGCCGCAGGAAAGGAGGGGGGGACGAGAGCGGCCCCCCTCCCGCCTGAACCCTACCAGGCCACATGCCCTCAACATTGGGAGGGTGCTTTGGGGTCCCCCCCAAAGCACCTTGTCCCCATGTTGATGAGGACAAGGGCCTCATCCCCACAACCGTGCCCGGTGGTTGTGGGGGTCTGCGGGCGGGGGGCTTATCGGAATCTGGAAGCCCCCTTTAACAAGGGGACCCCCAGATCCCCCCCCCCCCTGTGTGAAATGGTAAGGGGGTACAAAAGTACCCCTACCATTTCACCAAAAAAGGTGACAAAAATGGTAAAAATGACAGGAGACGGTCTTTGACAATTCCTTTATTAAAATCTTCTTTCTTCTTTCTTCTGGTCTTCCTTCTTCATCTTCTCCTTCCGTCATCTTCTTCCATCGTCTTCTTCCTTCGATTCGCTTCTTCTTCCTCCGGTCTTCTCGTCCTTCTCGTCCGGCGTCGTCCTTCTCGTCCGGCATCGTCGTCTCTTCTCGCAGGCCGCTCCTCGCAATGGGAGGCTCCCGCTCTGTGAGGCTCCGCTCCGGGTGACAGGTCTTGTATAACGAAGGCACCTGGTGACCCCGCCCCCCCTCTGACGTCATGGGGAAAGCCATAGGGAATTCCACATGACGTCCCCGTGCGTCAGAGGGGGCGGGGTCACCAGGTGCCTTCGTTATAAAAGACCTGTCAGCGGAGCGAAGCCTCACAGAGCGGGAGCCTCCCATTGCGAGGAGCGGCCTGCGAGAAGAGACGACGATGCCGGACGAGAAGGACGACGCTGGACGAGAAGGACGAGAAGACCGGAGGAAGAAGAAGCGAATCGAAGGAAGAAGACGATGGAAGAAGATGACGGAAGGAGAAGATGAAGAAGGAAGACCAGAAGAAAGAAGAAAGAAGATTTTAATAAAGGAATTGTCAAAGACCGTCTCCTGTCATTTTTACCATTTTTGTCACCTTTTTTGGTGAAATGGTAGGGGTACTTTTGTACCCCCTTACCATTTCACACAGGGGGGGGGGCAGGATCTGGGGGTCCCCTTGTTAAAGGGGGCTTCCAGATTCCGATAAGCCCCCCGCCCGCAGACCCCCACAACCACCGGCCAGGGTTGTGGGGATGAGGCCCTTGTCCTCATCAACATGGGGACAAGGTGCTTTGGGGGGGACCCCAAAGCACCCTCCCAATGTTGAGGGCATGTGGCCTGGTACGGTTCAGGCGGGAGGGGGGGCCGCTCTCGTCCCCCCCTCCTTTCCTGCGGCCTGCCAGGTTGCGTGCTCGGATAAAGGGTCTGGTATGGATTTTATGGGGGACCCCACGCCATTTTTTTTGGCTAGGGTTCCCCTTAAAATCCATCCCAGACCTCAAGGGTCTGGTATGGATTTTGAGGGGGACCCTACACCATTTTTTTTTTTTTTTTTGGCTGGGGTCCCCCTTAATATCCATCCCAGACCTGAAGGGCCTGGTTATTGAATTTGGGGGGACCCCTACGCATTTTTTTTATCAATGACTTCAATGAATGACAGTTCTCTGTATTACGGATCCGACAATTCATTTGCCGGCAAATAGCTGCGACTCGTGATTTTAAATAGTTTTTTTTTCCTGCAAAAATGACACTGCAGGAACAGTTCTCTATATTAGATATACTGAATCTCGAATCATTCGAAGCATTCGTTATATCCGCTATTATAATTTCTTTCATATTAGTTGAAATTAGATATTTGTTAGTTACAATACAACATTCGAATTGTTCTCTGTATTACGGGAATCGGCAATTAGCCGCGAGTGATTTTAAATGTCTTTTTTTCCTGCAAAAATGACACATTGTACAGAGAGAGTTCTAAACACAGGAAACCTGCGCCCTTCTATATACTATATACTCTATAGTATGTCTATGAAGGGGTCATGTTTCCCGTGTTTAGAACTCTCTCTGTACAATGTGTCATTTTTGCAGGAAAAAAAGACATTTAAAATCACTCGCGGCTAATTGCCGATTCCCGTAATACAGAGAACAATTCGAATGTTGTATTGTAACTAACAAATATCTAATTTCAACTAATATGAAAGAAATTATAATAGCGGATATAACGAATGCTTCGAATGATTCGAGATTCAGTATATCTAATATAGAGAAATGTTCCTGCAGTGTCATTTTTGCAGGAAAAAAAAAACTATTTAAAATCACGAGTCGCAGCTATTTGCCGGCAAATGAATTGTCGGATCCGTAATACAGAGAACTGTCATTCATTGAAGTCATTGATAAAAAAAATGCGTAGGGGTCCCCCCAAATTCAATAACCAGGCCCTTCAGGTCTGGGATGGATATTAAGGGTGACCCCAGCCAAAAAAAAAAAAAAAATGGCGTAGGGTCCCCCTCAAAATCCATACCAGACCCTTGAGGTCTGGGATGGATTTTAAGGGGAACCCTAGCCAAAAAAAATGGCGTGGGGTCCCCCATAAAATCCATACCAGACCCTTTATCCGAGCACGCAACCTGGCAGGCCGCAGGAAAGGAGGGGGGGACGAGAGCGGCCCCCCCTCCCGCCTGAACCGTACCAGGCCACATGCCCTCAACATTGGGAGGGTGCTTTGGGGTCCCCCCCAAAGCACCTTGTCCCCATGTTGATGAGGACAAGGGCCTCATCCCCACAACCGTGCCCGGTGGTTGTGGGGGTCTGCGGGCGGGGGGCTTATCGGAATCTGGAAGCCCCCTTTAACAAGGGGACCCCCAGATCCCGGCCCCCCCCCTGTGTGAAATGGTAAGGGGGTACAAAAGTACCCCTACCATTTCACCAAAAAAGGTGACAAAAATGGTAAAAATGACAGGAGACGGTCTTTGACAATTCCTTTATTAAAATCTTCTTTCTTCTTTCTTCTGGTCTTCCTTCTTCATCTTCTCCTTCCGTCATCTTCTCCTTCCGTCATCTTCTTCCATCTTCTTCTTCCTTCGATTCGCTTCTTCTTCCTCCGGTCTTCTCGTCCTTCTCGTCCGGCGTCGTCCTTCTCGTCCGGCATCATCGTCTCTTCTCGCAGGCCGCTCCTCGCAATGGGAGGCTCCCGCTCTGTGAGGCTCCGCTCCGGGTGACAGGTCTTGTATAACGAAGGCACCTGGTGACCCCGCCCCCCCTCTGACGTCATGAGGAAAGCCATAGGGAATTCCACATGACGTCCCCGTGCGTCAGAGGGGGCGGGGTCACCAGGTGCCTTCGTTATAAAAGACCTGTCACCCGGAGCGGAGCCTCACAGAGCGGGAGCCTCCCATTGCGAGGAGCGGCCTGCGAGAAGAGACGACGATGCCGGACGAGAAGGACGAGAAGACCGGAGGAAGAAGAAGCGAATCGAAGGAAGAAGAAGATGGAAGAAGATGACGGAAGGAGAAGATGAAGAAGGAAGACCAGAAGAAAGAAGAAAGAAGATTTTAATAAAGGAATTGTCAAAGACCGTCTCCTGTCATTTTTACCATTTTTGCCACTTTTTTGGTGAAATGGTAGGGGTACTTTTGTACCCCCTTACCATTTCACACAGGGGGGGGGGCTGGGATCTGGGGGTCCCCTTGTTAAAGGGGGCTTCCAGATTCCGATAAGCCCCCCGCCCGCAGACCCCCACAACCACCGGGCAGGGTTGTGGGGAAGAGGCCCTTGTCCTCATCAACAGGGGGACAAGGTGCTTTGGGGGGGACCCCAAAGCACCCTCCCAATGTTGAGGGCATGTGGCCTGGTACGGTTCAGGCGGGAGGGGGGGCCGCTCTCGCCCCCCCTCCTTTCCTGCGGCCTGCCAGGTTGCGTGCTCAGATAAAGGGTCTGGTATGGATATTTGGGGGGGACCCCACGCCATTTTTTTTTTTTTTTTTTGGCTGGGGTCCCCCTTAATATCCATACCAGACCTGAAGGGCCTGGTTATTGAATTTGGGGGGACCCCTACGCTTTTTTTTTTTTTTTTTATATCAATGAATGACTGTTTTTTAAATAGCTTTTTTTTCTGCAAAAATGACACTTTGTCATTCGAATTCATTCGAATGCATTCGAATTCATTCGAATGCATTCGAATTCATTCGAATACATTCGAATTCATTCGTTATATCTGCTATAATAATTTCGTTTGAATTAGTTGAAATTTGATATTGGTAGTTTGATTCAAATAATTTGGAGCTGAAATTCGTAAACGGAATTTTTCCTGCAAAAATGACACTTTGTCATTCGAATTCATTCGAATCCATTCGAATTCATTCGAATTCATTCGAATTCATTCGAATCATTCGGCGACGAAATTCGTAAACGGAATTTCGTATTCCGTACGGAATTCGTAAAAAAAAAAAAATTCGTACTACAGATTCGTAAATTCGTACGAATTTCGAAAAATTCGTACGAATTACGAATTCGTACGAAACGAATCGCACATGTCTATAGTCTAGTCTAGTCATCAGATTCTGCAAGCGTGCATAAAGTATATAAAGGAAACACCTACACTGACAGATTAATGTTGGCTATCCTTGTTGACCTGCATCTTAAATCTTTTAATGCCTTTCTCTGGCTTCAGTAGTTAGTCATGGACCCAGAACAAGCATAGACCCCCCCCCCCCAAATCCTGTAGCTGGCACTGAGCACACTTTTAAACTTGCACACAGGGGCGGAACTACCAGGGTCGCAGCAGTCATACTTGCAACTGGGCCCTGGTGTTCCGCCACTGTGGGGGGGGGGGGGCTAAGACTGCAGGGGAAGACTTCTCACAGGCAGCCCGGCACTCTTAAGAGCATCAGAAACTTATTGGAATGAAGTGTTTTTTGAGTTCTCCCAGCTGGAATCCCGCAGGGGTCAGCTTTTCACACAGGCGACCCTACATCTGGGAGAATCTCAAGTGGCACTTTCGATCGTCCAGTAATATCCCTGGTGGGGTGAAGACAGGGAGGGCTTTACACAGGTCAGCATCTGCATCTGAGGTTTGGCACAATCTGCATTTGCAATATATTACAGATTGGCCATAGAAACGTGGATAGCAGTCCATCCACCGAGGATAACTGTATGGCATGCCATTTTTACACCACGTAGACCTTTAGTCCACTTATATTTTTAATTGGGACTCATATATAGTTGCCCCAGTTGCTATTTAGACAGCGGTATTAGTGCATTGCCTTTATGTATTATTTTACTGGGTATTTTCCATGCAGGCTGGTTTAGCAGGGACTGTGGTGGTGGGTCACTGGGTGTCTATTGGGGTGTTTAATAGGGAGCTGGGAGGGTTCCTTTGGGTCTGACCAGGGGTAGTATTTAATTTTGATTTCCATTTTTTCCTTGTGGTTTTCTATTTTGTTTATATCTATTATTGTTGGGAATATTTATGGTTATTTGATAATAAACTTTTTTACATTTCTAATATAGAGTTGGTGTCTCCTTGGCCCACATGTTCTTCCCTTTTGTTGTTTACCATAATAATGGGCCCCTTGACAGGAGTAAAGGGCCCTTGGATCGATGCAAAGGGCCTTGGGACTGGGTCAGGGGGCCCTTCATGGTTTCTTGCACCGGGCCCTGAAGGTTCTAGTGATGCCTCTGCTTGCACATAGATCCAGAGTAAATCTGGAGTGAGACAGGCCAAAAGAATATGCCATAGAAGTATTTTATTTTTATTTTTTTTCACATTTGGTGTTAGAATTTTCATTTTTAAAATCTTAGTTCTATTCCCTCTATTTGCTGGATTTTTATTATTTTTTTTAACTAAAAAAGTTCTACATTTAGCTCAAGATGTGCTGGCACAAGGGATGTGTTTTTGGGTCTGTCTTTCTTCCCCATACGCACAAACATGCAAACTCAGGAAACCAGCATATGTATGTCCACCCATCAGCTGATAAACTTGATTGAGAGCTGCTTAGCTGTGGCAAACCAAGAGGGCTTGACAAGACCCACAGAGGATGTGTGGTCACAAATTCATAACATTTATATACTTGGTATGATAAAATCAAGTCATTTATACAGCACTCATTTTAGATGTTTTAAACTTAGTGAAAAATTGTTAGTGGGCATTCTATTTATACTGTAAATAGCTGAGTTTTTTTTTTTAAGCAGAACATGTTTAGTAGAATTTAAGTTCAATCCACCACAAGCACAAGGAGGTTTTTTTTATAGCCATGTGATTGAAATGTTCAGATTTCATTGGACTTCACTGTATGTAACTAACTATCATTTAAAAAAAAAAAAGTATCCTTATCTTGGTGTGCTGGTTTTGTGATCTGAGCCTATTGTCTTATAGTCTTTAAACATAAAACCTAATAATTATCAGAAAGGCTGGCATGCCAATGGCTTTTATTGGTTGGTTAAGTCTCAGTAAAATCTAGTTATTACTGGTTCTGTTTATAGTGACGAAAATAAGGATGTAAATGTAAAAGTTCAAGTCTTTCTCTTGATGCTTGTTAAGGTTTACCAAGGTTTTGTGGGTCATACAATTTTTACATCTTCATTGTTGTCACATATATTATCCACAACCTAGATACTTTTTTTTTTCCAGTGACAAGCCTCTGTGTTTATTGCATCTATGTTTTGTGATATGTTTTACTATAGCAATGACAAAGTTTACTTTTGCAGAGTAGTGTTGTACGGCTTTAATTGTTACTGTTTTACCAACTATTAACAACTTCCATGATTACCCACTCTAAGGCCCCTTTCACACTGACGGACCGTTCAGGTCCGCCTGTCAGTTTTGACGTGACCTGAACAGGTGCTCCATGCTGGTCTATGGAGCGACGGATGTCAGCGGTGACATGGCCGCTGACATCTGACCCGGTCCGATCCGCCAAAATCAGACGGATGGCCTTATGTCCGGATCCGTCGCTGGCGGATCAGATGAGATCTGATGAAATCGGACACGCTGTTCCTTTTCATCCAATCTCTCCATAGAGACCAGCGGCGCTCGACAAGCCCCCCCCCCCCCCGCTCAGTGAGCAGAGAGGGACCTGTCATCCGCCGGCTCAGCGGAGCCAGCGGACAGAGGCGGACTCCGTGCAAGCACATTCGCCTCGTGTGAAAGGGGCCTTATTCATCTACACTCACCATTATTAGATACACCTGTTCCATTGCTTGGTAACACAAATTGCTAATCAGCCAATCACATGGCAACAACTCAATGCATTTAGGAATCGAGACTTGGTGATGACGACTTGCTGAATTTCAGACCAAGCATCAGAATAGGGAAGAAAGGGGATTTAAGTGACGTGGCATGGTTGTTGGTGCCAGACGGGCTGGTCTGAGTATTTCAAAAACTGCTGATCTACTGGGATTTTCATGCACAACCATCTCTAGTGTTTACAGAGAATGGTCTGAAATAAAGAAAATATCCAATGAGCAGCAGTTGTGTGGAGGAAAATGCCTTGTTGATGTCAGAGGTCAGAGGAGAATGGGCAGGTTTGAGATGATTAAAAGGCAACAGTAACTCAAAAAAACATTTGTTACAACTAAGGTATTCAGAACCTTACCTTTAAATATGCAACACATCGAACCTTGAAGCAGATGGGCTACAGCAGTAGAAGTCCACACCAGGTGCCTGTCAGGAAGAACAGGAAACTGAGGCTACAGGATAGGGTCAGAATTTGGCTTAAACAACATGAAAGCATGGTTCCATCCTGCCTTGTAGAAACAGTTCAGGCTGGTGGTGTAATTGTGTGTGTGTGTGTGGGGGGGGGGGGTATTTTCTTGGCACACTCTGGGCCCCTTAGTGCCGAATGAGCATTGTTTAAATGCGTCGGCCTATCTGACCATGTCCATCCTTTTATGACTACAGTGTGCCCATCTTTTGATGGCTACTTCCAGCAGGATAATGCACCATGTCACAAAGCTCATATCATCTCACCACTGATTTCTTGAACACGACAAAGAGGTCACTGTACTCCAATGGCCTCCATAATCACCAGATCTCAATCCAATAGAGCACCTTTGGGATGTGGCGTTACGGGAATTTCACATCATGGATGTGCAGCCGACAAATCTGCAGCAACTGTGTGATGCTATTATGTCAATATGAACCAAAATCTCTGAGGAATGTTTCCAACACTTTGTTAAATCTATGCCACGAAGAATTAAGGCAGTTCTGTAGGCAAAAGGGGATCCAACCCGGTACTAGCAAGGTGTACCTAATAAAGTGTCCAGTGAGTGTATATACTAGTAGGTCTTCACCCAGAAGTTCAAAGTAGTGGTACGTGTTCCCACAGAAGAAGAGGGTGAGGTTAAACAGAGAAGCAAATACACAGATTGGTCATCACATGGTCATGTGATGAGGGGTGTGAGAACAAACAAATTACAAAGATTGAATGTATGGGTGTTTGTGGAAGTCAGACATTTTTGATGAGACCTACGGAGATACATTTCTGTAAGCAGAATTGCTAAAATACCTTTAGCGCGAGCAGGATAACTAAAGATTTTTGTTGCATTGGTTTACAGGAGTTGCATTAAATTCAATATTGAATAACTTGCTGCAATGGTTAACATATTATTAGTTATTACTGGTCAATATCTCTTAATTAAAATAGTCTCCAATTACACTGAGAGTTAAATAGACTTAACAGATCTTTATAAGCTTTAGAAAGTTGAAGAAACTAAACAGAAGCTTTGTTTTCTACCCACTATAGACTTGTACATGTAATACATTTGAGAAATAGGTTTCCTTTTGGTTTTTGAAGTTGTAATTAGAATCTAGTGGGTTTTAATGAGCTCTACAAACTGTGGTCACTCACCTTGGGTTTTTCCTGTTTACTCCTAACACAACTGGCAGATGAAAGCACAACACAAATATCTGTTTTAAGACGACCAAGACAACGCCTGAACACTTTGTAAGTATGTCAGATTTATTGTATTGAATAAACATTACCATGGTTATTTTATTAATTATGTCTTACTGAATGTTGGTTATAAGTGGGTTCTTTTTTGTAAATATCACAGAGGACTTAAGGTCAAAAACTCACTTAAAGTTTGCTGGTCCCTTTGATTTTAGCTGTGCAGAACAAAGTGTTTTTCTTCAGCTGGCAGATTGGCAGACTATAGGCTCTGAATGATTGAGGTAATAGTGCGTTTTATTGTTAGAACTTTGATAACTGGCATTTTATCTAAAATTTGATGTTTTCCTCATTTGTATGTTTTATTTTTAGAATTTAATTTTCAATCTTTGTTTACTGAAAACTAACAAATGCAAAACATAGCAGTTGATTCTTAGGCTGGCCATACATGGTCGAATTTTGAAATCATTTTCTTTTTTTTTTTTCAAATCTTTTATTTATTTCATAAGACAAGAGAAACACAAAAATACATCTTCCTTAGGTATACAACAATACATGAAATTATAATATCCCATCGGGCACCTAATATTCTTACTTGCCTATATCTTAAGGTCTACTCCCTCCGATTGTATCCTCGTACCTTCTTGCCTTAAACTTTTTTCTTTTTCCCCCTATTTTATTAACCCAAACATAAAAACCTATCTCCCAAAGGAAAAAATAAAAAATAAAAAAATTTTCTTTTGAAAATCAGAAATTTTGTGCGTTTTGTGATACGATGGTGCCACCATTGATTTTGATATTCCAACCAAGCCTTGAATTTCACCTCCTATTGCTACAGAAAATTATTTTTGTGGCTGGGAATCTTCTTTTCTTTCCGGAAATGTTCTTTTCTTACACATGCGCATTTCTTTTTCGATTACATTTCCCATCATTGATTAGAAAATCGTTATTTTTTAAAAAAAATTCCAACATGCCCAATCACTCAAATTCAATGGTCGTACAAAAATCTGCTGTTGCTGTAGCCCACTAATGGTGCGAAATTCGAACGAAAATTCTTACAAAAGATTTTCAAAAGAAAAATCTTTCGAAATTTGACCCATGTATGGCCTGCCTTAGGCCCCTTTCACACCCGTCTTCTGTTTGTTTCATCCGTTCAGTCACAGTTTTTCAAAGAAAAAAACGGATCCATATTTCATCAGTTTATCAGTTTTCTTTTCCATGTGTTTTTTTTTACTATTTTATTGGCAATAGTTCCCTATGTGACAGCAGATACGTGACAGGTCCTCTTTTGGGGGGGGGGGGGGGTGTGCAAGTAAAGGGACAGAGCAGAAGAAGTGTATATACAGTGAGGGGGCATTCTGTACAGACAGGCTTTTTCACTTGCTGACGCTGACTGTCATTGTCAGCTTAATTGGCGGCTCTTTTCTTCTATATCATTCGGTCCCGCCAATAAATTAAACAAAGGGGCGGGGTCCCCGAGTGACATCATCTCTCTCCACACCACTCCCTATATGACTAATGGATAGATTCATGCATCCACTTTTTAGGCATCCGGCCCCTTTTCAGGATGCCGGGCACCTGTATTACAGTGGTGTTTTTTTAAGCACCTGATTAGAGCCATAGGCTCTAATAGGCTTCAAAATATGTGGGCTTATGGCGCAGAGCATTGCATCATGAGCCCACCCAGGTGATGGAACAGCGAATAAATATTTGATGTTGTAACACTGATCCTCAATCTAGCCAATCAGAAGAGGGTGTGACACCCATTTTCTGATTGGCCAAAAAGAAAGACTCCGAATTGGCTGCCGAGAAGGAGGGAGGGGGAACGTAAGCCAAAACCATTGCCCGTGGAGAGCAGGAGAACGGGAGAGCCGCCACCGCCGAGAGCCCGGGAGAAGTGCCGCATAAAGTGCACCAGTCCTGCCGACGGATGGGTACTGTTTATCGCCCCCCCCAAAGAAAATTACCACCACTGTGGGTAAGTATTAATTGATATCTACTTTGCCGGGCACTGTGGAAAGGCATGCTCAGAGGATGGCCATGTGGGGTCGTGGAGGGTACTTTGGGAACATATTCTGCTTGGTTTGTGCCAAACTGTTGTCAAGGCATAAAATGTACTTGTTCTTCTGAACAAAGCATAATTTTAATCAATAAAAGGTAAGTTCTGTACACCTGATATCTTCATACTGTGTGCTTTAGTTTACATATCAAGAACTTACTAATAATAGCATTCTGCTTAATGATGATTATCCGTTTTAGGACTATGGGGACGTATGCTGAATATTCACTTTTAAGCCTTCCTGTGGGCTCAAGTCACTTGCCATTGGATCTGCCTAGTGAAAGAAGACCAGTAGGTAAATACTGCTTTAAACCCATTCTTTGTAATACTTTTGCCTATTATGAAACACATTTTTGACAGTATGTACCTTTCCAATAAAACAAATACTGCAATGCCAAAAACAATAAATAATAAAGCTAACCCTTAAAGTAGAACTATAGGCAAAACTTTTTTTTTTTTCATTTTGGTTAGAGAAAGGAAGGTTTTTTTTTTTGTTTTTTGTTTTCTTTTGCCATCTGTGTCCCATTACTGAGATTTCCCTTCACTTCCTGTCGCATCTCTTAGGGACCCCCAGGTCACCAGGACTAGTGTTCCCATTGGAAGATTTCCACTCTATTGCTTTTCTAGGGGCAACACAAAATGTGGGATTTTCTTTTACTTTTACTTTCAATGAAAATGGTAAACAGAACAAATAGAGGGGGGTATCTCCCTAAATGGGGGCACAGACAGCAATAACAACCTTACAGATGTTCTAATCATTGTCCACTCTATCCAGAATCCCCCAAAAAGTTTTGCATTTAGTTATACTTTAAGCCTCCTTTACATTTTCTGCATACAGTGGATTCCAGCCTCAACTGTCCCTAACAGTGGGTAACCACTGGGGGTGTGGTTACATGATTTGAACAGTGATTACTCTTCTCATCCTGTACTGCTGCTCAAATACACATAGGACTGCAACCACAAGAATCTGCTATATGGAAATAATCGCCAATGTGAAGGAAGCCTAAATTACCTATATTATAAAATTCTTATGCACAATTAAACACATTAATGTGATAAACAAATTCTGTTATACATATTAACAAAAGCAGCAAACATAAAGTAGGTAAAAGCCCAAACAGTTTTCTGTGATCATCCACTTCCTTCCATTCAAGTGTATTCCCAAACACCAAATGTCTCTTTCTGGACATTTACTCAACTGACTTTTATTCTTTCTGTTACAGAAAGTATAGATAGCTCACAACCTTTTCTCTAGGCTATTCCTTCTCAAAATGGCGTTGAAGTCAAAAGGGTTACAACTTTTAAAAAAAATGACTGGCTATGGTTCAAAGATAATCAAAACAGATTACTTTCTCATTATTCAATGGGCTTGCTTAACCATTTCAGCCCCAGAAGGATTTACCCCTTTAATGACAAGGACATTTTATGAGATACGGCACTGCATCAATTTAACTGACAATTGCAAAAGTTATTGCCTCTTCAAACTATGGGAAAGATTTATGCACTTTTTTTTTTTTTATGTTTTTTACTGGTAATGGCAGTGATCTGCGATTTTTAGTGGGACTGCGACATTGCCGTGGACAAATCTGACCCTAAGTTGCACTTTTTGGGGACCAGTGACATGATTACATTGATCAGTGCTAAAAAAAATGCACTGCTCAATGTATAAATGACACTGGCAGGGAAGGGGTTAACACCGGGGGTTGATCAAGGGTTTAACTGTGTTCCCTCAGTGTGTTCTAACTGTGTGGTGGCTGGGCTCACTGGAACACCACAGAGATCACTGTTCCTGATCACTGGGAACAGCAGATCTCCATGATGTCTCCTGTCAGAACGGGGATCCGCCTTATTTACATCCCCATTCTGCCTCTCTGTACCACGATCGAGGGTCACCGGTGGACATCGAGTCCGCGGGACCCACGGGTATGCACTCGCAGTCTGCAGTGCGCCCACAGGGTCACATGCACAGACCTGTAGGGGTACAGTGATTTGCGCATCGAGCCAACCTGCCACCATATATATACAGTGGCAGGTCAGCAAGTGGTTAAAGTGGATGTAAACCCTCAAAAATACCCAGTGAAGTGAACAGCCTCAGATGAAACAAATCCTCCTACATAAATTTTACATGTACAGTATCTCAGAAAAGTGAGTACACCCCTCACATTTTTGTAAATATTTTATTATACCTTTTAATGTGACAACATTGAAGAAATTATACCTTACTACAATAAAAGTAGTGAGTGTACAGCATGTATAACAGTGTAAATTTGCTGTCCCCTCAAAACAACTCAACTCAAAGCCATTAATGTCTAAACCGCTGGCAACAAAAGTGAGTACACCCCTAAGTGAAAATGTCCAAATTGGGCACAATTAGCCATTTTCCTCCCCGTTGTCATGTGACTCGTTAGTGTTATAAGGTCTCAGGTGTGAATGGGGAGCAGGTGTGTTAAATTTGGTGTTATCACTCTCACTCTCTCATACTGGTCACTGGAAGTTCAACAAGACCCTGAAAATGAGCTGCAGCACGGTGGCCAAGGTTTATCAGGACAGGTTCCACTCAGAACAGGCCTCGCCATGGTCGACCAAAGAAGTTGAGTGCACGTGCTCAGTGTCATATCCAAAGGTTGTCTTTGGGAAATAGACATATGAGTGCTACCAGCATTGCTGCAGAGGTTGAAGGGGTGGGGGGACAGCCTGTCAGTGCTCAGACAATAAGCCGCACACTGCATCAAATTGGTCTGCATGGCTGTCGTCCCAGAAAGAAGCCTGTTCTAAAGATGACGCACAAGAAAGCCTGCAAACAGTTTGCTGAAGACAAGCAGACTAAGGACAAGTGTGTCTTGCCTATAAAGCATGGTGGGGGGAGTGTCATTGTCTGGGGCTGCATGAGTGCTTTATGGGTGTGCCGAGGATGAACGGCGCCTGCGCCGCGAGTCCACTTTCAAGCCCCACCATCCAAGTGGACATAGAGTTAGAATATACAAGAGCCGAGCGCAGCGAGGCCGTGTGTCTTGTTCTACAGTCCGCTTGGATGGTGGGGGCATGGTGGGGGGAGTGTCATTGTCTGGGGCTGCATGAGTGCTCCTGGCACTGGGGAGGTACAGTTTATTGAGAAAACCATGAATGCCAACGTGTACTGTGACATACTGAAGCAGAGAATGATCCCCTCCCACTGAAGACTGGGCGCAGGGCAGTATTCCAACATGATAATGACCCCAAACACACCTCCAAGATGACCGCTGCCTTGCTAATGAAGCCGAGGGTAAAGGTGATGGACTGGTGGAAGAGGACTCCAGTGGCAACCTGTGAAGCTCTGGTGAACTCCATGCCCAAGAGGGTAAAGACAGTACTGGAAAATCATTTTGGCCACACAAAATATTGACACTTTGGGCGCAATTTGTATATTTTCCCTTAGGAGTGTACTCACTTTTGTTGCCAGCGGTTTGGACATTAATGGCTGTGTGTTGAGTATTTTGAGGGGACAGCAAATTTACACTGTTATACAAGCTGTACACTCACTACTTTACATTGTAGCAAAGTGTAATTTCTTCAGTGTTGTCACATGAAAAGATATAATAAAATATTTAGAAAAATGTAAGGGATTTACTCACTTTTGTGAGATACTGTTGTCTTCATCTTTATATACTGGTTAGAAAGTTCACATTGTGTTAGGAGATTTTATCTTCCTGATTAGTACTGCAGTGAAGTCTGGGCCTACAGCCAAGACAGCTGATTGTAGGAAAGGCACACACCCCTCTCCTCATAGGTAGAGACTTTCAGCTCTGTTTGTTGAATTGTTTAGCTCAGTGCTAATCTATTTATTAGACATGTGCACAACAAAAAAATGTGTTTATTTTCGTTTTGTTTTTTTTCGTTTCCGAAAAAAATTAGTTTATTTTCGTTTCATTTTTTTCGTTTCCGAAAAAAAAAAAAATTAGTTTATTTTCGTTTGTTTTTTTCCTTTCCGTTGATTCGTAACGCTTTGTACATTCGTAAGTCGTCGGTGTTCGTATTCGTAATGATTCGTACATTCGTAAGTCGTCGGTGTTCCTATTCGTAACGATTCGTACATTCGTAAGAGTTATTTTTTCATTGATTTGCTTTTTCGTTTTCGGACGCATTCGTATATATACGTACATTTGTAACATTCGTAACATTCGTAGATTTGTAATCGGAGCATAATTCATAATTTTATGTAATGTGTATGCTGTTATTACATTTTAATAATTTACGAATCGAAAAAAAAAAAGTTACGAATCGAAAAAAAAAAGTTACGAATCGAAAAAAAAGTTACGAATCGAAAAAAAAGTTACGAATGTACAAATTTTTTTGTTCAACCCATTCAAGGCACGTTAAGCAACGCCATTGTAAGAGACAAGGAAAATTACGAATGAAAAAAAGATAAAGTTACGAATCGAAAAAAAAAGTTACGAATCGAAAAAAAAAAGTAACGAATGTACGAATTTTTTTTGTTCAATCCATTCGAAGCACCTTAAGCAGCACCATTGTAAGGGACACGGAAAATGACCAATTCAACAAAAAAAAAAGTTACAAATGTACGAATTTTTTCGTTCGTTTTAGTTTTTCGGATTTTCTTCATTAGTACATTCGTTGTTTCTAATTTGTTTTTTTAGGATTTTCGTTGTTTTTCGGATTCGTTCGATACGAATTATTCGTTAATCGGATTTGTACGATTCGAACGATTCGTTGTTCGGAAAATAACGAAAAAAAAAAGAAAAAACTAAACGAATTGCACATGTCTACTATTTATAGCATCCTCCTCAACACAAAACTCCAGCTGCTTTTATTATATGTGTCGGAGAACTTGTTGAGTTATCAGGCTGATAGACAGAAGAACAGAGCAGGAGACAGCTATGAGACATAGGGCTTTGAAGAGAAATAAGAAAACACTGTAGATATATGTGCCCAGCTCAAATTTCCTGAATCGGGCTTACATCCACTTTAGGCGATAAAACATACAGAAAACATTTAACTGCTTGCCGACCAGCGGCCGTCATTATACGGCGGCAGGTTGGCCCGTTCCTTTTTAATCTGCAGCTCTGTAATTCTCTGTAAAATGCAGTGCAATATGGTTACCTGGAGGATACGCTCAAAGGGCAATCACATTTAAAGGGAGACAGACCCTGCAGCTTGTCTCATTAGTGCCCTGCAGGTGCTGCAGCTGGTTGATAAATAAGAAACCACTCCCATTAGTCTAGCTTCTGACATGGACACAGACAAGCGCACAGGGATATCTTCAGAATAACAAAAGGTAGGAATCTGCAACAATACAGAAAAGTAGAGTTACTAATAACAAATTAGTATTAACACCTTAATGATAAAGCCCAAATGAAATTAAACCCAACTATGTAACTCTGACATGTGTTAATAAAATTGTACATATCTTTGCAGCTACTCAGTGTACCTAGGTAAATCATTTTTTAGGACAAATTTAACCTTCATTCGGTGATAAAAGATTTTGGATAGTTCCTGATTTGTTTTTAATATCATAAACAAATCTGTACCTTTAGCTTTTTTTATCCTACCTACATCAGTGACAGTTTCCATGCTGTAGGGTAAGCCATTGACCGTGCGTCTAGTATAAACACAGTTATGAATACATAAAAGGCCATGGTAGAAAGCACACCATGATGTCACGTATTTGTGGTACTCCAGTAAAACAGTTAAAAGTCTGCAATAGAGGGGAAATGTGTAAGATACTAAAGTTATATTTTCCGTTGTGTTGCATTACCGGACATATGTTTATGCGCAGTATTTTGCATGTTAACATGCTTTGTGTTGAGGCAGCCCATTTATTATGGGCTACCATAATATTTATTATGGGCTACCAACAAATCACAATTAATTAAAAATAAAGGAAAGAGAAGGGTGCCTCTAATTGCAAGTAGTAGTTAAAAGATTTATTACAGGCACAATGGGATTAAAAACACTTACAAGATATTAAGAGGTCATAGGCATACAATGATTTGTCCTCATGTGGATCGCTATAATCCTCGTCTGCTGGGGGGAAAAGAGGGCCATCCTGCAGCTGTCAGAGTCCCAAGTTCCTGACGAAGGAGCTGTGCATGCTCCGAAACACATTACCGCCCACCACCTTCACCTGATGTCACATTGGCCGCGTGCATTCCAGCTTGGTTCCAGAACCCGGGCAGCCTCATCGCCTCTTCACCTCCTCGCCAATCCACGTCACCAGGGACTCTGACAGCTGCGGGACAGCTCTCTCTCACCCCCAGACAGACGAGGATTACAGTGATCTGCATGAGGACAAATCATTATATGCCTATGACCTCTTGTTAATGTTTTTAGTCCCATTGTGTCTGTAATAAATCTTGCACTTAGAGGCACATTTCTCTTTCCTTTATGACCCTCCAGAGCTGATTCTTCTCTACAAAGTGCTGCTTTCAGTGCCATCTCTTCACTGCTACTAAGAACCAGATACCCAGCACCCTCATCTTTCCCTCCCTAATTGATAAAAAATACACTACCTTTTTTAGCAATGAAGCACACCACAATGTACATGTTGCACTCTACTGTACAGTACATTGGGGTGTCATTCACAATGAGTGGAACTGCAATGCACCATACCACACATAGAGCCAAAGAATTGCTGTGCTTTGTGGGAATATGTGGTAATGCCACATTTTCCTGCATGTTACCTCACTGCACAAGTGAGAATAGGCCCTAACAAAAGAATTGAATGCATAAAGAAGCTGTCTTAAGGCCTTCTAAGCACTTTTTAATTGTAATATTTTTATGTTGAATGTAGATTAAAATTGGAATTCTGGATGTAACTATATTGGGTCAGTCCTCCAAAACTGATCATTTTGGTGGATACTGGAGATTTATGGCACGTGTTTGTGAGGGCACGGCAGGCAATTCAAATGAATGGGCTGCCATGCCTATGTTTCCACAAAAAAAAGGTACAAGCACCTTTTCAAAAATGCATCTGCATGGAAATTTGCACTGTTTTTTTCACCATGCAATTTTACTGCGGTTTCCGCACCCGCAAACTCGCTGTGGGCTGAGATGCATAGGGGTGCCATTCAGAATGAATGACAGACCCTTTTGTCTCTTAAGGGCATACAATTTGGCAGCTGGTGGTTGTGGGTGCGGGAACAGATGTGATTCCTGCATCTGCAGCCACACACAGAGGTGTGAACCAAGCCTTAAACCACCTGACACAGGTTAACTCTCCTGATCTCTATTGAGAGATTTCTGCACTTGAGTTCCTGGGTTTGCACACCTGCTCTGACCATTATGAGATGATCTCACGTTCCTCGCTGAATATGTATTTGTTTAATTCTAAAGAAAAGGTAACAAGAGACACGCATGGCAAGTATGTTTTGCATACAAAAAGATGGATGTCTACTTTAATCTAGGGGGAGTTGAATAATGTATAAAGACACTAATGGTGCTAATTATTTATAGATTTGTTTTATTCAAGGGCATGTACGATTTTTAACATTTCTTTTAGATTCAGCACTGCATTCAAGGAAAAAGCAGGGTCAATCCTGTCTGCACAAATCCATCATCTTCCTTGCAATTATCAGCATACTTCTGATGTTAACAATATGTATCTTGGGTAAGAAAAAAAAACACATACTGATGTAATGACATTAACTGGGTAACCTAATGTAAGATGCACAAATGTTATAGTATGTAATTATAATTATTATTTAAATTTATTGCATTCTATTGCTTCTTTGGGTATTGTTATTGGTATCCCTCTTTGGTATTGATAAAACCTTGTTCAAGTCTTGATATTGTCCAAATGGACACTATCGTGCAAATCTATTGGGTATGTAAAAAGCATACTGTGCTCCCTATGTCCCTCCACCCTTTCTTTCACCTGCATCCCACCATTGGCTAGTAATGTTGCCTATCATAGCCAATGGTGATGTGTTCAAGGCAGAAATAGGATGATGCCAGGCTCTCAACAATAGGTGTTATTTACACCCTCAGGTTTCATGGCTCTGTAGCACTGTAAAAGATAACTAAACAAACATACAAACCCTGGCTACATGACTGATATTATGATAGAAATAGCCATTTACAATCATTTTGGGGTGTTCAGGTACAATTTTCCACATTTTGTCATATAAAACAATATTTTTTACATATTATTGGTAAAAAAAAAAAAATTGCAATAAGCATATATTGATTGGTTTGTGCAAAAGTTATAGCGTCTACAAACTATGGGAAAGATTTATGGCATTTTTATGACATTTTTTTATTTGTTTATTTTATACTAGTAATGGAGGTGATCTGCAATTTTTAGCGGTACTGCGACATTGCGACAAATAGATAGGACACTTTTGACACTTTTTTGGGACCATTGACAATTATACAGCAATCAGTGCTATAACATGTCACTGGCAGGGAAGGGGTTAACACTGGGGGACGATCAAGGGGTTAACTGTGTGTTTCCTCAGTGTGTTGTAACTGTATGGGGATGTGAGTGACTAGGAGAGGAGACATATAGTTTTTCCTACTTAGTAGGAACAAACAATATATTTCCTCTTCCCTGACAGCACAGGCATGCTGGCACCTGTGCACGCTGGCCACGTGCATCGGGTTCCCTGCCGTACAGCACGCGTGTGCGCCCTCTGTTGGCCGAAAAAGAGAGGGACGTACCCGTACAGGATTTTGCCCAGGTTAGGCATTCTGCCACAGTATATCTGCGTGAGCCGGTCGGGAACCGGTTAAACTAAACCATTCCATTGTAGCTCTTGCTGTATGTTTAGGGTATTTGTCCTGCTGTAATGTGAACCTCCACCCCAGTCTCAAGTCTTTTGCAGACTGTAACAGATTTCCTTCTAAGATAGTCTTGTATTTGGCTCCATCCATCTTCCCATCAACTCTGACAGCTTCCCTGTCCTTGCTAAAGAAAAACATCCCCACAACATAATGCTACCACCACCATGTTTCATGGTGGGGATGGGTTTGTTCAGGGTGATGTGCAGTGTTAGTTTTCAGCCACATATAGCGTTTTGCTTTTAGGCCAAAAAGTAAAATTTTGGTCTCATCTGACCAGAGCACCTTCTTCCACATGTTTGCTGTGTCACCCACATGGCTTCTCACTAACTGCAAACAGGACTTCTTATGGATTTCTTTCAACTATGGCTTTCTTCTTGCCACTCTCCCATAAAGGCCAGATTTGTGGAGTGCACGGCTAATGCCTTGTACACACGGTCGGACATTCCGACCACAAAATCCGTCTCATTTTTTCCAACGGATTCTGTCCGAAACTGGTGTTGCATACAAATGGTCGGACAAAGTTGTCAGAAAATCCAATCATTCGGAACGTGGTGACGTTCATTGCGTACAACGGAACTATGTAGAGGCTAGTAGCCAATAGCTGTGGTCTCGTAATTTGATCTGAGCATGCGTGGCATTTTTTCATCGGAATTCTCTACAAACGATCAGAAAAAGTCTGATCGGATTTTGCCGTCGGAAAATTTTAGGTCCTGCTTAAAATTTTTTCCGTCGGAATTTCTGACGGAAAAAGTCCGATAGAGCCCACACAAAATTTAGATTTTCCGACAATATAATCCAATCTGACCTTTTCCATCTGAATTTCCGACCATGTGTACAGGGCATTATAGTTGTCCTGTGGACAGATTAATAATTTTCCTTCCACTTCACAATTAAGTGCCAATGAAATACATTTACGGTTTTGTAAATGACAAAATGTGTAAAATTTCATGGGCTATGAATACTTTTGTAAGGCACTGCATACTTTACTAAGGTAATGCAACATTAATGTTAAAATGTAAGTAGCAGGAACTGATAACAACCAATATATGTTTACTTTTTTTCAGATAAGCACATTTCCTGTCACTAATGCTATCTTTATGTTTTATAAATTGTCTCTAAAGTATTTATATTGACTTTGATGAAACAAGCTGCCTGTTTGAGCATTTAGCTGTACCCCGCCACTACAGCCATTGCAATGCAGATCATGGAAGTTTTTCTGTTTCTGTGACACTTTCTGTAGTTCACAGTAACTGGAAAATCTAAAGGCAAGAATTGGAACCTGTTGTATTGAACAGGTGAGCAGAGATGAGAACTCTGTGGAAATGCCTGGAAATATAAAATACTAGTGGAAGATAACCCTTTGGCATCCACCATAGACTGAAATATCAGTTTAGATACACTTTGTTGCAAGTTAAAAAAAAAAGTCAATACATTGTTACATTTGGGTTTCTGTTTTACACAAAAATAGTTTATTATGATGTTAATACTTTCAGTATCTTATGATTTTTTTTTTGTCTTTGACTTCTCCAGTCATGAAAATAAAGCATTTAAAGGATGTTATAAATGAAGCACGTATCCAGGGCAACACAACACAATCAAAGCAAGAGGAATGTATACTACATCATATTAGAAAAGAATTGTGTACTGATTTTCCGAAAAGTAATTTAAATGACTCAAAATATAAACAAACAGGTAAAATATAATACAACATACAATAACACTATGATTAGCCAATGCATCCCAATGGGAAATACATTTAAAAGAGCAAACAAAAGTCCTGGATGGCTTACTCCAATGTAAAAATGCATATAAAAGCAAAGGAGAAGACTTTCAAAAAACACAAGGTTGAGGGATCATCATCAGCATTCAGACTTTATAAAGAATGCAACAAGAAATGTAAGGGTGCAATTAGGTCGGCTAAGATAGAACACTAAAGACACATAGCGGAGGAGAGCAAAAAAAATCCCAAGAAATTCTTTAAGTATGTAAACAAAAAAGGGACGACAGACCACATTGGCCCCCAAAAAAATGAGGAAGGACAACTGGATACAAAGGATGGGGAGATGGCGAAGGTATTCAATTTATTCTTTTCCTCAGTCTTCACGAGAGAATCGAGGGTCTTCAGTATTCCATTGACTCACTCCGCTCCCCCCCCTCACACATCTCCCCCACACCCCTATACAAAGTATAAACTCCCTATTACAAAAGAAATGTAATATTGTGTATAGTGAATCTTTATCTTTCCCCCCTTTTCCCTTCCTTATCCTTCCCTTTTATTTTAAGAGGGGGGGGGGGTCACAAACCTCCACCTCCATTTCCCCTTATTCCCTCCCAGGTTATCGAATACTCCTACCAAATTTTCTATTCCCATTCTCCCTTACTAAACCGTGAATTGCTGCGTGTGTCAAAAGTTTAATACAATTTTATTTTTTATTTTAAGAGGGTGGATCTAGGGTAGAATAACTACCGGTAATTATAGCCACCCCCTTAATTCCAACCTAGAACCAACCCCCACGAAAAAGGGGGGGAGGATGAGGAAACAGAGGGAGGGCTTCTAAATAATGTTCTCACTACCCATGTAACTCAAGTAAATCAAGGATTGTTTGAATTCCAACCAACTCTTCCAGGTCCTGTAGAATCTTAATTCAGAATCATTTTGAAAATATATTAGTTCTTTCATTAGCCTAGTTTTATCCACTTCCCTAAACGAATCCTTTATTGTTGATATTTTCTTTGATTTCCATTGCTTCGGGATTAATGCCTTCGCTGCATTTAACAAGAATGGAGTAATTGCTGCTCTATAGTTTTTCCTTGAGTCACCCACTGCATGGAGCAAACATTGCCAAGGATCTTGCCCAATTTCAGCCCTACTGATCCTCTTAATTAAGTATAATACTTCCTCCCAATATGGCTGGATCAAAGGGCATTGCCACCATATATGAGCATGGGTTTCCACGTCCCCACATTCCCTCCAGCACAGAGGCGAAACATCAGGATTGATTTTATGCAATTTTGATGGAACATAATACCACTTAGTTAATAGTTTATATACATTCCACCTCAACGGACACAAGGACAAAAGAAATTAATTATAATCAATAACTTTACGTTTCAGTATTTCTGGCAAAGGCTGGTTCAATTCCATTTCCCAACTCTCCAAAAGACACACGGACCCAGAATCTGGGGGGTCTATCAACATCTTGTATATACTAAAAATCCCCTGTCTGTTTATTCCCCCTGCAGTTGGGTATGCAGGTATTTTGTAGTTGTTATACAGGTAGATATGCAAGTAACAGTGCACACAATTGTGCAGACTGGTAGGTAGCTGTGCAGGTGGATAGCAGGTAGCTATGCAGATATGCAGATAGATATATACAGTCAAGATAATAAGCGGATTTAAGCTTCTGGGAATGGTAGGAAGAATGAACATACAAACAGTCCAAAAAGCTGTCTTATGGGCTAAAGCAGTTACTTTCTTCAAAGTTTTACTCCACGCTGTATTCTGGCCAAAACCCTCCAGGTTTCCTCCAACTTTTTCCTCCGCCCCTACCTCTCCACTACCACTCCTAATCAAGTTACAGCCCGCAATTCCTGCCTGGTCTTCAGTCCTACCTCTGCAGGATCAGCTGGCCATATTGTAAGATTATGGCAGCTTCAGTACCTCCTCTAAGATCCTCAACAGGCTTTGGCGGTCTTCAGAGGTTTTCAGGGATTTTCGGGGGTTTCCCAGAGAGCAGAACCACCCCCCTTAATTTTCCTGCACTCATAGGTCTCTGTCAGCCCTGTCAGACTCCGTCCGACCTCGCTCAGCCCCCAGTCCTCCACTCTGAACAAAGCACCTTAACACTCAAGCAATCCCGATGACACCGGCCTCCGAGAGCTGGCAGCAATCAGCCCAACCAGGTACAGGAAAAAGGTGTCGAGCTGTCGGGAATCAGGCGGATAAACTCAGCCTGAATATATGCTAATCAAAGTAAGGGCATAGGTCAGCTTCTCACATGAGAGTTTAGCTCTCTAGCATATTCACTCGGGGGGACACACAGAGGCTCACAGCCTCATGCTGCTGCTTGATGCCATGTTGTTGCTCCACCCCCCCAGCTCTATACTTCTTAGTAGAATACATATAGTTGCATCTAGATCTCCTCCAGCACAACACTTGAGAACACTTCTGCACATCTCATCCAGCATAATACGTGAGATCACTTGCTTCACTTCTCTGTCCAAATCTAGATTTCTGTCACATTAGCACATGGCTAGGCTTCACTCTGAAAAAGTCCTTGTATTTTCCTGATAGCGTATAACAGGCAGGGATCTGCAGTCCTCTTTGAGGTAGCAACCATTTTAATGAGAAGAATAACTGGCACTTGGTGGACTACTGATCCCAGCACGTCAGATGCAAATCCTGCCAGCTATCCTGGCTGCAGAGACTTGACTTCAACACAACCCCACAGTCTCTCCCTCTGGCTCCACATCAAACTCCTGGCATTTCTATTCCAGAGCTTTCCACTGTGCACTTCACTCACTGACCACGGCATGGATCCCTCCTGAGTGACTTGCCTGGCCATGCACTCCAACTGTCCTCTTCCTGCTCCTGTTCCAGGACACCTCTCAATGACCATGTAATGAGAGGCTCCCTCCCAGCTCCCAAGCTCCCAGCCTGAGGTACACCCTCCCCAGAAAGAGGGTCCCCTCCAACCACGACAGTCTAACACGCCATCACCTCAGTTCCTCCACCCGACAACTCCTCCCCCAGCAGGCTGACCATGGGTATATGTAGGAGGCTCTGCCAATCCTATCTGGGGATTGGTCAGGGCTCCCACATGCACCCCATGTCACTCCAGCTCTCTGCACTGCTCCTTTTCCAGAACCTTCTCCTTGGAAACAGAGGAAGCGCCCAAGAGCTGAAACACATGTCAGTCACCTGCTGCTACACTAAAACCACTCCCCTGCCCCCAGATCAAAACAAACAGGCCTAGCTCACAGCATAGGCCTGCCCAAATTTACCTGCGCTAACAGCTTACAGAAAAATTATAGTTGCCCTGAATCTCCTTCTTCCCTCTCCAGACGAGGCGCAGATGAACCTGAGACATTGCCAATAGTAGAAGACATGTGATTTAGGTATGGAGAATTTTTCTGCTATACTTAGAAAGAGGGGTGGCGCACCTGATTCTAGATCACATAGGGACGAGAATTCCATAAGTCCTTTTGTTGCCATAGGGAGAAGATTTTGTTTTCCATCACTGAGGGGAACATAGGGTTGCCTTGGATTGTTGAGTACCTAGATATGAAGGGTGAGAGATTCAAGCTCTTTTGTATCTCCCTCCAGTCTATGACTGTGTCCCGCAAGAGAAGATTTTGTTGTATGTCTGAGCTGATGGATTTCCATTTGCAGTGTAATAGAGCCACCAAAAAGTATGGGTGTGTCATTGCTGCTTCAATAAGGTAGTTAGAGTAATGGGAGGCCTTAGAAATCCAGTCCAGGCCTATTCAAAGTAAGCAGGCTAAATTATATATTCTGACATTTGGGGGATTGATACCTCCTTCTCTTCTAGGGAGATAGAGTTTAATTATTGCTATGCGTGGTTGCTTTTTCTACCAGATAAATTTGGAGATAGCTCTATTTAACAGCTGGATATCTTTGTGCAGTTGTATAGTTTTAAGTGGATATAATAGGCGGGCAAAACTGATCATTTTAAATAAATGGCATCCCCAATAGCGAATAGCGAGACAGATCAATCCAGTTTTCCAATTCTTGACAGATTTTTTTTGAATAAAGGGGGATAGTTTAGTGTATATAAAGTAGATGGGATTTTGCCTTTTTTGCCTATACCCAAGTAAGTTAACTGTGACTTGGTCACGCTAAAGAGTGAATGAGATGTCTAGGGGGGGTTTGGTGATGAGCCTAGCGAGAAAATTTAACTCTTATTATAGAGGATGTGATGGCCGGAACAGAGTCTAAACTCCTCAAAGGTTTGTTTTATGGTGGCCATGTCAGAAGTGGGGTTAGCCAAGAATATAAGCACATCGTCAGCGACTAGTGCAGTGCATAATTCTAAGTTCCCTATGTGTATCCCAGCCTGTTCAGTTAGATATCTGGAAAGGGGTTCTAGTGCTAGGTTAAATAACAATGGTGATAGGGGGCATGCTTGCCTTGTTCCTTTGTAGAGGTGGAATTATTCAGTGAAGAGACCTGCCACCACCAGTCTAGCCGCAGGGGAGACATTGAGTTGACAAGTTGGTTGAAGGGACCAGTAAAGCCCATTTTGGTTAGGCGAACCTGGTGGCCAAAATTTCTGAAAGAATTTTGACATCTAGATTCAAGAGCGATATAGGCCTGTAAGACCCAAGGCTCAAGGGGATCTTTTCCTTTTTTTGAGAGTAGTTTAATGATGGCTTGATTCCCAGTGGGTAGGTATGGACTACCTGTCCATATGCCATTATAGACACTTAGCAGGGTAGGCTCGACTGTTTCACTAAGGGTTTTGTAAAATTCCCCTGTGAACCCATCAGGGTTGGGGGCTTTGTTAGGCGCTAGGAGACGAATAGTTTTGGAGAACTCTGATGAAGATATGGGGGTGTTTAGGGTCTAGAGTTGAGAGGGGGAGACTGATGGTAAATGTAATTTATCTAGAAATTTTTGAGCGACACTCTTTTCAATAGGGTCAGAGTGTATTGGGAGGAGTACAATTTTAACATAATTTCATTGACCTCCTTTGTTGTAGTTTTAATGGTGCCTGAGCCATCTGGTCTTTTTCAGAGCCTTGCTAAAAGCTTACCCACTTTATTACTGTATTTGTGCAGCGTGGCATCCATATGCGCTCATTTGGTCAGCTCTAGGGTGTCTGCCCATGTGTCAAAAGCACGCTTGGCTGCCGGCCATTCAGCTTTATTTTCAGGGGAATCTAGAGCGGAAAGGGAACGTTGAGCAAGATAGAGACTGGAACTCGCTTCCCCGTAGCTAGCTAAGAGGCAGCATAGGAGATAACCCTGCCCAGGAGATAAGCCTTGCCTGCTTCCCAGTATAGGTTGGGATTGTTTGCATGTGTTGAGTTGGTGGATGAAAAGTCTTTCCATGCTGAGTCCATATATGTTTTGAAATCTGTGTTGTTGTGTAGGACGGAATGAAGACGCCATAGTCGGGAGTTTGGTTGGAAGTCTAGGATTTCAAATGAAACCGAGATTGGGGCATGATCTGAGAGGGCTATGTCGTGGATCTCCACCCTTGAAATCATTGGGATAATACTGTTAATGCAGAAGATGTAATCAATTCTGGTAAAAACTTTATGGGGGGTAGAGTAAAATGTAAATTCTCTGTCCGTTGGGTGGAAAATTCACCATATGTCAGTAAAGTGAAGGGAGTCCATTACATAAGTAAAGTGGGTCGTGACAGGGTCTACTGGTGTCCTGAGTGGGTATTTGTGTGTGGATCTATCGTCAGTCGGGTGAAGTATAGTGTTAAAGTCACTACCCACAATGTGGTGAATGTCTGGGAGATTTAGTAGTCTGGTAGAGAAGTCCCCAAATAATTGTTTCCCAGGACTTATACGTTTGAGATTAAAATATCTCTATGGCCTAGGCGCAAGTGAGCAGTAAGAAAACGTCCCTGGCTGTTGGATTCTACTGATACAACTTTGTATTGGAGGTTCTTATGAAGCAAAATAAGTACCCCAGCCTTTTGGCAGACCGCATCAGAACCCAACACAGTGCTCACCCAGAGTTTCTTCATTAGGTAGAAGTCACGGGATATCAGGTGGAATTCCTGTATCAGTGCTATGTCTGTTTTTAGTCTCTGGAGGTGTCATAAAATATTAAGTCTCTTGATGGGGATCTAAGCCCTTTCATGTTCCACGAAATAACTTTCAAGGGAGGAGTTCTGCAAAAAAGGGTGTGGGCTGGTTTTGTGTTACCAAAATAGTTGTCCAGGGTAACAGGAACTGATATACCGAAGGATGTTAGTGAAAATTCCTTAAGCAATTTAGCTC
This sequence comes from Lithobates sylvaticus, assembly GCA_028564925.1. Taxonomy (NCBI): domain Eukaryota; kingdom Metazoa; phylum Chordata; class Amphibia; order Anura; family Ranidae; genus Lithobates; species Lithobates sylvaticus. The sequence continues at coordinate 85,489,959 of CM053036.1, read as the reverse complement.
TAGTCTGCGTGTTAAGCTGGTATAAGGACTTGGGGAATACTGAGGTACAAATAAGGAATAAGCATACAGGAAGGATAACAAAATTAAACCATACTGAAAAACAGTCATGGGACTTCATTTTTTCCACATGGTATCGCTGTTTGAGCCAGCTCCCATCATCAGACCCGACAGATGGATCTTGAGTTCGCCCGCCAGGAGTACAATGGAGCGAACTCGGGTCTGTAGTGAAGGAGCTGTGATTAGTGAAGCCTGTGAGGAAAGATTAGAAAGCAAAATCTAATAGGATAGGTAGGGGCCATAAGCCTGTTCAAGGCCACTATACCCAAATAACAAGTAAAACAATAAGTACTACCATAAAGGTATCAAATAGGGATGAGCTTTTGACTCGAGTTTGAGTTCGAGTTTGACTCGAACATTGGCTGTTCACCATTTCGCCGAACAGCGAACAATTTTGGGTGTTTGAGGCAAATTTGAAAGCTGGGAGTCTTCAGCCGTGTGATGCTTCAATTCTTCTGACACTTCTTAAATAACTGACGCACAGGGATTTCCCTATGGCTTTCCCCGTGATGTCAGAGGGGGGCAGGGTCACCTTCCGTTATTTAGGAAGTGTCAGAAGAATCGAAGCATGACACGGCTGAAGACTCCCACAGAGGCGGATCGTGGGGAGAAGATGGAGAAGAAGAAGATGGAGGAACAAAAACAACACCGATGGAAGACCAGAAGAAAGAAGATGAAAGAAGAAGACATTAATAAAGGACTTGTCAAAAACCGGTTCTTGTGTTTTTTAACCTTTTTTAATTGTGGGGAAATCCCCATGCCGTTTTTATCAATGAACTGTTATGTGTATTGTCGGACCCGACAATTCATTATAGACGCGAGTAGTTTAAAATTATTTTTTTTCCTTTAGAAATTTAATTTTGCTGTTCTAAACACGGGAAACATGCGCCCCTTTACAGGCATACTATAGACACCCCCCAGGTATGAAATTTAAAGGAATATTAATATACTAGGAATATACTATAAAAAAACAAACAATATCATGCCAAAACAGTTATTACATCAACTGACCTTATTTATGTATACTACAAATTATAGTAACTTATAGGCCTACTGTATATATTACTAATCACATTACTGTTCATGTGTGAAATTTGGTTGTCATATGTTACCGCACTTAAAGCATATGTCAAGGCAAAATGTAAAAAACAAATGGTACATACCTGTATCTGGAATGTATGCACACTTCCATATGTTTTATCCTTAAACAATCTAATGCAGAAAAATAACTGTTGATGTTGCCATTAACTACCTGAGATCCGCGCTATAGCCAAATGACGGCTACAGCGCAGATCTATTGTGCCGGGATGATGTCTATTGACGTCGTCCCGGCCACGAGCTACCTGCGCGCCCCCTGAAGGGCGCGCGCGGCGCGCTCTGTGATCAGCGAGTCTGTGAGACTCGCTGGATCACAGATCTGAGTAAGGGGTCGATCCCGACCCCTTACCACATGATCAGCTGTCAGCCAATGACAGCTGATCATGTGATCTTAACAGAGCCGGTAATCGGCTTTTTTTCCTCCTCGCGCTGACAGCGCGAGGAGAAAAAAAAAAAAGCCGATCACCGGCGGCAGTGAGAGGGACATCAGTCCCTCTCACTGCAATGTGCCCAATTAATTGTGCCCACCTTTGTCCCATTAAAGTGCCGCCTACCAGTGCCCACACTGCCATCTCTCAGTGCCCACAGTGCCATCTCTCAGTGCCCACAGTGCCAGTGCTGCACATCAGTGTCACCTGCCAGTGCTCATCTGTGTCACCTACCAGTGCTCATCTGTGTCACCTACCAGTGCCCATCAGTGCCCATCAGTGCCACCTATCAGTGCCCATCAGTGCCCATCAGTGCCACCCATCAGTGCCACCCATCAGTGTCATCCATCAGTGTCATCCATCAGTGCCCATCGGTGCCACCCATCTGTGCTACCCATCCGTGCCACCCATCCGTGCCACCCATCCGTGCCCATCAGTGCCATCTTTGCTGTCCCCATCAGTACCGACTTATCTGTCCCCACCAGTGCAGCCTATCAGTGCCCACCAGTGCAGCCTATCAGTGCCCACCTGTGCCGCCTCATCAGCGCATATCAATGAAGCAGAAAAATTACCTGTTTGCAAAATTTTATAACAAACTATTAAACATGATTTTTTTTTTTTTTTAATTTTACATCTTTTTTTGTTTGTTTAGCAAAAAATAAAAACCCCAGCTGTGATTAAATACCACCAAAAGAAAGCTCTATTTGTGGGAAAAAAATGATAAAAATGTCATTTGGGTACAGCGTTGTATGACCACGCAATTGTCATTCAAAGTGCGTCAGCGCCAAAAGCTGAAAATTGGTCTGGTCACGAGGGGGGTTTAAGTGCAAAGTAATCAGGTGGTTAATAAAAGAAATAAGAAAAATATTTATAATAGTATATTTAGAAGACCAAAAGGTAGCAAATAAGAGAATTCATTGTTAGAGTTTACATTTATAATTAGCAGGTAAGAATAAGAAGATATGCTGAATGAGGTCAGATAATGTTTTAACTAGGCCATAACTCTGTCTTTATGGCTATTCTTACTGACACAAATTAATCCTTTCAAACTAAACAATGTAAGTATTTAACTATTCTACCCAATAAAAACAGAACAAAACTTGATTTTTGTATTGTTAAATCTCTAATTTCAGAATGCAGATTATGTCCCGCTGGTTGGCATTTGTTTCAAGATAACTGCTACTTAATTTCTTCTTCTCAAAAAATTGAAACATGGAATAATAGTCGCAATATTTGCATTGCAAGGAATTCTCATCTTCTGACCTTCGAGTATGAAGAGCAGATGGTATGTATATTTATGATACACAACTATCTACATAAAGTATTAGCCTATCTGTAAAATATAATGACATTAAAACATCTCCTTACCAACTAAAAATCACAGCATTGGCAGTCCAGAAAAGAGTAAATGAACCCCCAATGTATTATAGAACTCTTACTTTGTGACCAGAAATTTGTTTTAATTATTTAGTCAATATATGTTGTTTTTTTTATCATCATTCTATCAGTTATTGAGATTAGTGGTGGTGATTATTATTGCAGTATATATTCCACCTGATGCGAATATTGCAGTAGCCCTGGATAAACTATCAAAGGTGATAGGAAAATACCAGCATGGTTAACCTGATGCGGTCCTTGTTGTGGCAGGAGACTTCAATCAAGAGAAATTGAAGTCCATGCTCCCAGGACTCTAACAGTTTGTGTATTGTGCTACTAGAGGGGCTAATACATTAGATAAGGTTTATTATAATATTAAAGTAGTAGTAAACTTAGAAAAATAAAAATCTCTCTGCAAGGTAAAGGCATATTGCGCTACTAGCATTGCATACTAGCACATTATGAAAGACTTAACTTGAAATTAAGCCCTCCAGCGACACGCTGTCAGCGCTGCAGAGGCTTCAATCTTCAAACGGTCTTCCTTCTGAGTTTGCAGGCTGTGTGCACTTGAATGGCTGAGCCACAATGACGTCACTCTCATGGATGTGCATGGTAGTCAAGGCCACTGCATAGAGCTTTGAAGGAACGACACAGGCATGCCGTTCCTTCAGAGCGCATGCATCAGTGATGTCATTGGCTGTCAAACAAGCGAATATCTACGAAACAGTGCACATTTAGGAGACATTAATTTAACCTACAGTTAAAGGGTAACTCCACTTTCATGGGGGGAAAAAAAGGCAAATAAAGAAAAAATAATATAGCTTGTACAATTGTGACACAAGTCATATTGTAATTGAATGTTTTAAAAAATGACCGAAAATGCAACTGCAACGCAATATGGTTACCTGGAGGTGTTCTATACAGAACGCCCCTCCAGAAACATAATTTCCTGCTTTTGTGATTGGCTCACTGATTTTCTCTGATTTAGTCTGCACTAAGATACAAGTCAGATTTCCGGCATCCCCTGTAACAAAAATGTAATTTTTGGTGAGATACTTTCAATAGGAAATTATGGCTGAAGGGACGCAGGCCCTGAAATTTTACTCAACAGAGGCCTGCAGGTGCCACAGTTGACTGATAATTATAAAAAACAATGAAAATGCAGAGTTCACTACCACTTTAAACAAGTTTATAGTGCCATTCCACTGTCCCATTTGGGTCAGTCGGATCACTTCTCTTTATTCCTAATACCAGTTTATGCTCCCGTTATACAGAGAATAAGCCCAAAATATAAGGAAATTAGAACTTGGCCAGATGGTGTTCTTTCACAATTACAAGACAACTTTGAAAAAACAGACGGGGTGTGTTTGAGCATCATGATTAGGGATGGGCCCGGTGTTCGATTCAAACCCATGTTCGAATCGAGCACCTGGCGTTCGCTCGCTCGGCGAGCCCAGAACTATTGGGGCCGCTCGCATCAAATTCGTGTGATGCGAGCGGCCCGCAATGCATTGCGCTAGTCGCAGTGCAATGCTGGCTGATGATTGGCCAAGCATGCACTGTGACCCCGCATGCTTGGCCAATCACAGCGCCAGCAGCGAGGAGAGCCATAATTGGCTACAGGCAGGATGCCTGTAGCCAATTATAGCTCAGGGGCTTTAGTACACGCCCCACGGTATAAGAGGCCGCCACGGCGGCGGCCTCGCATATTATGTTTCAGTCACAGTGTCAGTGTGTTGCTGACTGCTGACAAGATATGCTTTATTTCTGGGGATTTGTGTGTGCGTGCTGTTAGAACAGCATTGCAGTATCACATCTGGGGGGTGTCTATAGGTGGCCTGTGAAGGGGGGCAGGTTTCCTGTGCTTAGAACTTTCCCTGCAAAAAGTGTCATTTTTGCAGGAAAAAAGCTATTTAAAAGCACTCGCGGCTAATGAACTGATGGCTCCTGTAACACAGAGAACTGTCATTCATTAATAAAAAAAACAAAAAAAAAAGCGTGGGGGTCCCCCCAAATTCAATAACCAGGCCCTTCAGGTCTGGGATGGATATTAAGGGGAACCCCAGCCAAAAAAAAAATATGGCGTAGGGTCCCCCTCAAAATCCATACCAGACCCTTGAGGTCTGGGATGGATTTTAAGGGGAATCCTAGCCAAAAAAAATGGCGTGGGGTCCCCCTCAAAATCCATACCAGACCCTTATCCGAGCACGCAACCTGGCAGGCCGCAGGAAAAGAGGGGGGACGAGAGCGGCCCCCCCTCCCGCCTGAACCGTACCAGGCCACATGCCCTCAACATTGGGAGGATGCTTTGGGGTCCCCCCCAAAGCACCTTGTCCCCATGTTGATGAGGACAAGGGCCTCATCCCCACAACCGTGCCCAGTGGTTGTGGGGGTCTGCGGGCGGGGGGCTTATCGGAATCTGGAAGCCCCCTTTAACAAGGGGACCCCCAGATCCCGCCCCCCCCCCTGTGTGAAATGGTAAGGGGGTACAAAAGTACCCCTACCATTTCACCAAAAAAGTGTCAAAAATTGTAAAAATGACAGGAGACGGTCTTTGACAATTCCTTTATTAAAATCTTCTTTCTTCTTTCTTCATCCTTCGGTTTCTTCATCTTCTCCTTCCGTCATCTTCTTCCATCTTCTTCTTCCTCCGATCCGCTTCTTCTTGTGCTGGTCTTCTCGTCCGGCATCTTCTTCCGTCGGCATCGGCGTCGGTGTCAGTGTCTCTTCTTGGGCCGCTCCGCGTAATGGGAGGCTCCCGCTGTGTGAGGCTCCGCTCCGTCTGACAGGTCTTTTATAATGGAGGGCACCTGGTGACCCCGCCCCCTCTGACGCACGGGGACGTCATGGGGAATTCCCTATGGCTTTCCCCATGACGTCAGAGGGATCCCACTCCCACGTCATTGGATTTGATTGACAGCAGTGGGAGCTAATGGCTGCGCTGCTATCAATCTATCCAATCAGGGCCCGAGACACCGGTTGGAGCTGGTGTGCTCATCCCCGTCGCTGGAAAGACCAGGTTCGGGTAAGTAAAAGGGGGGATCTGGGGGGCTTCTGCATCACAGGAGGTTTTTCACCTTAACGCATAGAATGCATTATGGTGAAAAACCCTGGTGAAAATGTAGGAATATTGTAAAGAAAATAAAACGTGTCAGAGGGATGGAGGGGAATACAATATATCCACCAACTACAGTGTGGAAAGTGTAATAGGAGTAAATTAATGTGTTATATTACCTGAGGGGTTGAATAAGCATTTTACATGTTTTAAAATCGCCTTACCACAGTGCAATGCAGAACCTTCATTGGAACAGGGTTGTTTAAAACTTATGGTGCAGGAACACGAGGTGAAACAGGCATTTAAAATTGTAAATGCAGCAAAATCAGCTGGCCCAGATGGTATCCCAGATGGTATCCCAAGGAAAGTGTTTAAGGCATGTGCAGAGCAATTGGCGTTTTTTGTTTTTGCTAAGATCTTTAATATGTTGTTGCTAACAGCCAATTTATAGTCTTGTTTTAAATCTGCTTTTATTACCCCCACACCCCAAAACATATTTATGGGTGGTTTGGATGATTACAGGCCTATAGCACATGTCAATATGAAGTGCTTTGAGGGATTAGTATACAAAGAAAAGTTTATCAGGGAGTCCTGACCCCCATAAATTTGCATACAGAGCAAACAGAAGTACAGAGGATGCTATTGCGATGACACTGCATATGGCTTTGAGTAATTTAGAGGGCCCAGGAAATTATTTAAAACTGTTGTTTAACCACTTCAGGACCGCCCACCGCACTTATGCCTTTGACAGGGCAGCCCTGTAGTGCTGGGCCATCTTGGGGCCCCCCACAGAGGCAGAACAGCAGAGTCCCAAAGGGACCTTTGCGACCCTGGTAGTTCTGCCATTGGTGTCAGTAGTTTTTGATTTTGTTGTTTTTTTTTACCAGTTTAGACCCCTGATGTCTCACTTTTGAGACAGAGAAAGGGACTAAGTTTATTATGCCCCAGCTATGAATGAATAAAAAAAAAAATTGGTACCGATCACTGACCCTATTATGACAAGGAAGGGGTGTCAGGAACCATGAATCAGACTAAGGCAGAAAATGCAGTAAAAATCACACCTTTTAATGTAATGGTAAAAATGATACAGATCAGTAAACATAGTCAAAACATAAGCCAGGGGTCAGAAGCCAAAGCGGGTAGTCAGACAAGCCAGTAATCAGGAAACCAGATATCAGCAAAGTTGAAGCCAGAAGAACAGGATCAGGAACCAGAAGGGACATCCTGTGAAAGTATTTCACAGGAACACAGCAGAGAAACTCCTGATATGTTGACCAGGCAAAGGCACGAAAGGAATGAACAAAGCAGTTTAAATAGCCAGTAGTGGCTGGCTGTAGGCGGGACTGATGAGCAGATAATGATCACCAGGACAGAGGCAGACAGGAGCATGTACATCCAAGTATGAGACCCAAAAGCGTTCTTCCGAACCGTACCCTTTCCAATGAACAATGTACTGATTGCGCCCACGGAATCTACGGAAGTCAATGATAGACTGTATCTCATACTCTTCATTGTTTTCAACCTGAACTGGGCGAGGAAGTGGTATTGAGGTGGTGAAGCGGTTACACACCAAAGGTTTTAATAAGAGAACATAGAATACATTAGAAATATGCATGTTGGAAGGAAGATCTAAAGCGTAGGCCACTGGATTGAGAATACAAAAAGGCCCAATGTACCACGGTGACAGTTTCAGTGAGGGAACATGGAGTCTGAGGTTATGAGATGACAGCCAGATTGTGAGAAAACTCTGCCCAGGGTAAGAGGTCTGACCAGTTGTTATGGTGGTCAGAAATATAGCAACGTAGAAACTGCTCCAAGGCAATTCCTTGCTTCAAGGGTTCCCCATTGAAAATGTTAGCTATGACGAAACACGTCTGAGGAAGCACGTGCCAACATCAGAAGGACGGCAGTGTCTGTTTGCAGCTGGCCAGCTCTGTAACTTTTATACGAAATTTTTTAAAAACGTCTGTTTGTAAGTGCAAACTTTTTTACTTTATTAAACGTCAATTACGGTATAACAACATGGTCATTATATCCTTTTTTTGGGTTATATTCGATTAATATCTATGGATATCTGCTGAGAGTCCCTTTTCCCCATCAATCAACATAGAGTATATATTGAAGTACTGTGGAAGATTAATTTCCCTAAAAAGTGCTGTTTGCTTTTTTGGTATAGTATTCCGGTAAGGAAGCACTTCATGTGGTGGTGGCGGCGGCGGCCTACACTTACTGTGTAATAATCACTGGGCTTTTGTCCGTTTATATTTTTCTTACACACCTGTTTGGCCTTATGCGGGAGAGCCTTAAAGGGATATTCATTCGTGTGTGCTCTTTTTGTGGCATCTGGTAAGGAGGCCCTCTGTATAGTGGTGGTACACTCAAATGTGTTTCCTAACCACTGGGTGTTTTTTAGTTTTTTTGATTTTTTTGTTTTTTAAAGTGTTATTGCTCAAATTGCACTTTTTTAGAGTGTAGCAGAATTACGCTATCATGCATATTTTTTCTTTTTTTCTGGGTGACATGTAATTACATTCCATGAGCCAAGCATCAATCTGCGAATAAAAGCCTAAAAATCTACATCATACCATCCTATCAGATTGTCTTCCAGAAAAAAAAACATCAACCCAGGCTGGGTTAAAGCCATATGAAATTTTTGGCTTGCAATCTGGTGAACATGTTTTCTATAAATTAATGAAGTACTTTTCTTCAGATTTTTTGACAAGAATCCTCAGCTATATAAATACCTGGAACATTATAATCATCATATTCATACACTATTAATATAAATTTGGACTTTTATTAGTGCAATTTTTTATTTTTTTATTTGCTCCAATACTTGGTTGGCTCGTTCTGCCGAGGAGAACAAAAGCTGAATGCCAAACTGTGCACAAAAGGCTAGCCAAAACCTGACTACCCCTGTCCGAAATGGTAACCTCGGGTAGCCCATGTAACCAAAAGATCTCCTGAGTGAAAATGGATGCCAGTTCTTTGGATATAAGCAACTTCTTAAGTGAAATAAAATGTGACATCTTTGAAAACCGGTTAACCACCATAAGAAAAACTGTGTTGTCCTGGGAGTTGGCTAACTCCCCAAAAAAATCTATAGACAAGTGGGTCCAAGGCCTCTCTCCATTGGGTATGAGTTGTAAGAGGCCCACTGGAAAGTGTCATGGTGTTTTATTCTGAGCACACATGGAGCAAGCGGCTACTAAGTTGCTTACATCAGCGTGGAGACTAGGCCACCAGAATTGTTGAGAAATAGACCAGATGAGTTGATTCTTCCCTGGGTGACCAGCTGTCTTGGGAGAATGGCAAGTCCAGAGCAAAGCAGTGCGAAGAATCTCAGGGACAAAGCAGTGGTCACAAGGTTTCTCAGGAGGAGAATGGATCTGAGCAGAAAGAATGCTGTCACCCAAAGGTGAAGTGAGACTCGTGCGAATAGTGGCTAGAATACGATCGGAGGTATCACAGGAGTAGGACCTGACTCCATCTTGGAGGAGGAGGAAAACTGTCACCCCTTCCATTCTTAGTACCGGGTAAAAATGAGATGAATGTAATTGAAGCTTGACAGAAAAAGAGCCCATTGCGCCCTTCTGGGAGATAAACGTTTTGTCTCAGACAATAATGTGAGATTCTTATGGTCAGTAAAAATGAGGACCAGCACAGTAGTACCCACTCTTTAAGAGCTAAAATGATAGCTAATAATTCTCTGTCCCCAATCTCGTAAATGCATTCTGCAGGAGTCAATTTCTTAGAAAAGTAGCCACAAGGATGCATAGAGCTCTCAGAGGTAGGACATTGAGACAGAAGGGTGCCTTCTCCAGTCTCAGATGCATCAACCTCAAAAATGAAGGGTAACGTAGGATCAGGATGTGCCAGCACAGGAGCTGAAACTAAGGCAGCCTTGAGAGACTCAAAGGCTTTAAGGGAATCCAGATTGTTTTCCAATTCTGTGGGTTGCCAACCTTCCTGGTCATATCAGTCAGAAGTTTGACAAGAGAAGAGAAATTACGAATACATTTCTGATAATAATTGGCAAATCTAAGAAAACGTTGTAGCGGACATTGACCTATGGGTTTGTCTGTGTGGTGGCTCTCTAGGGATTTTGATAATATGGGAATATCCTTGTGACAAATCACCACACATTGCTGCAACATATATTGTTGATGAATTCCTGAAAAACTTCAGGAGTATTACAGAGAACAAATGGCATTACGAGTTATTTGTATTGACCAGGCCTAGTATTAAGCGCAGTTTTCCATTTGTTGCTCTCCTTAACCCTCACAAGATTATATGCCCCTCTCAAATCAGGTTTAGTGAAAACTGGTGCTCCCTAGAGGTGGTCAAATAATTCCATAATCAATGGAATCGGATAAGCGGTCTTAATCGTGATGTGATTGAGACCCCTACAATCGATACAAGGTCTCAGTTCACCACTCTTCTTTTTCACAAAGAAGAAGCCAGCACCGGCAGGAGACGAGAATTTGTGGATAAACTCTTGAGAAAGTGAATCGGCAACATAGTCCTCCATGGCTTTATCCTCTGAGGCAGACAAAGGGTAGACCCGGCCACGAGGGGACATGGCACCAGGTTAAAGGTCAATTGTGCAATCATACGACTGGTGTGCAAAATACCGGCTTGACCTTTTTCAAAGACATCACAAATATTTCAGTACTCCTCTGGCAAAGAGGAGAGCGAAAATAGGCATAAGACCTTAACCACTTTCTGAAAACATGTTTTGCTGCATTATGGCAATCAGAAAAGAACCTCAGCACGATGCCAATCAACAGAGGGATTGTGCCTCTGTAACCAAAGATAACCAATGACCACCAGGTAATGAGGTGAGGAAATTAATTGAAATTGGATTACCTTATGGTGAAGAGCCCCTATGGCCATGGTCAATGGAGCAGTCTCATGAGTCACATGGGAAGACTGTAAAGGTCTCCCATTAATAGCCTCAATGTCAAGTGGAGTAGCACAAAGCTGCAGCGGAATTGAGTGCTTAGACACAAAGATGCCGATAAGCCCCCTGTTCGCTGACCCCTACAACCATTGCCCAGGGTTGTGGGAAAGAGGTCCTTGTCCCTATCAATATAGACACAAGGTGCTTTGGTGTGGGGCAGGGCAGAGCCCCTCTGCCCAAAAGCATGCCCCCATGTTGAGGTTATGTGGCCTGGAATGGTTCAGGAGGCCTGCCAAGCTGCATGCTTGGATAAAGTGGTTAGGATCTTGGAGGAAACCCATTTTTTTATTTTGGCATGGGGGTTCCCCTCAAAAACCTAAGGGTCTGGTATGGATTTTGGGGGGGGGGGGGGACCCACAGCATTTTTTTTTATAAAACTTTGGCATGGGGTTCCCCTTAAAATCCATTTCAGACTCAAATGGCGGTATGCATTGGGGGAGGGGGGGGGGGACTCCACACTGTTTTCATTTATTTTTTATTTTTCTATTGCTGGCAAATTCAGCAATGTTTTTCTTTTCATTCAGCTGTCAGTGGGAAAGCCTGCTGACAGCTGATGACTCATCTGTTGTTAAGGATGCTGCTACATCAGGGTCCCCAGAGAGCTGTCCCCTTACATCAGGGTCCCCAGAGAGCCCCCCTACTTATATCAGGGTCCCCAGAGAGCCACCCACTTACATCAGGATCCCCTAGAGAGCCTCCCTCTTGCATCAGGATTCCCAGAGAGCCTCCCCCTTACATCAGGGTCCCCAGAGAGCTCCCCCCTACATCAGGGTCCTCAGAGAGACCCTCCTTACTTCAGAGTCCCCAGAGAGCCTCCCCTTACATCAGTGTCCCCAGAAAGCCTCCCCCACTTACAGCAGGGTCCCCAGATAGCCCCTCCTTAACTCAGAGTCCCCAGAGAGACCTCCCTTGCATCAGGGTCCCCATAGAGACCCCCACCTGCATCAGGGTCCCCAGAGAGCCCCCCTACACCAGGGTCCCCAGAGAGCCTCCACCTTACTTTAGGGTCCCCAGAGAGACCATTTCTTCCACCAAGGTCCCCAGAGAGCCCATTCCTTTCATCCGTGTTTCCCAAAAAAATTAAAAAAAAAAAATAGATAATCAATATATATATTATACAAATACAAATACATATATATATATAAAAAAGAAATAATAAAAAAAAAACACAAAACTAAAAATACAAAAAAGGAATAAAATAAAAATGTAAAACTATACGTGTCTATACACATGGTAGATAAAAAGTATTACTGATGAAAGAAGGTTTTACTAGAATAAGAGCAAAATAACTGACTATAAGAAAATCAATAGAACTTGATAAAGAGAACATGAAAATGCCATAAAGGTAAATGTGATGCGTCGAGACTAAAAATATATATACACGGGAAACAACCGGAAAGTAATGACCAGTATTAAGTGATACACACATGGAAAAAAGCCCTGAGGAACAACCATAACTTGCATATAGAGATGTATACATATTCTTCTCATGGTGGTCATATCCAAAGAGCCAAATAGCCAGACATAAAGCAACAAAAAATGCCTAATGTGGCATGGTCACATGATACTATGAATATCAAGTTCCTCATTGAGGCCATCAGCAAATAAATCCAAAAGGTCTCCCTTTTACAAAGGAGGGAGAACCTCAAGATAATGAGAGGGGGGAAGCTCTGATGGGGAAACCTATTCTCTGGAGCCACTCTGGTGGAGACACCAGTTGTATGGGGTCGATCTGATAGAGGCACCTGCTGTATGGGTTCACTCTGATGGGGACACCTGCTGTATAGGGTCACTCTAATGGGGACATATGATTTATGGGGGCACCCTGATGGAGACACCTACTCTAGGCGGTCACTCTAATGGGGACACCTGCTCTTTTGGGGCACTCTGAGGCTGTAATGACCCCTTTGTTGAACATTTCCTTGTGCTGTGTGAGCTGATGAATGGAATTCTGCCATGCTGGGATTTGTAGTGCCATACAGAATCTGTCTTGTCTTTTTTCTCTCTCTTTGTCCCCCCTCTCCCTCCACACTCTTTTCCCCTTTTCTTTCTCCCTGTTACTGTCATCTTGCTCTCTCCCACCTCTTTCTCTATCTCTCTCTCCCTACACCCACATCCCACTCTCATCCTGACTTCTGCACTCAATACCCTATATTTTATGTTACTTACTCCTGCACTCAAAAGTGTTGTATGAAAAGCAAGACGAGGGGGACATGGGATGGAGGAGATGGGACTGGAGGAGGAGGAGGACGTGGGATGGCAGCATGGTCCTCCTAGCTGTGGGGCCAACAGTGCTGAATGTTGGGAGTGCTGTGTTTCTTCATCACTTGGTCTCATCCAAATGGTAATATTACACAGCACACTGATACATGATGGAGACCCCCTTTCTCCCATCCCCTCCTCCTCCTCATCTTGATCTCCCTAAATGCTGGAAAAAGGTATCAGTAATTGGTATCGGCGTGTACTTAAAAAAAGTATCTGTACTCGTACCCGTTGCTAAAAATAGTGGTATCCTTACATTTATGGTATAGGTCAACTTTAAAGATATTTTTGTATTGCATTTTAATATATTTTTAATGGACAGATATTTATACAAAATCAAACAAAGAATTACTGGATCGGCTACCATTTTGAAATGAACACAGAGATGTGGGTTTGGGAAAATTGTGGATCTTGCCTTGATATTAGGTGAGTGTGTTTTAAACAATGATCTACTTTAGCTTATATCTCTAATAGCTGTTTGAAATTAAATATATGCATTTTTGCAAATGTGTCAGGCTTTTAAGCATTGGAAGTTGATTTTTTTATTCCACTTTTGTTTATCATCATCATTTATTTTCTTTTAATTTTATTGATGCATTATATGTTATTATTGATTTGACTGCTTTGCATAGATTTCCAATGTTTTATTGATTCATTCTTCTTCATCTTAAAATACTTTTATCAGTTTAACAAAGTAGTACAAATAGTAGTTAGTAAAGTATTTAGAAAAAAAGACAGCTTTTATTTGGACAGCCACTAAGAATCACCCAGCGCACAATGATGTTGGACGCACGCATCAGCATTCCCAAATAACTTAATCCTCACAAAGGTAAAATAATAAACACGTAATAGAGATAAAAAACACACAGAAGGGCACCAACATCTCATGCATTACCATAAATAAGTTTATTAAATCCACAAAGACAAATGGATACTCTCATGTTGATAAAAACATCAAGCAAAACCAGCTTGAACGCAGTAAAACTCATCCTAGGATCAAATGGTTGGTTGCTGATGCGTTTTGGGGGGATCACGCCCCTTTCCTCAGAGCTAAACCTCAGAATAGATGGCCTTTTGAATGGTCACAAATCTTCACCTCCCACAGAAAGCCAGCAAATGGGTGAAGCTCTAAAACTGCACAAAAACGTACAAAAACAACTAAAAGAGACTTTATGTCGTGCTTGCATTTATTAGTCAAAAAGTTATAACATAGTTATACAATACTAGATCCCCTTAGACATATACACACACACACACACATATACATATGTGTGTGTATATACTGTATATACTGCCTTTACACACACATGAACTTTAATGGCATCTCAGTCTTAGTTCGTAGGGTTCAATATTGAGTTGGCCTACCCTTTGCAGCTATAACAGCTTTAACTCTTCTGGGAAGGCTGTCCACAAGGTTTAGGAGTGTGTCTATGGGAATGTTTGACCATTATTTCAAAAGTGCATTTGTGAGGTCAGACACTGATGTTGGACGAGAAGGCCTGGCCCATATTCGCCGCTCTAATTCATCCCAGAGGTGTTCTATTGGGTTGAGGTCAGGACTGTGTGCAGGACAGTCAATTTCCTCCACCCCAAACTTGCTCATCCATGTCTTTATGGACCTTGCTTTGTGCACTGGTGCACAGTCATGTTGAAGCAGGAAAGGGCCATCCCCCAAACTGTTCCCACAAAGTTTAGAGCATGAAATTGTCCAAAATGTCTTGGTATGCTGATGCCTTAAAAGTTCCCTTCACTGAAACTAAGAGGCCAAGCCCAACCCCACACCATAATCCCCCCCCCCACCAAACTTTACACTTGGCACAATGCAGTCAGGTAAGTACCGTTCTCCTGGCAACCGCCAATCCCAGACAGGTCCATGGGATTGTGTACAGTATTCCTATTCTAAAATGTGGAATGAGCGGCGCTGAGTGCTAAATGTGTATATTTCAACTTTACAGTGAAACTAAGACTGCATGTATCAAAATAAGCTAATAAATTGAAACAACCATCAGACTTCCTACAATGTAGCAACTAACATTGAAAACAAAAACCACCCTGTGACATAAGTGATTATAAACATAAAAAATAAAAAATAATAAACATATAAATATGTATATATGAAAAATAAAATAAAGTGTCCAATTCAGATGATCCAAAAAAAGTCCACTTCAAATATAGTTCATGATAATGAACCTACAAATGGTGACCAGTGAATTCAAAGTGTTATTTCACACAGGTATTTCTTAAAGGAACACTCCTCCACCACACCGCTGTGTCTGTGACTCCACTCCCCTTATGTTCACAAACTCACTAGCTGTCTCAGCCTTACTTGTGTTTGGCTGAAAGCACTTTTTACCCTCTTTGTATTGGGGTGACAAGTAGAAGCCTCTAGATTCCAATATAGGGTTAACGATATACTCCTCTGTAAAACCTCCAAATATGAACGACAAAAGAAAGCCTCCAATAGTGTAATAAGCTCACACACTTTTAATGTCTTCAAAGATCACTGCATTACACTCACATGTTAAATTAAAAACCACAGCATGAAAAGCAACTTGTTCACAGCACTCCATACAAATAGTGACTGGTAAATGGATGGCCACGGCGGACCCAGGATACACAAGATTTGTAAAGTGTCAGCTCACCACTCCTCGTCCCTGTTCCCACTGACAGCCAAAAAATAGCGATCGATCGGTGTGTGTAAAAGTCAGCGTCCTTCGTCTAACTCAGATGTTCGCCAAGTAGCCATGCCCTAGACATGTTTCGTCATGAATAGACTTAATCATGGGACCCCACTAATGTGGGCGAGAAGACCTGGCTGTCACAGTCTCTGCTCTGTGCACAACTGCAAACCTACCAAGACATGGCCGTCCACATAAACTGACAGGCCGGGCAAGGAAAGCATTAATCAGAGAAACAGCCAACTCTGGAGGAGCAGCAGAGATCCACAGCTCAGGTGAAAGAATCTGTCCACAGGACAACTATTAGTCGTGCACTCCACAAATCTGGCTTTTATGGAAAAGTGGCAAGAAGAAAGTAGACATGTGCACAACAAAAAAATTTGTTTATTTTCGTTTCGTTTTTTTCGTTTCCGTTGATTCATAATGATTCGTAAATTCGTAAGTCGTCGGTGTTCGTATTCGTAACCATTCGTATTTTCGGAAGAGTTATTTTTTCGTTGATTCGTATTTCCGTTAGTTTAATTTTCGTTTATTCGTTTATTCGAAATTCGGACGCATTCGTATTTATTCGTACATTCGTAACATTCGTAACATTCGTAGATTCGTAATCGGAGCATAATTCATAATGTTATGTAATGTGTATGCTATTATTACATTTTAAGAGACACGGAAAATTACGATTCTAAAAAAAAAGTTACGAATGTACGAATTTTTTCGTTCAATCCATTCGAGGCACGTTAAGCAACACCATTGTAAGGGACACAGAAAATTACCAATTCAACAAAAAAAAAAAAAGTTACGAATGTACAAATTTTTTCGTTCATTTTGATTTCCTGTCCTGTTTCCGTTTTTCGGATTTTCTTCTTTCGTACATTAGTTGTTTCTAATTTATTTTTTTCACATGTTGTGGAATCGGAGGAGATAACGTGTTATTTATTATTGGCCTTGGAGTTATTGCTTTGACATTATTTTTTGGGTTGAATAATGATTTGATTTGGTATATTTTCTATATTTTTGGATGCATAGAATGCACTTTTTGGTTAAGTTTGTTGGCAGAAAATGTACATGCTAGCCAACATTTGTTGGCGGAAAGTCCGACAACAATTGTCCGATGGAGCATACACACGACCGGACTTACCGCCAACAAACTCACATCCAACATTTCCCGTCGGAAAGTCAGTTCGTGTGTACGGGCCTTTAGAGTCTACAAAAGACTTGAGACTGGGGCAGAGATTCACCTTCTAGCAGGACAACGACTCTAAATATGCAGCCAGAGTTACAATGGAATGGTTTAGATGAAAGCAAATTCATGTGTTCGAATGGCCTAGTCAACGTTCATGTGTTAGAATGACCCACCTAAATACAATTGAGAATCAGTGGCAAAACTTGAAAATTGCAGTCCACATAGGCTCTCCATCCAATCTGACAGAGCTTGAGCTATTTTGAGCTTGAGCTATTTTGCAAAGAAAAATAGGCAAAATTGTCATTCTCTAGATGTGCAAAGCTGGTAGAGACCTACCCAAAAAAACTTGCAGCTGTAATTTCAGTTTAAGGTGGTTCTACAAATTATTGACTCAGGGAGGCTGAATAAAAATGCACACCACACTTTTTACATAATTATTTGTAAAAAAAATTGAAAAACATTTATCGTTTTCTTTCTACTTCACAACTATGTGCCATTTTGTGTTGGTCTATCACATAAAACCCCAATAAAATACATTTACGTTTTTGGTTGTAACATGACAAAATGTGGAAAATGTTCAAGGGGTATGAATACTTTTTTCAAGGCACTGTATATATGGAGGATCTATTCATCCTGGCTGCTGGGGATCTATTGTAGCTGGCACTTTTAGTGTTGCTGAGGGGGGTCTACAAGTGCAGGGAGGATCTTTTGTTGTTGGTTGGGGGTATTTTATGGCTCTGGGGTTTTTATGTTTGGGAGGATCTACTGTTGAGGGGGGGGGGGGTCTATCGATGCTGGCTGCTGGGTATCTTTTGTTGCCAGCAGGAGTCTATAGTCCCTGGGGCAGGTTTATTGTTGCTGATGGGGAATCTATTGTTACTGGGGTGTACATCGTTAATGATGGGGGTTTTGTTGCTGGGGGGATCTGTTGCTGCTGGGGATGATCTATTATCATTAACCAATTCTATACAAATTACCTAAAGTGGAGCTTTAGCCAGAAAATTAAGTTGTGATCGATTACTTCATGCTGGCCTCTTTTGCTGGTATGGCTTAGTAAAACATTAAAAACATTAAAATTCAGTAATGCACTGTCTCCTCCTGCTCTGCACAGCCTCAGATGTTCTCTATTTTGTTCACTGTGCTGAAAATCAGAGCCACTAGAGGTCGATCTGCTGACAGTCTAAAGATTTACTGCTGCACAAGGTCTGTGGGCTTCAGCAAAATGGCAGCCTCCATCAAGAAGGAACAGGAACAATGCTGGAGACAATTTAGAGCACACACTAATTTTGGTAGCATAATTATTAATTTGGATTGTATGTTCCTTGCTAAAGCTACCTGGCCGTGTGAAGAAGGCCTAAAGCCCCATACACACACGCGGATTATCCGAGAACCAGGTCCGTCGGATCATGTCTGTCATACTTTGTCCGATGTTGGTTTTGCGTACACACGGTCGGACAAAGTTGTCGGAAAATCCGATCATTCTGAACGTCGTGACGTTTGTTGCCTACGACGGGACTACGTAGAGGCTAGTAGCCAATAGCTTTGGTCTTGTAATGTGATCTGAGCATGCATAGCACTTTGTCCGTCGGAATTCACTACACACGATCGGATTTGGTGTGATCGGACTTTGTTGTCAAAAAATCTATCCAGCAGGAGATAGGATTTTGTCCGTCGGACAATCCGATGGAAACTGTCCGATGGTGCCTACACATGGTCGGAATTTCCGACAACATTGTCTGATAGGACAGAATCCATCGGAAAATCCGACCGTGTGTATGGGGCTTTAGACTGCACAGTCATAGACTCTGTACAACTGCCACGCAGGAAAGTGAAAGACTGTGAAAATTGAAGTTATTAGTACAATGTTTTTCTAACTATTCTATTCTAATCTATCTATTTCTGTGACTTCAGTTGAGTTGATATCAATAAATGTAGTTATCTTATTGCTAATGTATTGTGTTACTTTGATTGGCATTAAAGGAACAATTCTAAAGAGGGTTTACCTGGAAATAACTGTATGTTGAAAATGGAGCATAAATATTATCCAGAGAACTGCAATTCCCGAAACCGTTGGATTTGTCAGAAGAAAGCATTGTCTATTTGAAGATCTTTTCTTTCTGTGGATTGTTACATAACAGAGGACATTTTATTAATCATGTTTAATATGTGGGTGGCATTTTACAGTATGCCAATTTTTATACCTAGTGAAATTAGGTAAAAACGGCATCCTTGTTAGCTTACTATATCCTCTACAATGTTTCATTAATTTTTGTTCTTTGCTGTTTACTTAATGACATCATATGTACTGTAGAAAGAAGGGGGGGGGGGGGTTTGGGACTTTGAGTGAGGCAACGAATGTTTAGATTCATTTGCCTCCATCCCTGATTATGTATTGAAAAGGAGAGTATAGTGGGACTTTGTGTGAAGCATAACTGCAAAGTAAGTATGCAAGGACATGTTTGACAATTCCTTATATATTTACAAATTTTAGGGTAAATAATATAACATTGATAACGAAAGTATCGACTTAATGTCTTATATTTCATATATATACACACATACAGGCAGTCCCCGAGTTCCGAACACATGAGTTACGAACGACTCCTACTTACGAATGGCCTCAAATGCTCCATGTGGGTCCTGGATACCTTTCGAACACGTTCAAGCACCTCCGAACACATCCCACACTGCCATACTACTCCCCAGATAACATAACAAGCGCCTATATATATATATATATATATATATATATATATATATATATATATATATATATATAATATATATAGAATATCCCACATGCATGTACAGGAGGCAGTTACACTTACGAATGCAGTGTTCTGACCGGAAGTTACACTTACAAATGCAGTGTTGGGACTTACGAACAACTTCAACTTACGAACAAACCTATAGTCCCTATTGTGTTCGTAACTCGGGGACTGCCTGTATATTGCAACATGATCTACAATAATAATAGACATATTGGTATGAGGTACATAGTTGGAAATAACATAAATGATCGTAAATTTATTGAATAATAAAACATTGTAGATAAAATGCGTAATCCAGGAGAATTTCAAACACATGCTTGCAAGTGGTAGTATATAACGGCTCTACGCATTTTGTGGAGTTCATCCACTCATCAGGAGCAATTCCAAAGTTAAAAATATCTATAAGGCGATAAATGAATGCAGCATAGGGGGAAAAGAGGGGGGGGGGAAGCACAGATTCCCCAAACGCTCTTACCTACAATGAAACTAAATCTTTGAAATATAATGTTGACAGCTGGGGGCGCTGTGGTGTTATTTACCCTAAAATTTGTACATAGATAAGCAATCGTCAAACATGTCCTTGAATACTTACTTTGCAGTTATGCTTCACACAAAGTCCCACTATGCTCTCTTTTTTAAATCATATGTACTGTAGTTACTTTTATCAGCCAATCAGATTGGATTGGCTACATAGTTGCATAGTTGGTAAGGTTGTATAATGAAAAGCGGCTAGCTTAAGCAGAGTTCTTGGTGAAAGTACATCTGTCAGGCTTCACGCTGGAACATAGGCATCAGCGGCTTCATATGGTTTGATAAAGGGGCGGTCCTGTTGCCCTGAAACATGTAGCCACCCCCTCCACTTCCTGTCACCATCACCCAGCCGAGAGACGTGCTGATTGGTGCAGCAGCCAACTTGCTTCACCCAGAAGCCGCTGCTGCCTGTGTTTGACAGCTGTACTTCCACCAAGAACTCTACTTCAGCCTGCCTCACGGTGATCCTACAGAGATCTATATGGGTTTATGACAAACCTTGATCCACTTTTAACTAGTGAGAGCATTTTTATTGTCTTTTATTCTTTTTAATAAATTGCTACACCTAGATCGAGGGACCCTCTTGTGCTTGTTTTATAAAAGGGTATTAGCATACCTCCAAATGTTCTGAGATGGGAATGAGGGACACCTTTTAGCAAAAGTATGTAGGCGTAGGCCAAATCCCTTGTCACGCCCCCTTAAAGGAGAATTGTTTAAAAAAAACGATTGGTTAAACCCACAAATTCTTTTTTACCAATACTATTCTTTTATTTTGGCTTTTGGAATTTACAAATGCATACATTTAGAGATTGGATGAAAGATTTAGCACTAGGAAACACTTTTTGATAGATAAGTAGTGCATTTTTATATGCAACTATATATATCAGAAAGAGGGACAAATGAGGAAAGAGAGACAGAGGGACTTTGTTCCAAATGAGGGACAGTTCCTTGAAATCAGGGACAGTTGGAAGCTATGGTAATAGAATCTCAAGACCTAATCTGCGAAGAGCAGCATCCATTTCACCTGGTGTTCCCTACCACTCCTGTCCCTCCTATGTACCCTACTAAATGAAGGTGGAAGTCCAGTCAGTGCAATAGCTTATTCATTTTCTAAGGTTGAATAAAGACACTGGTCCATCCTGTTCAAACTGTATGCATGTGTGTGTATGTGTTTATGTCACTAACATTTTCAATATCCCTGTACACTGTGTTCACTAAGAAACACATCTAAAAGTTTTTTGAATTTATCCAAACTCCCTACTGATACTGAGGGATATTAACAACAGTATTTAAATGTAAATAGGAAAAGTGCAGCGCTATGTTAAATAAAATTAAAACATAAGTTCATAAGTGATCTATTAAACTGATAAAATAATGCATGTGATAAGTGTTCAAAAATATATGTCTTAATAAATTCTCTACTTAAACACAACACAATGTACATAAAATAGTCCATACCAAAACAAGTATAACAGGTAACAAGTATCCACGTGGCCAGACATCTGTGCACCTTTTAGATAGTAACAGTGACCCACAGCAAACCAAGAAGGTGCACCAATCCACACACCATGTACAAATAGGCTTACCAGAGAGCTTAAACAGATAGGTCAAAAAGCACTTAGACTGCATTCACACCTGAGCGTTTTGTTGCCTGAAGCCTGAAGCTACAAAACGCTAGAGGGGAAAAAATACATTATTCTCTATTGAGATGGTTCACATCTCCACTCCAAGACGCCTGAAGCCGAACGCCTAAAGCTCAAACAAGTTCCGGACCCTTTTTTGTCGCTTGAATCAGGCAGATTTGGGTGTTTTTCTTCTTTTTACATTGGCGACCTTTTGCTCTGCACAAAATCGCAAAAGGTGGTAAAAAATGCAGCGAATCGCGGTAAAAAACACAGCAAAAAACACTGCAAAAAACCCTGCAATTCGCGCAATTTTCTGCCTGAAAACGCTACGCTCAGGTGTGAATGCAGCCCTAAAATAACAGCTTGCTCCAGGGACAGGGATCAGCCCAATCCTCCTTTCTCTCCAGACCTCCCAGGATGGATGAAATCTACTCAGGGAAAAGATATCTCCACCATTACAGCACAGTTATCCATGTCATCTGTGAAGGCAAGGCACAAAAGCACAAAGGGCACTTGCATACAGTGAAAACGATTAAAACCAACTTTTCATTTAAAAAAATATTACACTCACAGAGAATGAAAACATCAAACAATGTTGTTCCAATATAAAACCATGATTTGCAACCTTCCAAGATGGCTGCAGGATGGCATGCAATTGCGGTGATATGTTTGCTAGCTCCACCCAATGGTTTACTCAGAAATGACATCATCAGGTGTTCCCAGGAACAAACGTTTACTGCTGCTCTTTTATACCATGCAAATAACAAAGACAAATACAGGGCAGACCAAAGCTGTTCATATTGACATCTATCCCAGGCCATTAATTCCAATGACAATCCTCTTAATACGCTATGTACATTCAGATTTTTGCCCCTAAGGACCAAATTATAAAATGCTCCTTGATGTATACCCAAATATTTTGTATGTATATATATATATATATATGAGTTGCATAGACCCTCACTCGATATTGCACAATGTTACAAATATTAGATGGTCAAACAATTTCATAAAAAATGGGACAAAAAAAAACAAACAATATAAAATCTCTTATATAATTACTGACCATATAAAGTGCCATAAACACAACTATTAAAAACCAAGCATGCAAGCCACAATGTTTTGGTATATATAAAATGCCATGACTAGAGTAAAATGAACTACTGTTTGGTGTATACGTTTTTAATTCAGAAATCCACTTGGTCACAGAGCGTGATATGTCTCTCTTTATGTTACTTCCTCTCCAATGGGGACTATATTTTTTAATGACCATGAAAAGGGTACCTGCTGGATTTTTATTGTAGTTCATAGTGTAATGTTTTGAAACTCTATGTCCCTTAAATCCTTATTTTATATTTCTTATATGCTCATTCTGTAATGCCCTAGTAGTGCGTTCAACATATTGCAAGCCACAAGGGCCTTGCAATTTATAGACTACATTTTTTAGAACTGCAAGACACAAAGGACCCAATGCTGTATGTTCTGGAAGTTTGTGTCAATTGGAAACAAATAAATTTACATCCCTTAAAAGCGTTGATTTGACAAATGCTACACTTTTTTTTACAGAGGTAATAACCTTTCATACTCTAAAAGTAAGCGGGTTTAACAGGTGAATCATAAATGTTTGGAGCAATTCTATTCCTCAGAGTTGGTACTCTTCTAAATATTACTAAAGGGTGATCCAATAACATGGGACCCAGAACTTGAATGTTCTTTAAGATCAGCCAAAGTTTTTTTAACAATATTTTTCACTTGATAACATGGGGCCCAGAACTTGAACGTTCTTAAGATCAGCCAAAGTTTTTTTTAACAATATTCTTCACTTGAAAATTTCATCCCAGGATGGATGAAAATCTACTCAGGGAAAAGATATCTCCACCATTTCAGCACAGTTATCCATGTCATCTATGAAGGCAAGGCACAAAAGCACAAAGGGCACTTGTATACAGTGAAAATGATTAAAACCAACTTTTAATTTAAAGTTTTTTGTTTCAAATCTTACTTTATTTCATTTTCACATCTTGACAAACATAAAACTTTGCAGTTACATGTATTATACAGGCATTTACAGTTGTGTCTGTTTATAACTCCATAGTTTCTTATTCCTGTACTTTTGCGTATTAGTTATATAATGTTGCTATTACTTTCATTCTTACTCCCCATCATATGTCATTAAAACTTATCAAACAATCTATCATACTCTCTTCATTCATATTAGTGTCCAGTAGAGAGAGAAAAAAAAAAAGAAAAAGAGAGAAAGAAAAAAAAAAAAAAAAAAAAAAAAAAAAAAAAAAAAAAAAAAAAAAAGGGGATTTTGACAAGGTCTCTCCCGTCCTCCCTCCTCCCCCCTCCCTCTCATATCGTCCGCAGCAATAAGGACGACATCCTATAGTCTCTCCATTTTTGCCAAGTTTCGTTTATGTGATCTTTGGGATCCTCTTCCTTTATAATCCTCTCTTCCAGTGAACGCATATCATCCATTTCTATGATCCATTCCTCAATTGAGGGTGCTATATTGTTTTTCCATTTCCTTGCTATTACTGTTCTAGCTGCGGTTAAACAGTGTTTTAGTATCCCTTTTCTTATCTTTTTGATCGTACCTGGTATCATTGATAAAATAGCGATCTTTATTTCTGGTTGTATGTTTATATCTGTCATCTCGCTATATATCTTAAATATTTTTTCCCAGAATATGTACACCTTTGGGCATAAAAACCAGATATGTGACATAGTCCCGGTTGCTTTTTGACATCTCCAACAGGTGCTATCATTTTCTACATTAATTTTATACAGGTCAATTGGGCATTTGTACCATCTCACTAGTAGTTTGTAGTTTCTTTCCTGATGTCTATTGGATAGAGACATTTTGTGTGTTAGTAAAATTGCTTTGTCCCATTTCTCTCTGGGTATGGCCTCTTCCATCTCCTGTTCCCATTTTCTTACATATTTTAACTCTTGTGTGTTACTGTTTGAAATTAAATATTTATATATGTTGGAAAGATTATGTATGGGTCTTTGTTCTTGTAATAATAATGTTTCCAATGTTGTGGGTGTTCTGTCCAGTATTCCTGTTTTCTCAAGAGTATTTATATATTCCTGAAGCTGTCTGTGTTGTATCCATTTGTGTGCATGTTCTCTACCCATGTCTTCTAGTCGAATAAGTTTTTTGTTCTCCATTGTTTGTACTATTCTGATGTTGTCTTTTTTCTCCCATTTTAAAAAGGTTCTGGATTCATTTGCTGGGGGGAAATCGGGATTGCCGAAGAGGGGTGTCATTGGGCCTATATATGATGACCCTATTCCCCTTTTCATCAGTCCGTCCCATGTTTTCAGTGTTGCTTCAATCAAAAATGGCATTTCTTGTCTTAATGGTCTATTCTCTTTTTTTATCCATGGTAGTATTTTTAAATTTATATTCATAATTTCTTCCTCTAGTTCCACCCATTGTTTAGTTCCTTTATTATGAAACCAATCCAGAATCCTAGTGATCAGGGATGCCTTAAGGTATGTGGATAAATCCGGAAGGGCCAAACCCCCGTCTTTTTTAGATCTTATAAGTGTTTCCCTGCTGACTCTTGCTGGTTTACCCGCCCAGATGAAGCTGCCTATCAGTTTTCGTAGAGTATTCAATATGTTTTTGAGGGGAAATATTGGAACTGTTTGGAATATATATAGTATTTTGGGAAGTATGTCCATTTTTATAATATTTATACGCCCTGTCCAAGAGAAAATTCCTTTGTTGTAGTTTTGAAGTAGTTTCGTTATTTTTTGTATTAGTGGGACATAGTTGTTTTCTTGGAGTTTTCTGATGTCATTGGGGATAAATATTCCTAGGTATTTAATAGTACTATTTTGCCATTTAAAAGAGAAATTCCTTTTAAGAGTATCAACAGTGTTTGTAGTAAGTGAAATGTTTAAGGCTTCCGTTTTATTATAATTAACTTTGAAGTTACTAACTTCAGCAAAGCGTTTGAATTCTTTTATTAGATTGGGTAGCGTCACTATGGGGTTTGTAATATATAATAATAGATCATCTGCGTATCCTGAAAGTTTATATTCCTGATCTTTTATTCTAATTCCTTGTATATCCTTATTTATCCGGATTGCTGTCATCAGATGTTCCATAGTTAAAACATATATCAATGGGGATAAGGGACATCCCTGTCTGGTTCCGTTTCGTATTGTTATCGTGTCTGATAATTCCCCATTTGCTCGAATTTTGGCCGTTGGATTCTGATATAGAACCAGAATCTTTTCTAATAATCTAGGGCCCAGTCCCCATTGTTTCAATGTCTCTTCAAAGAATCGCCATCCCACCCTGTCGAACGCTTTTTCAGCGTCTACTGCCAATAGACAGGATGGGATGGCGTGTCTTTTCGCATATTCGACTAATGTCAAAGTTTTAAAGGTGTTATCTCTCGCTTCCCTTCCCTCCACGAATCCTACTTGGTCTAAATGTATCGTTGTTGGTAGTTTAGGGGTAAGCCTATTGGCTATAACTTTAGAGTAGATTCGGAGATCTATATTCGTCAGGGAGATCGGTCTATAGTTTCCACATAGTGTATGGTCTTTATCGGGTTTGGGTATGAGAGATATATATGCCTGCATACTTTGTGATACAAATGGCTGAGCTATAGATACAGAGTTAAATGTGCGTTTTAAAACTGGGATAAGCAGGTCTTTGTATAATTTATAAAAGCGTGGGGTAAATCCGTCAGGCCCTGGGCTTTTACCTATTGTCAGTGAGTCTATTACTATTTGTATTTCCGTTTCTGAGAATTCATTCTCAAGTTGTTCTATATCGCTATCAGGTAGTGGTGGTATCGGGGTTTCTGTTATGTATTGTTTTACCTTTTGGTCAAGGTCTTCTAGGTTTTGTTTTGTTAGTCGGTTAGGTAGGTTATATAACCCAGAGTAAAATGTATGGAAAGTTTCCATAATCTTTTTGGGATCATACGTCAGTTCCCCTGAGTCTGTTTTAATTTTGGGAATTGATGTAGTTCTTGTTTGTTGTTTTAAAGCTCCAGCTAATATTTTACCTGGTTTATTCTCTTGATGGTAATATAGGGCGCGATTTTTGTCTCTAATTCGAAGTGATTGTTCATTCAATATCGTTCTCAACTCTACTCTTTTATCCGAGAGGACCATTAATGTTTCTCGTGTTGTATTCTGTTTATGGTGTTTCTCTAATGCCGAAATTTCTTGTATCAATTCTTTTAACCTATTGTTTTTCATTTTTTTTAATCTAGACCCATGTTTAATAAGGAGGCCCCTTATTATACATTTAAGGGCTTCCCATTGATTTGGGAGTGATGTATTATCTTCTATGTGGTCTGATGTAAAGTTCAATATCGCGGAAGCAATTTCAGTTCTACAGGATTCATCAAATAGTAAATTATCATTTAATTTCCATGTACCTCTAGGCATACTTTTATTTATTGTATCTATAGTTAGGTAGATGGGTGCATGGTCTGACCATATGAAATTCCCTATCTCGGGGGTAGAGGTTGTTGCAATCGCCGAGGAGTTTATCAAAAAGTAGTCCAGTCTATGGTATGTATCGTGTACCTGGGAGTAAAATGTATAGTCTTTTATACTTGGATTTGTTATTCTCCATATATCTATTAGTTGGTATTGTTCTAGTAGTTTTTTAAATGCTCTTTTCTCACTTTTCTTTTGAGGTCCTGTCTTTGATGTGGTATCCATATTTCGATCTAGAACAAAATTGAAGTCTCCTCCAATTATGATTGTCCCTTCTGCTTTAATCATCATCTTTGTTAGTAGTTGAATGCCTGTTTTAATTTGATCTATATTTGGTAGATAGATATTAATAAAAGTGTATATCTGTCCGTATATATTCAGCTTTAGCAATAGTGCTCTGCCCTCTCGACTTGTCCATTTTTCTAAAACCTGATGAGGTATTGAGTTATGAATTACTATTGAGACCCCTCTGGATTTTGAATATGGGTATGTATCGTGATACCAGTTGGGATATTGTCTATTTTGTATGTTTGGTAGTTGATTTGTACGGAAGTGCGTTTCCTGGAAGAGAATAATTCCTACATTTTGTTTCTGGAGAGAATATAAGATTTGTGATCTCTTAGATGCTACATTTAGTCCCCTTGTGTTGAAAGAACAAACTTTAATAGCTGTCATATTTCGACAATAGGGGGTCTAGAGGAGGGAAGAGGGAGAGAGCAAAAGGGGGGGGGGGAGAGGGGAAGAGGGAGAAGGAAGGAGAGAGAGAAAAGAAAAAGAAGAAAGAAGGAAGGGAAAAAAAAAAAAAAAAAAAAAAAATTTAATATTTTTTATTCTTTTTTAAAAAAAGCTTCTCTTCTGTAGTTCACGTTCACTCGCACTAAGAGTCAAATGCTCTTTGGTGTTCTACTCACTTGAGATTAAGACTTTCATACTTTATCATTCTCTAAATGACTCGTTGAGTCTACCCTTACAATGTAAGTTCCCTATTTGGGGGTATATAGGGATTTCCTTAGGGTTAGGACGTGTCCCTGGTCTGGGAATAGTTTAGTTTGAATGATGTAGGATTTTAATGGGTATTTTAATCCTACATCTTATTTATCACCTTCATGAGCTATTATTATTGTGTTACTTATGTTAGTTCTCCTATCCTCTTCCCCTCCCCCTCCCCCCTCACCTTTGAAGTTATATTTGAAAGCCGACAGTTTATGTGGTATATATACATCTTTTCCATTCTGTTATTCCATTATTACAGATTGGTATTTGGGTTGTTTCCCATGGATACAATGTGGTTTATTGGTGCATAATCTATACAGTTTATTTCCTCTGCTCTTCGTTGTGGGGATAGAGTGGGCAGAGAGAGAAGGAGAGAGAGAAGGGAGGAAAAGGAGAGGGAAAGGAAAAAAAAAAAAAAAAAAAAAAAAAAAAAACCTAGAGGAAAAAAAAGGGGAAGAAATTTTCTCTCTCTCCTCCACCCCACCCACTCCCTCCCCTCCGCAGAGGGTCGTTTTTTTTGGAGGGCAGAGGAAGATTGAATCAATTGTATCCAATGGGAGCAAACCAATTTCCCAAAAGCCCACAGCTCATAAGTGTCCATTTTTCAGGTACATTACAATTTATACATTTTTATCATATTTTCATTATATTCTGACATATTATATTTATAACTCTATGCATTTAATTTTGAGTCCCTGTTACCCCATTTTTCTCCCCAAAAAAAGAAAAAAAAAAAAAAAAAAAAAAAAAAAATTTTATAATAAAAAAAAAAAAAAACAAAACAAAAAAAAAATATAAAAAAAAAAAAAAAAAATAAAAAAAAAAAAAATAAAAAAAATTTTAAAAAAAAAAAAAAAAAAAATTTTTTTTTTTATAATAATAAAAAAAATAAATTAAAAAATTTAAAAAATAAAAATTAAAGAGGGGGGAGCACCTAGGGGGGGAGGGGAGGCCAATTCTTTTGGAATCTCCCCAATCCCCCTTGTTCTCCTCCCTCGTTCCATTTCCCCCTCCTCTAGAGATGTGTGTGTAAGTAATAGATTATAAATTGTGTCTGGTGTGTCCGTGTCGTGTATATATAATATTAGTGTACAGGCATGTGATCGGTGTATCCCTTTCCCTTCTACCCTTCCCTCCCCGGTCCTATGTCCGCCCCCAAAAATGTGAGTCCTTATGTAGATATGGTAAAGTTATGTGATGTGTTCCAAAAAAAAAAAAAAAAAAAAAAAAAAATGTGCCCCTATTCATACTCAAATGATTCTGGTCTTTTCCCTGATCACTTCTAATATTAACATTATTTCCTCTTTATCTATTACATATCCGCAGTGTATATTGTGATGGTTACTGTTTGTACCCTATTCCTAAACCTCCCTCTTTTCTCCCTCCCCTCACCTTCCCATCTCCCCCTTCTCCGGAAAAAGAAGGAGAGGGGGAAAAAAAAAAAAAAAAAAAAAAAAAAAAAAAAAAAAAAAAAGGGGAGAAGGGGGGAAATTATGTATCTCTTTCCCTTCTCTTTCCCCCTCATTTCATTCTGAAGAGATTTAATATATCTGGGCCCACAAGGGCAGTTCTATCAGAGGGAGTCCCAAATGGTTGAGGAATTCTTGTAGATCTTCAATACTCCGAAACACCGTCTTCTGGCCTTCTTGGTACACTATTACTTGAAAGGGGGATCCCCATTTATAAAGGAATCCCTTCTCTCTCAATAGCTCCAGTAGTGGTTTCACCGCTCTTCTCTTATTTAATGTATGTTTAGATAGATCTTGTAAGAATATGAGTTGAGCTCCCTCATACTTGAATTCCCTTTGTGTTCTTGCTGCTATCATTATATTTTCTTTGGTTTGAAAAAAATGTATTCTACATATTATGTCTCTAGGTCTCGTTTGATTGGGATCTCTGGGTCCTTGAATTCTGTGTGCTCGATCGATCTCTATTGCTGTTGTCTCAGGTTGTTGTAATAAAATATTAAATATATGTTGTAATATTTGTTTCAGATTCTCGGTGTCTACTGATTCTGGAAGTCCTCTTATTTTTATATTGTTACGTCTATTCTTATTCTCGAGTTCATCTGTTGAATCTCTTATTTGTTTTATTAATCGATCGTGTTCTATTATTTTTTCTTCCAGGATAAGTGTTTTCTGGTCGATCGTCAGGATTTTGGCATCTATGATATTCATATGCTCTTGGGTGTCTATTAAGGATACCTTCAATGAATTTATTTGCTCTTTATATGTAGTCTCTAATCTATAGACATAATTATCCATATCCTCTTTAGTTGGTAGTGATTTTAAGTGTGTCTGTATGTCCCAGTTGGGATTGTTTGTTGATCTCGTTGTGTCCATTATGGGATATTGTGTACTCCCTATGGGGCTATTGTTGAGTGAGAGCTCTGGGCTCATACTGGGTGAAACAAAATGCAATTCAGTGGAAGTCTCTGCGTCTTGCTGTGGCGATATTAATGGCTGTTTGAAAAACCCCTTTATATCTGAGTTCTGTGCAGAATGTGGCTTAATCTGATTTTTTGTTGTTCCACCTGTGGATCCTCTCTTTGTTTTCTGAGTGTGTGTACTTTTTGGTGGCATCCTTATAGAGTTTTTATCTGTTTCAAAGTAGTAGATGGAAAGCAAACAACCAAAAAAAAAAAAAAAAAAAAAAAACCTTTTCCTCTCAAGAGAAGTGTATATTCCACTGATCATATATTCCATATATATATGGAATGTTGTTCTCTTGGGTAGTTGTAGGGGTCTTTCTTATAACTTTTTTAATCTGTCTGGTGGGGAGGTATCTCCCGGGTTGCACTATCTTCACCCCCAATTTAAATCCTTTTTTAGCCGTCCATTTTTCATTAGATTAAACTTCCCCTTTTTTTCTTCTTCTTTTTTTTTTTTCCTTTCCCTTCAAAACTCTTTATTGTACTCTGTATTCTTTGTTAACTGTCAGCAAAGTTTATCAGATATACCAGGAATATCTTTAATGGGTATTCTGTACAGTTATGTAATTATTTAACCCTTTTACGGTGAGGTCTTTCTCTCTACAGGAGGGTTATATTTGGGTGTTTTTCTGCTGGTTTCTGTAGGTCCCACTACAGTGTAGGTCCCACTAGAGTGACGTGACGTTTATGCCCTTAATACCCTTTATTATACAGTTATTCCTTTTCAATTTTTATGTCATAACACATATCCAAAGGGAAAAAGAAAAGGGAAAAAAACGGGGTTTTTTTTGTCGGTCCCCTCCGCTTTACCTTTAGTCTGTAGGGTATATGAGATAGGGTACTTATCTGCTGGTTCCGTTAGTCCTGCACAGTCACTCTAGGGATTCCCTGTGGAGACCTCCGCTTCATGTAGTCTTCACAGCGGTGGTTGCTGCAACATTGATCTGTTGTGTTACCTTTAGTCAGCACTCTGGGGACGTCTCGTTCCCATCACTGCAGATAAGAGATCGCTGGGAGCTTTTTCTGTCTCTCTTGGGATTATATCCCAGCGCTTTTCTTGGAGCCTTTTCACCGCTATTTGCGCTTACCGCCAGCCAGCAAGCTAAGCTGCAGAGAGGTTGAAAAGATGTGTCCTTCAGCTGTGGTCAGAGCAGCATATCGTCGGCTTAGGGAGGGTAGGTGGGGATCATCTGTAGCTCATTGTGGTCAGCTGCAGGTGGTTTCCCAGACCTAGGAGGAGCTCCTTCGCTACACGTCCATCCTGTTCAATCCCCTTCCCCCATCTCATTTAAAGTTTTTTTAACAATATTCTTCACTTGATAGTATTGTAAAAAAAAGTAGTAAATAGAGAAAGATCAAAAATATCTGAACTTGTTGAAGTTGCATTCCTCTCCCTTATCGTGTAAGTATTTGAAGTAGGATGTAGACATTATTCTGAGAAACTTGTCAGAAGAAATACTTATCTTATTCACCATTACCCAAAAGATGATACATTTCAGTTAATATGGAAAATAATGTGCACCATTTAATGTTGTAAAAAATGGGGGAGAACATTGGGCCTTTGAATGGGATGCAAGGAAAAGTTTGCGCCCCCATCCCTATGATATGAAAAAAAGGGGGAAAAGGTTGGGGCTTTAGATGAGGTGTGCATGATGGAACCAATCAAATTCACATAGGTACAAACATTTGCATGTTTATTGGTGGACCAATGATCGACATGGCATAAAACAGTATTGCATACATTGAGCATAAAAAATAGTAATGTACATGGCAAAAAATATATATACAACAACATGGCGTAGTCAGGTAAAATTATGCATCATAGTCCCCCATACATGGTAAACCATATAAAAAAATGGAATCTCAGAGGAGGTAAGACCATCTTGAATTGTCAATATGCGTTGGATGCAATCAATATATCATAGAAGTTCTATCCATTTACGGGGGATGGTGTGTGTGGTCCCGGATTTCCCATTGGGTCTCTTTCTCAGCTCCCGGGCCAGGCTCATTTCGCTGACCCCTGGCAAATTGATGCATCTGGCTCCTGATGAGTGGATAGAAGTCCATGAAATGCGTCAATTCTACCCTGTAGCATCCAACACATATTGACAATTCTAGATGGTCTTACCTCCTCTGAGATTCAATTTTTTGATATGGTTTACCATGTATGGGGGACTACAATGCATAATTTTACCTGCCTACGCCATGTTGTTGTATATATATTTTTTGCCATGTACATTACTATTTTTTATGCTCAATGTATGAAATACTGTTTTATGCCATGTCGATCATTGGTCCACCAATAAACATACAAATGTTTGTACCTATGTGAATTTGATTGGTTCCATCATGCACACCTCCTCTAAAGACCCAACCTTTCCCCCCTTTTTTCCCCCCTTTTTTTTCATTTAATGTTGTAGCTCTCTTATTGCTAACTAACTAAAGTATGGTAACTAAACTGCTAGCAAGTATTTAAAAGATTGGGGCAACAATGTCATATAACATACAAGAATATATGTATTTATAAAATTGTACTTTCTTTTTCAAAGATTAATAAAAAAATTATTTTTATTCTTTATAAACAAATGGGTTCCAATAATTTAAATAGGTACCAGAAAAATCCCAATTTTTCAAGCATGACTAAAGTGGTTGTTTCACAGTTTACCATTTTAGGGCTAAACAGGAATATGTTTTTTCATCTCTTTTTTTTTAGAGTTCAAACCTTTTTTTTTTCCATGGATAGATAGGGAATGGTTAATCCCTTTTCAGTTTTTTGCAATCTGTGTCCCATTGGAGAGATTTCCCTTCACTTTCTGCTTGGTGGACAGTGATCATACAGAGTTGTCACCTGAACAAGTGTCCACGTTGGAATATTTCCCCTCAATTCCTGTTTTGGTGACAACTCAGAAAGTTGTATTTTTCCTCACTTTTGGTCTTGGCAGTGGTTAGCAGGATTTATAGAAAGAAGCAATCTCCTGGGACACATAGCATTTAAATCAGGTTTCTAACCATATTTAGATATACTTTACCTATCCAGTCCATGGTTGCCAATCCCTGACAACCCATTTATTAATACATTTGGAAAATGTACTGTTGGAGCACACTTTTATTGACAACCTCAAATATTACAGAAACTCCTATTACAAATTAAAACAATAAAAATGTAAACAGCATAAACAGAATACAAGTAAATTCAACTCCTTTATAGATTAAAACTCAAACAATGACATTGTAAAGGGATTTAAAAGAAATAACAAACATGGTATACTTACCTGCTCTGTGAAGAAGATCAGAGCTCACACAAGGACAGCCCCACAGGTGGGCAGAGCAAAAGGTAAGTAAAGTGATAGTAAGGGTGTTTTTTTTTTTTAAATTAACATAACAAACATGTTATACTTATCTTCTCTGTGTAATGTTTTTGCATAGAGCAGCCCTGATTCTCCTCTTCTTGAGTCCCCTACTGAAACTCCTGGCTCCTTCCCCCTTTTGAGTGTCCCCCATAGCAAGCACTCATGCAGGCTCAAGCCTAAGCTGAACCCTGTGTGTCCGTTGACACACACAAAGTGCGGCTCAGCCCTTCTTCCTGCTCTCTCCTCACAGGCTGTGATTAACAGCAGCAAGAGCTAATTGTTCCCGCTTCTTCCTCCATGTCCAGTGAGGAGAGAGAAAGCGGAGAGAGCTGTTGCTGTCGATTACAGTACTGGATCGAGATCAAGCTCAGGTAGGT
Source organism: Lithobates sylvaticus (assembly GCA_028564925.1). NCBI lineage: Eukaryota > Metazoa > Chordata > Amphibia > Anura > Ranidae > Lithobates > Lithobates sylvaticus. Next base: position 85,455,299 of record CM053036.1, on the reverse strand, counting down.
ATTAAGACAGGTCGGGGGGAGCTGGACACAGGAGGATTTTTACCTTCTTGCAGAGTGCATTACCCTTTGCTCTGCCCACCTGTGATCTTTTTCTCCAACAGCAGGCAATAAACTGGGAATATGAATTCACTGGTTTCACAGCCCCTGAGTTCAGCCAATCATGAATTGGTTGTTTCAGAACTGCGCATATGCAGTGATGTTAGGGCACTTTTCACATGGGCCGTGTCCAGTATGTTCAGCAGGTGATCTATGAACAGTTCCCATGCTGAATCAAAGCAGAATGGGACAGATGCCACTTTTGTGTCATCCGTAATTATTCAGTTTTTCTGCATTTTATTTACAGCAGACTTTTCTGGACCCGTGTTCGATTTTTGGGCAGCCGGATGAAAATTTGCATCCATTAACATCAGGCTACTTGCAATCGATTACATTTAAGTCCAAAAAAATGAAAAAGGACACACTCCAGGGCAGACTCGGAGGTAAGTGCATCAGCTTTCAATCCAGTCCACCTGATAAACTGATGGGCAGATTTGATCGGAAAGCTTGTGTGTTGGGACCCCTGTATTTAGGGCTAGATAAATATTTATAGGTTTAGTGTCATTACTCACAATGATTTCCTTCAAAAAACAAAATCTATACCTCCAGGCTTTTGTAAAATATAAAAAAGCTGCAAAGTCTGCTATGGTCTAGGGGTCTATGGTTGACTGTAAACCATCACCTGTACAGTAAGCCTTGTCACCAAATGCATCACAGTATCTGGTTGGGGCAAGAGCTCCATGTAATGGCAACTGCATATTTTAAGGGGCCATTTGGCTATTGCATTGCACAATATCCAACAACACACAATAAATGCGTTACTGCATTGTGGTGCAATTCATGAAATGCACTCCAATCCAGCAAGGCAATTCACATGGCATGGCAACACATCAGGCATGAGAGCACATCACACTGTGTTGCGCTGTGATATGTTGCATTACACATTTTGTAAGACATTCACCTTTTAGGTGCTTTGGTGGGTTCATAGGCAATTATTTATAATGGGATGCCTTAACACAACACACAGTAATGCACCACATAAATGTAAATGTCCCTAATATATTTCATATCGTGCCTGTTGTATTTTTATTTTATATACATATATGCATTCTGTAGTGGCTTTATTCCTAGGCACACTGTGTAATGAAAGCTTAATGTTTATTATGACCTACTTTTTTTCGGTGAAAATAGGACACATAATATTAACCGCAAAGTAAAATCTAACTGATTACTTTACTTGTTACTTTTGCTGACGTTGTAGCTATCACATCTGCTGACCTTTATAATTCTACACACACTAACCGTACTAACCCTAACAGGAAACTCTGCAGTTCTGCTAGTGGCTATCACACCTCCTTTCACATTTCCCTTTCTTTAGTCTGTTTTGTACTTACATCTCTTACATCATGCCTACTTCCCCCAGCTTAATTTGGCTACATCACCAAATGCCATTTACAGGATGAATTTGGCATAAGTATTAGTGTATATATAAAAAAAAACTTCCAATAGTATATTTAACTGAAAAAAAAGGGGGGGAATAAGAGGGGTCCATTGTTAAGGTTTAGATACACCTATAGAACTAGTGTGCAGGTAACCTTGGGAAAGCAATTCTAGATAACCTTTTCTATATTCCGATGCAACCATACCAATAAGACTCCTCCACTTTACATTAAAGGAGCTGCACCATGTTCACAGACGCTTGTGGGTGCTGGGTTTCTAACAGCTTAGATAAAATACGTGAAGAGATAAAATAAGCAACCTTATTTCATCCGCTCACTTATTTGGAGATAAATTATCCTGTGCTTGCATGTAAACATAGCAATGAAAGCAGCTTGCCTATTAAACATTGATGTCCTGGGCAAAGGCAAATGAACAGGGCTACAGCTGCCTTGTTACACACCTTGCTACACTCTAAAAATTACTGGGTGGAGAGGTGGTGTAATGATTCTTTTTCCACTCTATGCAACTGCCGTGTACAGCTTTGCTGTGGAAAATCTTCTCCTACTGACCTGCTCTGCTTTACTGAAAGATATATAGTATTGTGCAAAAATTTTAAGTATGTGTGAAAAATTACTGTAAAGTGAGGATGCTTTAAAAAAGTTTTTATTTATCAATTAACAATTTACAAAAAGCATAAAAAGAAAAAAAAAAAAGAAAAATCAAATCAATGTTTAATGTGCCCACCCTTTGCCTTGAAAAAAGCATAAATTCCCTTCGGTACATTTACACACAAGAACTTGACAGGTAGGATGTTTCAAATTTAAAATAGAACTGATGACAGTTCTTCTGTGGATTTAGGTTGTCTCAGTTGCTAACTTTCCATTTAGTGCTGGATAGACTCAATGATATTGAGATCAGTGGTTTGTGGGGGCCAAACCATCTCCTTGTTCTTTTTTTCACTGAAGATAATTCTTTATGGCTTTGGCTGTGAAATTGGGGCCATTGTTCTGCAGTAGATTGAATTTGGAACCAATCAAAGCCTCCTTCATGGTATTGTATGATGGATAGGTATCTGCCTGTACTTTTCAGCATTTTTCTGACCAAATGCTTAACTCTGCAAGCCCCAAACTTGAAAGGAACCCATACCATGCTTCACTGTTGTCTGCAGATCATTATTATTGTACTGCTCTGCAAGCCTTTGGTGAACAAACTTCTTCTGGTATTGTCAAATATTTCAAATTTGGACTCATCAGCCCAGAGCACCTGCTACCATTTTGTTGCACATCAGTTCTTGTTTTTTTGTGTATAGCCAAGTCACTTGGCTTTGTTTCCATGCCAAAATTATAACTTTTAAGCACCAAGTTTTCCATGAAAAACATCTTTGATACGACTTCTCTGGACTGTAGATAGATGTACCAGGGTCCCACTAATGTTTAAATAAATGATAAATAAAAACTATGCATTGTAGCATTTTTAAAAGCATCCTCACTTTACAGATTTTTTTTTCACAAGTGCGTAACATTTTTGCACAGTGCTATATATATCTAACACATTTTTATTATTGAAATCTTTGCATATGCAAGGCTTTCAATAAACAGTACATATAAACTGAAACATACAGTTATAGTTTGTAGTGTAAATATTTGGAGACTTTAGTACCACCTAGTGACCAAAATGTATACTGTACATTAAATGTGCAAGGATGTATTAAAAAATATTGCACAAATAAAACTAATGCAGTACATTTTTACTTGAACAAAATACATTGTCTGATTTAAAAATAAAAATAAAAAAAATCACTGTAAATTACAATAAATAGCAATCACTGGGGTGTTTATTGTGCTATTTCTTTTTTTAGAAAATATGGTAAGGAAGTTTAGTTGTTCTGTACTGAAAGAATTATAGCGCCTTATGATTTTCTGAGTGAAAGTTCATCAAATGTCATCCTGTTCTCTGCTCAAGGTATAGTGTCAGCTTTTATCAAATATGCTGGTCACCTTAAACAGTTGTCTGCAGCAAAGATTGATAGTCTTACCAAAAATGTTATTTAGAGTTGGCATCTGAAATCTTAGACAACCTTTAAAAAAAAGTGTAATCTAGAGGTGTTAAATCAATGTTTTATTAAAAATAGTTATTTTTCCCCCCAACAATGTAAAGGTCTATGGATGTGCATTTAGTTACTGAAGCAGTGAACCACATTACTGACTCACAATACTATCTCAAAGAACCATTAGTTCATCATGTGCTATTAACTAAACGGAACTACATGTATACCTACTGTACTCAGTACTGTACATTTATACTCAAATGTGCATATAAACAACAACACTCATAAATTTACACAATCATCATAAAGCATTTGCAGAAAAAAGTAAAAAACATGAAAACAATCCCATACACCATGGAACTAAGTTGTAAGTGAAAAAATTTCAGAGCAGTCCCATATATCGTCCAATTTTTTACTTGCAACCTAGTTGGATGATGTATGGAATTGTTTTCATGTGTTTTACTTTTTTCTGCATGTGATTTAATATGCTTGTGTAAATTTAGCTCTGTTGTTTATAAGCACATTTGAGTCCATATTTTATCATTTTATTAAGGAGCGCTTCACTGTTACTAGGTATACATTTATTTATATTAGTGTGATGATTGCACTGTGGAGTGATAGCTGCTCTTTCAAAGTTTTTATATTTTATTTTTTATTTGTTATGGTAGTATATTTTTTATAAATAATAGCCCAGGGTTTTTTGTTCAAATATTTTTAATTAATAAAAGGAAACAAAATTAAAGAAAGACTATAGAAATATAATTTAAAAACTAAGCAAACATGAAAAGATATTCAGTAACAATAGCTCAGTAGGGGTACAGCCCAAACGGGGAGTATGCATTTTATAAGTAGTCATATTACTAATAAGTACCTTACTTGGTAGGTTTAACAAAATGGAGCATTGTTATCACACTAACAGAAGAGTGACAGCAATGAAATTGGTATAGCATACCCATACTACAAGGTCATAAGTAATAACACCCCAGCTGAAGAAGCCAAGTTAAATTGAACTACAAGTTATATTTTTTGATGGTTTAAAATACTGACATTTCTATTGACAAATCGTATACACTAGGAACATTTGGCAAACATTAGAGGATGATTTTTATCTTTACTGCTCCTTAATCTCATGTGCCATTAAGGATTGTATCAAATGTGGCATAATCTAGGTTATGATATCAGGAACTGCCACACCCCAGAATCACATCTACAGGGGGTCCTTGAGTTTCGAAATCGCTAGGCACCGCCTCCTGTTCTTAAATCATAAATGTTCGTAAGTTGGCCGTGCATGCGCAGACCGTCAATTACGGACATTTCCGATGTTCCGTCGAATGCCGTTCTGCGCATGTGCAGCAAATTATGGACATTTCCGATGTTTGCCGTCATTTTATAAGGGCTCCGTCTATCCGCGCATGCGCAGAACGGCCGAAGGTCCGCGGAATATGGCAGAGGGTCCCCGCAGCACCCGGTTCGTAAGTAGGAGAGGTTCGTAGGCCGCGCGTTCGTAAGATGGGGACCCCCTGTATATGTTTGAAGCAGAAGAAAATCGCCAAGCAAAAATTTTTGTTTTGGGACCCCTGGAGCTGTTTGTCATCATGCACAGCCAGGGCCATCTTGAATACTGATTGGACCCTGGGCAAACATTTTCTTGGGCCCTCCCGAATCAACTTATCAACTATTTGCAGGCGGTGTGGGCTCAAAGGTGCAGCTGCCTTGGGCCCTACAACAATAACTGGGCCCGGGGCAGCAGCCCCTTTTTGCCCCGCGGTAAAGACAGCCCTGTGCACAGCTTATTTGCATATTATGCCAGACTTATCTATAGAAACAATCCCCGCCAGTACCGCAATGTCCGCAATCCGCTCTTTTGCTGTTGCTTCAATCTCCACCTAGTCTTCTTCTGGATTTTGTCCGTCTTGATTAACTGGGCCAGGCCCGGATGACATGATTCCCATGCATGCGTATGGAAGTTATTTTGTTCTGACACAGAATACTGCCAAGACTATAAACTCAGCTGCACATGCACGGCTCAGTGTAGACAAACAGAAAAAAAAGTGCTGACAGGCTGGTAGAAGCACTGATGACAGAAGAGATACACACAGGGGGAGATTTACTAAAACTGGGGAGTGCAAAATCTGGTGCAGCTCTGCAAAGAAACCAATCAGCTTCCATTTTTTTTTTTTTTGCCAAAGCTTAATAGAACAAGCTGAAGTTAGAAGCTGATTAGCTACTAGAGATGAGCTCAGGCGTGTCCAGGATCCTGATCCCAAATCACCTGTTCGACCCCGCCAGGAATCCGACACTGCACACCGCTAATCACAGGCATTGAGACATTTCCGGGTCTGCAGCTGCATAGACTGGGAAATGTCTCAATACCTGTGATTAGCGGTGTGAAGTGTCGGCTTCCTGATGGGTTGGGATCAGGATCTTAAACACGCCTGTGCCCATCATTCCTCTGCTCTCCTGTAGCTCACCCACATAGAATATACAGTATCTCACAAAAGTTGAGTACACCCCTCACATTTTTTCATGTGACAATACTGAAGAAATTACACTTTGCTACAATGTAAAGTAGTGAGTGTACAGCTTGTATAACAGTGTAAATTTTCTGTCCCCTCAAAATAACTCAACACACAGCCATTAATGTCTAAACAGCTGGCAACATAATTTAGTACACCCCTAAGATACATAGTGTAGCCCGTTAATTTCAGTGGGTTGTCCTACACTCGGCAAAGTAGCTCATGGGACATTTTGGCATGTTGCAGGTTGCACGTTTGTTACTGTGCGTTTTGCTGCATTTTTTGCTCGTTTTTTCACGTGACAAAATGTGTGTTTGCTTCTGTGTTTGGTGTGCAGTTAACAGAAGTTTTTTCATAGAGCCAGCTGGATGGTGAGGTAAAATATCGGAAATTCAGACTGAAATTCCAATCGAATTTGTGTAATACACCCATCGTCATCATCATCCTCATCATTGTATAATACACGCGTCATCATTATTTCATAATTGTATAATACACCCATCATTATCATCTTCATCATTGTATAATACACCTGTCACCGCTATCCTCATCATTGTATAATACACCCATCATCATCATCATTATCATCCTCATCATTGTATAATACACCCGTCATCCTCATCATTGTATAATATCCTCATCATCGTATAATACACCCATCACAAGTTGCAAGTGAAGTTTCAGTTTAAATCCTGAAGATTAAACTGACACCTCATTGCAAACCCAACGGGTGTCAATTACTCCTCTGTCAGCAAGCATATAGCAAGTCAGCTTTTTATGCCCAGTGTAAGTAAATCATGGAGACAGTGAGCACTGAGCAGAGGATAGAATTTCACTTTATATAAGCTTTAATGCAAGGATAGTGGAAAGGAACAGTGTAGGATGTCCTTGCAGCAGATAAGAAATGGTTAACACTCACAACTCATCCACGGATATCAGCAAGCCAGAGCGAGAGCAGAGCAGAAAGCTTTACTGACTCGGAAATTCACTTTTACTTCCAGCTTGCTGTTCCATCTCATTAAATACTGTCCTGCTCCAGCTCACACTAGTCTGCCTGTGTTAGACCCAGCTGCACCACGCTGACGCTGACCGTACTCTGTCTCAGTCCACTCTGAGCCGGGAAACCAGAAGGGACGCGGTGCTGCAAAAAAGCACCTCCCACTGTCCTCCGCTCCCCGGCTCTCCGCCAATTAAAAGACACTCCCTAAACATGGGCAAATCCGCTAAACAGCTTGCAATCAGCTGATTGCAAGCTGGGAAACTTCCCATAGACCGCTGTGTGTCCGGCGCCCAGACACTCTTAAAGTGACTTTTTTTTTGCTGTAATACAGTATGCACTGTTGAATGTTTGAATCATAAAGGTGACAATTATTTGCTATCAATAATATTCCTTGTAAGACAACACTTTTCCCTTTTCTTTGTGGGGTTAAATTCAAGTTTGTTCTATGATTCTTTTCTCATTTATCTCACTGAGTAAAATATTCTTGATCTAACTAATTTTGGTGTATTTCCTTATTGTTGCTTTTATTTAAAGGAAAAATGTTTGAACCCAGGGTGTCAGAGGTGGCAGAGGACTCACAGGGCCAGTGCAATCAGAGGGGTGTTGATCTATCTTGCAACCTTCAAGAGGGCAGCACTACATATCTAAAATAAAATAATGACAATAATTACAGTTCATGTAATTGGGCCTAATATTAAGTACAATACTATTCTCAAACTGGTTAATTAGTCCCTGCCTTGATTTATACTCTAAGGAATATTGAAAAGCCATCAGGGTCAAACATAGACACATCTGCAATATAGCACATATTTAAACCCTGCTAATCAGCTTCCCTTCACAGCTTTGGGTAAATATGTAATGACTGAATAGATGGCAGACATATGTGTCTCAAACTGTACAGGCCATATTGCCTTACAACTGACTATGGCTAATGGAACCTGTCTGTTTCACGAGCTGAATGTGAATGTAAAAGGTAAACAAGCGAGAGGCTTTTTTTCTTAATCAGGTATACTTTTTGCAATAAGTAAAAAGTCTACCATTGAATTGGTTGCATATGATATGAGGTTTGTTAGCTGATCATCTGCAAAGAACTTAAATGCTTATGATCTGTTTCTTTGAGTTGATTTTCTATTTATTTTTGCCATGATTGGCAATTTCAGAAAATAACAATGCTATTATTATTATTTTCTTCTAATACTCATAGTTTTCTCTGTACTGCCTATTGGAAATTATATTTTATTTCATATGCAACTGCTATTTTGCATAAGCTAAACATACCTGGTGTATAAACAAATTAGTCACTAAATGAAATCTGATTGTCTTGTTTTTAATTTTTGTTTCTGTTATTTTTTTTTTTAGATATAATGAATGTCAATGCATTTAATATGACAACAGCAAGAGAGTTTATTTTCCTGGGCTTTTCAGATAGTCAGGAATTCAAGGCTCCCTTCTTTTTGCTTTTTCTAGCAATGTACCTTCTTACAGTGCTAAGTAATCTAATAATTATTACTTTAGTTTGTCTGGACAGTCACCTACAAAAACCTATGTATTTTTTCATCTGTAACATGTCTTTGATTGACATGTTATATTCCTCTGTCACAGTTCCAAATCTGCTGCAAAACATCATAACCAACAATAAGAAGATTTCATTCCAAGGTTGCATGTCCCAACTCTTTTTTTTCAACGCTCTTGGTAGTTTAGAGTATATGTTGCTCACTTCCATGGCATATGATCGCTATGTTGCTATTTGTCGTCCACTTGTCTATCACCTGACCATGAACAAAAAGGTCTGTGTAATTTTAGCAAGTGGTGCTTGGGGTGGAGGCTTTGCTGCAGCTCTTCCGCTTAGTGTCCTAATTTCATCTCTTTGTTACTGTGCTTCAACTCAGATCAACCATTTCTTTTGTGATCTTATACCGCTGTTAAAATTAGCTTGTGATGATACATCTGCTGTTGAGTATGCTGTATTTGCAGAAGGCATAATAATTGTTTTAAACTGTTTCTTGTTAACTTTAACCACCTATGCATGCATTATATCTGCGATCCTCAAAATAAGCTCAAAGGAAGGTCGATACAAAGCTTTTTCCACTTGTGCTTCCCATCTTACAGTGGTCAGCCTCTTCTACACAATGATTGCCTGCATGTATATGAAGCCATCATCTTCATATGATTTGGATGAAGGGAAGGGTCTCTCTATCCTTTATGTAATTATTGTTCCTATGCTAAATCCAATTATCTATACTTTGAGAAACAAAGATGTGAAGGAAGCATTCAACAGATTAACTAAAATATAATAATTTAAACATATTCAATTTTTCTCTGTTTATTTTTGTCCTCGATTTTATTGTTTATTTTAGTCATCATTTTTATATATAAAAGAAATCTAATAAAAGAAGAATGATCATGTTTCCTTTTTACGGAACACAATTTTTTTTGGTAACTTTAATAGACTTTAATTAGATTCTTAGCTATGTTTTTTATATTAATCCTATAAATTCCCATTTTATCTTTAGTGCCAATAATCATTTCTATGTGATACCATAAATAATCAATATGTTTAAACAGTAACTATATATAGTACAATGACAACTGTGCCAAGATATACATTAATCCATGTCTATTTTCTTCCAAAAACAAACCCTCTTCCACTGCAAATAATTCCCATGTGTTCCTCTAAACACTTTTGACACCGATACATTTTCAGACCCCAAGTGAATCTCAGATATGTGCTTACCTCTTTAGCTAGACCTCTAAAATTGTAGGAGGTCTTAACACATTTTATCCCCTCAGGGGCTATTGTTCCTTTGGACTCCTGCATCACCTACCCTTAATTTAGGCTCAAGCATACATTTTTTTTTACTTTTTTTAACCACTTAAAGAACAGACTGTTCCCCTCTTCCCCTTCTTCGGTACAGGCCATTTTTCCATCTTCAGCATTGTCACATTTTGTATGGCAATTCTTCAGTCATACAGCACTGTACCAAGATGAATTTTATATAATGTTTTGGACAAATACATTTTTCTGAGTTTCTGTTACAAAACTTTGCAAACAAATAATCTTTCTTCATACAGTTGGGACAAAATGTATTCTGCTACATGTATTTGGTAGAAAAAAAAAACATTGGGGTTGATTTACGAAAGGCAACTCCACTTTGCACTACAAGTGCACTTGGAAGTGCAGTCGCTTTAGATCTGAGGGGAATATCTGAAATGAGGAGGAAGCTCTGCTGATTTTATCATCCAATCATATACAAGCAACAATGCTGTTTTTTATTTTCCTTGCATGTCCCTCTCAAATCTACGGTGACTGCACTTGTGCACTTGTAGTACAAAGTGGATTTGCCTTTAGTAAATAAACCCCATTGTCTATTATTTTGTTTATGTACACACAGATCACTCTTCAGGGAGCACTGTCATATATGAATGAGGTGCCACGAGCTCCGTGAGTCGGGTCGCGGGTCCCGCGGACTCGATCGCTGCGGGGATATCCACGATCGTCTCACAGAGAGGAAGAACGAGGAGATGCTAAAGTAAACAAGCATCTCCCCATTCTGCCTAGTGACAGTGTCACTGATCAGCTCTCCCTGTAATCGGGAGAGCTGATCAGTGTAGTGTTACACACAGCCCCTCCCCCTACAGTTAGAAACACACCCCAGCACACACGTAACCCTTCCCTATCCCCCTAGTGGTTAACCCCTTCACTGCCAGGGTAATTTTTACAGTAATCAGTGCAATTTAATCGCACTGATCACTGTAAAAATGACAATGGTCCCAAAAATGTGTCAAAATTGTCCAACGTGTCCGCCATAATGTCGCAGTCACAAAAAAAATCACAGATCTCCGCTATTACTAGTAAAAAATATATATTAATAAAAATGCCATAAAACTAACCCCTATATTGTAGACGCTATAACTTTTGCGCAAACCAATCAATAAACGCTTATTGCATTTTTTTTTACAAAAAATATGTAGAAGAATACATATTGGCCTAAACTGAGGAAAAAAATAATTTTTTTATATATATTTATTATAGCAAAAAGTAAAAAATAATGTTTTTTCAAAATTGTCACTCTTTTTTTGTTTATAGCGCAAAAAATAAAAACCGCAGAGGTGATCAAATACCACCAAAAGAAAGCTCTATTTGTGGGGAAAAAAGAACGTCAATTTTGTTTGGGAGCCACGTCGCACGACCGTGCAATTGCCAGTTAAAGCAACGCAGCGCCGAATCGCAAAAAGTGCTCTAGTCAGGAAGGGGGTAAATTCTTCTGGGGCTGAAGTGCTTAAAAAATATTTAAAATATTGAATAAAAATTAATTAATTAAACATTTGTTTATTCTGGCATCATTTAGTGTCCCTGATCACCACCATAATCTTCACATCATGTTGCTGTACTGTGCTGGTGATGGTATGTAAAACAAGAAGTAAAAAAAAAAAAAAAAAATTGAATTTAATTTCTTAATTTTCAAAAGAATTGTGACAGAAATTACAATTTCAAAAAACTTGCAATGTCTCTTACTAAATGCCTCAGACTGTCTACTTTCCAATAATAGGTAATTTGGGGGTTATTTGTACTGTCCTGATATTTTAAGGGCCTTAAGGAATGATTGATCAATTTTATACATATACTATACCATATTTTGTGGACACTATAACTTTTCTACAGACTAGTATACATTTATTGGAATTTTTTTTACCAAAGACTTGTAGCAGAATTCATTTTGGTCTAAATTTATGATAAATTTAGATTTTAATTTATTAATAGATTAATTTATGTTTTATACCAGAAAGTTTTACTTTTTGGTATAAAAAGTCTAAAAAGTCTAACTTTTTAGTCTTTTTTCATTTATATTGCAAAAAGAAAAAACAGTGGTGATCAAATACCACCAAATACCACCAAAAGAAAGCTCTATTTGTGTGAAATATTATAAAAATTAAATTTTTGTACAGTATTGCATGACACATAAATGAGTGCAGTGCTGAATACCAAAAAATTCCCTGGTTATGAAGGTGGTAAAATCTTCTGGAGCTTAAATCCTGATCACTTCCCTAGAGTAGTACAATGTTACTATGGTAACACTGTATTACTCTGGTCACAGTGTGTAAAAAAATAAAAAAATTATAAAAAAAGCTCTATCTGGGTACAGTGTTCAAGTGCATCAGCACTGAAAGCTGAAAATTGGCCTGGGAATACAGGGAGTGCCCTGTATTGAAGTGGTTAAAAAATAATAGACTTGTTAGCAGGGTCACCAGGCTAAAATAAAGGAAAAAGGCCTAAAAAATGAAATGAATGCAGCCATCACATCCAAGAATTGGTAAGCTGCAATTTACATTTTTTTATTTTGGGGTTTAATACCACTTTAAGGATAAGCTTGACTGCCCTATAGAGTCACAAGAGGGCAGAGGTATGTTTGTGACAGATACTCAACAGGATCATTCACATGATGTCAGTTGAGCTGCATTGATCTGCATAGGTCATGCAGGCTCAATGTAATGACCTATGCATACTGTATGTGTTCTGTATATGGGAGTTTTCAGTCAACAAAAATATATACATTTACAAATTGTATTATTATATAAAAAAAATACATAAAATCAATAGCTGTTTAGATGGCCCTTTCATCTCTCACAATATACACCATATTTTATAGAAGATACATACTTAACAGTATCTATGCGGTGTCTGAAAATTCCCATATATCCATTGGTTATTCTGTATATATTGCACAATTAGCGATGTTGGCACCCAGGCTTGGGTCACATCTTGTTCTCCAGATGCCCACAATAATACATTCAGGTAAGCTACAGTGCATTGCCTAAAAATGCAGACATTCTGCATTAATAGGCAATGCACCTCAGTGCACTTCATTGCACCACAACAATGACAATACACCAAAACTAGGTCACTAGGGAAGCTATTCAATTGGATGTTGCCACCCCATGTGATTCTAGCATCCATCTTGGGTCAGGCATAGCCTATTTAGAGCTCTGCAAAATCCGTTACAACTCTGCATAGAAACCAATTGGCTTCCATGATTTTTTGTCAAAGCAGTAGTAAACCGCTGACTTTATTTTTTTTAAACCTGCAAGGCAATGTTATAATGTGCTAGTATGCATCGCATACTAGCACATTATGTGAAATTTATCTTAGAACAAAGCCCTCAATTTTAGTCTCATCTGACCACCTCAAACAAACCTTGAAGATTCTGAGGCCACAATGAAAAAGGTATTATGGTCATATGAGACTAAAATTGAATTATTTGGTCTCAACACCAAACAATATGTCTGGTGGAAATTCAATACAGCTCACCATCCAAATAACCCCATTCCTAGAGTAAAGCATGGGGGTGGTAATATTCTGTTAAGGGGGGGGGGGGGGGGTGCAGCAGGGACTGGAACATTTGTCAGGATTGAAGAAAAATGGATGGGGCAAAACAGCATCAAATTCTTGAGGAAAATCTGCTGCCCTCTGCCAGAAAGTTGTCAATAGGGAGAAGGTTTACCTTCCAACATGACAACGACCCAAAGCACACAGCAAAAATGACCACAGTGGTTGAAGGAGAAAAGGGTGAATGTCCTTGCATGGTCTAGTCAGAGCACAGACTTAAACCCCATTGGAAATCTGTGGAATGATTTGAAGACTGCAGTCCACAAACGGTCACCATCAGATTTAACTGAACTTGAGCAGTTCTGTAAAAAAGAGTGGGCAAATATTGCAAAGTCTAAATGTGCAAAGTTAGTAGAGACATATCCTAACAGACAAAAGGATGTAATTAAAGCAAAATGTGGTCCAACAAAATACTGACATAAGGGGGTTATCCTTTTCCAACTCAGTGATTCTGTTTTTGATTTTTTCTTATTTTTTTCTGACATGTTGTTATATCTTTCACATGGATGTTATAAGTTGCACTAGTAAATACAGCTGGATAAAACACAAACGGTGTCTGTCTTCATTTCAGGCTGCAAAGCAACAAAGTGTGATTATTTTAAAGGGGGTGATTCCTTTTTATACCCACTTTATGTCTTTCACTGATGTGTTTTACTCCACTATGACTTTAATTTGTTGCAACTTGTATTAAAGGACTATAGGGAGATTTCATTTTAAGGTTGCACTCTATTTATTTTAGTATCCTCCACTGGAGGATGGACCCAAAGAAGCCGATTGGACTGACTGAGGCCGGGTGCCCTGGATGAAGTGGACGTCGGGCCAGAAGTGGAGATGGCCAGGATGTATTGTGTATCGAGGTGGATCGCAAGCTCAGTGTTGCCCTGACAACCGTGGCTTACGTGTTTTGCACGCCTGTCACAGGAGCAACGGCAAGCGGCAGAGATATAAGCACACAAATGCTCCTGTGACTTTGATAAGGCGCAGGCGAGCGAAACATGTAAGACATGGTCGTCACGGCAACACTGAGCTTGATACGCAATACATCCCGGCCATCTCCACTTCTGGTCCGATCGACTTCTTTGAGTCCATCCTCTAGCGGAGTGCACTATAATACACCTCCCGCGACACGGCGGGCTTGACACCCACAACCAGCCACCAGACTCACAATTGTGACTCTGGTCTTCCCATCCTGGCGGCTCCCCCCGGAGATCTGGTGGCCTATCCTATGACGGAGAGTTGAAGCATACCTGTTGATGTTAACCCCTTGTCATCTGGACTTCTTGGTAGTATTTTGTATATATTTTCTTCACAATATATCAATAATGGCAATTGTTTTTTTTATTGCTTTTGAAAATTTCTACAATTTCATTACCATCGACAGTTGTTTTTAATTTTTCCAAGTGTGCATCAAATAAATTAACTTTTCTTGGCATAAGGTCTGCAAATTTTTACGCTGGTCCCATAGAGCTTTTTAAGGTCATACCACAACTTTTTGTTTTTTTCAGCCATTCGGTGGTGGACCTTGTGGTGTGTTTACATTTTTTGTTTTATATGTCCTGTTGTCCACCTTTTCCAGTGGTTGGCGGCTGCACTGGGCTCCAGTTTATTCTTATATTCTCCAGGATATGCACACCTCCATAGATGACTGACAGTTTTAGTGCTCAAGGACCCTTTTGTTTTGTTTTTCATTGCCCAGCTCACCTATGGTTCAAGTGCGCACATGCAGATCATAGGTCACATTCCATCTCTTATCCACCTGGTCACAGGCCATTAATCCCCTAACACTCAGAGCACCTTCTCACATATGCCAATGTTTTACTTATGGTCCAGGTTAAGGCTCTGGGAATCTTCTCACATATGCCAATGTTTTACTTATGGTCCAGGTTAAGACTCTGGGAATCTAACCAAATACCCAGGGCCCATATTACACCGGGACCCTATTCACCTAATGCATGATATCTGATTACTTTAAAGTTAACATAACTTCACTCTTAACTGAATTTTTCTCTTATTTACACACCTCAGGGCAGTTAGAACTTCCCAAGAAACTTTTCCTAGCTGAGACATTAAAGAGGCAAGCAATTATTTTGTTTAAATCTTTACCTAATAAAGGAAGATAAATCATACAGTCCATATGTTGGTAATTATACAGTACAGTGTTTCATACATCAGTCCTGTATAATGCCAGCAGGTGCAGAACATCAGTATTTCAGTTTTCAAGTCCTGGTATCTATTAGAGATGGGCCAAACACCCCCTTGTTTGGTTCACAGCAGAATTCCTGAACAGGGGAAAAGTTCTTACCCAAACAGTGCACCCTATCGAAGTCTATGGGAGCCGAAGCGTAAAAAATCAAAAGTGCCCAGTTTGAAACCTTATATGCAAGTATTTGGCCATAAAAGGGGTATGGGGGGCCGGGTACTGCCCTAGGTGACATGTATCAATGCAAAGATTAATTTTAAACAATCGCTTTTTTAGGAGCAGTGATTCTTAAAATGCAACAATAAAAACAAATAAATCCTTGAAATATAGTGCACGGGGGTCCCCTTAGTCTGCCTGTAAAGTGGTGCATCTGTAGCATGCATAGAACATGCTGCAGCAAAAATTTAATTTCAAAAGAGAAAAAAAAAAAAAAATCAAATCACATTTAAAAATGACTCGCGGTTGCAATTGCCGTAACCTGGCTATTAAAAATAAAAAAAATTGTGTGGGGTCCTCCCCAGTCCATACCAGGTCTGTGCCAAGGTCCAGACAGCACCATCCACTACATTGGCCCTCGTACCACTCTGTGTCCTTCACTCCCTGTCATCACTACCAGGGGTGTCGGACAGGAGGTGCAAGAGAAGCCCCCTCTCCAGCTCGATCTCCACTAGGTACGTGACAGTACCACTCAGCCAGATGTCGGAAATCGAGAGAGGGGCGTCTCCTCTGGAGTCGCTATGCTCGCAACTTTTGTCTCTCACCCAGGCAGTCTGCACCCTGCAAAAGAGCTACCAGCAGCTAGAGGATCGCATTCAACCTATGGCAACTCCCGCACCTGCTACCGCACCTGGCTGCTCCTCATCTGAACTGACTTTTTCCATACCAATGGAAACGATGCCACCACCTGAACCTCGAGTTCCTGCACCAGTGCGATTCGCTGGCGACCGGCACAAATTCCATGCATTTAAGAACTCTTGTGAGCTTTACTTTGCCCTACAGCCGAGAACCTTCTCACTAGAAACCACCAAGGTGGGGGATTGCCATATCCCTTCTTCTCGGAGACTCACAGTCTTGGGTTCATCAGCTTCGGGAACAGAACAGCGCATCTTGGACTCCCTCTCTTCATTCTTTGAAGCAATGACTCAGCTCTACAATGATCCCAAGCGCACAACCACTGCAGAGTCAACCCTTCATACACTACGCCAGGGTTATCGACCCGCTGAGGACTATGTGGCAGAATTCCGCCTGTGGGCCTCTGAAACAGGCTGGAATGATGCAGCCTTACGGCATTAGTTCCGCCTTGGCCTGTCTGAAGAGCTCAAAGATGAGCTTGCTCATGTGGGGGTCCCCAGTTCCCTTGAAAACCTTGTTAATCTTGCCATCCAGCTTGATCGGAGGTTCAGAGAGAGGAGGCAGGCATGTCACATGCAACTTGGACTTTTGCGTTTCCCCCTCTCTAGTGAGGAAAAGTTGCGACAACGACGGGAGGATTTGTGTCTATACTGTGGGGTAGCCCTGTGAGACCTACCAGAACCAAGACCATACCCTCTACCTATCTTGCCAGCTGTTCCATAGAGAGTAGAGCTGCACATATCACTTTTTCCCTGTCACTTCAGATTCCCGGGAAAGACGTCCAACTATCAGCCATAATCGATTCCGGAGCCTGCAGCTGTTTCCGAGACAAGGACTTTGCCATACGTCATCAAATCCCTTCACAAGCAAAGACACACCTGTTGTCCATCCATCTGGCCGATGGATCCTATTTCAGGGCTGGGCCTATAACACATGAGACTTGCCCTTAAACATTATTCCTCTGTTTCCCGTTATCTTGGGCATCCCCTGGTTGCAAGCCCACAACCTGCAGATAAACTAGAAATCAGGAGAACTGACCTTCTCATCCGCCTACTGCCAGCAGTCTTGCCTTCACCCCATTCCTATGAAACCTGCACCCCTTCGTGGGGTACATACTGACGCTCCCGTGTCACAACTCATACCAGCCGCCTATCATGAATTCCTGGAAGTTTTTGATAAACAGAAAGCAGACATACTACCACCTCACCGTCTGTATGACTGCCCAATTGAACTGTTGCCAGGTGCAGAAATCCCCTTCGGGCGCATCTTTCCCCTCTCTGAACTGGAACTGTGTTAGATGAAATAGCAGATTTATATACACTACCAAATTGAAGCTGAACTCTAGATAAAATCTTATAAGCAGTATATCAGTGTTTTTTATTTTGGGATAAAGGTTTTATAAATAAAAAAAAATTGTAAGCAACCCTTATCTGTGGTAAATAATTTATCTTTTGAAAAATAACAGACTTACTGGCTGAATCACCAGGTGAAAATAAAAGAAAGAAAGCCTAAAAAAGTATACTAATCCGGCCACCACATCTAAGAATAAGTTGCAAATATAATAAATGTTTGCTATTGGGTTTAATACCGCTTTACTGAATTCTGTGTACACCCAATATAAATAGAGTAAAAAAAGAAACTGAAATGAAATTATACCTAATTTACAGCCTTCTTTACTTTTTTCCTGTCACCAAAGAAGCTAACAAAAGCTTTCGAGTAGCTGCTCAAATGTCCCCCAAGTTTCTGATGCCCAAACGAGCTATGATAGTGAGTCATGAAATTGCTATCAAGCAATAACTTTCAGACAGAGCAAGCTGACCAGCCTGAGACCCAGATCTGTCTTCACTGGATAGCAACCAAGTGAAAGATTTAAGGGAGCACCATAGAGAGAGCCTGAGCTGAGGACAAACATTTTTTGAGAGCTTAATAAAAGGACAGTGGGTGTAAGTGGGGGGAACCTAAGTTTGGACTGGGGCTGATTTTGGAGGGGGGACAGGAACTTGTATATAGGTCTTGGAGCAAGGGAATCCAGAGAAAACTGATTAAGTAGCAAAAAGCCAATAACCAGGTGTGATAATAACGAGGACTAGACACCCCAAAAACCGAGTTTGAAACACCGTGGCACCAATATTCTGTTAAAATATGCCAGCGTGCAACATGAGTTAGATTCAAATTTATCTGTAGGGTCAGCAAAGAATTTACACATTCCTTAATTGTTGAGCCTGGGTTCAGACTAGTGCGGTGCGAATTCAAGGCCCTGCGTGACTGTGCAGTGAAACAACGGCTGTTCTGCGGATTGTACGCGTTTTCGGTGCAAATCAGCTGCAAATTCATTAGTAACCCTTCCTGCCTAATTTGAGTTGCTAATTTTGTGCTGACCAAGCTTTTTGGCTGATTGTCTGGCTGCTTATAAAACCTTGTAGGTCTATCCACACTTCCTGGTTGTCCAGCAGTCTGTACCTGTGTTTTGTGTGTTTCTTTGCAAGATGTGCTGCTCTGCCAATGCTCATGCCAACTGTTGTTGCTGCAACAGCAGCAATCTTGCTGAAAGAAGAAAATCATAGAAGGATGCATAGAAGAAGAAGATACTGGGTTCATCCCATCATTGCAAATCGTGAAGGAAGAGGCCAGTTCATAATATTGTATGGGCACCTCCGTGGGCATGAAGGGAAATTTTTCAATTTAACCCGCATGTCAATTAGTAGGTGAGTACTGTTTCTGCCAAACCATACTTAATTTGTAGCCATAGATGTATAGTGTGTTTTATATTTGCAAGACACAAGTCCATCCAGTCTAACCTATGTGTGATTATGTTATTTTAATATTATTGTAATTAATAAGCCTTGTCCCCCCCCCCCCCCCAAAATACCAACTGTACATTATTTCAGCATGCAACCTTAAGGGCACAAAATTATCATCACCTTGCACCCCCCTCCTGGTGTAAGCCAGGTCATATTCCCCTTTTTTTTTTTTTTGGATGTTTTACCCCCCAAATACCTTGGCCCAAAATTGCTAGTGACAAGTTGCTTTGTGGGTGTTGGTGTTGCCACGCAGCTTTGTTTAGCATTTTTGGCTCAGACAATTGTTACTGTTAATTTAAAAGGCCAGTGGCTTCTTCTTTGTTGAAATGAGGACCCATATGCCTTTTTTTTTTGTTCCTGTCACTTATTTAGCCATAATTAGATTGGAACTAAGGATGCCTGCCTTGTTACCCTAAATAATGTCCTTAACCACTTACCTTACTTTTTTTTTACAGTATGCCCCAATGTTTTTCCCACATGTATTTATGATGTTGTTTTTTTTTACTCACTTTTGACGAATGCTGGGCTTAATCTCCCCTCGCTTGCAGTGTCAGAACACGAGCTTCAGACCAAGTATCCAGCCTGCTGAAAGATTATTGATCACATTAAGGTAATTATCATCACTCATGTCATTTGTCATGCGTTATATTGACCATGTTTTTTGTATTTTTTATATTTTTTAACCTGGGTATTTTTTAAAATTTGACGGCACAAAAAATGTAGGAATAATTATTTATTCACGTATCATAAAATATGATAAAAATATAAACTTTACCCATGTATAAAACATAAATTAACTCTGCAATAACTTAAAAACAAAAAACTTGCCTGTCAAGTAGGCCTCTTCCCTGTTTTATCAAAATGTGTCATGTTGGTCCTTAACCATGAATAGACCTCATTACAGATTCTGATATGTTTTTTGGAAAGGGGCCTCATAGGAGTATTGAGTTGCGGAAGCTGGGTCATCACTGGCAGTGTGGGGAGCAGGCCTAGCCTCCCCATGTTGACTTTGCCCATACATACCCTGAGTTTGGGGGGGGGCCCTAATTGAAGGAAGTGGGGGGGATGGGATAGGGAAGGTTACTGTGTGGCCCTTCATATCTGGAGATTGGCCTGTCATAACCTGAGGGATATAATGGTGGATTATAGGGGTAAGGATGGTGTTGCTGCTCAGGGTAGTGCGGGTATCTTCGGTAGTGATGGGGAGGTCTTGTTTGGGGCACATTTGTGTATTTAAATGCAGCTTCCTCCTGTGGCTGGGAGAAGGAGTGCAGCATTTTTTCTATATTTTTTCGCATTTCATAGTACCGCTCTGGGGTATCTTTTTAATTAGTGGTACAAAACTGAGCGCCAGGATTGTATCGGGACATAAAAATGCATCCACCTTTCCGGTCATGTTTTTTAACATGTCTAATAAGCGCTCACTTAGGTCAGGTTGGAATAGTGCTGGGCGCCTACGTGGCACTTTGCCAGGCTGACCAATTTGTGCAGGAGCAGAGGATGGCCCAGGGACAGCCTCCTCTGCCCCTGAACATTGTTCTTCTGGATGAGTTTCCCAGAGACTGGAAGATGTTTGGATTAGTGCTAAATCCTCTGTGTCTTCTGGAATATCAATGGGTGCTTCCTCCTCTGTTTGTTGTTCTTGTTCTTCCTCCAAAACATCTTGTTCCTCCCAACTAGATTCTGTCCTGTTTTTTTTATATTGTAAAAATGTTAAAAATTAACTCGGCATATTGATGATTACCAGATTGTACGTTACATAGATGATGTAAATGAAAACTTACTCCCTCATCTCCACAATGGGTTGTAGAAACTCCAAGTCCCTGGCATACATATAGGGTACCCTAGGCGCTGCCCCCGAGCCACTTCTTGTTTCTCTGAGGTGCCTCATATATTTTCTGCAAGCATCACGCATGCTACACCATCTTGTCTGTAAGTAGTGCACTGAAAAATAAAGAACAACATAATGATTTTTTATTTTTTTTTGTCATTTTTGGTTTTTAAAAAAGGTAAACTTATCTATTCATAGATTCCTGTGATATTTTAGGTACTTAGCAACAGGAAATTCCTTTGGAAGTTTGCACTATGAATTCAAGCTTGGAAAATCAATGATTAGTGGCATTGTTCATGCTACCTGCCTAGTCCTATGGGAAGAACTGAAGGACATTGTGATGAAGAAGCCCAAACCAGAAGAATGGCTGATGATAGCGGACCTATTCTGGGAGAGATGCAACTTCCCCAACTGTCTTGGAGCCATTGATGGCAAACATGTACGCATCCTCAAGCCTCCAGCTAGTGGGAGCCAATTTCTTAATTATAAAAAATATTTTTTGTTGGTATTAATGGCAGTGGCAGACGCAAATTATAAATTTATTTATGTTGATGTAGGTTCTTATGGCAGCAGCTCAGATTCTAGTGTATTCTCACATTCCTCATTTGGCCGCATGCTGCGTGACAATACACTAGACTTGCCCAATAATTCTCCCCTGCCAGGGACTACAGAGCCTCTCCTCCCACATGTATTTGTCGGAGATGAAGCTTTCGCACTGTCCCAGAACATGCTCAGGCCTTATTCAAGTCGCTCTCTGACAACTGAAAAAAGAGTGTTCAATTATAGGCTGACTAGGGCATGACGAGTAGTAGAATGTACATTTGGAATACTTTGGAATAAGTGGAGATTCCTGCATACCTCTATTAACCTCAGTATTGATCATGCGATCAGTGCAGTTAAAGCTGCCTGTGCCCTGCACAACTATGTGCGTGAAAGAGATGGGTTTCTTTTTGAAGATTCCCTTACCCATAACATGGAGGCAGCACATTGCAATATTCCTAGGGGCAGCACTACTGGTACACTTATTAGAGAAGAATTTAAGATTTTTTTTGTCACCAGCTGGGGAGGTGCCTTGGCAGATGAATTCTATTGACTAAAAATAAATATGTATTTTTTTGCTGGATGTAATTGCATGATAATATAATGCTAAGTGTGCTGTATGAAAAATGTTGTATGTAATTTTGGCTATGAAAAATAAAACTTTTTTATCTCACATTTGTGGTGTATGTCATATTAGAAATTATAAGAATATGCATTTATTTAGGGACTTAACCATCCCTAGATAAAGCTGTGATGTGCACAATGTTTACAGCATGTGGCCTGGTACAGATATGGGGGTGACCACATGCTGTTTGTTAAAATCGAATAAATTAAATTAATGTACACCATCTAAAAAATACAGGACAGCATATACAGGTAGTAAAAGGTAATAAAAAAACTTACATTTGTCAGCCTGAACTTGGGAAGAGCACCTGTTCCACTCTGGCAAGAGGTCTCTGGCAATGTCCTGCCATGCACGTTTTTTGGCAACATTGTCCTTATATTTAGGATGCCGGGTGTCATAAGTCATGGGTTTCTCCCTCACAAGTCTGATCAACTCCTCAGAATCAGACGCGTGCCCATAGAAGATAATGGGCCTGAATTCGCACCTGATCTGTCCCGCACCGCACCAAAGACGGTTGCGGTTTTTCGGCAATTCGCAGTGCGCATGCACCGGACATGTGTGAACGTGCCCCATTGAAAACAATAGGTTTTCAAATGTCCTGCGAATTTGCAGTATTTTGCCCCGCTGCGAATTCGCTATAGTGTGAACCCAGGCTGACAAAGGGCTCACCTGTGGCACATTCATTTTATTTTTTTTGCAAATGAGAGTTTATATGCTCAGTAGTAATGGGGCCTTCACACCGAGACGGTTTTCCCACACCGCATGTGCAGCGCCGTTTATTCGCAGTTTTGGCGCGGGTTAGCTGCGCTTTTACATAGACTTCCATTATGTCCTGCAGTTTTGATGCACTTTCAAAAAGCACACCAAAACCACAGGACATAATGGAAGCCTATGGCAAAACGCAGCTAACCCGCACCAAAATCACGGATACACTGCGCTGCACCCGTGGTGTGGGAAAACCGCACAGCACCAATGTGAATGAGACTTAGGAGATCAAATTACCAATGTAGCTTAGTCTGTAAATTATGTTAGAGGAACAGATTAGAATGTAGTACAAAATAACTGGTCATTAAAAGATTATAAAATAATAATAGTATGTTAGTAAGAATCTGTTTTATTTAAATAAACATGAAATGTAAAGTGAAAAGATTTCAATATTATTTTGTAATGGCCCAAAATCATTAAGTCATCAAACATCAGAAAGAAATGACTTATAAACTTAAGTTTAATTTAATTTTGTGTTTCTTTTGGCTTCAAACTACATTTAAAGTGATAAAGTTATCTAAAATAGTTTTAAATATTTTTTTTAATTTAATAATTTGTTTAATTTATTGTGGCATTTAGTTCTAACACTTTGAAGTTTAGTAAAACACTTAGCTGCGTATTTTGATTGTTTAATTGTATCTCATGTGACTCATTGTAAGCTCTATGGTTTTTGATAATAGGTAGTAATTGTAGTTATTTCTTTAGATACTTGAATTAAACACGAAGGATTAGCAAACATCTGGGATCAGGTGCATTATTCACTTGATTAACAATTACAGCCAATTATATCACTGTTATGTTTACACGTTTTATTAGCTAATTAAAGTCATAGGTATCAAGGCACAGTGGTAGCTTCTTGCTCCCTGAGGCAAATTTTTGCTCAGAAGAAAAACAGCCAATTAGTGGTAGTTGTGAAAAATGAAATAATGTTAACTTATCCTGTGCTGGATACAACTGATATGATTCTAATAAACATTGTTTGTTACTTATGCTTAATGCTATATAATTGTTCCAAAATATAAAAAACATGGTATCAATAACTGTAAGCACAAAGGACAGTGTAACTGAAACATTAAATGGATCACTCATAGGCAGTACATAAACAGCTCATAAGTCCATAAAGAGGAATGGTAGGGTGGTGAAGGCAGCAAACTGCCCTTAGGTGGAGCGTCCCTTGTTTTCTCCTTCCAAAATATTTAGAGCCCAACTCCAGACAGATTTATTTGTATTTTTTAGTATGGTATAGAATAGGGATGAATTAAAACAACTCTTTTTATTGTTGTCTGTGTCCACATTAAGGAGACTTCCATTCACTTCCCACACCCGGGACACCCTGTCCTACCCTGCCACTTAAGACAAAAAGTGAGGAGTGAGAGGACACAGAAAGCAATAAAACATGACTCTATGAGCTTACAAAAACGGGGTAGTTTATTGATGTTTGTGTCCTATTGGAAAGATTTTATTTTTTTACTTTTCCAGGAACTGAAGGAAAGAAAACGAAAAGGCATCTATGTAGCAGGAACAAAGACAACTATAAAATAAAACAGTTCTAACCCCATTCTGTTTAACTCTTTAACAAAAAAAGTTGGAGTTAAATTTAAAATTTTATATTTTACCTACCTATTACCTGTGGCACTTTGTTGTGTTAAAAAGCAAAACTTGTTGAAGAATGTTTAGCAAACTGCACACTTTCGGATATGTCAGATGCCTGGTCCCCTGCCTGCATGCTATGGCTCCTTCTGCCGTCCCCTACATGACTAATATGTCCTGAAGTCATGTAGATGCAAAACCCTTTTCAGCAGGCTTTTCTCTGCAGCACATCAAAGTCCAGTGGAAATAAAAGAAGGAAAAGCACAAGCGCAAACTCCATAGGGGTTGATTTACTAAAACTGGAGAATGCAAAATCTGGTGCAGCTGTGCATGGTAGCCAATCAGCTTCTAAGTTCAGCCTGTTCAATTAAAGGGGTTGTAAACCCTCGTGTTTTTTCACCTTAATGCATCCTATGCATTAAGGTGAAAAAACTTCTATCACTCAGCAGCCCCCCCCCCCCCCCCGTTTTACTCACCTGAGCCCCGCAAATCCCTCGGCGGAGAGACACTCACACTCTCTGCCCCTTGTCTTGACTCTTGATTGCATAGATTGATAGCAGTGCAGCCATTGGCTCCCACTGCTGTCAATCAAATGACGTGGGTGCTGGGGGCGGGGCCAATTCTGTCATTCTGTGTCTATGGACGCAAATGCTGTACTTGGGAGCGCGCCTGCACGGTAACCCCCAGGGAGAGTGCACTAGGGGGTTTACCGATGCCAGGAGGAGTCGCGAGCCCCGCCGGGGGACCCCAGAAGATGAGGTTCGGGGGCCACTCTGTGCAAAACTAACTGCACACTGGAGGTAAGTATGATATGTTTGTTATTTAAAAAAAAAAAACATATACAAAGGGAACAAAGTTAATTTATAGTAAAAAATGCACTCACAATGGAAAAGCTTGTGCAGGTGCTCTTTTCCTTCTTTTGTTTTCACAGTGCATTCACCCACGTCTGCTTCAAGCTGCCCCTTCTAGTTAGCACTCAGTGGTATTGTTTTCTTCCACCATTGTTTTCTTACACAATTGTTACATTTTTCTTGCTGAATGCTAGAACATTCCTCACCACTAGATACCTAGCATTTAATATGCCCATTCTAACAACAAGACTTGACCATTTTCAGTTCTCCCATTTCATGTTCATTTGCAGTGCGAGTGACATATTCACTTCGGAGGTATGCACTGTGCGGCCTGCTCTTGCCTTCCTTTGTCCATCAAGATTTAGTGGTGCAGGCAGTGGGGCACCTAAGTATAAATTGTTTGCTTTATAGGTAGGACTTCTTTTGCAGTTTTTAATGTGACAGGGGCAATATTTGCTAATTTAAAAATTAAATTAAAGGCTAGAAATTTAGGCTGCTTTCACACTGCCGCGGCTGCATTGGCAGTAAAGCGCTGCTCATTTTAGCGGCGCTTTTCGAACCGCTAGAGGGGAGCATTTAACTCCCACTAGTGGCCTAAGAAAGAAAGGGCTAAAACCGACCGTGTTGCGGCGCTTCCAAAGCGTCTGAAAAGCTGTATACAGTGCTCCCAAACTGCCCCAAAGATGCTGCTTGCAGGACTTTTTTTGCAAGCGCACCGCCCCAGTGGGGAGGCATAAGAGGCAGATTTCAGGCACTTTACAGGTGCTATTTTTAGCGCTAAAATGCCTGAACACTGCCTCAGTGTGAAAGGTGTTTAAAAGTGATAAAGGTCCAATACAATTAGAAAATAGTAATGCTGAAAATTAATATAAAAATTTGGAAAACACTGCGCTACCTTCGTTGGAAACAACTCAATGTGAAAAAGCAGCTAACATACAAAACAAACAAAGTCAAAGAGATGTGAACAAAAAATGTAGCGCTAAAACGTATATACTTTGTGAAAAGTGGTACAATGGATGAATGTATATATTAATAATAATAATAACATTCCCACAGTAAACATGAGCATTAACAATCATATATCATGAGATATTGGTGTTGATGGTGATTAACCAAAGAAGACATGAACTGGATCAATAATAAATGCCAATCCAAAATTATGTATATATAAAGTTCATATATTGCAGACACTGGTAACCCCAGATGAATCCCTCGGATTGGCTCAGGGGCAGGGGAAGCTGAACCCCACAGATGAGGAACGACTTGTCTGATGATAGGAAAAGAAATGAATACTCTTACCAGAGATGTAGGATACAGCTACCGTACGGTATTTGTATCGAGCAGGCTTAAATGCTGGAACTCTTGCATCAGTGGGTACCAGATGAGAGGCGATTTTTAGCATACCATAAGGGACTGAGTATGCCTTTGTCATATGACCTCCTTTTTCATTATCATTAACCTAATTCCCCTTTTTGCCCGTTGGTTATATTCCCCTAGACCCATAAGTTGTGATCCGAGCCCACGTCATCAATTGATGAGTCGTACAGCCTATGACACGCTTAGGACTTCCGATATAGTGTGTCCCGACATTTTGCGCAGATGCGCACTGGGTACTTTCTGCGTTCCAGCCACGCAGCGGGATGACGCTACTGCGCACTGACGGGGCCCACGCACACAAGATGAGATGCTGTAGACGTCCACACAGGATGTGACGTCACGTTGCTAGTCTCATCGGACAGGATGTTGTCTGCGTTGCGCACCGGTCGTTTCTGCGTTCCATTCACGTAGCGTGATGACGCCACTGCGCACTGATAGTGTCCACTCACACAAGTCGAGAACTTGTTTACATCCATATGGATGTGACGTCACGTTGGGGGTCACATTGGACAGGATGTTGCCTGTGACCTTCCGGATTACATCGGTTCACTGTTACACATGCCGGCTGTCCCCTGTTGAGGGGATCGGGTCGTCTATGGGGGCGCCAAGTGCTGTGGGGGTCTCTCGGGTGACCACACGTTCCATCTTTTCACTCTGTATTGGCGTCATGGAGGGGATCCATTGGGAGCACTGTTTGATTGTTTACATTTTGGGAGGTCAACCTATCCAATTCTGACTTGTCATGACAGCTTTTGTGATTTGTTGTTATCTTTGGCGGGAATTTGGTCACAGCCGCTGATTGGCTCATACATTTTGGGCGTCCGACCGGCCCATTAGTGGGGGATATCCCATTCCAGATACTCTGTCACTGTTAGGCGCATTGATGCACTGTTCATACGATCAATCTCACATCCAGGATTTTTCTTGACAGTGTACTTGTCATTGTGTTTTATGACTGTTAAATTATCCATGTTTATTGTATTTGGATTACGTGGGCACCCATTTCCCCCTATCCCACTTAGCTCGGGCCGGAGGTGTGGACTTCCTGTTCCGGACCAGGTGGGCGGGGCTATGTCAGTCTTGTGTCCATAAATTGTTCTTGGCAGTGTGGGGAGGTCAGAGATACACCCCAGTAGAAGACCGATAGTGTCGAAACGCGTCGGGCCAGCTGTCTCATACTTTTCACATTGCCGACCCATTTTACACATGTATCTCGAGATTTTTACCTATTTTGTTTGATTTGTCACATACCAATGTGAATAAATTTTATTTTATTTTTTTGACCTGCACTATTGGAGTTGCCTCCATTTTTTCTCCCTTTTTTTCCCCGGTTCGTGGGATCACTTCCCTTTGGATCATCTGGTCAATTGGAGGTTCACTGGTTGCTGTGTACACCGATTGGTCCACTGGCCGCTGTACATGCTGCTTGGTTCCTGACCGCCGTGGTTTCCACCTGCTCCATCTGGTACCCACTGATGCAAGAGTTCCAGCATTTAAGCCTGCTCGATACAAATACCGTACGGTAGCTGTATCCTACATCTCTGGTAAGAGTATTCATTTCTTTTCCTATCATCAGACAAGTCATTCCTCATCTGTGGGGTTCCGCCTTCCCTGCCCCTGAGCCAATCCGAGGGATTCATCTGGGGTTACCAGTGTCTGCAATATATGAACTTTATATATACATAATTTTGGATTGGCATTTATTATTGATCCAGTTCATGTCTTCTTTGGTTAATCACCATCAACACCAATATCTCATGATATATGATTGTTAATGCTCATGTTTACTGTGGGAATGTTATTATTATTATTAATATATACATTCATCCATTGTACCACTTTTCACAAAGTATATACGTTTTAGCGCTACATTTTTTGTTCACATCTCTTTGAAAATTAATATAGCCTTGTATGCAAACGATCTGGCTCAAATTTTATAGACAAATGCTCTTAACCTGCATTTGTTTCCTTTCTCTTAAAGAGGAGTATCCATAAAAAAGAAAAAAAAAATTAAAAGTCAGCAGCTACAAATACTGCAGCTGCTGACTTTTAATAATCGGACACTTACCTGTCCCAGGGTCCAGCGATGCAGGGGGTCGAAGCTCCGCTCGTCCCCCGATCCACTCGGCGGCGCCGGCATTGCAACTGTGGGCACCCGGCTGTGGCTTCACAGCCGGGCACCCACTGTGCATGCGCGAGCGGCGCCGCATGCCTTGATTGGCCGCGCAGTCATCTGGGACCTGTCAAGTGTCCCAGATGACTGACAAGAGGGAGAGAGCCCTTCCTGCACTGAGGGCAAATAATGTCACCAGCCCAGGCACCGAAAGAGGCAAACTACGAGGGACCCCCTAGCAACAGGCATTTAGAGGTGAGTTAAAAAAAAAATTTGAATTATTGTTTTTAAAAAATGTTTAGGAATTTTAAGCATTTATTTTTGGGTGGGGGGGGGGGGGGACACCACTTTAAGTTGAACCTGAACTCTGCGTTAAGTTGGAGCCCAAGATTAGCAGCTAATAATACCAATACTTGGATGCCCCAATTGCTACATGGGGCTTTAATATTTGACTTGATCAACTGAATGATTAAATGAGCCCAAATCATATTTCCTCTGGACAGGGTAACTTTGTGTCAGAGGCTGAAACTGCAAAAGGAATACAATTAGGCTTAAATCTAAAAACATCCAAGCTGTTTTAGAAGACAGAAGCCAAAGGGTGAAGCTGTTAGCCTTGATTTTAATCTAAATATGTAGCCTGGTTGAAACTGTTTGTTGGGGGTGATAGCATACTGAATCACTAGATGTATCGGAATCTTAAGCCAATTCAACTAGGACAATCATGAGCCAATCACTGAACATGTAACAGCATGTTATGTTCCATGACACCATGAGTTTTCCCACTGAAATTCAGCACAAGCTGTGGTGGAACTACTGCCATAGCAGCCCATGTGGCTGTAAAGGGGGCTGGGCAGGAGGGAGGCCTTGTCAGGACCCAAGGGATTATGGGCAGACTGGGCCAGGCAGCTGATGTGGCCAGTGCCTGTGCAGTACATTAAAGCTATGTTGGTACATAGGGGAGTTGGAATTTAGAAAAAAAAAAGTGAACAAAGGTAAACTTAGCCTTTAGGAATAAGGCGAGAATGCTGATCTGAGGTCTGGAGGAGTTAGGAAACAAGGAGTCTGATTTTAGGTGGGAAGGGCAGATAATCTGAAGTTTGTTGGTATACACACACAACTATGGATGCCAAGACATATTTCTGACTACTGACACTAGAGAATGTTTTACTAACACAAATTCTGGGGCATTTTTCCTGCCTTTTTTCCCTCCGGCAATCCCCTGATGATGTTAGGCGTTGCTTCTTTCACTGGTCAATTATGCCATTTGATATGTTATATTTTCTATATTTTTTGATGCATAGAATGCATCTTTTGGTTAGGTTCTATTAACAGATAGCATGTCTAATTTAGTTTGTTTTCCTTTTTTAATGCACAATAAAAAAAAACTGTGGAGAACAATACTTAGCTATGTGTTATACTTCAAATGACAGTTTGGGAGTAGGCAGTTACATTTTTAAAAATACAATGTAAAATTAACAAGGGACACCAACATAGTTGTATCTTTGATCTTAAAATCTATGGGATAATGGTGTTGTGGTAACTTGCACCAACAAATAAAATAAAAAAATAACAAGCATAAAAATATTATTCTTGATATCACTAGAAAAAAAAATCCTTTGAAAATTAATTTGCAATAACTCCATCAGTATCACCAGCAAAGCAGCTTCATTATTATCCCATTAAAGAAGAAGAGAATGTGTGCTGCATTTTGAGATTTCATAAGTGGTCATGTCACAAATGTGAATTCTCCATTACGAACGCTAGTTTTACAAGACTGACCGCTTCTGGATCGTCCTTGCTTCCAAGCATGCGTGTTTGTACTTTGGGCTTTCGTCCGACGGACTTGTGTACACATGCTCAGAAAATCCATCAACAGACATTTGTTTGCAGAAATTTTTAAGCCTGCCATCCAACATTTGTCCGCTGAAAATCCGACAACAATTGTCTGATGGAGCATACAAACGGTCGAATTTTCCACCAACAGC
The DNA here is from genome assembly GCA_028564925.1 of Lithobates sylvaticus. Taxonomy (NCBI): domain Eukaryota; kingdom Metazoa; phylum Chordata; class Amphibia; order Anura; family Ranidae; genus Lithobates; species Lithobates sylvaticus. The sequence goes on along the minus strand of CM053036.1, from coordinate 85,424,345 downwards.
CTGTCATCACCCAATTCCCATCAGAAAATCCGATCGTGTGTGCGAGGCTTTAATTCTCCATTACGAACGCTAGTTTACAAGACCGACCGTTTCCGGCTCGTCCTTGCTTCCTAGCATGTGTGTTTGTACTTTGGACTTTTGTCTGATGGACTTGTGTACATGTGTATATATATATATATATATATATATATATATAGTCGAAAGTATTGGGATGTCTGCCTTTACACGCACATGAACTTTAATGGCATCTCAGTCTTAGTCCATAGGGTTCAATATTGAGTTGGCCCACCCTTTGCAGCTATAACAGCTTCAACTTTTCTGGGAAGGCTGTCCACAAGGTTTAGGAGTGTGTCTATGGGAATGTTTGGCCATTCTTCTAGAAGCCCATTTGTGAGGTCAGGCACTGATGTTAGACGAGAAGGAAACAAACTGTAAAAAATATTTAATTGGTCATAAAATCTGATTTTTCTAAAAAGAGTAAGGTCATGTATTTTCAACTTATGCTATCACCCATAGTCTTGATCACAAACATACATGTCTGCATAGGTTTCCATTTAAATTTTTCATTTCATTTCAAGCAGTAATTTTTTTACACCATCTTTGAACTCATGATTTTTTAGAGTATAGATTATGGGATTTAATAATGGCACCAAGACAACGTATAATAAGGCAAAAAATTTGTCTTGTTCTGGATAATAACTAGATGCTGGTCTCATATATAAACATATGATGGTCCCATAAAATATACTAATACAAGTGAGATGAGAGGAACAGGTAGAAAATGCTTTATGTCTCCCATGGGAGGATTTTATCTTTAATATTGTGGAAATAATTAAAATATAGGATATCAATGTAAGTAGGAAAGTGACAAGAGTAAGAAGTGTACCTACAATGTAATTCATCATTTCAACATTATCAGTGTTACTACAGGAGATTTTAAGGAGTGGTGAGAGATCACAGAAGAAATGGTTAATACAATGAGAGGCACAAAATGATAGTTTAGATAAAAGGGCAATGTGCCCAGCTGGGTCCAGTAAGCCAATAACCCAGGCTGATGCTGCAAGGCGTTTACAGTGTTTTAAACTCATGAGAGAAACATAATGGAGTGGGTGACAAATGGCAACATAGCGGTCATATGCCATTGCAGCAAGTATGATGACCTCAGTACTAGCAAGGGAAATAAAGAAATACAGCTGAGTCATACACCCCACATATGAAATAGCCTTGTGTTGAGTGAGTAGAATCTTTAATACATTGGGTAGAATGGTTGAGGTGTAGGCAATGTCAATGACAGAAAGGTTTATCAATAACAGGTACATAGGAGAATGTAAATGAGAATTTCCAAGAATAACTATAAAAATGGTCACGTTCCCAAAAATAATGAAAATGTATAAGAGAAAAATTATTATGAACATTGGAAACTGTAGTGCACCAATTCCCGATAAGCCTTCGATAAATAACTCAGCCACATTTCCTTGGATTTCAATCTTCTCTTTGGTCATGTTCACAACTAAAAGAGAAATTAAAAAAAATGTTGATCAACATTTTCCCTGGATTTACAACCCCAATTCCAAAAAAGTTGGGACGCTGTGTAAAATCTACATAAAGGCTCCATGCACACTGAAGCTCATGAATGGCAGTTTTGGGGAGTTTGGGTGTTTTTTAACAGCCCATAAACTCCCCTCTATGTTATCCTAAGTGCACACATGGATGTTTTTGCATGTTTATCAGCAGTGGAGTTTATGGGCTGTTTTCTGCTGTAGTTTTTCTGACCAAAAAAAACATGGATGAACGCTCATAAATGCTGATAAACATGGATAAACGCTCAAAAACATGGCTCACCAGTGTTTTTTTTAACATTTATGTTTATTATTTACAAAAAAACGCTAAAAAACGTTAACGCGGAAAAACGCTAATAAGCGTTATTGAAAAAAATGTTTAAAAACGTTGAAAGGCTCAGTGCAGTGCTGCTAGCATTTTTATAACTTTATTTTAACGTCCAGTGTGCATGGAGCCAAAAAGAGAATGCGATGGTTTGCAAATCTCATAAACCCATATTTTATTAACAATTGGTAATAGAAAACATATCAAATCTGAGAAAATTTACCATTTGAAGAAAAAAATTAAGTAAGGTAATTTTGAAATTGTTGGCAGTGTCATGGATCCACCATAATGTTTGTCTGTCAGCTTACCTCTCCATGTGTTCAGCTTGAGAGACCAGCCGCCCTTCACCTGGCTGCTTAAGTAATCTCTCGTCAAAGCATGGCTCCACCCCAGGCCCTATCAGGGAACATTATAGTAACCTGTGCACTGCAAGCCAGCCCTGCTGATCAATATTGTATTTCGCTTCCGTGTGCTCCCTGCTGTGTGTTCTAGGTCTGATTCTAGTAACCGGTCTTGGCTTGTTCTTGACTGTCCTTGTCTGCTTCATATCCCTACATTGGCGTGTTTCTTGACTATCCTTACCTGCTTGTTGCCCCGACCTTTGGCTATCTCTTGACTATCCTTTGTTGTCGCAGTCTGCTGCTTCCGCTCTACCTTCCTGTACTCTACTGCGCCCTCGAAAATCTCATGCTCTAGCTCCCAGTGTGATCTGTATTTCTGCTCCAGAATACCTGCTCTCCTGATTCACCTAGAGCTCCATCCGCAGCAGTCAGCCATAGGGTCCACTACCTTGCGGTGCACTCCTGACCCCAACGGGGTGCATCTGTCCCCTGGACTTAGGTGACCTGACAGGCAGCAGCACATCTCAGAACTGGGAAATGAGGAGACCAGATACTTGAGTTTTGGAAGAGGAAAGTTGTCCCATTCTTGCCTGATATAGGATTCTAACTGTTCAATAGTTCTGGGTCTATTTTGGTTTTCTTTTCATTTCAAGATGCGCCAAATATGTTCAATTGGTAAAAGGTCTGGACTGCAGGCAGGCCAGTTAAGCACCTGGACTCTTCTACTACTAGCCATGTTGTTGTCATGCAGTATGTGGTTTAGCATTGTTCTGCTGAAATATGCAAGGCCTTCTGCAAGGAATGCTGCTCTAAAACCTGTATGTGTCTTTCAGCATTGATTGCGCCTTTCCAGATGTGCAAGATGCCCATTTCATATGCGCTATTGCACCCCCTTACCATCAGAGATGCAGGCTTTTGAAACGAGTGCTGATAACAAGCCGGATGGTTCCTCTCCTCTTTAGTCCAGAGGAGGTGGTGCCCATGGTTGCCAAAAAGATTGTCAAATTTGGATTCATCTCACCATAGTACGGTTTTTCACTTTGCAACAGACTATTTTAAATGAGCTTTGGCCCAGAGAACATTGCAGCAAATCTGGACTATGTTCAGATATGACTTATTCTTTGCATGATAGAGTTTTTCCTTGCATTTTTGGATGGCTCACAGACCGTGATTTTTGGAAGTATTCCCGAGCCTATTCAGTGATGTCCATCGCTGAGGCTCTGAGGAAGAGGGCAAGTCATTTGAAATGCCTTAGCCTTTTGGACCCACTTTGTCCCTCTGTGAGAGGTGATGCCCTGGAGGTTTGAGGCTGGAAATTTGTCTGGTCTGAGGGCCAGAGGATCTTGGCCATCCAATATTGCGTTTCAGCCTTGTCCCTTGTGCACATAGATTTCTCCAGATTCTCTGAATCTTTTGATGATATTATGTACTGTAGATGATATATATAAAATGTTTGTTATTTTATGTTGAGGAACATTATTCTGAAATTGTTCTACAAGTTTTAGATGCAGCTTTTCACAGATCAGTGAACCTCTGTCCATCTTTACTTCTGAGACACTGACTCTCTAAGATGCCCTTTTTATACCCAGTCGTGTTACTGACCTGTTGTCAATGAACCTAATTAGTTGCAAAATGTTTTTCCACCTCTTCCTTGTTAGTACCACTTACTTTGCCAGCTTTTTATTGCCTTGTCCTAACTTTTTTGAGATGTGTTGCTACCAATAATTTCAAAATGACCATAGTTTATTGCATCATAAAGAGTAAATACAGCAAGGTCAAGCTCCACTGCCACATTAATGGATAGAGATGGACCAGGATTTGTAAAATGTGCCACCATGCACTAGGGATGTGATTAAAGTTGATGGTCATGTAGAATTCAGTCTTCATATGTCTTTTAGTTCAGCAAACAGCAATTTGGTAAGCCATAGCCGTAAGTCATTCATTTAGTGCTGGTATCACTACTACCACTAAATGAATGACTTCCATCTACTTGGTTGCTAGGACTCTGGCAAAAAATAAATAAATACAGTATAATGATCTGGGGTTCCCCCAAAATTCATGCCAGACCCATATTCTATTAAGAGGTCTGGAATTAATTTTAAGGGGTCCTCAAGCACAAAAAAAAAAACTCACAAAAAAGCATACTGCCTGGCTGGCCAGGAAAGGAAGAGACCCCCTGGCAAAACACTCTGGCCCTGTGTTGATGGGGATGGGGAGAAGGGCCTCTTCTCCTCTATATCCGTGGCCTGGTGGATGTGGGGTCTGTGGGGGGACTTATTGGAATATTAAATCCCCCAATAAAATAAGGGGGACCCAGTTCCCTCCCCTCATGTGAATGAGTAGGGGGTACATAGTACAAAAAAGAAAAGATACAAAGCAAATAAACACACCCCATTGTGACAAAGTCCATTATTTGAAAAAAGCCCCACAATGAAAATCCTTCATCAATAACGTTGTCCAGTGACATAAATCCATAACAAACACAATGAACTATGCTGAAACAAAATATCATGACCATATTTGGTTGACATCATTGACCGAATATGGTCATGACAATAGTCAGCTGCTGGCTGGCGTAACTTCATTCTCACTCGAACTGTGTCATGAGCAGATTGTCTAAATCGATGCATTTTGTTTCTGCGGGTCGACAGGCATTGCTCATCCTAATTGATATACTAGATCTACATTGTTGGACGTCATGAATAATTTGGGACATGTTTTTTTTGGGCTGTGGGGAAGATGTCCTAATCACCATCAATATGGGGACAAGGTGCTTTGCTTGGGTACCTGGCAAGGTATCCTACTAAATTTCAAGACAAAATATCCAATTTCTTACCAAAACACATTATATCTTCCATACTCTTCCATACAGCTACTTGATCTTCCAGGAGGACAACCAACCTTCCAATAGGCAGATGACAAAAAGAAAAAAAAGAAAACTGGAGAAGCTTGTAGATCTAGGGCTGTGGAGCATTAATAAAACAAGAAAACTTTAAGGAATTTAAAGCCAAACTCTAGATAGATATAAAAGACACAAATTATTGTATCTCTGCAATCATGAATACACCGTTAAATCAATTTTTTAAGTGTAAGCAGAGTAACTACCCAAATTTGACCTGGTATTAAAAAGGAAGTAAACCCTGATGGGTTTAACTTCCTCTTTTGCCCCCTGCAAGGCCTGCAAATTAAAAGCATAATGGGCATAATGCATCGCATACCAGCCCATTAGATGACACTTACCTGCAAACGAAGCTGTGCAGGCCACGTCCATCTTCGCCCCTCTTACTTCTGGGGCCACGGACTCTGGCTCTGTGACTGGCCTAAACCGTGTGGCGTCACTCCCGCGCATGTGCACGGGAGCCTTCAGTCACGGCACATGCTGGGGGAAGAAACGGCACAGTGGTCCGTTTCTTCACAGAGCATGCGTCAATGATGACATTGCCGCAGTACAAGTGAAATATCTCCTAAACGGTGCATGTTTAGGAGATATTTCTACTACCTATAGCTAAGCCTTATTCTAGGCTTACCTATAGGTAGAAGTCACACAAAAGGATTTACAACCACTTTAATCTTTTGCAATTCCTGTACAACACAGCTGGAGTGTGAGAAGAAGAAGCAGCAGAAGAAGAGGCCGATGAGTTAATGTGCTGATTTTTCGACAGAAAGAGAAAACTGACTGATAGTGAGATATTATAAACATGGTCGTCAATCAGCTTCCAGTTTTTGTCAAAGCTTAATTGAACAAGCTGAAGTTAGAAATTGATTGGCTACCATACACAGCTGCACCAGATTTTGCACTCTCCAGTTTTAGTAAATCAACCCCTGTGCTGCTTCTCCTTTTAATACCCAGTTACAGGTTATGGTGGGTCTGGTATGACCTGGGCTCAGAGAAAAGGGGTTGAATTATGTTGGTCATCAGACTGAAGACAACTAGCACAGAACAAATGTACTTTAGAGGAAAGCTCTTTAAAGTATTAAAGATCAATACTGCAATACAAGCTGGTTTTGTTATTTTTTCTTTGGTGCTATTTACTTTTATCTTGTTATTTTTGGTTGGAGTTCTGCTTTATCCTTTAAGATTTTGGGGTTGTAATAGTAGAAAGGTTAGCCAATAATAAAATATAAAATATAAAATATATCAAAGTAGAAACAGCAGCACACTAGAAATGAGAAACTGCAGCACACTAGTCTGGCTGTGCAGGAGGGGTTTGTCGGGACAAGTCTGATCATTGGAGAAAAGCGGGCTGAGTTCCCAGCATAGTTAGAGAACTGACCACAGTGTGTTCTTCTGCTTAGTGTGGTCAGTTTTTAATAGGAAAGCAGAGGGACTTGCAGGAACACCAGGAATGTCACATAAAGGAAGTAATACAAAGAGAACAGGATACTTTTTCATACAAGTATATGGTACAGCAGGCACTTATTAGGAATATTAAATGTTGAGTTTACACACTCTTTAAGTGTCTTTCGCAATATAACTTACTTGTATGGGGAAAAGTAGTTGAAATTCACAAGTTGTTTGCATACATTTATACATAGCTATAGCTTAGAAACTATACTGGAATTCGCCCAAACCATGCAATAGCTGAAGGCATTTTGCAAAAAATTGCTTTAAAGAGGATCATAATCCCTTTCTTCCTATATTGTACATCTTCCAAGAAGCGTTGTCCTTCAGACACATTCATCCATGTGGATCTGAGTGTAACATTCTTGTGATGGAATAATTTTACTGTTATATTGCATACTTACATCAACATTTAAACACTGGAAAGTAGGAAATGTATTAGCTATAGATTTACCTCTGGGCCCATATGCGCAACAGTTTAGGATCATTCTAGAGAAACGTTGCTGTTACTGGGTGGGACAAAGTTGCACCTGTACTCCGTTGCCAGAATCCAAAACACTAAATATCCAGTTATGACATACAAATTACATTCTTAATTAAATCTCAATTGAACAATGCAATAACAAAGTGGAGGTAACGTGCCGTACTTACCACGCATCTCAGTGGGCGATAAATTGTAACTTTTATTTGTAGAAATTAAATAAAAAGAACTTTCTTTTTATTTCATAAATATATCAAAACAATGTGGCTCAGTACTAACAAGAGGAGAATAGAGACCTATCAGAGGAGTCTCGCCTCGGTGGCAGTAAAAAAGAAAGGTATTCTAATCTTAGCTTACTTGAACAGTACGCGTCATTAGTCACTATTTTAATGGAAGTAAGTACTCTATTCTGAGCTATCTCAATTCTCCCAAAAATGCAGCCTTAAAAAATATTCTTCTCTGAGCGCACTAAGCTATCTATAGCCAGTAATAATCAATCGAACAATTCCAAACACAAGGGAATGGTGATGTGCTCTACCACTCTCTGGACACACATGTTTCAAGTTAGATTAGGAAGTATACACAGTGTATAGTGTTATCATAAACATACAGACACTTTTTCGGTACAGTAAATGGTTCACAGTTGCAGTTCAACAAAACTAATTGGTAGGTGATAGGTTACAAAAATTTGTAAATCTCATTTGGTACTGGAAAATAAATCTTCTCAGTGTCCTATTTCTGACCTACATTGCTTCCAAAAAAATTATTTTAATAACCCAATAAACTGATAACTGGTAACAATAACTGGTAATAAAGAAAAGTATATTGTGAAACCTCATTAAATTTGTGTGGCGTAGCAGAAATATACCAGTTAAAAAAAAAAGAAAAGACTCTTATATGTATCTCCATAACAACCTGACAGTAAGCTAGGTAACTTGGTTAAAATAATTTGATCACCCTCTGTATATATCAACATAATTATGATTCCTTACTCTGTATTTCTCTCGATATATGATATCACGCTTTGTACCACTATTTGTACCTAATAAAAAGTTTGTAAACAATAAAAAAGAAAAAGAAAATACTCATAAAATCCAACAATCATCTCGTCCCCTATCTTATATATGAGTCTACATAATGATGTATGTATATGAATTTGTTAAAAACAAATTTATTATTACATTAATATTTCAGTTAAGTAATTAAAATTGTGTAAAGTAGCAGAAGTGTACCAATTAAAGAAAGAAAAGCATATTGTGCAACCTTATTAAATTTGTGTGGAGTAGCAGAAGTATACCAGTTAAAAAAAGAAAAGACTTAAAATCCAACTATCATCTTGACCCCTATCTTATATATGAGTCTGCATAATTTTGTATGTATATGAATTCATTAAAAACAAATGTCTTATTACATTCATTTTAGTTAAGTAATTAAAATTGTGCAGGGAATTTAGTTATTTACCCTTGTAAAGTGTTTCTAAGCAATTGAACCTCACCTACTGAATATGGAAGAATAACTCCTATATTATTTGTTGCATGTCTATACATTTGCAACAAAGCCACCTTTATAAGCTATAAGACAATGCAGCAAGCAAAGAATCTTTTATAGAAATAGAGAGTTTTCCTTAGGGAACTCACTGTGAAAGTGCATTGTGGTTTGTACATACTGTATGTGATCATTTTGAAATATAATATTCCATGCAAGAGGAGGATCAAAGATTAGTTTGTGTTGCCTAAATGCTAAATGGTACATTATGAAAAAAAAAGATTTTATAAAATATATTGTTGAAAAAAGATATAACATTTTGCTCTTATGTCATCAACTTATATGTCACTAACTGACTGGTCTATCAGAGAATAAAGCTTTTTTCAGCACTTTTCTACAGTTGTGACCAGAGGTTATTGTTGCTCAGATATCAAGACCATATTTAGCATGTGAGCATGCATCGGTTAACTTGACAATATCTGTATGACTAATTTGCATACTTAAATACTTTTTATATATATTTAAGGACACATACCTGTTTTATTTGATACACTTTTTCATTCATAGACTGATCCGTACAAGGGTTTTGTTTTTTCTATTTTTTTTTTATTATTATTAACTTATTACTATTTTTACTTGTCAATAGATTTTTTATTAAAGTTTTACCATAAATGTTTTGAGCTATAATAATTTTGGTATTAAGACTTCCAGTTTCAGCACCATTGTAACATGCAGTGGAGGGAAGAAGCTCCGGTTCTGCTGGCACATTTACATACAAACACTGGTCACTGATAGATATGGTGGCTCTGTCAATAGGTAAAGTGACCCTTTACTGCACTATCCCTATAGATTGCTTCCTAGCTAAAACCTGGACCTGGTCTCAATCTGTGCTGTGCTTCTCCAAAAGAGCAGAAGATGCTGAGCGATTCATTATGGCTGCTGAGCACTATCCATATCCACACTGAGTTTAGTGACACTTTAAAACAGTATTAAACCCAAAAGCAAGAATTTATGATATTGCAGATTATCAATTCTTAGATAAGATGGCTGCATTAATTTTCTTTTTTTTATTACTTTCTTGCTTTTATTTTCATCTAGGGATCAGGCCAGTAAGTCTGTTGTTATTTACCAGAACAAGCTCTCCTGCATATGTATCGATAAGAGGGGTTGAGTCAAACCATTTAGTGCTGACAGGGTTGCTTAACCACTTGACCACTGGGCACTTAAACACCCTTAATAACCAGACCAATTTTCAGCTTTCGGTGCTCTCACATTTTGAATGACAGTTACTCAGTCATGCAACACTGTAACCATATTCAATTTTCATCCTTTTTTTCACACAAATAGAGCTTTCTTTTGGTGGTATTTGATCACCTCTGGGTTTTTTATTTTTTGCGCTTTACATGAAAAAAGACGGAAAACTTTGAAAAAAAACAAATTTTTCTTAATTTATGTGATAAAATTTTGCAAATTATAATTTTTCTTCATAAATTTTGGCCACAATTTATATTGCTACATATCTTTGGTAAAAATAACCCAAATTAGTGGATATTATTTGGTCTTTGTGAAAGTTATAGAGTCTACAAACTGTGTTGCGAATCATAAAAATTTAGCACACCTGATGTACTGGTGGCCTATCTCATTTCTTGCGACCCAAACGAGCCAGGAAAGTACAAATACCCCCCAAATGACCCCTTTTTTGAAAGTAGACATTCCAAGGTATTTAGTAAGAGGCATGGTGAGGTTTTTGATGTTGTCATTTTTTTCCCACAATTCTTTGAAAAATTACGATTTTTTTTTTCACAAAATTTTCATTATAATAGGTTATTTCTCTCACATGGCATGTGTATACCACAAATGACACCCCAAAATACATTCTGCTACTCCTCCTGAGTATTACGATACCACATGTGTGAGACTTTTACACAGCCTGGCCACATACAGAGGCCCAATATTGAAATAGCACCATCAGGCGTTCTAGGAGCATAAATGACACATCTCATTTCTCAACCACCTATTACACTGTTGAAGGCCCTGGAGCACCAGGACAATGGAAACGCCCACAAAGTGACCCCATTTTGGAAAGCTAACACCCCAACGTATAATCTATGAGGCATAATGAGGCTTTTGAACGGTTCATTTTTTTCCAAAAGTTTTGGGAAAATGTGGAAAAAAAAAAAAATGAAAACGCATTTTTTTTACGCTAAATTGTTGATTTATAAGATATTTCCAACACATAGCATGTACATAGCAAAAATTACACCCCAAAATATATTCTGCTACTCCTCCTGAGTACGGCGATACCACATGTGTGAGACCTTTACACAGCCTGGCCACATATACAGGCCCAACATTGAAGTAGCAACTTCAGGCTTTTTAGGAGCATAAATTACACATCTAATCTCTCAACCACCTATTACACTTTTGAAGGCCCTGGAGCACCAGGACAATGGAAACGCCCACAAAGTGATCCCATTTTGGAAAGCTAACATCCCAACGTATAATCTATGAGGCATAATGAGTCTTTTGAACGGTTCATTTTTTTCCAGAAGTTTTGGGAAAATGTGGAAAAAAAAAAATGAAAACGCATTTTTTTTACGCTAAGTTGTTGATTTATAAGATATTTTCAACACATAGCATGTACATAGCAAAAATGACACCACAAAATAAATTCTGCTACTCCTCCTGAGTATGGCGATACCAAATGTGTGAGACTTTTACACAGTCTGGCCACATACAGAGGCCCAATATTGAAATAGCACCATCAGGCGTTCTACAAGCATAAATTACACATCTCATTTCTCAACCACCTATTACAATTTTGAAGGCCCTGGAGCACCAGGACAATGGAAACGCCCACAAAGTGACCCCATTTTGGAAAGCTAACACCCCAGCGTATAATCTAGGAGACATAATGAGTCTTTTGAACTGTTCATTTTTTTCCAGAAGTTTTGGGAAAATGTGGAAAAAATATGAAAACGCATTTTTTTTACACAAAGTTGTGCATTTACAAGATATTTCCAACACATAGCATGTACATAGTAAAAATGACACCCCAAAATATATTCTGCTACTCCTCCTGAGTATGGCGATACCACATGTGTGAGACTTTTACACAGCCTGGCCACATACACAGGCCCAACATTGAAGTAGCAACTTCAGTCGTTTTAGGAGCATAAATTACACATCTAATCTCTTAACCACCTATTACACTTTTGAAGGCCCTGGAGCACCAGGACAATAGAAACACCCACAAAGTGACCCCATTTTGGAAAGCTAACACCCCAACGTATAATCTATGAGGCATAATGAGTCTTTTGAACGGTACATTTTTTTCCAGAAGTTTTGGGAAAATGTGGAAAAAAAAATGAAAACGCATTTTTTTTACACAAAGTTGTGCATTTACAAGATATTTCCAACACATAGCATTTACATAGCAAAGCAGACACCCCAAAATATATTCTGCTACTCCTCCTGAGTACGGTGATACCACATGTGTGAGACTTTTACACAGCCTCGCCACATAGAGGCCCAACATCCAAGAAGCACTATCAGGTGTTCTAGGGACATAAATTACGCATCCAATTTCCTTACATTTTTGAAGGCCCTTTATATTTCTAACACAGCATGTACATACCAAGAATTACACCCTAAAATACATTCTGCTGAGTAAAAGGTAAACAAAAGATTACAGTACCTGTGGTTTTCGTAGTGCAATTGTCCACAGGAGGAGAGCCCTGATCCAGGCAGCAAGCAGGGACGTGGTCTGCAACAGTGAATGGAATTGTCCAGGCAGCAGGCAGGAATATTGTCCATAGTCAGTACAGGCAGGGATACTGTCCATATACAGCCCAGGGTCAGTGCAAGTAGAGACGTTGCCAGCAGTGCCAAAATATTGGTCCTGGTAGTAAGCAGGAACACGGCCAGGAAAGAATGGGGACAGGGGTAGAGGCTTCTCCCACCCAAATCTCTTTGAAGCCTCCGAGCCTCCAGACCCTAATCCGGGAATGAGAAAACTAAAAAATTTGTTTTCTTCATCCAGAAAAACTATTCTGGAGCCCCTCACATATGTGAGAACCCTGTGTTCCCACTAGCATAGCAGGGTAAAAGATCAATCCAAGAGGCAGGCAAAAAACGTGGTCAAACAGTCCAGGGTCAGTTCCAGAGCAGGTAGAGGTAGGTACAGTTTAGCGTTAGACAGAAGCGTGGTCGTATAACAGGCCAGGGTCAGTTCCAGAGCAGGTAGAGGTAGGTACAGTTTAGCGTTAGGCAGAAGCGTGGTCGTATAACAGCCCACGGTCAGTTCCGGAGAAGGCAGAAGTATGTTTAGCACTAGGCAGAAGCTTGGTCATATAACAGGCCAGGGTCGGTTCCGGAGAAGGCAGAGGTATGTACAGTTCAGTGCAGTGGCATAAGGGGTGTGGAGGAAAATTATAGGAAATGAGAATAATGTTTACCATACTTCCCTAATAATTTACAAATGTATGGTAACGGCGGAAACATTGACCTATACAGAGGCCTGGTTGGGAAGGACAATCGGGACAATAATACGTGGTGTCTCTTCGAATTCCTTCTCTGGAGCACACCTGGCATTTCTTCTGGCGTCTGTGGCCTCTTTCTTGGCAGGGGACTTTCTCAGGAAAGTGGCGCTCGTGGAGTCTGCTCACGGAATCAGAGCGAATAGGTGCTGGTGGGGTGCTTTCCGGGTACAAAAGGGCAGAAATAATTTCTTCTTGGTAGTGCAGATAGGGTACGGGGTTCTCTGTCGATTTTTGGTAAATAACATAAGTGTTATACATGGCCAAACTGAAAAAATAAATGGACACTTTTTTATACCAGTGGCAGGATTTTCTTGTGGGAAGGTAGGGTTCAATCATCTGATCGTTGAAGTCCACTCCCCCCATAAACAAGTTGTAATCATATATGCACCCTGGTTTCTGGGTTGGGCCATTTCTTCTGGAGACTTCCACGTAGGTATCATTATGGATTGTAGTAAGCATGTGGACGTTTCGTTTGTCCCTCCACTTTACAGCCAATAGCTCCTGGTTCCGCAAAGATGCCGTCTCCCCTCGTCGTAGCCTTTCATTAACGAGTTTTTGCGGGAAGCCCTTTCTATTGGCTCTTACTGTACCACATGCTGGGGTGTCTCTCCAGTGAAGATTGCGGAAGAGGGGCAAGCTAGTGTAGAAATTATCCACATAAAGATGGTACCCCTTTCCAAGCAGTGGATAGACAAGCTCCCAGACCACTCTTCCGCTGGCTCCGATGTACTCTGGGCATTCAGGGGGATTCAGTTGGGAGTTCTTCCCTTCGTACACCCGGAAAGAGTACATGTCCCCCGTGGCTCTGTCACACAGTTTGTACAGTTTTACCCCATATCGGGCCCTTTTGCTGGGGATAAACTGATGCCAAGCCTGCCTGAGAATTTTACAAGGGGCTCATCCACGCAAATATTCTGTTCAGGGGTATATAATTGGGGAAATATTTCAGAGAAATAATTTAGGAGTAGCCGAATTTTAAAAAGTTTGTCATAAGCTGGGTCATTTCAGGGAGGGCACTGGGTGTTGTCATTGTAGTGGAGGAACCGCATAATTATTAGATATCTGGATCTTGGCATAAGGGATGAGAAGACTGGCATGTGGTGGTAGGGTTTGGTAGACCAATAGGAGTACAATTTTTTTTTTTTGAGAGTCCCATTGTAAAAGTTAGGCCTAAGAAAATTCGGAATTCCTCTACTGTTATTTCTCTCCACTGAAAGGGACGGGCGTAACTAGAGCCAGGGTTACTTGCTATGTGCTGCTGTGCGTAGAGGTTGCACTGGGCCACAATGAACGATAAGAAGTCATCGGTGAAAACTACGTGAAAAAAATCAATCATTGCAAAATCATCGGTGTTCACCTGGACACCTGGCTGGGCGGTGAAAGGGGGGATATTTGCTGCTCCGGAATTAGGGGGAAGCCACAGAGGGTTTTGAAGGGCATAGGGAAGGCTGGCATGGCCCCTATCCCTTTGGGGCTGAGATGGTACCCTACTGGCATTTGTTGTAGTGGCTGTGCTCTCGAGGTGGACGGCTGTGCTCTCGAGGTGGACGGCTGTGCTCTCGAGGTAGTAGGCTGCTGCTCCCCGCCACAACGCCTTTTTTTCACGGGCACACATTCCTCTTCCGATTCGGTATCGGACCCGCTGCTTGTAACGGGTTCATAGGCCGACTCCGTATCGGACTGAGACTCAGAGAGCTCCCCGCTGCTCTCATCGGTCATACATAGAAGCTGGTAGGCCTCCTCACTAGTAATTTTTTTTGCCATACTGGTGGCTGGTGAGGCTGCACTGGTGGGCACTGGTGGGCACAGGTGGGCACAGGTGGCACTGGTGGGCACAGGAGGCACTGGTAGGCACAGGCGGCACTGGTAGGCACAGGCGGCACTGATGTGGCACTGCAGTAGCACAGGTGGCACTGATGGGCACAGGTTGCACTGGTGGGCACTGCAGTGGCTCTGGTGGGCACTGTAGTGGCTCTGATGGCACTGGTGTGGTTCTGGTGGCACTGATTAGCACACATACAGGACTGGTGGGCACACAGGCGGCACTGGTGGGCACACAGGTGGCACTGGTGGGCACAGGTGGCACTGGTGGGCACAGGCGGCACTGGTGGGCACAGGCGGCACCGGTTTGGCACTGCAGTGGCGCAGATGAACACTGATGGGCACAGGTGGCACTGGTGGCACTGATGGCACTGATGGGCACTGGTGGCACTGGTGTGGCACTGGTGTGGCACTGATGTGGCACTGGTAGCACTGGTGTGGCACAGAGGTGGCACTGGTGTGGCACTGGTATGGCACAGAGGTGGCACAGAGGTGGCACTGGTGTGGCAGAGGTGACACAGGTGGCACAGGTGGCACGGATGACAGATGGCACTGTTGTGACACTGATTTTGGGCACTATTGGGCACTGTTGGGCACTATTGGTCACTGTTGGGCACTACTGGGCACTGCTGGGCACTGCTAAGATACAAATGCTCACTGTGTGGCACAAGATCGCTCTCCTCTCCTCTCCTCTCACGCTGCATCGGTGTGAGGAGAGGAGAGAGATGAACTTTCAGTGACCTTTCTCTGTTGACATTTATGATCGCTCCGTCATTGGATGGAGCGATCACGTGGTAAAGGTCCGCTGTCATTGGCCCATTACCGCGATCCGTGTTGTGCCCGGTCCTGTGGACCCAGCGAGCACGGATGTTCCTGGATGTTCCCGGGAACGATTCTCTGGAAGGCCGTTAATTAACGGCCTCCCAGTGTTAAGAAACTGCCCTGTAGCCGTTTTTCGGCTATGGGCCGGTTATTAAGTGGTTAGTTTCTGAGAGAGCTGGACCTAAAATTTTCCGACAACAAAATCCGATCATTTAAATTCCGATCGTGTGTAGACAAATCTGACACACAAAGTGCCATGCATGCTCAGAATAAAGACGAAAGCTATTGGCTACTGGCCCATTTATAGTCCCGACGTACGTGTTGTACGTCACCTCGTTCTGAACGATCAGACTTTCTGACAACTTTGTGCGACCGTGTGTCTAAAAGACAAGTTTGGTTCAAAATCCGTCGGAAAAAAATCTGACGGATTTTGTCGTCGGAATGTCCGACTGTGTGCACAGGGCATAATACAGAAGATGTGTTACTGGCCAGGTCATCAGGTGAAAAAAGAGGAGAAAAAAGACTTAAAAAAAGAAAACGAATACAGCCGTCACATCTAATTATTGGTAAGCTGAAATGTATTACATTTATAGTTTCAGGTCTAATACCGCTTTAATTACTATTTAAATGTTATTTTTTACTATTCTTAGAGGAGTCTTGTCTCTGATTGGTTATTTCATATACCCTTCTAAGAGACCTGCAGCTAGGCAACCGTTATATAGTTACCTCCTTTCTTGTACAAAAGGTTTCTTAATTCCATCTTTGCGGTAGAGCCTTGCATATGGGGGAGGGGGATGGGGTGGTTCGAGCTTCACTCCCCTGTCCCCACAGAGAAATACTGATACTGTTTCTAGGCTATTTTGTTTGGTTTAACAGATTTTTGTTTAACCACTTCCCGCCCGCCATATAGCAATATGACTTGCGCAAAGTGGTTGTGTTATTCTGACCATATGATGTGATCAGGGTAACAAGCCGGCTTGCAGCGATTGGTGGTGC
Source organism: Lithobates sylvaticus (assembly GCA_028564925.1). NCBI lineage: Eukaryota > Metazoa > Chordata > Amphibia > Anura > Ranidae > Lithobates > Lithobates sylvaticus. The sequence continues at coordinate 85,407,632 of CM053036.1, read as the reverse complement.
TGTGTGTCAGTCTGCCACACCGCAACACTGATCTCAGTAAAGAGCCTCTGACAGAGGCTCTTTATCACGTGATCAGCTGTGTCCAATCACAGCTGATCACGATGTAAACAGGAAAACCTGTGTATCGGCTTTTCCTCACTCGCGTCTGACAGACGCAAGTAGAGGAGAGCTGATCGGCGGCTCTTCTGACATGGGGGGTATGCACTGATTGATTATAAGCATAGCCCCCCAGAGGATGCCCACCCAGGACCACCAAAGATGCCACCAGGACCACCAGGAATGCCAAGTACTGATGACCACCAGGTATGGCACCCATGGCCACCAGGGATGCCAATCAGTGCCCACATATGATGCCAATCAGTGCCCACCAGCAATGCCTGCCCGTGCCTCCATATCAGTGATGCCCATCAGTGCCACATCAGTGTCCATCAGTGTCGCCTATCAGTGCCCATCCATGCCCATCAGTGCCACCTATCAGTGTCCATCAGTGCCGCCTATCAGTGCCACCCATAACTACTCATCAGTGTCCCCTATCAGTGCCCATCATTGCCACCTATGAGTGCCCATCTGTGCCACCTATGAGTACCATCAGTGCTCCATATCAGTGCCACCTGTCAGTGCCCATCAGTGCTGCCTATCAGTGCCCATCAGTGCAGCACATCAGTGCCCATCATCAGATCCCATCAGTGCCACCTTATTGGTGCCACCTCATCAGTGCCCATCAGTGCAGCCTCATCAGTGTCCATCAGCGAAGGTGAAAACTTACTTATTTACAAAATTTTATAACAGAAACAAATAAAAAACAATTTTGTCCAAATTTTTGGTCTTTTTTTATTTGTTTAGCAAAAAATAAAAACCCCAGAGGTGATCAAATAGCACCAAAAGTAAGCTCTATTTGTGCGAACAAAATTTTAAAAATTGTGTTTTGGTACAGTGTAGTATGACCGCGCAATTGTCATTTAGAAAGTGACAGCTCTGAAAGCTGAAAATTGGTTTGGGTAGGAAGGGGGGAGAGTGCGCTGTATTGAAGTGGTTAAAGGTTATTATATTTTTTTTTTCAGGCACATCAAGATGTTATGTCACTGCCAGGTGACAAGGGGGTTATGTGAGGATCCCTCAAGTATCTTTATCCAATGCTCACACGTGGTAGGTTCAGGGGCTTTCCTCAGTCAGGAGACCCTTGTGTGGTCTGCACTGCAGATGAGAAACATTACCTGTTTCCAAGTTTTACTATGAAAATAGTTTCTTGTAACGTGAAGAGGTTTAGATAATCACAAAAGAGCACTAAGGAAATCTTAAAAGCTTGCACACAAACACAAGTCTACTTCAGGAAATACATCTTACAGAGGCAAATTCCCCATGTATGTGCAAGCTATATGTGGGAGAGGTGAGGTGGAGCCCCATGAGATGGGAGGAAGTGGTGGGTCCTTATACTGCTTCAGAAAAACCCACAGTGCCAAGTTAAAGTCATCCATGCTGACAAATGAAGATGTAAACCCACAATTCAGTTACAACTCGCTTCGAATGAAATAAACCCAACAAACATTTGCATCACAAATTCTCAAAAAATATTGGTGGTCACTATACTTCAGGGCAATTTCAAAGCTGCACATCAGTGCGATTTGCACTGCTGATTTCATTGTGGCTTGTGACTTAATTTAACAGAAGTTTATGCAAGTCACACTGAAATCGGCAACAAGTAGTGCAGGAACCTTTTTCATAATTGCTGTGGCATGAGTGATATGAACGGTTCCATTGCCAGCAATGGGGTGCGACTTGTCATGCGATTTGGAGCTGTCAAATTGCATGACAAGTCGCACTGGTGTGAACGGGGGCTTAAATACAGAGATTACCACAGCAGAAATTGCTATCATTGTATCCAAATTGCTAGCAGCCAAACCCCTAGGCCTGAATGGCTTGACAGCCGGATTTTTTTTAACGTTCTCAAAGATGATCTATTGAACCCTCTACAGTCTCTATCACAATCTGGAATGTGGGGGGATGGTTATTTACAGACTAGCAAGGAGGCATACATAAAAATAATGCCCTAGAAAGGAGTGGACCTTACACAGCCAAGATCCCACAGAACTATCTCACTTATAAATATAAATGCCAAACTCTTATGAAAAAAAATAGCAAAAATTTTGGCAAATCTTCTGCCTTGTTCACAAGTTAGGTTCATTGAGGGAAGGGCCTGGCCATTATCGCTTTGGTGCCAAAATAGCATTTGAAAATATTAGTTTAGCAATGTTTGTTTATGATTATGACCAGACTTGGGTTCTAGGGTCAGATAGTACTCTATTTTCAGTATCAGTATCCTGGAGGTCCTCATCTAGGGAACCCCTTAGCCCCACTCTTATTCGACATCAAACCATCATCTGCATATCTTCTTATGACACATGATTTAGCTGGGGTCAATATACAGTATACAAGGGCATGCATCAAGGGTGCCCTTGATCCCCCTCCTATTCAACATAGCCATAAAACCGCTATTTAGATATATTCTTATGACAACTGATTTAGCTTGGGTCAAAGTTGGCGATGGAAAAATTTGCAAAGCACTCTTCACAGATTACATATTGTTGTTCGCCACCAGACCTACCACCAACAGATTTTTGCCAGTTATAACACATTATTTGGCTTATGTATACTTATCTTGGTGTACAGATTGGCAAAACACTCTCATCTTTATACCACTTTAATTACTCACTTTTAATACCAAAAATTTAGGGAGTTGGAGACGTGGAGAGATCATCCCTTTTCGCTATTAAAAAATGCCTTATAATTAAAAGGTCCACCTTTGTAAAGTTGCTATACCCGCTGAAGACAATTCAATTTTTTGTCTGTGACAAAGGGATGTGATGCACCTTAATCAGCCCATGATGCACCTCCTTTGGAGGCATAAACGTCTATGGATCTACATAACAAAATGGCTTTCCAAGAGCAATGGGGAGGATAAAATCAAACTGTATAATTTAGCTAGTTTAGGAAGGAAAGAAGGGGGCACATCAAGTATTAAACCTTAATTTACTAACATGTTTAATGATGTAATTGTATCTGACATATACAGTATTAAACAGATAAACTCATAGTTATATACAGGCATACCCCACTTTCAATGGGGTTTATTTACTAAAGCTGGAAAGTGATAAATCAGGCTCACTTCTACATAGAAACCAATAAGCTTCCAGGTTTTATTGCCAAAGCTTAATTGAACAAGCTGGGGTTAGAAGCTCATTGGTTTCTATGCAGAAGTGAGCCTGATTTTGCACTCTCCAGCTTTAGTAAATAAACCCCATTGTGTACTTAAAAGTGGGGTATGCCTGTAGTTGGTGAGGTTGAATAAAGACACCAATCTATCCATTTCAACCTGTTTGGGTTTTGGGTGTGTATGTATGTTTATATATTTTTGTCAGGGACCATGAAACAGACGGAGACAGAAAATGTAGTAAAAATCACACGTTTTAATAAAATGGTAAAAATGGTACAACTGGTAAACTTAGTCAAAACGCTAGCCAAATTGGTTATTCAGAACAAGCCAAGAAATCAGGAAGCCAGAGATCAGCCTAGTCAGAGGCAGCAGACAGGATCAGGAACCAGAAGGGACGTCAGCCAGGCAAGTCTTCAACAGGAACACAGCAGAGAGTCTCTAGATATGTTGACCAAGGTGAAGGCATCTGATGAAAGGAACCAGGCAGTTTAAATAGCCAGAAGGGGCTGGCTGTGGTCTTGACTGAGGAGCAGGAGATGATCAACAGGTGACCCACTGTGGAACGATGCCCTAGAAAGGAGTGGCAATTAACCGACAGATGAGCAACCTGAGCACAGAGAAGGAAGGCCTGAGAGCCCAGCCCTGACAATTTTCCAATCGTTAAGATGCCCATATAATTTTTTTAAAAACTATCAACACTCCCTGCTGACACCACTGCTTGTGGAAGGGAGTGCCACATCCTTACCGCTCTGACAGTAAAGAACCCTCTACGCAGTTTAAGGTTAAACCACTACTTTTCTAGTTTCAATGAATGGCTGCGTGTCTTTTTAAACTCCCTGCCATTAAAAAGATGTTTTCCTATGCTAGAATCACCATTAAGATTTTTTATATCACTATCACATCTCCTCTCAAGCGTCTCTTCTCCAGAGAGAATATGTTTAATGCTTGTAGTCAGTCCTCATAACTAAGGTCCTCCAGTTACTTCATTAGTTTTGTTGCTTTTCTCTGGACTCTCTCCAGTTCCAGCACATCCTTCCTGAGGACTGGTGACAAGAACTGGATAGCATACTCAAGATGTGACTGAACCAGAGTCTTGTAAAGTGGCAGAATTATAGTTTTATCTCTTGAGTCAACCCCCTTTTTTATGCATGCTAATATTTGGCTTGCTTTTCTTGCAGCAGCTTAGCATTGCATGCCATTGCGGAGCCTGTCATCTTCTGTTACCTTGAAGCTGCGATGAAATCTGCAGTGCCATATGCAGGCTTATTTTGTCAATAAACCCTTATTCTGACTGATTCCTAAATGTCGTAGAGTAACTGCTCAGGTATGTCTATAGATAAAGAGATAAAGTTACCAACATCCCAAATATTAGAAGGGATGGGGCAAGTAGGACTTTCCCGGTACAGTCAAAAGACATTACAACAATTTTTGTTTAAAACCATTAAAGTTTATTTTACATACAGTATAATCAACATTACAATTTAAAAACATTCGACATTGCATAGTAGATTCCTCTAAGTGGTTAATTCACCTCAATTGGGGGATCACTTAGAGTTTAGGATACCTCCAATCAACATGTGAACACATAAAAGGTCAAACTCTCAACATGTTTCGCGGTTCCTCACTTCTTCAGGAGGGCAAACATGAGAACAGGAGGGCTATACAATAGGAATAATAATAGAATATATAAATACAGGTACAAAACATACTAGAAACAATGATAACTATCCCATATATTCTTAAAATCATTGACAAGAAAGATATCTACCTAAAGGGCTGAACTAGCAAACAGAGGGAACATCAAGGTCAAACATCCCTAGGGGAGCATGGAAGCATATTCAAAGGATCCCTATAAATGCTAAATAGTATAATATAATATAATCATATCAATTCTTGTAATTCTGACTATTAGTCGAATCCAATGGAAATCATTAGATAAACAGATAAAGCATACATACTAATCCTACTATTTCCAATAGGTTAAAAATTCCATTCAAAGGAATCACAGATGTTGAATAGGCGGTGGGACCGATGGAACACGGCTGAATCTTAGACTATTATGTGATTGGATCCAACCAATTCTCTCTAGACAGAGTTAACAGCAGAAAAACGCTGTTGTAATATCTATATTTAGATATAGGAGAAATTACTAATATCCAGTCCAGACATGTAATATTGCAATCAGACACTAGATGGCATATAGGGACAGTGAGCAAGTTATGGGCATACTTTACCCACAGCAAATCAACTAGATTCAAGATCCAGCAGATAAAAGTAGTAGTTGTAGCAAGATGAATTTATTCATCCCAGGGTAAATCCTAGAAAAGATATATATATATATATATATATATATATATATATATATATATATATATATATATATATATATATATATTAGCAAGAATGAAAAAGAGTTAATTTGTTATGTGTGTATGAATACACACACACACACATACAGGTCAGTTGTATAATAGCTGTGCAATACCTAGATGGAGAGGTTCAGCCACGTGCATCCATCACCATATGTCAAATGGATAAGTCAAACTAGGCCCTTTATAATGCTCCAACCTTGCGCACTCTTCCAGCCCGGCCACTGGATGATGACGTCACGAGGCCTGATACCTGATCGCGCATGCGCTGCCAATATCGGCGCACATGTGTTGCCTCATTAAAGCCCTGGACAACAGGGCAAAAGGGGATCCGCTTGTTTACACTGGCAGATCCCCATTCTGCTTCTGTACTAGGTGATCGCTGGAAGACATCGAGTCCACCAGACCCGCAGGCACGCTCCTGCAGCGTGCAGTGGGAGCGAGAGTGTGCTGCCAGCGGCGCACACCCACCCGCAAATGCGCCTGCACGAGCTGCCATACAGGTACGGCGATTCACGCAGCGCTGCCAACCTGCCGCAGAATATGTGCGTGAGCTGGTCGGCAAGTGGTTAATATAATAACCAGACCCTTATCTGGGCATAAGGGCTTGGTGTCTATGAAACGGAGGGCAGCAAGTACCCCCCTCCCCCCATCCTGTACCATACAAGGCCACATGCTTATTATGACACATGGGGTACTTTGGAAGGGGATGGCAAATGCCCTCCCCCTTGCAAGGCACCATGTCCCAGTGGAGAAGAACATAAGCCTCTTCCCCAAGACCGTTCTCCTCAAAGAAACAGGTTTTACGGCATTTTATTAAAGTTTGAACAAGCAGTGGAATGCAAAGTCAACATTAACTGGTTCAGCTATAAACTATACATAATTCAAAACCTCTGTTATGATTAAATTAGGTTAATACTGGTTATTCCACAAAATGAAGATCACTATCATAATTTTAAGACAAAATACTCCTCCCTTCTATAGGACAGCAGGCCTGTGTGGCACATTACTGCTAGGAAAGTGTTTAAAAGGTCATTTTATGTTGCAAAATAAAATATGAGTTATTGAATTGCGGCATGTGGTAAATTTAGAATAGAAAACTGTATCTGATAGAGTGGCAGCTGCATGATCAAAATGACTTTGATATCCCATCGGCCACTCCTCGGACCCCATGATTGATCAAGTCTTTTGTGTCCACAGGAACCAGAAAAGACAGACTGCCTTATCAGTCTGGAGCTCTGCTTTATCATCAAATGAAGAACATCCTCCAAGGTTTATGAGAGCCAACACAGATCTGATGTCTTTTGACTGAACTTACTGGAATTCCCAGAACACAAGGCTTTGTTACTGTGGTATTAAATGGCTGCATTCATTTTTTTACTTTTAGACTCTGTCCTTTATTTTCGCCTGTTGATCTGGCCAGTAATGCCGTGTACACACGACCGTTTTTTCCATCAGAATAAACTCTGATGGTTTTTCCAATGTAGTTCCAAAGGAGTTCCGCTGAAACTGTCTTGCCTACACACGATAACACCAAAGTCTGACCATCTAGAATGCGGTGACGTACGACGGGACTAGAAAAAGGAAGTTCAATAGCCAGTAGCCAAAAGCTGCTGTCTCGTACTTGCTTCCGAGCATGCGTCGTTTTTGGTTCGTCGGAACAGCGGTTTTCACGATAGAAAGAGGAAAGAAAAAAAAAAAAAAAAATTACAATGTTTTTTTTTTTATTATTTTAGGAGCATTCATGCATTTTTTTTTTTTTTTGTGCAACACCACTTTAAGTACTTTCCTTCTTGATCTCTTTTTGTTTACTGTTGCATTATTGTCTCTTTTCCTTTGTAATACCCTTTTTCTGTAAATATTTTCCCTGTCTCTTTGAAGAGCACTGCTATCCTGTAAATCTCTGAAGTTTTCCTGTCTGTCATGACAGTGTGTATTACAGACATTGTAAATTGCTGTCCCCTCAAAATAACGTGATGGTTGTGTGTGAAAATCCCAGTAGATCAGCAGTTTTTTAAATATGCAGACCAGCCTGTCTGCACCAACAACCATGCCACGTTCAGAGTCACTTAAATCCACTTTCTTTCCCATTCCGATGCTCCGTTTGAACCTCAGCAATTCGTCTTCATCACATCTAGATGCCTGTATATATACGTATATACCCTGTATATACACACACACACATATACAGTGTATATATATATATATATATATATATATATATATATATATATATATATATATATATATATATACATACAGTATCTCACAAAAGTGAGTACACCCCTCTCATTGTTGTAAATATTTTATTATATCTTTTCATGTGACAACACTGAAGAGATTACACTTTGCTACAATGTAAAGTAATGAGTGTACAACTTGTAAAACAGTGTAAATTTGCTGTCCCCTCAAAATAACTCAACACACAGCCATTAATGTCTAAACCACTGGCAACAAAAGTGAGTACACCCCTGATGTCCAAATCGGGCCCAAAGTGTCAATATTTTGTGTGGCCACCATTTTTTTCCAGCACTGCCCTAACCTTCTTGAGCATGGAGTTCACCAGAGCTTCACAGGTTGCCACTGGAGTCCTCTTCCACTCCTCCATGATGAAATCACAGAGTTGGTTGACGTTAGAGACCTTGCACTTCTCTACCTTCCGTTTGAGGATGCCCCACAGATGCTCAATAGGGTTTAGGTCCGGAGACATGCTTGGCCAGTCCATCACCTTTAACCTCAGCTTCTGGGTAAAGGCAGTGTTCGTCTTGGAGGTGTGTTTGGGATCTGTATCATGTTGGAATACTGCCCTGCAGCCCAGTCTTTGAAGGGAGGGGATCATACTTTGCTTCAGTATGTCACAGTCCATGTTGGCATTCATGGCTCCCTCAATGAACTGTAACTCGCCAGTGCGGGCAGCATTCATGCAGCCCCAGACCATGACACTCCCACCACCATGCTTGACTGTAGGTAAGACACACTTGTCTTTGTACTCCTCACCTGGTTGCCCTGAAACATGTGTAGCACTGACCCCCGAAGGAGCTGCTGATATTTGATTGGGCCTGTACTCTGCTCTTCCCCCCCCCAGTAAATTGTCTCAACCCACTTGACACAGCTGTGGAACAGTGTTGGTGTGAATCTAGACAACAAAGGACAATCCCACAATAACAGTATACCAATATACTCCACCTGTAGGAAAAGGAACAACACTGCACACCAATTGTAATAACCAGAATGTGATTTTACTAGAACTGGTAAAAATAGTAATTACAATAACTGCACTGCCACACAAATGTAATGTGACAATGCAAGGAATATTCACAAATTCTTAATATGTAAAGTTTGCTTGGTCAACCCTTGCAAGCACGTCTCCAAGTGGGACTAGTACCCAGAGTGACAATGCTCTGACTGGGTTCCTTCCCACTTCCAGCACGCTGACTGATCACAGTAATACAATAGTATACAAATACAGTACAGTACAGTACAGTACACTTTGCTCAATAGCTCCCCCTTTAGGTATGGTGCAGTCCCTTGCTATGGCAACTATGCACAAGGCCTCTCAGTGAAAGATGCAGTCTTTGGTCTTCTGTCTTCGGCTAGCTATTATACTGCAGTGTATTGTAATCCAAGGGTTTTAACAAGAGGAAAAGGTAATATAAGCTGATGGTTTAAACTGTTCCGGTGGTGTGACACACTTATAACTGCCTCCAGTATATTTGTCTCTGAACCGCACAGTGTTGGTGTCTCAGTGAAACATAGGCTTGAGGCCTGCTTGAATTCAGTCTAATTGAGTGCGACCCTTTTGTGGAACTACAGGTCCCAGTAACAATGTAGTATGAGTCTAAGTGTGTAAAGTGCTTTAACAAACTGTGGGCGACAGCCCTCTTACTGCACCAGGTCTGGGAAACTGGAAACCTCCGCTCCGATCGTCTCAGTCCTGCTGCCAGCCAGCGCCGTCACACTGTTCTACTCCGCAAGATGACCGGGACCCTCAAATGGCTCCGTCAGGCGTCTCTAGATCCTTACCGATCCGGTCACACTGTCACTCCAGCACACAGGTATGTGGCAGAGTCGCTGGTTGTTCCGCTCCGCAGTTGATGTAGGCCGCGCTCTCTGGAACACCTCCTCACAGATCCTTGTAGGCAGGCCACGCGCCCAGAAGAGAAAGAAAATGGCCGCGTGGGGCCCTTCATAGCCTACCCAGCATGCAGTTTAGTCACTGAGTGTTCATGGGTAGGTGAGTTAGCATTGTGGGTAGGTAAGTCCTTGTATAATGTAAACAATTGAGTCACTCCCTGTAACATTTTTTCTTATGTTCTTCAAACAGAAAATAAGCAAAGTCCCTTTTACATTTATGCCACTAGATGGTGTCAAATACCAATTTATAACATTGTCCATAGTTTAACATTACATAGAGTGGTGTGAAAAAGTGTTTGCCCCCTTCCTCATTTCCTGTTCCTTTGCATGTTTGTCACACTTAAGTGTTTCGGATACATCAAACCAATTTAAACAATAGTCAAGGACAACACAAGTAAACACAAAATGCAATTTGTAAATGAAGCCGTTCATTATTAAAGGTGAAAAAAAATCCAAACCATCATGGCCCTGTGTGAAAAAGTGATTGCCCCCTAAACCTAATAACTGGTTGGGCCACCCTTAGCAGCAACAACTGCAACCAAGCGTTTGCGATAACGTGCAATGAGGCTTTTGCAGCGTCCTGGAGGAATTTTGGCCCACTCATCTTTGCAGAATTGTCCTAATTCAGTTACATTAGAGGGTTCTCGAGCATGAACGGCCTTTTTAAGGTCATACCACAACATCTCAATTGGATTCAGGTCAGGACTTTGGCTAGGCCACTCCAAAGTCTTCATTTTGTTTTTTTCAGCCATTCGGTGGTGGACTTGCTGGTGTGTTTAGGATCATTGTCCTGCTGCAGAACCCAAGTTCGTTTCAGCTTGAGTACACGAACAGATGGTCGGACATTCTCCTTCAGGATCTCTTGGTAGACAGCAGAATTCATAGTTCCTTTTATCACGGCAAGTCTTCCAGGTCCTGAAGCAGCAAAACAGCCCCAGACCATCACACTACCACCACCATATTTTACTGTTGGTATAATGTTCTTTTTCTGAAATGCAGTGTTCCTTCTACACCAGATATACTTGGACACACACCTTCCAAAGAGTTCCACTTTTGTCTCATCGGTCCACAGAATGTTGTCCCAAAAGTCTTGGGGATCATCAAGATGTGTTGTGGAGAAATTGAGACGAGCTTTGATGTTCTTTTTGCTCAGCAGTGGTTTTCTCCTTGGAACTCTGCTATGCAGGCCATTTATGCCCAGTCTTTTCCTGATGGTGGAGGCATGAACGCTGACCTTAACTGAGGCAAGTGAGGCCTGCAGTTCCTTGGACGTTGTTGTGGGGTCTTTTGTGACCTCTTGGATGAGTCGTCGCTGCGCTCTTGGGGTAATTTTGGGCGGCCGGCCACTCCTGGGAAGGTTCACCACTGTTCCATGTCTTCGCCATTTGTGGATAATGGCTCTCACTGTGGTTCGCTGGATTCCCAAAGCTTTGGAAATGGCTTTATAACCCTTTCCAGACTGATAGATCTCAATTACTTTCTTTCTCAATTGTTCCTGAATTTCTTTGGGTCTCGGCATGATGTGTAGCTTTTAAGGATCTTCTGGTGGACCTTACTGTGTCAAGCAGCTCCTATTTAAGTGATGCCTTGATTGTGAACAGGTGTGGCAATAATCAGGCCTGGGTGTGGCTAGAGAAATTGAACTCAGGTGTGGACAACCACAGTTATAGTATGTTTTAACAAGGGGGGCAATCACTTTTTCACACAGGGCCATGATGGTTTGGATTTTTTTTCACCTTTAATAATAAACACCTTCATTTACAAATTGCATTTTGTGTTTACTTGTGTTGTCCTTGACTATTGTTTAAATTTGTTTGATGTTCCGAAACACTTAAGTGTGACAAACATGCAAAGGAACAGGAAATGAGGAAGGGGGCAAACACTTTTTCACACCACTGTAGCACTAAAAGGCAAAAATACCAGCGCTACACATGCTTGACACCAGCTGAACCAAATAAGTTTATCTTGGTCTCAACAGACCACAGGACATGGTGCCAGTAATCCATGTCCTTAGCCTGCTTGTCTTCAGCAAACTGTTTGCAGGCTTTCTTGTGCATCATCTTTAGAAGAGGCTTACTTCTGGGATGAAAGGCATGCAGACCAATTTGATGCAGTGTGCAGCGTATTGTCTGAGCACAGACAGGCTAACCCCCCCCACCCTTCAACCTCTGCAGCAATGCTGGCAGCACTTATACGTCTATTTCCCAAAGACAACCTTTGGATATGACGCTGAGCATGGGCACTCAACTTCTCTGGTCGACCATGCTGAGGCCTGTTCTGGGTGGAACCTGTCCTGTTAAACCGCTGTATGGTCTTGGCCACCATGCTGCAGATCAGTTTCAGGGTCTTGCCAATCTTCTTATAGCCTAGGCCATCTTTATTTTGAGCAACAATTCTTTTTTTCAGATCCTCAGAGAGTTCTTTGTCATGAGATGCCAATTTGAACTTCCAGTGACCAGTATGAGGAAGTGAGAGTGATAACACCAAATTTAACACACCTGCTCCCCATTCACACCTGAGTCACAGGTCACATGACACCGGGGATGAAAAATGCCTAATTGGGCCCAATTTGGACATTTTCACTTAGGGGTGTACTCACTTTTGTTGCCAGCAGTTTAGGCATTAATGGCTGTGTGTTGAGTTATTTTGAGGGGGCAGAAATTTTACACTTATACAAGCTGTATACTCACTACTTTACATTGTAGCAATGAAAGATATAATAAAATATTTACAAAAATGTGAGCGGTGTACTCACTTTTGGGAGATACTGTATATATATATATATATATATATATATATATATATAACTTCAGACATAAAGCTGAATACTGTTGCAATCCTTGAAAACCTCATCTATAAATAAAGTAAACGATGGCATAAATTAAGATAGGATACAGAAATACAATCCAATGACATTATTGCAAAGGAAATTCCGTTAATCACACATAAACTTAAAATATGCTTTAGAACTATACGATGAGATAAGCTAAGTCTACAAAAAAAAATGACTCCAATTGTCTTTAGAAGATCAACTATATAACCGAGTCATTCCTACCCTTTTGCTGGAAACTAACTGTACCCTTAAGGGTGACTCTCTTAATCATGTGCGGGATGGATGTATGGTGCAGAAGGTACTGAGCTGGCGTATAATCTGGAGTAAAGTTTGTTATTTTTGTGATGAGCCGATGAACTTCCTTCCAATATGGTTGGATTAAAGAGCAATCCCACCAGATGTGAAGGAGAGAACCAAGCTCTAATTTGCATCTCCAAAATTGCGGAGAAAGAGAAGGATGGCATTTGTGAATTCGATCCGGTGTTCTGTACCATCTGGAGTATATCTTATACACATTTTCTTGAGCGGAAACATTTAAGGAGCCTTTATGAATATTAGTATATATGTTTTCCCAATCCTTATGAGTGATATCTAAGGACAGATCTCTAGCCCATTTCTTACATGTCACATCATTTACAGAAAATGTATCCGGAAACATTAAAGAGTAAGCAAAAGAAATAAGGTGTTGTTGAGGGTCTGTTTTGGTGCATAGTTCTTCGAACGGAGTACTATCTCTATACCACTGAGTTTGGGATTTTGAACTTTGCAAAAAGTGTCTTATTTGGAGGTATTTAAAGAACGGGATATCCGCCTACGGGAAACGGGTTATAATGGCTTGAAAAGACATCAGCTGACCCTTATGGTAAAAAGAAACAGCTCTTAAGGGACCCACTGCAGATATATCACCACTGGTTTTAAATGAGATACCCGGGGGAAAGTCCGGATTCTGATCTAATGGGGTTAATGGGCCTGGTACTGAGGCAATGTGTATTTTTCTGCATACCGAATGAAAAATTTGCATCGTGGGCTCTATTAGAGGGTGTGATTTATATTCCTGCGACGACTTGTGTAACTCAAGCCAAGGTAAATGACTCAAGGGAAAATTATAAAATGATTCTTCCACACCTATCCATGCTTTTGTCTTGTAATATAAGTACCAATCCACCAATCTAGTCAGATGACACGCCCAATAATATTTTTGTATGTCCGGAAGGCCTAATCCCCCCTTCAATTTTGGGGAAACTAGTTTGCCCCAATTGACCCAAGATGGTTTCTCAGCCCAAATAAAGTTTAGGCATAGTCTCTTGTATGTGGAAAAGAAAGCTGGCGGTAGCTTAATAGGGATTGTTTGGAGTAAATAAAGGATTCTTGGGAGCACATTCATTTTTACAATCGACGCCCTTCCAAACCAGGAGAAATTGTCCTTGTTCCAGTCTAGGAAGTTCTTCTGAATCGTTTTTAGAATGGGGGCAAAATTTTTATTATAGAGATCCGATAATTTAGATGGCAGTTGAATTCCCAAGTATGTTATATCTGAAGTATCCCACCCGAATGGAAAGTTGGCTTGACATTGGCAGGGAAATATTGAGTGCTTTGGATTTGGAAAAATGTATTTGGAAATTTGAGATTTCTTTAAAGAAGTTGAAATCTTTCAAAACATTAGGCATAGTGATGACAGGCTCAGTAAGGAATAAAAGAATGTCATCAGCATAAGCTGCTATTTTGTACTGTTTTTTAGCTATTTCGACTCCTTAAAAATCTCTGTTGGCTCTGATTTTGCGCAGCATGGGTTCCATGGTCAATATAAATATAAGGGGGATGAGGGGCATCCCTGTCTAGTTCCATTCGACACAGAGAAGGCGTCCGACAGAAGGCCATTTACCTTGATTTTCGCCGTTGGATACGAGTATAGAGTCAATATATAATTCAGCATGCGATCTTTGAAGCCTATTTTACGTAAAACTTCCGTCATGTAGTCCCAGGCCACCCTATCGAACGCCTTCTCCGCGTCGAGGGAAAGGAAAAATGCTGGGGTGTTGGAAGAGAGCCTTAAGGGTGTTGTCCCTAGCCTCTCGGCCGGGGACAAAACCCACCAGTCCAACTAAATCAAAGAGGGGATTAAAGGAAGGATACGATTAGTTAAAATTTTTACGTAAAGCTTAACATCAACATTTATAAGAGAAATGGGCCTGTAATTAGAAAATAACGAATTATCCTTGTTTGGTTTTGGTAACACTTCTATATGAGCTTCCAAGAGATCTTTATTTTTGCTCGAGAGGGCATCTAAGGAATTAAAGGTCTCAAGGAACCATGGTAAGAGAGTGTCAGTGTATGCTTTATAGTAGCTCACCGGTAGGCCATCTGGTCCAGGGCTTTTGCTTGGTTTCATCAATTTAAGAGCTCCTAAAGCTTCATCTTTGGTGAGAGGTTTATACAAATCAACAGCCTGTTCATCTTAAATAGGATGCGGACCAAATTGTTGCAGGAAATCCTGAGTCACCTTTTTCCTAGCATTGTGCATTAATAGCTATTAGTTCTCCCCTTATAACACATTTATGTGCCGCCAAAAGGATAACCGGGGTGATTTTGGAGGAAGCATTCTCCTGAAAATATTGCTGTAAGCGATCATCTAAAAGTTGTACGTTTATTGGGTCTGTCAGAATAGAGCCGTTCATTCGCCATGTTGAGTGTCTAGCTTGGGAAGAAGAGAAGGCAATGGTAACCGAGATGGGGTGGTGATCAGATATGACCATCGGGTCAATTAAGGCATGATTAATTAAATCCAGATCTGTTTGGGACAAGAAAAAGTAGTCTATTCTTGTATATCTGAGGTGCGGAGGGGAGTAAAATGTAAAATCTTTACAATTTGGATTTAACGTGTGCCAAGTATCATGTGCCCTATGTGTGATAGAGGAGACTCCTGAGGACGTGTCTAGTGAAGGATTCACCCCCAACTATAAGCATACCTGTAAAAAATGTTGAGAGATTTTGTAAGGTTTCCCGGAAAAATGGAACATGTTGTTTGTTTGGAGCGTATAAATTAGCTAATGTAACAGGTTTGTTATATAATTTGCCTTTTAAAAAAATATACCTAGCATTTGTATCAATCAGTGAATCCTGTAATTGAAAAGGACAATTTATGGATAGTAGAATGGACACTCCCTTTGATTTGGACTCAGGGTTAGTGTCATTAAATACCGTTGGGTAATCTGAATTGGAAAGTTTAGGGGTACTAGCTGATCTGAAATTAGTTTCTTGGAGGTATACTATATCTGCTTTAGCTTTTTTTAACAACAAAAACAGCTGTGATCTTTTTTCGGGAGTGTTAAGACCCCTAACGTTTAATTAGTATAGCTTGACCTGGGGCAGAGGGTAGTGCCCTCCTGGGAGGGACATGTTGCTTCTCAAATTAATCGAATCAATATTGAAATATCTTAAACAGTACAAGTAAAGGGAAAAAAGGGGGATAGACCTAACAGAGAAGTTAGATTAGATGTCCTTTAAATGTGATTAGGTCTTGAGCAATAACCGAACAGGATACGGGTACTACCCTATACCTGCAGGAGAAAGATCGGAAAGGTACAGAGCAAGGCCCAAGAGAGCCTATAGAATATAGGGTCCTCTTGACCAAACTACTGTGTGGGGGTTGGACAAAACCTCACGGAAAAAAGGAGAATGAGTATTATGAGATACCACTATTACCCATGCCCATTGCTTATAACCGTGCGATTCAAGAGAGACCATGAAAAAAATAATCAGTTTTACCGGTAATGTACAAAAATTAGGGTGTATGAATACCGCTTATTTAGCTAAGCCTATATACCACTGCATCTCTAACAGAAGGACCTTTTCTGATCTGGAGAATATAGAGTGATAAAAATACAAATGAGAATAAAATAAAATGACATAAAAGTGATACCACCTGTGTATTAAGCTCCTTAATGAACCACTTAACATTTTCTATATAATCAATTAAAGGTTATTTAAATGGTTTCCCTGGTATTGAGCACTGACCTAAACAGAGTTTAATCCTCAACATTAGTGATATGACAATGTTATCATATTCCATTCAAGCAAACTAGGAGTCAAGTGTCTCTGTCATACGAATAATGAAACAGTATTTTAAAGGCAACTTATGCCCTGATTATATGGTGCAAAAAAAAAAAACCCTGGCTTGGCTATTCCAAACTGTTGGGATACTATATTATTAGTATTTTCGCCAAGAATGTATTATGATAAATATGGTGGCAACGCAACACATGCAGCGAATTCATTTAACAATAAGGGACATCTTACCCAAAAGAGATCTAGAATATAATAAAATGAAACGAAATATAATAAAATTTGAGCCTTGATAAACCATAGAACTTCTCACAGGTCATATCTAATCCATATTAAACATTAAAGGCAATATCAAGAGTAAATGTTTCTCAAATGTAGAACAAGAGTGAATTCTACTTCAAAGTCCCCTGTGAACTTTATAAGCTGGATGGTAGATAATATTCTCTACCAGCTGCAGACTCTGGGGAGAGGAGCTAAGGGGGGGGGGGGGGGACATATGGTGTAGCAGAACAATGCACGAGAAAACAAAACAAGGTAAGTAAGGTTATTGAGGAAAACCTATGAGGGTATCTATTATTGCACCTGAAACATGAAAAAAAAAAAACTGACCGAGGAGTCAAAGTGCCCAAATAGCATAAAAGTTAGTGTTAATGAGCTCTGTTACGTTGTGACCCATTGTCTCGCCTGGCTCGTCGGGGTCGTGGAGATTCGGGAGAGCTGGTACCATAGTGTTGTCTTCTGTTGGGCTCCTCTGACCTGTCGTCCGAAGGTGATCTGCGTCTACGATGACGGGTCTCCTGAGCCTCTATAGGTTCTTCATTGCATTGCGCTGTTTTGGCCGAATATTGCCGAAATTCCGCATACCAATTTGGGACTGCAACCAGGGGGATACCCATGGTGGAGCAGAAGGTCGGTAATTCTTCTGGAACTCTCAATAGGACCGTGCGCCCCGAAATGTAGCCGAGAGCCCAAAGGGGAATTTACAGCTGTATGGAATATTTTTAGCATGCAGGGTGTCCAACAGAGGTTTTAGGTCTCTCTGGTTCTTTAAAGTAATGTCAGAAAGGTCTTGATATATGTGAATCTCCATGCCATTGTGCATAATGTGAATTCTGTCTCTCGCTTTGCGGAGTATGTCTTCTTTAATTTTGTAATCAACCAGACAGCACACCACATCTCTGGGGAAGGGGTCATTCTCCCTGCCTTTAGGCTTAAGGGCCCTGTGTAATCTTTCCATTTCAATTAAAGTGTGCCCTGGTCTGTCCAGCAGGTCATTGAAAATTGAAGTAATGACAGGTAGTAATTGTTCAGGCACCACTGTCTCCGGTAGTCCTCTGACCCTCAAATTATGTCTCCTACCCCTGTTATCTAAATCTTCTGTATGTCTTTGGAGGTCTCTGAGGTGTAAAGTGTGGGCATCTATTTTGTGAGACATTCTGCGCAGAATAGAGTGATGCTGGGCGGTGGTACTTTCTACCTCATGAACTCTGTCAGCAATGGCACGAATGTCTAAGCGCAGGTCTGCTATGGCTGCTGACAGAGTATCTTTAATGTCTGCTGCCACTGACCTGAGGTCCAGGAGGCTCGGAAGAGCCATTGCTAGAGCTGAAGCAGGAGCTGCTGAGGCCGCTGACACTTCTGAGATAACTGGGGAGTATTCATTCTGCCTTCTAGGTCTGCTATACTGAGGCAGCGGCGGTGTCTGTGAGGGAGCCTGGCGGGACGCCGCCATATTGATTTCCTATGTTCTGAACGGCTTTGGGATATAGCCGTTTGTACCGCCTTGAGATCTCCTTGGTGAGTGGGAACGGGAGGTGGAGGATGTCCGCGAAGCTGTGCCCATATTCACAGGACCGGGTGAGTGCTTGTAAATCTCTCAGAAGCAGAGTGGCAACAGTAATAGCGGGAGCTAGCCTTTCAGGCGTCCATTTTCCCGCGAGGTTCGGCCATGCCCCCTACTGTATATATATATATATATATATATATATATATATATATATATATATATATATATATATATATATAAAAATAATACATTTTTTTAGTTACATAATAAACAAAGAGTATATGTAAATTATATAGTTAAATGTGTAGTTGTGTAGTTAATTATAAAGAAAGTGATGCAAGTGATTAGAACATTGTATTTGGATTAACAAGCCCTTTTTGATCATTTTAATGTTTCAAATATTTTTTTTTTTTAAAGAAGAAAATAGACAAATAAGGAATAGCGAGCCATATAGGGTCAAACACATAATATGATTACATGAACAATGCTACCACAGGCCCAAAATGGCTACACTGGCACATCAGATGTATAATGTCATCCACAAAAGATCAATGTAACATCAGTCATACATAGAAAATAAACAATATATTCAACCCTTCACAGGAAAACATAACACTGGATTTTAGACCACGTGGCAAGTACATGACATGCTAATATTAACTGAAACAGACGAGCAACAGAAGAGAAAAGAGAGGGGGAGTAGAAGAAAAAAAAGTGAAAACACAGTGACATCAGGATCTGAGCATTCAACCACTGAACCATAGACTTGGCTGGTTCCAAATACACCTAGAATAGTCAAAATCAGACTAGGAGTATGATTTAAAATTGTCAGAGTCCATGTAGAGCAGCCAAGGACAACAGATGTCAAAATGGGCTTTTGTTCTCTCACGTAACTGCACCGTCAGTTTCTCAGCATTCATAATGTGGCACAATTTCTTGGCCCACTTAGCAATTGTGGGGTTAACAGAAGATTTCCAGTGGTGTGGTATAACTGTGCAAGCTTCGAATAAAAAATAGCAAAGGAGGCCCTTCTTAATGAGTGAAACAGATCCAGGTAGGATTGTCAGAAGAGCAATTTGAGGGGTGCTTGTGACTTAAGGTGACTTAATGAAATAATGCAAAACATTGTACCAAAGAGATTGAAGACCATGGCAATCCCACTAGATGTGTCCTAGGGTAGCATTGTCTCCCCCACATCTCCAACAGTTGTCTGGAATTGAAGGTAGCATTCTAGCCCCTATCATGATTAATTCAAAATTATTTCCTTAGTTTATCTTAATACATTATTTTTCTCCAAAGATTTTTGACCCCAACTTTAATTTCTTGATTTTTCAAACTATATATTATTGGGTTCAATATTGGAATTATTACACTAGATAAAAGAGCAAAAAACTTGTCCCTTGCTGGAGAATAGCTTGATGTAGGTCTCATGTATAAAATAAATAATGTCCCATAGAAAATAATAACGCAAGTTAGGTGAGAGGAACAAGTAGAAAATGCTTTACGCTGACCTTCAGATGTTTTAATCTTTAGAATTGTGGAAATAATAAACATGTAAGATATTATGGTAGACAGAAAAGCATTAAATGTAATCAGTACACCCTCTATATAATTCATAATTTCAACATTAAATGTACTGCTACAAGTAAGCTTCAGTATAGGGGCAATATCACAATAAAAATGATCAATGAATCTCAAGCCACAAAAGGACAGTTTAGAGATTAACACAATATGTCCTATAGTAATTACAAAACTAAAGGTCCATGCCAGAGTAGCAAGTGATGCACACTTAACTAAACTCATTAACAGAAAATATCTAAGCGGATGGCAGATTGCTAAATATCGATCATATGCCATGACCTCCAGTAGGAGTACCTGTGTACATGTCAGTGCTATGTAGAAATACATTTGGGTCATGCATCTAGCAAAAGAAATACCATTGTTGAATGTGACCAGCATGTTCATTACATTTGGTAAAATATTTGAAGCATATATGATGTCTGCAGCTGAAAGGTTCATCAACAATATATACATGGGAGTGTGCAAATTGGTATTTCCTAAAATAATGGTAAATATACTTAAGTTCCCAAAGATGATGCTAAAATAAATGAGTAAGCAAATCAGAAATACTGGTAAGCGAGCCGCTGGGACATCAGTTAGACCTCTGATGGAGAAACCTGTTCCATTGAATTTGCCTTCTAAATTCATTTTCAGAGTGATTTATATCTTCATAAGGATCTAAACAAGAGAAAAATGTTGTTGATGTTTGAAAAGCAGATCAGAAGACTAGAGAAAGAGCTACAGTTTTTTGCCTCACATGCCATTTAAGTATTTGTCCGTTTATAGCAGTGGTTCTCAACTCCTTTCTTCGGGACCGACTAACAAGCCAGGTTTGCAAGATAACTGAAATACATCACAGGTGATCTAATTTGCTGCTCAGTGATAGCAGTATTCTAGCCTGCATATCCCCAAAGTAATACTTAAAATCTGGCCTGTTAGTGGGTCCTGAGGACAGGAGTTGAGAACCACTGGTTTAAAAGCTTCCTCAGCTAATTGTGACGTTTTTTGGAAAAGAGAAACTAATATGATATGAATTAGCTTTGTCTATGTTATAGGACCATACTTAGTAAGATCCTAAGAGTATGATTAGTAGGCTTATGCAGTCTTTGCCTCTACATGCAAATGATAAGATATGCCCACATTTAGTGGACCTTTCCTTGTTAGGGTCCCCTCTCCTTCCCTAGTGTTTTTGTAATATAACATATTTAAAACAAGTGTGATCTAATCTCTTGCATAAAATAAAATAATTTTTTTAATAAATAAAACAGAAGAAAGACCTGGTAATGTACATCTTTCTCTATATTTGTTAGTGGATGGTCACAACAGGTTAACTTTGAAAGGAATGTTCATACACTGTCTCAACAGTAGTAGACAGACAGGCAGTGTTAAATCATAACATCATTCATCTCCGCTCTGGGCTAAACTTTCTACACATCCAAAAAGAGAATTAGTCAGATGTAGATTAATAAGTTATTGGGGCATCTACAATACTTTGGAAATAGAAAACATAATGTTTCTACTTTAAAAAAAAAAACAACTATATTGCTATTCTCAATCAATAACATGTGGTTATTGTGTTTAATGTTAGCAAATACAGCAAATAATATGCAATTTACTTGTGATGTGTTGTATAATAAATGATCCCCTTTTCATTGTTATACTGCTTTTGTGGGTCAGTTAGGCAACTTTATAGTACTTACACGTTCCTGGAAAATGACATTGAGATTGAGAAACATTTGGATAGTTTGTTTTAAATTATTTTTAAGAGGTTCACCAAAGCCTACAGGTAGTACAGTTTTCCTAAACAGCCAGGGCTCATTTGTATAGTTTGTTTTATAAAGGATATTATGAAAACAAAGAATTGAAATATAAAAAATTGTACTTACCTATACATATATGTGTCCGAATGCCTTATCATATATAAGGATATAGAACGGCAGGATAGAACATAAAGATAAATGTAAGTCTTGTAAATTCAAAGGCCTCCTATTTATACTGTGTAAGACAAATTAACATCTCTGTTGAGAGATGGAAGTATGGGGATTAAAACTATCATTGACTCTTTGTATGCAGGACAAAAACAGCTAAACATCTATAATGATTAAAAAAAAAGGTAAACTTAAAAGGGAAAATGTAGCCTTTCAATCCCTTTTTTATTAAAGATTAACAGGGAACACATTCAGCCAATCTAAGCAAAATGTTGGCTTTGACTCATTTCTTTCCTAAAAAAATTCTTGATAACCCAAGCAGATACATGGATTTAGGAAATTGCTGGATGTTGGAGAATCAAAAAGGCACCACATCCCTTTTGTAAAGAGAAGATAGTGGGACTTTAAAGGTGCCTAGAACCAATCAGAAAACAATATATACATAAAAAAATTATTTATACAAAGTTGAATAAAATCATCATGATATTATCATATAATAACCATATGTAAGAGAAAGACTGCAGTATTTTCTTGCTCTACATGCCTTCCTCAGGAGATAAGTACTGCATATATGGTCACTACAGATTAAAAACAGATCATTAGCATCATGAAATAGTATACACAATTATATAGATAACATAAAAGAAACAAAGAAAAAACATAATAGAAATTCTCAAAATGGCATAAACAAAGGAGCCCAGAGGATCCCCACCTGATAGTACCATGCATCCAAAAAAGGCATCAAATTACGGCTCAGATGTCAGGAGGATATTGACATTTTGGGAGATATCTGGTGCACCACAGAGGGTGATAGAGGAACCCCAGTGTACATGGGCCTGTGGAGTAGGAGGATATAGGATATAGGATATGCTTGTCAGCACTCTATTATATATTAAAAAAAAGTATCTAATATTTAGGCTCACACTTAGCTAAACTATTGAAATTGTCTTAAAAAAATACCTCTGGGGTCCCTTATGGCCAACATAGCCATGATTCCAAAAAAGATGAGCAAGATGTAAAAAAAAAATTGGACTGATTTCTTTATTAAAGAGGAACTGGGGGTTAGATTTTAAAAAAAGGTCACAAAGTGTCCGGCTGGGGGCCTCTATTTATACCCACCAGGCTGTTCCTGCTTTCTGGCTCCTGTATTGGATAGATTTCTTTACTGATAAGTATACTTTTGATTGAACTTGTTATGTGATACAAGCTGCACATTTAGTCACTGGTCTTCCAAATATCAATAGAAAATGATGCCACATATTCTAATGACCCATTGTTTCAACTGCTTCTCGGTATTGTGGAAGACATATGTGAGAAATATTTTGGATGTTCATCATGATTTGTGGAACTGGTTAATTATGAATAATATACTGTATGTCTACAAGCTGTGAGAAACTGACAACACTGAAGAGTGCACATAGACGCCTTTCGACATCATTCATTATTGAGATTTGCATTCGATGTGGGGCTGGCTATGATGGAAATATATTCCACCATGCAGTGGGACATTGTCTAAACATTAGTGCTTATATTTAAACATGTGCAGTTTGTTTCATTCCAAATCGAAATTTGGACAAATGTTTAGTTATTCGGAAATTTGGATGTATCCAAATTTCCGAATGACAAATTTAAACAAACTCGAAATATCGAAATGAAATTTCGACCAAAATTCAAATTTGAATTGTTTTCAAATAAAATTTGAATTTCCGAATAAAATAAAATTGAATAGGAAATAAAGGAATAGAATAGAATATAAAATAAAAGGATAGACTATAATAGAGTAGAACAGAATAGAAAACAAAATAACAGAATAAAATAGAATATAAAATAAAGGAATATAATAAAAAAATAATAGAATAGAATAAAATAGAATATAACCATCTTCTTAAATTCATGTTTCAAGTAGAATACATTTGAATAGAATAGAATAGAAAGAAATAGACTAAAATAAAATAGAAAGAATATAACCTTCTTCCAAAATTTGAATAGAATACATTTTATTTTGGAAAGAATAGAATAAAAATTAAATAGAATAGAACAGGATAGAATAGAACAAACAATAGAACAGAAAAGAATAGAATGGAATAGAAAGAATATAACCATTTCCCAAAATTCAAATAGAATATAAATGAATAGATTCAAATAGAATAGAAAAAACAATATAAAAGAAATAGAATATATCATGTTCTGAAATTAGAGTTTGGAATAGAATAAATTAGCATTTGAATAGAATAAATTGGAATAACATAGAATATAAAAAAAATAGAATATAGACTAGAATATAAAAAAACTATAGAAAAATCAATAGAATAGAATGGAATAGAAGAATATAACCAAAAAATCTTACGAAATTCAAATTTTTAATAGAATATATTACAATAGAAAGGAATAGAATAAAATAGAATAGAAAATGAACGGATAGAATAGAAAAGAATAGAATAGAAAAAACAATATAATATAATGGAATGGATATATAATAGAATATAATAGAATAAAAAAGAAAGGAATAGAATAAAAAATGAATGGATAGAATAGAAAATAATAGAATAGAAAAAAAACAATAGAATATAATGGAATGGAAAGAATATAACCATCTTCCAAAATTAGAATTTTGAATAGAATAAATTTGATTTTGAATGGAATTTAAATAGAATTCAATTCAAATTCGACTGAAAATCGATTGAGTTCAATTGGAGTGAATTCGGAAAATTAAAATCTATTTGAATTGCAATAAACAAAATTAATTCGGAAAACAAATTTAACACATTTAACTAAACAAATTTATGTAAATAATGGATTGAGACTCTCACCCCTCAGAGTCCACAGCAGCGGAGCGGAGACCTCCCCTTACTGTCGGTCGGACGGAGCTGATGACCGGAATTAAAACAATTTTTTTTCTGTCTACTTATATTAAAGTAGTAAGGGGAAGGGGACCACCCCATTTTTGGAATTTTGTGTGACACTTTTTTTGTTTTGTTCCAATACACACAAAGGGAACAAACATGTGTATAGCAAAACACGTGTTACTGCAATACTTTTCTGTGAGAAATACTTGATTTTCTGGAAAAATGTATGGGGTGCCAACAATTTCAGCCATGACTGTATATTATATATACATATACATAGATGATTGATCAACATGTTGATGCCAGCCATGAGGGCCTAGGTGGAGTACTCTACCAGGAGCATGAAGAACAGCTACGACCAGTGGCCTATGTGAGCCGGAGCCTGACCCCCTCCGAGAAGAACTATCCCACTCACAAGTTGGAGTTCTTAGCCCTCAAATGGGCAGTTGTTGACAAGTTGAGAGACTACTTGTATGGGGCCGAGTTTACTGTAAAGACAGATAACAACCCCTTGACCTATCTATTCACCACCGCCAAGCTGGATGCAACTGGACACAGATGGTTGGCGGCGTTGTCTGGATTCAATTTCAGCCTCAAGTACAGGCCAGGGGCTGGAAATAGGGATGCAGATGCCCTGTCCCGAAGATCCCATGTCATGGTCGATGACTGGGAAGACTGGACCCAAGTGGCACCAGATGGAGTGCGAGCCCTTTGTCAAGGGGCTGAACTTCAAGCCAGAGGAGGATCCAGAGCTGAAGAAATAGGAGTTACCACAGTGGGAGTCCCAAAGTGTTACTGTGGGGTAACTCAACTGGCAGAGGAGTGCCTACCGAAGCTGTCCAAGAAGGAGCTGAGGTGTGACCAATTGGAAGATCCCATGGGGAGATTGGTCCTGGAAGCCCTGGAAGACAAGAGTCCAGAGGGACTTCGCCTTCACCCTTCTAAAGAAGCTCGCCTATTGAGGAGAGAGTTGGACAAGTTGCAGGTGCATCAGGGGGTAGTCTACCGAAGGGGCCCCTCTGATGGACCAGAAGACAAGTGGCAGTTGTTTCTCCCAGAGAAGCATCGAGAGACTGTGCTGATTGCCTTACATGACCAGCATGGTCACTTGGGAGCAGAGAGAACCTTCCAACTTGTCAGAGACCGGTTTTATTGGCCCTGCATGAGGGCCGAAGTGGAGGAGTATTGCCATTCCTGTGCAAGATGCATTCAGAGAAAGACTTTACCCCATCAAGCTGCCCCAATGGGCCACCTACAGAGTGAAGGCCCAATGGATCTGGTATGCATTGATTTTCTCTGCCTTGAACCCGATTTGAGCGGATTGGGAAATGTTCTGGTGGTAACCGACCATTTCACTCGTTATGCTCAGGCTTTCCCAACCAAGGACCAGAAGGCCTCTACAGTAGCCAAAGTACTTTTGGAGAAGTACTTTGTTCACTATGGACTGCCACAGAGAATCCATTCAGACCAAGGAAGGGACTTTGAGAGTCGCCTGATCAGGAAGCTACTAGATTCTCTGGGAGTAGAGAAGACTAGAACCACACCGTATCACCCTCAAGGTGATGCCCAGCCTGAAAGGTTCAACAGGACCCTATTGAACATGTTGGGAACTTTGGAAACGGAGAAGAAGCAACATTGGAGCCAACACATATCAGCTCTAGTGCATGCTTACAATTGCACCACAAGTGATGTGACAGGTTTCTCCCCTTACCGGCTTATGTTTGGGAGAGAAGCAAGATTGCCAGTGGATTTGGCCTTCGGCATATCCTTAGACCATGCCTCTGCTGCCTCCCACAAAGGATATGTGGACAGACTGAGGCGCAGTTTGAAGATAGCTTATGAGAAAGCTCAAGCGGCCTCTGACCAGAGGGGGGCCCGAAATAAGAGGAACTTTGACCTGAAAGTTAGAGTACAGGACCTACAGCCTGGGGACCGTGTACTGTTATGCAATCTAGGGATCCCTGGAAAACACAAGATTGCTGATAGATGGAGATCAGAGCCATATATCATCTGTAGAAAACTTCCAGGATTGCCTGTCTACAAGTTGAAGCCAGAAGGAAGAGTGGGGCCATTGAAGACCTGGCATAGGAATCATTTGCTCCCACTCACTGAAGCAGTCAGAATGCCTCCAGCAAGAGACGTACCTGAATCTGTTTCCATTCTGGATACCCCCAGGCCTAATACTAGGTCTCAGACGTCCCAAGTTAGGGGTGGTGAGGACCCCCAACCTGAAGAAGAAAGAGGAGAACTTGAATGGCTATGGCCTTCCTCAACCCCAGGAAATTCTGCCATAGATCTTCCACCTACTGAAGATGTGGAAGATAACACATTGAACCCAGAAGCCACAGAGTTTGTGCCATTCAGTGATGTGCCTGAGTGCTGGGAAGATATCCCTGGTCTCTACCCAGAACAAGAAGAAGATGTTCCAGAACCAGAGATGTTGCCAGAATGTGTTCCTGAAGAAGTTCCAAGAGAACAGAGAGCTCGCAGGAGTGTGAAGCCTCCCAAGAAGTTAACTTACCCAAGATGGGAGAAAGTTCAGAGGACTCTGTTACTACAGCAAGGAGAAATGCTGAAAGCCCTGGCCCATCCACTGCTCATTTGGTGGAGGGCAACCCCAGCTCACTCTCTGGCACAGTTAAACAGGTCGCCCACACTGAAGTGACCTGTAGACAGGACAGCTCCCCATCTTATGCCAATTGGTGGGAAGCTCCTCTGTCCAAATTATGTGAAAATGTTGTTCCCGAGAAGGTTTGTAGTTTGAACACTGTCTTTGGGGACCAAAGATTCAAAGTGGGGGGAGTGTGTAGCGGGGTTCTACCCCTTTTAGGCTTAGAGACTACATCTCCCATAATTCCCCAGGCTCCCAGGCTGCTTGCTTCCGCCCGGGAGACTGCTGGGGGAGGCTATAAAAGGGAAGAGCGGAGACCGCCTCTTCCTCTTGGGACACTTCCTCTTCTGAGGCCTGACAGGACTGGCCTGCCTCTGCTGACAGAGCTTGTGACGCGGAGACTGCAGCCAGCAGAGACACCTGTGCGGACCGGAGCTGAAGGCCTGAAGCCTGGGCCTTGCAGCCGATGGAGTGAGACTCTCACCCCTCAGAGTCCACAGCAGCGGAGCGGAGACCTCCCCTTACTGTCGGTCGGACGGAGCTGATGACCGGAGTCCAGGGCTGTGACTGAGGAGACCGGACGCCGCCATTGAAGAGACCAGAGCCGCCATTAGAGGGACCGGATCGGAGGACGGTACCCCAAGGATTGGTGAGAGAGCCAGAAGGCTCATCCTGCATTTACACACACGTTTTATGCCTATTGAACTGCCTAGGCGCAATTTACCTCAGAGCAGCAATGTTACTTTTGTGGATTACAAATGACACCATTTAAAGTTACATGTGCACCACCTCTACAGATTTATTGCCGGTGAAGAACACTGTACTAGTACAAGGACTGAGCTCTATTGCTAGGGATCAGGCCTGGTCCATTAGGTAGGCGCAGATAGATTGATTGCACCTCAGGGGTGTATAGCAGACGGTCGCCAAATTGCCGGGGGTTGGTGGAGCTGTACTCAGGGACCCAAAACAAACCAGCGGCTCTCTTAACTGGGGGTAGCGCTACATATACATAGATGATTGATCAACACATGGTAGTAATAAGTATTCATATATATACATAGATGGATGAGCAACACATAGCAGTGACTGGTATTCATATATATATACATAGTGAACAAAAGAGTGTATACTGGGTGGCCTAAGTGTATACACTACTCAGCGCTGGATGTGTGACTACAATGGTGCAAATTGACCGATTGATTCAATAAATAAATATATAAATAGGTTGAGGTATTTATATAAATATATTAAATAAGCAGCTGTTTAAAATCAAGTAAATATATAAAGGAGATAGTAAAAAATCAAACAGTGGTTCCTGTAAAACAAAATACTAAAACAGCGCTAAAAAAATGACATCAGAAGATAATAAAATCTCTCTGTGCAAAAGTCCACAGGTCATAAATAAGGTGAAGAAATAATGTAGCGATATGTAGTCCTTTAAGTGTATCTGAGAAATAAAGTGCACAGTTCAAAATCATGGGTGACTTTTCATGTGGTTAATGTATTCCAGGCGTCTATCCAAGCACCGCTTTAATCCCTCTAGACAATTCCACCACGTGAGGCACTTATGACATAGAACCTCATCGCGGTATACACTGTACAAGATACGTCAAACATCCAGAAACAGCGCCAATCAGATCACTTCCTCAGCATAGGTACCACCAGGGTTTTAAAATATCATCAGGGATTCAAGGGTAATTCAGCTCTCAATGGTATGTCATAAAAAATGGCATGGCATACATAGTGTAATTCCATTTTATTTAAACATTAAAAGCATATCCCTTTACAATCCCCTATAGTATTGAGCGTACATTAAAATTTCTTTGGAACAGCGTTATAAAGAATATCACTTGCGTGTAAATGGTGGAGGCAGTTCTCCAATCGTCCACAGCGGCAGCAAACAATTCCTCCTGAAGCGGCTTGTGTATCTCTGCTGACACAAGCTTCACTTCCGGGCGGTGGTTAGCGGCGGTGGAGCGCAAACGTGACTTCCGGCCGAGCGTCGTGTAGGCCACGCCCTTACGCGTTTCGTCACTTCCTGACTTCAACAGAGGGCGTCTAGTGTAATGGAATTACACTATGTATGCCACTCTCTCCATTTTTTATGACATACCATTGAGAGCTGAATTACCCTTGAATCCCTGATGATATTTTAAAACCCTG
Organism: Lithobates sylvaticus; assembly: GCA_028564925.1. Lineage (NCBI taxonomy): Eukaryota > Metazoa > Chordata > Amphibia > Anura > Ranidae > Lithobates > Lithobates sylvaticus. The sequence continues at coordinate 85,378,129 of CM053036.1, read as the reverse complement.
GTGGTACCTATGCTGAGGAAGTGATCTGATTGGCGCTGTTTCTGGATGTTTGACGTATCTTGTACAGTGTATACCGCAATGAGGTTCTATGTCATAAGGCCTGTTTGATTTATCCTTCTGGTGAGTTTAACCCCTGAGGGGAGCGTGGTGGAATTGTCTAGAGGGATTAAAGCGGTGCTTGGATAGACGCCTGGAATACATTAACCACATGAAAAGTCACCCATTATTTTGAACTGTGCACTTTATTTCTCAGATACACTTAAAGGACTACCTATCGCTACATTATTTCTTCACCTTATTTATGACCTGTGGACTTTTGCACAGAGAGATTTTATTATCTTCTGATGTCATTTTTTTAGCGCTGTTTTAGTATTTTATTTTACAGGAACCACTGTTTGATTTTTTACTATCTCCTTTATATATATATACATAGGTAGATAGTCAGCACGTTGCAGTAACCAGTGGGCAAGGTAATAAATATATAATAAAATTGGTAAAAATGATAAAAAGAGTTAGCGAAATAATCTAGATGCAAATACAGATTTGTATATTAGAACATAGCAGCATCATAATGCTTAATGTGTGTCGTGGGCAAAACCACTTCATCAGGAGAAAGTGTGTCCAAATATCTGTAGAAAAGTATATATAGATATCAATGGTAACTACAATATCAAAAAGGTATAGGTAAGGGAAAGAAAGTGTTCCCAGTCCTAAATATTCACATAGGGCTAGGGTACAGGAGCATGTGGTACTGCAGTATAGAGGACCGCTGGAATTGCTTGTCCTGGGAGCTGAGGTATATAGACTCATGTGTGGGTCGGACGTCTGTACAGGGTCCCCAAGCGTAACTGAGAGTCTCCATGTGGTACTGTGTAATACTAAAAAAGGGATGCTAACATAAATATCTGAAAGGTAAATTATACGAATTGTCTATCATGATTAAATGGTGCTATTAAGGGTAAGCTAAAAGAGTACCCCATGTGAAAGTATTCTAAGAATACGTAGGTGTGAAAAATAGAGGGGAAAAAAAAATATATATAGAAGAACTAGGACCATGACCAACTATGAAACAGGAAAGATGAGGGTATTGCATAAATGTCATATAAACCACCAGGCAAAGCAGAAAAGCAGTGAGTGAGACTAAAGTGATGTGAAAAGGGGAGACAGGGATAGTGAGAGTAGTTACCTGGTACTACTAGAGAAATCCATGGTCCAAGTGTGGATACGGCGTGCCTAATTGTACAGCCCAAGGCAATATTGCCAAAGGAAGTGTCTTAAATAGGTCCGAAACTGGCACGTGAACCAACTAGCATCACACTGGTGTGATGTAAACGGGGAGGCGTGCCCAAACAGGGCAACGGGCTGCCTCCCACCATCGACGCCAGACCACTCCCCATTGAATCCACCAAGGGTTGGACAAAGCACATGCACCCACCGTGGTGCCCATAATGGACGTCATGCGCAGGGCATGGGGTGTGACACCGATGCACAGCGAAAATTGTTCGCTGATCACCCGCATCCCAGAGAACAGGACGAAGGGGAAGGGAACATACGGTGTGCATCGCAGGTCCCGGGTGACAAACAGCCAGACTGCTCCACTGCAGCAGTCCACATAATATTGCAAATCATGGCTAATACAAAGTAGTGCTGAAAATATGTAACTATAAAGTGTCAACAAGAGACCATCTATGAACTGCATAAACCATGTAAAGCACATACTGGGCAATAGCGCAACTACACATGCTAATTAAATGCATCCATCCCTGTTAGGTAGTAATGATAGGAAAGGGGAAGGGGAAATGTGAGACTTTCTACCTATGTATATATATGAATACCAGTCACTGCTATGTGTCGCTCATCCATCTATGTATATATATATATGAATACTTATTACTACCATGTGCTTCTCAATCATCTATGTTTATACATATGAACTGCAACATTTAATGATTTTTACATATATGGAATTGTTTTACATATGCATATTACTGCAATGTGATTGATATATGTTTATGCAAATAAAAATGTTATTATTATTATTAACATTTTTAGCCAGGTTCTATTTTATGCCTCATATAAATTCCCAAACTTTTTTCCTTTATTACCTTTATTAACCTCCTGAGATCCACGCTATAGCCGAATGACGGCTACAGCGCGGGACTACGTCCTATGACATCATCCCGTGCACGAGCAGCCTGCACGCCCCTTGAAGGGCGCGCGCGGCACGCTCTGTGATCAGCGAGTCTGTCAGACTCGCTGGATCACAGATCCGAGAAAGGGGTTGATCCTGACCCCTTACCACGTGATCAGCTGTCAGCCAATGACAGCTGATAATGTGATATCAACAGAGCCGGTAATCGGCTATTTTTCCTTATCACGCTGACAACGCGAGGAGAAAAAAAAATAAAAAATCACCGGCGGCAGTGAGAGGGACATTAGTCTTGATAACTGCGATGTGCCCCGGGTCCACGGTGCCCACCTGTGCCCTCTACAAGTGCTGCCTACCAGTGCCCACCAGCTCCACCTGTCAGTGTCCACCAGCTCCACCTGTCAGTGCCCACAGTGCCACCTCTCAGTGCCTACAATGCCATCTGTCAGTGCCCACAGTGCCATCTGTCAGTGCCCACAGTGCCTTCTGTGAGTGCCACCTGTCAGTGCCCGCAATAAGTGCCTGAACAGTGCTGCACATCAGTGTCACCTACCAGTGCCCATCAGTGCCACCTACCAGTGCCCATCAGTGCCAACTATCAGTGCCCATCAGTACCATCGACCAGTGCCATCTATCAGTGCCCATCAGTGCCATCTATCACTGCCCATCCGTGCCACCCATCAGGGCCCATCAGTGCCATCTTATCTGTGCCCATCAGTACTGACTTATCTGTCCCCATCAGTGCCACCTTATCTGTGCCCACCAGTGCAGCCTATCAGTGCCCACCAGTGCCACCTCATCAGCGCATATCAATGAAGCAGAAAATTACCTGTTTGCAAAATTTTATAACAAACTATTAAACATGATTTATTTTTTCAAAATTTTCCATCTTTTTTTGTTTGTTTAGCAAAAAATAAAAACCCCAGCTGTGATTACACCAAAAGAAAGCTCTATTTGTGGAAAAAAAAATGATAAAAATGTAATTTGGGTACAGTGTTGTATGACCGCGCAATTGTCCTTCAAAGTGCGTCAGCGCCGAAAGCTGAAAATTGGTCTGGGCAGCAGGGGGGTTTAAGTGCCCAGGCCAACTTGTGACATCAAGTTGGCCTGTGTCAACAGACATCTATTTGCTATGTCTGCCATGTCTCATTTTATTGATTAATACCTATTGTATATGTATATGAATATATAAGAAGGCTCTACTGCTTTGTTGTATTTTTTGTGTCCAATATTCACTTATGTGGAGCCGGCCTTAACATTTACCAGTGTATTAAAACAAACAAACGGACTAACAGTGTATATACTGTATATTGTATGGAGTGTATTTAAGGTTCTGCCTTTTTTTAGAGCAAGGCAAAATTGGGGACATTTTTAATTATATGTATATGTTATATGTATAGTCAGGATTATTTTTTTGGTTATATGTCTCTTTTGAACAATTGTACTAGATTGTACTAGATTGTACTAGATTTATGTCACAGTTTGTACCTCAATCCCTGAAAATCTGTGATTCAAATACTCCAGCAACCTTATGTCACCCGAATCCCCCCACCCCTGCATCCATCATCCAAAATCCTATGCTTTTACCAGGCTTTGAAAACTTACACTGTACCCCTGGCCTGGCGGGCAGTAATTTATTTGTGTGTCAGTGTGCTGTGTGTCAAAAAAATTAAAAATGCAGCAAGATCTAAATCTTTGAATGTCAAGGGGCAATACAGTACATACAATACAGCCCGTGCATTTTGAATAGGCTGATTAATGCAGCATTCCACAATGCACAAAATGCATGCATTGCTGAACATTGCGGCCAAAAGGTATGTCTTGTGGGCACAGTGACTCTAGCATATGAGTACAGTGGCTTCACAATATCACCTTACAAGCTGAAGAGCAATTAAAACATGCACCTCTAAACCACAATAATATTGTGGCCACCAATGTTAGAATATGATATACAAATTAAAGAGCGCTGTAGCAGATAATGATGTCCTCAGAGGGATGGGACATGGGAATCCCTGTGTTATTAAATTTTGAAGATCCTATTGGTTATATAAGGATCTCCTAGATTTAGGTTGGGTATTAGTGGATAGTCAGTGGGCTCCAGGTCCATTCCCTAACACTCTATTCTTAAAACTCATACACCTCCTCTGAGGTACCATTTCTGATTCAAGCAGCATGGGACTTTGCTGCCCCTCTACCATTTTGGACTTTCTACCATTTTGAACCTTTGTTATTATTAGCATGGCTGGGCATCCAACATAATGCTAAAGGAACAGGATTAAAACTTATAACATGTGATTATAACTTGATTCTGGGAAATTTTAGCCTGAACAAGCAGGACTAGGCTATTTTTCTTTTTTTTAATTCTATAACTATGTGGTTTGTATATGCTATTACACCATCTGAAGAAGTTTTAAGCCATCCTGTTTTTTTTTTTGTTTTTTTTATTTATTTATTTGTAGGCATGCTGTTATTATATTTTAGGTGCTTCTGAGTCTTATTCATTGCCAGAGGCCTTTCAAAACCATAGTCACCACCACAGGTATAAAGGATGGGGATCCCCATGGCTTGAGAACTGCAAGTGTGTGGGACCCTGGCTTGCTCATACCAATCCACAAGCCTTTTAACAATGGCCTAGTAACGCAAGAGGAAAACTTTTCAAATGATCAAAAAGTTCCACATTAGACACAAAAATGGCACATCACATCATTGCACATTGAATTACGCAGGAAATATATATACTTCTCAAATTCGATATGTATATTCAGTCCAGATATCAATTTCTCTACCCATTTCAAGGCTAGCATCCTGCATGTGATTTGTTAACCACCATAGGTAGGCAAGCAAAAAAGGAAGAATCATGATAACTCAAAATATAACTGAGACGATCAACAGTGAAATTAACACCAAAGAGTATAATAAAGTTAAAGTTTGTAATCACCCAATTCCAGTAACTCTTCATCTGAGATGGGGCCCAGACCCACCTCCCATCTCTTGTCTACAAAGCAAAGGGTACTTGAACAGGAATTTGTCTGACAGTTGGGTAAGGATTGTGGATACAAGAACCTTTTGGTAAACTTCTGTTGATTGATTTTTCAAAGGCATACAGAAAACTGCAGCATACAAACTGCCAGGAACCAAGCATACAAAAAAAAAAAACATAGAGAAAAAAAATAACAGTACAATAGTAGCCTCATCAATGTTGCCAGTGTTAAGTCACCCATATAGGTGAAGGACCCTTGGCCAGTGAAATGCTGCCCCTTATTCATGTCACTCACTCCAGGACACACATAATATGCCAACACCCATCTCTCCTCCCCCCACCAGGCAGAGCAAGGAATACAGTCAACTCTAGAGCTATGAAAAAACATTAGGGGAATATACCATAAATATACAGCTAAGAGAGAGTTCATATAGCAATTAGTCAGAAACAGTATCCGTAGAGGACAACCATCCACCCCACACTTTATCAAACTTGGTAAATGCTCCCCTATTTTCATAAGTGGCTTTATACAGGGGAACAGCTTTGTTCACCAATGATTTCCATGCTGCCACAGATGGTGCTGACGATTTTTTCCAGATAGTGTAATAAACTTCCTGGCGTAAAGCAGCAATAGTGTAAGGAGGGTACATATAGCTTTAGTAGTGGCAAATGAGTCAACCAGACTTACCCACTTGAGCCCCGGAAGGTTTTACCCCCTTAATGACCAGAGCAGTTTTTGCGATTTGGCACTGCGTCGTTTTAACTGACAATTCCGCGGCCGTGCAACGTTGTATCCAAACAAAATTGACATCCTTTTTTTACCACAAATTGAGCTTTCTTTTGGTGGTATTTGATTACCTCTGCATTCTTAATTTTTTGCGCTATAAACAAAAAAAGAGCGACAATTTAAAAAAATATATATATTTTTTACTTTTTGCTATATTAAATATCCCACATTTATTTTTTTTAAAACAAATTTCTTCATCAGTTTAGGCCAATATGTATTCTACATATTTATGTTAAAAAAAATTGCAAAAAAGTGCATATTGATTGGTTTGCGCAAAAATTATAGCGTCTACAAAATAGGGAATAGATTTATGGCATTTTTTATTATTATTTTATTATTTATTTATTACTAGTAATGACGGTGATCAGCGATTTTTAGCTGGACTTGGACATTGCGGCGGACACTTTTGACACTTTTTTGGGACCATTGACATTTATACAGCGATCAGAGCTAAAAATAGCCACTGATTACTGTATAAATGTTATTGGCAGGGAAGGGGTTAACACTAGGGGGTGATTAAGGGGTTAACTGTGTTTCCTATGAGTGTTTCTAACTGCGGGGGGGTGGGCTTACTGGGACATGACAGAGATCACTGTTCCCGACCACTGGGAACAGTGGATCCCTGTCATGTCACCTGTCAGACTTGTTTACATAGGCATCTCCCTATTCTGCCTGTGTACAAGGCACGCTCCCGCAGCATGTAGCGGGAGCGAGCGCCTGCCCGCAACTGAGCCTGTGCGCGCCATATGCCATATTTCATCCATACTATTGGGTAAGGGTGCAAATAAAACTGGGTCAGGTTTGGGTTTTTCCACGAGGGTACATGTGGAAAGAACCTAGGGGGTCCTTCAGGTGCAGAGCCATAAACCCCACCCCAAGCCTTCAGTACAGAGAGCATGGAGCTAGTAAGACTATAGGGAGACTTAGGATCCATGTATAATAGTTGCTGTAACGTCACGTAGGATCCCAAGCATGCTGCTTCTAGAGACATTGCAACATCATCGAAGGGGGTGGTCAACCAACGATGGGCAAACTCTAGCTGTCCAGACAGAAAATACTTAAAGACATTTGAAACCGCTAGACCCCCCTCTCACCACGTCTGCTGTAAAATAGCCATTTTGAGGCAAAGCAACCCTTTATGGCAAAAGAAACCGTAAAGGAGACTATCAATGGACTTAAAAATAGCTTTGGAAATCCAAATTGGGGAAATCCTAAGAATATAAAAGAAAAGAGGTAAAATATTAATCTTAATAAGATGCATTTTTCCTATCAGGCAAACAGGAAGATCCTTCCAAGCATTTAGTCTATTTTTAAGAACATTGAGGAGTGGGGAAATATTTGGAGAAATCTGCTACCAAATTAGTCACAACTAAGCCCAAGTATGGGCCCTGCTGTGAGTTAATAGATCAAGATTTGAACTTGCATGCACCTGTTGAACCGGGCAGAAAAATTGGGCCTTTGGTGGTGGTGGTGGTGGTGGTGGACGGTGTTGCCACAAGACTGTAAGCCCTCACAGTTACTCTTGGTGGGCGCAGGAATGGGCCCTGCTGTGAGTTATTAGATCAAGATTTGTAATTGCATGCACCTGTTGAACAGGGCAGAAAAATTGGGCCTTTGGCGGTGGTGGTGGACGGTGTTGCCACAAGACTGTAGGCCCTCATAGTTACTCTTGGTGGGTGCAGGAATGGGCCCTGCTGTGAACTATTAGATCAAGATTTGTAATTACACGCCCCTGTTAAACAGGGGCTGAAAAATTGTGCCTTAGGCATTGGTGCTGGTGCCACAACACTGCAACCCCTCACAGATACTGTACTCTTAGCACAGCAATGAGACCTGTTGCAAAGCATTGCCTGAAAATTGTAATTACACGCCCCAACAGGGGCTGAAAAATTGTGCCTTAGGCACTGGTGCCACAACACTGCAACCCCTCACAGATACTGTACTTGGAGCACAGCAGTCACACCTGTTGCGAAGCATCTTTTTAAAAAATTGTAATTACACGCCCCTGTTAAACAGGGGCTGAAAAATTGTGCCTTAGGCATTGGTGCTGGTGCCACAACACTGCAACCCCTCACAGATACTGTACTCTTAGCACAGCAATGAGACCTGTTGCAAAGCATTGCCTAAAAATTGTAATTACACACCCCAACAGGGGCTGAAAAATTGTGCCTTAGGCACTGGTGCTGGTGCCACAACACTGCAACCCCTCACAGATACTGTACTTGGAGCACAGCAGTCACACGTGTTGCGAAGCATTTTTTTAAAAAATTGTAAGTACACGCCCCTGTTATACAGGGGCTGAAAAATTGTGCCTTAGGCACTGGTGTGGTGGCATGGATCATTGAGGAGGAGGAAGAGGATAGTCAGTGAACATAAGAGGACAGTCACTCAGCATCAGCATAGGCAGTCTTGAAGGGATGTGACATTATAAATTATTCTGTTATATCCGCTTCAGGTGCCTAATAGCAGGTGGTGATCCAAGACTGATTCATTTTGATGAAGGTCAGTCGATCAACCGAGTCGGTGGACAGGCGCACCCTATGATCGGTGACAAATCCTCCAGCAGCACTGAATGTGCGTTCGGAAAGAACGCTGGAGGCAGGACAGGCCAGTAGCTCAATTGCATACTGTGCAAGCTCTGGCCAGTGATCCATCCTCAGGACCCAGTAAGCCAGAGGATTTTCGGTGGGAAAGGTGTCCAAGTCTGACCTTGCCCCAAGGTATTCCTGCACCATGTATATCGGACGCTGGCGATGGTTGCTGGAACCGATCATACCTTGGGGCTGCGGACTAAAAAATTGTCTGAACGCATCGGTCAGACGTCCACCTTCCCCACCGCTCCTTCTGCTACTGATCGAAGCCTCAGCAACTCGTCGTCCAGGACCAGGAGTTTGTAACCTCCCAGTTTCTGGGAACGCGTTGCACAGACCTTTCTGCAAGGCCTCCCTGAGATGTCTCATCCTCTGCTCCCTCTGCGACGGCAAGATAAGGTCCGCAACCTTACCCTTGTACCGTGGATCAAGGAGAGTGGCCAGCCAGTAATGGTCCCTCTCCTTGATCCGAAGAACACGAGGATCCTTCCGCAGGCTTTTCAGGATCAGGGAGGCCATGCAGCGTAGGTTTGCTGAGGCATTCGGTCCGGAGTCTTCTGGGTCACTGAGGATGACATGATCGCCAGCCACCTCCTCCCAGCCACGTACAAGTCCACTGGTTTGTTGGGACTTTACATCATCCCTAAAAGACTGCTGATGCTGATGCTGAGTGCCAGGCTCCACCTCCATGCTCACACAATCCTCCTCCTCCTCATCCTCTTCCTGTGTGATGGGTGGGACAGAAGGAACACTGTCCGGATAAAGGGGGCCTTGAGAGGCAAGGAAGTCCTCCTCTTCCTGCCTCTGTTCTGCCTCAAGTGCCCTGTCCATTATCCCACGCAGCGTATGCTCCAACAGGTGGACAAGAGGTACAGTGTCACTGATGCATGCACTGTCACTGCTCACCATCCTCGTGGCCTCCTCAAATGGTGAGAGGACAGTGCATGCATCCCTGATCATGCTCCACTGACGTGGGGAAAAAAAACCAAGCTCCCCTGACCCTGTCCTGGTGCCGTAGTCGCAAAGGTACTCATTGATGGCCCTCTGCTACGTGTGCAGTCGCTGCAGCATGGCCAACGTTGAGTTCCACCTGGTGGGCATGTCACATATTAGGCGGTTCTTGGGCAGGTTCAGCTCCTTTTGCAGCTCTGTCAGCCGAGCACTGGCATTATAAGATCGGCGGAAATGCACACAGACTTTCCTGGCCTGCCTCAGGACATCCTGTAAGCCTGGGAACCTGCCCAAGAACTGCTGCACCACCAGGTTGAGGACGTGAGCCATACAGGGCACATGGGTGAGCTGCCCCTGTCGCAGGGTGGAGAGGAGGTTGGTGCCTTTGTCAGAAACGACCATTCCTGGCTTAAGCTGGCGTGGCGTCAACCACCTCTCGGCCTGCCCCTGCAGAGCTGCCAGAACCTCTGGCCCAGTGTGGCTCCTGTCCCCCAAACACACCAGCGCAAGCACGGCATTGCATCTTTTTGCCTGCGTACTTGCGTAGCCCCTTGTACGCCTACGGAGCACCGCTGGTTTCGAGGACAGAGCACTGGAGGAAGAAGAAGAGGAGGGGGTGGAGGAGAGAGGTGTGTCACAACCAGTAGCAGTAGTAGCATTTTGGAGGCGTGGTGGCGGAACAACCTCCAACACTACTGCACCTTGTCCTGCATCCCTCCCAGCTGCCAATAGAGTGACCCAATGGGCCGTGAAAGAAAGGTAACGTCCCTGTCCATGCCTGCTGGACCATGAGTCAGCGGTAATATGCACCTTACCGCTGACCGCCCTGTCCAGAGAGGCATGGACATTGCCTTACACATGCCGGTAGAGAGACGGAATCGCCTTCCGTGAGAAAAAGTGGCGTTTGGGAACCTGCCACTGAGGAACCGCACATTGAACAAACTCACAGAAGGGGGCCGAGTCTACCAACTGAAAAGGCAGCAGTTGAAGTGCTAGCAATTTAGCCAAGCTAGCATTCAACCGCTGGGCATGTGGATGGCTGGGAGTGTACTTCTTTCGACGGTCCAGCAGCTGGGGCAGGGAAATTTGCCTGGTAGAATCGGACGTCGGTGTACTGCAAGTACTTGGTTGTGACACACCTAATTCTACACCTTCAGTCCTCTCAGAGCAGCTTTCAGAGAGGACTGAAGATGGAGTGGGGATGGAGATCCCAGCTGATGAGGAGCAAGGAGAGGTCCGCTTAGTTCTTTGGTGTGGTTCTTTTATGTGTGCTTGCCAACGAGCTGCATGGCAGGTCGACATATGTCTGCTCATGCTTGTGGTGCCCAAGCGGCTGATGTTTTGGCCACGCGAGATACGCTTGAGACAAATATTGCAAATAGCAGTGGTGCGATCTGATGCACTCGTCTCAAAAAAGGCCCACACCAAAGAACTTTTCTGATAACGTGCAGAGGCAGCGCCCTGCACAGGCGGAGCTCTGCGGTGTTGTACAGTTGCTGTGCTGGCCTCTAGCTGGCCTCCAGGGGGCATCCTGCCTCGTTGGACATGTGACGCCGCATCCTCCTCCTCCTCGTCCTCCTCCTCATCCTCTCTCCCTTCAGGCACCCACGTGGAGTCAGTGACCTCATCATCCCCTCCCTCTTCACCACTAGAGCAAACCTGGCAGTAAGCTGCAGCTGGTGGAACAGTACTGCCAGATTGCTGTCCTTCAGCATCCCCTCTCTCTGCGCGCACACTACTGACTTCCTCAAGCTGGGTATCATCATTTGAGCCTTCGAATCGTTGGGCATCCTCCTGGAGCATGTACCCAACACTGTGCTCAAAGAGTTCGGGGGACTCCTCAGGAGGACATGGCGGGTCTAGGGAAGGGGTGGCTGATGATGCCATTGAGTACGCATTGGCAGGTGCTCTGCCAGTACCCTGAGCCTGGGTGAGAGAGGATGAGGAGGATGAGGAGGGCTTGGTCATCCATTCTACCAAGCCTTCAGCATGATGCGGCTCCACATGTCCAGCTGCCGAAAACAAAGACGCGCGTGTCCCATGGCCACGTGCTGATGACGATGCACGACCACGGCCACGGCCACGTCCACTAGAAACAGAGCCTGCCTGCCCTGTGTTCTTGCCTCTGCACGCTCTGCCTCCCCTTGGCGGTCTTCCAGCCATTGTAGTCGGTAGTCCTGTGGGTGCTGCTGAGAAGAAAATATAGGAGCTCTGTGTGATGCCACTAACACACTAGAAGTCCTATGGGTGCTTCTGCAAAGAAAATATAGGAGCTCTGTGTGATGCCACTAACACACTAGAAGTCCTGTGGGTGCTGCTGAGAAGAAAATATAGGAGCTCTGTGTGATGCCACTAACACACTAAAAGTCCTATGGGTGCTTCTGCAAAGAAAATATAGGAGCTCTGTGTGATGCCACTAACACACTAGAAGTCCTGTGGGTGCTGCTGAGAAGAAAATATAAGAGCTCTGTGTGATGCCACTAACACACAATTGAAGTCCTATGGGTGCTTCTGGGAAGAAGATATAGGAGCTCTGTGTGATGCCACTAACACACTAGAAGTCCTATGGGTGCTTCTGCAAAGAAAATATAGGAGCTCTGTGTGATGCCACTAACACACTAGAAGTCCTGTGGGTGCTGCTGAGAAGAAAATATAGGAGCTCTGTGTGATGCCACTAACACACTAGAAGTCCTATGGGTGCTTCTGCAAAGAAAATATAGGAGCTCTGTGTGATGCCACTAACACACTAGAAGTCCTGTGGGTGCTGCTGAGAAGAAAATATAGGAGCTCTGTGTGATGCCACTAACACACTAAAAGTCCTATGGGTGCTTCTGCAAAAGAAAATATAGGAGCTCTGTGTGATGCCACTAACACACTAGAAGTCCTGTGGGTGCTCTGAGAAGAAAATATAGGAGCTCTGTGTGATGCCACTAACACACAATTGAAGTCCTATGGGTGCTTCTGGAAGAAAATATAGGAGCTCTGTGTGATGCCACTAAACACACTAGAAGTCCTATGGGTGCTTCTGGGAAGAAAATATAGGAGCTCTGTGTGATGCCACTAACACACTAGAAGTCCTGTGGGTGCTTCTGAGAAGAAAATATAGGAGCTCTGTGTGATGCCACTAACACACTAGAAGTCCTATGGGTGCTGCTGCAAAGAAAATATAGGAGCTCTGTGTGATGCCACTAACACACTAGAAGTCCTGTGGGTGCTTCTGAGAAGAAAATATAGGAGCTCTGTGTGATGCCACTAACACACTAGAAGTCCTATGGGTGCTTCTGCAAAGAAAATATAGGAGCTCTGTGTGATGCCACTAACACACTAGAAGTCCTGTGGGTGCTGCTGAGAAGAAAATATAGGAGCTCTGTGTGATGCCACTAACACACTAGAAGTCCTATGGGTGCTTCTGCAAAGAAAATATAGGAGCTCTGTGTGATGCCACTAACACACTAAAGTCCTATGGGTGCTTCTGCAAAGAAAATATAGGAGCTCTGTGTGATGCCACTAACACACTAGAAGTCCTGTGGGTGCTTCTGAGAAGAAAATATAGGAGCTCTGTGTGATGCCACTAACACACAATTGAAGTCCTAGGGGTGCTTCTGGAAGAAAATATAGGAGCTCTGTGTGATGCCACTAACACACTAGAAGTCCTGTGGGTGCTTCTGGAAGAAAATATAGGAGCTCTGTGTGATGCCACTAACACACTAGAAGTCCTGTGGGTGCTTCTGAGAAGAAAATATAGGAGCTCTGTGTGATGCCACTAACACACTAGAAGTCCTATGGGTGCTTCTGCAAAGAAAATATAGGAGCTCTGTGTGATGCCACTAACACACTAGAAGTCCTGTGGGTGCTGCTGAGAAGAAAATATAGGAGCTCTGTGTGATGCCACTAACACACTAAAAGTCCTATGGGTGCTTCTGCAAAGAAAATATAGGAGCTCTGTGTGATGCCACTAACACACTAGAAGTCCTGTGGGTGCTGCTGAGAAGAAAATATAGGAGCTCTGTGTGATGCCACTAACACACTAGAAGTCCTGTGGGTGCTGCTGAGAAGAAAATATAGGAGCTCTGTGTGATGCCACTAACACACTAGAAGTCCTATGGGTGCTTCTGCAAAGAAAATATAGGAGCTCTGTGTGATGCCACTAACACACTAGAAGTCCTGTGGGTGCTTCTGAGAAGAAAATATAGGAGCTCTGTGTGATGCCACTAACACACTAGAAGTCCTATGGGTGCTTCTGCAAAGAAAATATAGGAGCTCTGTGTGATGCCACTAACACACTAGAAGTCCTATGGGTGCTGCTGAGAAGAAAATATAGGAGCTATGTGTGATGCCACTAACACACTTGAAGTCCTATGGGTGCTTCTGGGAAGAAAATATAGGAGCTCTGTGTGATGCCACTAACACACTAGAAGTCCTATGGGTGCTTCTGCAAAGAAAATATAGGAGCTCTGTGTGATGCCACTAACACACTAGAAGTCCTATGGGTGCTTCTGCAAAGAAAGTATAGGAGCTCTGTGTGATGCCACTAACACACTACAAGTCCTATGGGTGCTTCTGCAAAGAAAATATAGGAGCTCTGTGTGATGCCACTAACACACTAGAAGTACTATGGGTGCTTCTGCAAAGAAAATATAGGAGCTCTGTGTGATGCCACTAACACACTAGAAGTCCTATGGGTGCTTCTGAGAAGAAAATATAGGAGCTCTGTGTGATGCCACTAACACACTAGAAGTCCTATGGGTGCTTCTGGGAAGAAAATATAGGAGCTCTGTGTGATGCCACTAACACACTAGAAGTCCTATGGGTGCTTCTGCAAAGAAAATATAGGAGCTCTGTGTGATGCCACTAACACACTAGAAGTCCTGTGGGTGCTGCTGAGAAGAAAATATAGGAGCTCTGTGTGATGCCACTAACACACTAAAAGTCCTATGGGTGCTTCTGCAAAGAAAATATAGGAGCTCTGTGTGATGCCACTAACACACTAGAAGTCCTGTGGGTGCTGCTGAGAAGAAAATATAGGAGCTCTGTGTGATGCCACTAACACACAATTGAAGTCCTATGGGTGCTTCTGGGAAGAAAATATAGGAGCTCTGTGTGATGCCACTAACACACTAGAAGTCCTGTGGGTGCTGCTGAGAAGAAAATATAGGAGCTCTGTGTGATGCCACTAACACACTAGAAGTCCTATGGGTGCTTCTGCAAAGAAAATATAGGAGCTCTGTGTGATGCCACTAACACACTAGAAGTCCTGTGGGTGCTGCTGAGAAGAAAATATAGGAGCTCTGTGTGATGCCACTAACACACTAAAAGTCCTATGGGTGCTTCTGCAAAGAAAATATAGGAGCTCTGTGTGATGCCACTAACACACTAGAAGTCCTGTGGGTGCTGCTGAGAAGAAAATATAGGAGCTCTGTGTGATGCCACTAACACACAATTGAAGTCCTATGGGTGCTTCTGGGAAGAAAATATAGGAGCTCTGTGTGATGCCACTAACACACTTGAAGTCCTGTGGGTGCTGCTGAGAAGAAAATATAGGAGCTCTGTGTGATGCCACTAACACACTAGAAGTCCTATGGGTGCTTCTGCAAAGAAAATATAGGAGCTCTGTGTGATGCCACTAACACACTAGAAGTCCTGTGGGTGCTGCTGAGAAGAAAATATAGGAGTTCTGTGTGATGCCACTAACACACTAGAAGTCCTATGGGTGCTTCTGCAAAGAAAATATAGGAGCTCTGTGTGATGCCACTAACACACTAGAAGTCCTGTGGGTGCTGCTGAGAAGAAAATATAGGAGCTCTGTGTGATGCCACTAACACACTAAAAGTCCTATGGGTGCTTCTGCAAAGAAAATATAGGAGCTCTGTGTGATGCCACTAACACACTAGAAGTCCTATGGGTGCTTCTGAGAAGAAAATATAGGAGCTCTGTGTGATGCCACTAACACACAATTGAAGTCCTATGGGTGCTTCTGGGAAGAAGATATAGGAGCTCTGTGTGATGCCACTAACACACTAGAAGTCCTATGGGTGCTTCTGGGAAGAAAATATAGGAGCTCTGTGTGATGCCACTAACACACTAGAAGTCCTGTGGGTGCTGCTGAGAAGAAAATATAGGAGCTCTGTGTGATGCCACTAACACACTAGAAGTCCTATGGGTGCTTCTGGGAAGAAAATATAGGAGCTCTGTGTGATGCCACTAACACACTAGAAGTCCTATGGGTGCTTCTGAGAAGAAAATATAGGAGCTCTGTGTGATGCCACTAACACACTAGAAGTCCTATGGGTGCTTCTGCAAAAAAATATAGGAGCTCTGTGTGATGCCACTAACACACTAGAAGTCCTATGGGTGCTTCTGCAAAGAAAATATAGGAGCTCTGTGTGATGCCACTAACACACTAGAAGTCCTATGGGTGCTTCTGGAAGAAAATATAGGAGCTCTGTGTGATGCCACTAACACACTTGAAGTCCTATGGGTGCTTCTGGGAAGAAAATATAGGAGCTCTGTGTGATGCCACTAACACACTAGAAGTCCTATGGGTGCTTCTGGGAAGAAAATATAGGAGCTCTGTGTGATGCCACTAACACACTAGAAGTCCTGTGGGTGCTGCTGAGAAGAAAATATAGGAGCTCTGTGTGATGCCACTAACACACTAGAAGTCCTATGGGTGCTTCTGCAAAGAAAATATAGGAGCTCTGTGTGATGCCACTAACACACTAGAAGTCCTGTGGGTGCTGCTGAGAAGAAAATATAGGAGCTCTGTGTGATGCCACTAACACACTAGAAGTCCTATGGGTGCTTCTGCAAAGAAAATATAGGAGCTCTGTGTGATGCCACTAACACACTAGAAGTCCTGTGGGTGCTGCTGAGAAGAAAATATAGGAGCTCTGTGTGATGCCACTAACACACAATTGAAGTCCTATGGGTGCTTCTGGGAAGAAAACATAGGAGCTCTGTGTGATGCCACTAACACACTAAAAGTCCTATGGGTGCTTCTGCAAAGAAAATATAGGAGCTCTGTGTGATGCCACTAACACACTAGAAGTCCTGTGGGTGCTGCTGAGAAGAAAATATAGGAGCTCTGTGTGATGCCACTAACACACTTGAAGTCCTATGGGTGCTTCTGCGAAGAAAATATAGGAGCTCTGTGTGATGCCACTAACACACTAGAAGTCCTATGGGTGCTTCGGGGAAGAAAATATAGGAGCTCTGTGTGATGCCACTAACACACTAGAAGTCCTGTGGGTGCTCTGAGAAGAAAATATAGGAGCTCTGTGTGATGCCACTAACACACTAGAAGTCCTATGGGTGCTTCTGCAAAGAAAATATAGGAGCTCTGTGTGATGCCACTAACACACTAGAAGTCCTATGGGTGCTTCTGAGAAGAAAATATAGGAGCTCTGTGTGATGCCACTAACACACTAAAAGTCCTATGGGTGCTTCTGCAAAGAAAATATAGGAGCTCTGTGTGATGCCACTAACACACTAGAAGTCCTATGGGTGCTTCTGCAAAGAAAATATAGGAGCTCTGTGTGATGCCACTAACACACTAGAAGTCCTGTGGGTGCTTCTGAGAAGAAAATATAGGAGCTCTGTGTGATGCCACTAACACACTTGAAGTCCTATGGGTGCTTCTGGGAAGAAAATAATAGGAGCTCTGTGTGATGCCACTAACACACTAGAAGTCCTATGGGTGCTTCTGGAAGAAAATATAGGAGCTCTGTGTGATGCCACTAACACACTAGAAGTCCTATGGGTGCTGCTGAGAAGAAAATATAGGAGCTCTGTGTGATGCCACTAACACACTAAAAGTCCTATGGGTGCTTCTGCAAAGAAAATATAGGAGCTCTGTGTGATGCCACTAACACACTAGAAGTCCTATGGGTGCTGCTGAGAAGAAAATATAGGAGCTCTGTGTGATGCCACTAACACACAATTGAAGTCCTATGGGTGCTTCTGGGAAGAAAATATAGGAGCTCTGTGTGATGCCACTAACACACTAGAAGTCCTATGGGTGCTTCTGAGAAGAAAATATAGGAGCTCTGTGTGATGCCACTAACACACTAGAAGTCCTATGGGTGCTTCTGCAAAGAAAATATAGGAGCTCTGTGTGATGCCACTAACACACTAGAAGTCCTGTGGGTGCTGCTGAGAAGAAAATATAGGAGCTCTGTGTGATGCCACTAACACACTAAAAGTCCTATGGGTGCTTCTGCAAAGAAAATATAGGAGCTCTGTGTGATGCCACTAACACACTAGAAGTCCTGTGGGTGCTGCTGAGAAGAAAATATAGGAGCTCTGTGTGATGCCACTAACACACAATTGAAGTCCTATGGGTGCTTCTGGGAAGAAAATATAGGAGCTCTGTGTGATGCCACTAACACACTTGAAGTCCTGTGGGTGCTGCTGAGAAGAAAATATAGGAGCTCTGTGTGATGCCACTAACACACTAGAAGTCCTATGGGTGCTTCTGCAAAGAAAATATAGGAGCTCTGTGTGATGCCACTAACACACTAGAAGTCCTGTGGGTGCTTCTGAGAAGAAAATATAGGAGCTCTGTGTGATGCCACTAACACACTAGAAGTCCTATGGGTGCTTCTGCAAAGAAAATATAGGAGCTCTGTGTGATGCCACTAACACACTAGAAGTCCTATGGGTGCTTCTGCGAAGAAAATATAGGAGCTCTGTGTGATGCCACTAACACACTAGAAGTCCTATGGGTGCTTCTGGGAAGAAAATATAGGAGCTCTGTGTGATGCCACTAACACACTAGAAGTCCTATGGGTGCTTCTGCAAAGAAAATATAGGAGCTCTGTGTGATGCCACTAACACACTAGAAGTCCTATGGGTGCTGCTGGAAGAAAATATAGGAGCTCTGTGTGATGCCACTAACACACTTGAAGTCCTATGGGTGCTTCTGGGAAGAAAATATAGGAGCTCTGTGTGATGCCACTAACACACTAGAAGTCCTATGGGTGCTTCTGGAAGAAAATATAGGAGCTCTGTGTGATGCCACTAACACACTAGAAGTCCTGTGGGTGCTGCTGAGAAGAAAATATAGGAGCTCTGTGTGATGCCACTAACACACTAGAAGTCCTATGGGTGCTTCTGCAAAGAAAATATAGGAGCTCTGTGTGATGCCACTAACACACTAGAAGTCCTGTGGGTGCTGCTGAGAAGAAAATATAGGAGCTCTGTGTGATGCCACTAACACACTAGAAGTCCTATGGGTGCTTCTGGGAAGAAAATATAGGAGCTCTGTGTGATGCCACTAACACACTAGAAGTCCTGTGGGTGCTGCTGGAAGAAAATATAGGAGCTCTGTGTGATGCCACTAACACACAATTGAAGTCCTATGGGTGCTTCTGGGAAGAAAATATAGGAGCTCTGTGTGATGCGACTAACACACTAGAAGTCCTATGGGTGCTTCTGGGAAGAAAATATAGGAGCTCTGTGTGATGCCACTAACACACTAGAAGTCCTGTGGGTGCTCTGAGAAGAAAATATAGGAGCTCTGTGTGATGCCACTAACACACGTGCTGAGAAGCAAGAATATAGCGGCTCTGTAAAGTGGATAAGGCTGCTTGTAGCAAGGGACCAAAATTGAAATTCCTATTTGGCTGTGCTTCTGGGAAGAAAATATAGGAGCTCTGTGTCTGAGGCCACTAACACACTAGAAGACCTATGGTCCTATGGGTGCTTCTGCAAAGAAAATATAGGAGCTCTGTGTGATGCCACTAACACACTAGAAGTCCTGTGGGTGCTGCTGAGAAGAAAATATAGGAGCTCTGTGTGATGCCACTAACACACTAAAAGTCCTATGGGTGCTTCTGCAAAGAAAATATAGGAGCTCTGTGTGATGCCACTAACACACTAGAAGTCCTGTGGGTGCTGCTGAGAAGAAAATATAGGAGCTCTGTGTGATGCCACTAACACACAATTGAAGTCCTATGGGTGCTTCTGCAAAGAAAATATAGGAGCTCTGTGTGATGCCACTAACACACTAGAAGTCCTGTGGGTGCTGCTGAGAAGAAAATATAGGAGCTCTGTGTGATGCCACTAACACACTAGAAGTCCTATGGGTGCTTCTGCAAAGAAAATATAGGAGCTCTGTGTGATGCCACTAACACACTAGAAGTCCTGTGGGTGCTGCTGAAAGAAAATATAGGAGCTCTGTGTGATGCCACTAACACACTAAAAGTCCTATGGGTGCTTCTGCAAAGAAAATATAGGAGCTCTGTGTGATGCCACTAACACACTAGAAGTCCTGTGGGTGCTGCTGAGAAGAAAATATAGGAGCTCTGTGTGATGCCACTAACACACAATTGAAGTCCTATGGGTGCTTCTGGAAGAAAATATAGGAGCTCTGTGTGATGCCACTAACACACTTGAAGTCCTGTGGGTGCTGCTGAGAAGAAAATATAGGAGCTCTGTGTGATGCCACTAACACACTAGAAGTCCTATGGGTGCTTCTGCAAAGAAAATATAGGAGCTCTGTGTGATGCCACTAACACACTAGAAGTCCTGTGGGTGCTGCTGAGAAGAAAATATAGGAGCTCTGTGTGATGCCACTAACACACTAGAAGTCCTATGGGTGCTTCTGCAAAGAAAATATAGGAGCTCTGTGTGATGCCACTAACACACTAGAAGTCCTGTGGGTGCTGCTGAGAAGATAATATAGGAGCTCTGTGTGATGCCACTAACACACAATTGAAGTCCTATGGGTGCTTCAGGGAAGAAGATATAGGAGCTCTGTGTGATGCCACTAACACACTAGAAGTCCTATGGGTGCTTCTGCAAAGAAAAATATAGGAGCTCTGTGTGATGCCACTAACACACTAGAAGTCCTGTGGGTGCTGCTGAGAAGAAAATATAGGAGCTCTGTGTGATGCCACTAACACACTAGAAGTCCTATGGGTGCTTCTGCAAAGAAAATATAGGAGCTCTGTGTGATGCCACTAACACACTAGAAGTCCTGTGGGTGCTGCTGAGAAGAAAATATAGGAGCTCTGTGTGATGCCACTAACACACAATTGAAGTCCTATGGGTGCTTCTGGGAAGAAAACATAGGAGCTCTGTGTGATGCCACTAACACACTAGAAGTCCTATGGGTGCTTCTGCAAAGAAAATATAGGAGCTCTGTGTGATGCCACTAACACACTAGAAGTCCTATGGGTGCTTCTGCAAAGAAAGTATAGGAGCTCTGTGTGATGCCACTAACACACTAGAAGTACTATGGGTGCTTCTGCAAAGAAAATATAGGAGCTCTGTGTGATGCCACTAACACACTAGAAGTCCTGTGGGTGCTGCTGAGAAGAAAATATAGAAGCTCTGTGTGATGCCACTAACACACAATTGAAGTCCTATGGGTGCTTCTGGAAGAAAATATAGGAGCTCTGTGTGATGCCACTAACACACTAGAAGTCCTATGGGTGCTTCTGCAAAGAAAATGTGATGCCACTAACACACTAGAAGTCCTGTGGGTGCTGCTGAGAAGAAAATATAGGAGCTCTGTGTGATGCCACTAACACACTAGAAGTCCTATGGGTGCTTCTGCAAAGAAAATATAGGAGCTCTGTGTGATGCCACTAACACACTAGAAGTCCTGTGGGTGCTGCTGAGAAGAAAATATAGGAGCTCTGTGTGATGCCACTAACACACTAGAAGTCCTATGGGTGCTTCTGCAAAGAAAATATAGGAGCTCTGTGTGATGCCACTAACACACTAGAAGTCCTGTGGGTGCTGCTGAGAAGAAAATATAGGAGCTCTGTGTGATGCCACTAACACACAATTGAAGTCCTATGGGTGCTTCTGGGAAGAAAACATAGGAGCTCTGTGTGATGACCCTAACACACTAGAAGTCCTATGGGTGCTTCTGCAAAGAAAATATAGGAGCTCTGTGTGATGCCACTAACACACTAGAAGTCCTATGGGTGCTTCTGCAAAGAAAGTATAGGAGCTCTGTGTGATGCCACTAACACACTAGAAGTCCTATGGGTGCTTCTGCAAAGAAAATATAGGAGCTCTGTGTGATGCCACTAACACACTAGAAGTACTATGGGTGCTTCTGCAAAGAAAATATAGGAGCTCTGTGTGATGCCACTAACACACTAGAAGTCCTGTGGGTGCTGCTGAGAAGAAAATATAGGAGCTCTGTGTGATGCCACTAACACACAATTGAAGTCCTATGGGTGCTTCTGGGAAGAAAATATAGGAGCTCTGTGTGATGCCACTAACACACTAGAAGTCCTATGGGTGCTTCTGCAAAGAAAATATAGGAGCTCTGTGTGATGCCACTAACACACTAGAAGTCCTGTGGGTGCTGCTGAGAAGAAAATATAGGAGCTCTGTGTGATGCCACTAACACACTAGAAGTCCTATGGGTGCTTCTGCAAAGAAAATATAGGAGCTCTGTGTGATGCCACTAACACACTAGAAGTCCTGTGGGTGCTGCTGAGAAGAAAATATAGGAGCTCTGTGTGATGCCACTAACACACTAGAAGTCCTATGGGTGCTTCTGCAAAGAAAATATAGGAGCTCTGTGTGATGCCACTAACACACTAGAAGTCCGGTGGGTGCTGCTGAGAAGAAAATATAGGAGCTCTGTGTGATGCCACTAACACACAATTGAAGTCCTATGGGTGCTTCTGGGAAGAAAATATAGGAGCTCTGTGTGATGCCACTAACACACTAGAAGTCATATGGGTGCTTCTGCAAAGAAAATATAGGAGCTCTGTGTGATGCCACTAACACACTAGAAGTCCTATGGGTGCTTCTGCAAAGAAAGTATAGGAGCTCTGTGTGATGCCACTAACACACTAGAAGTCCTATGGGTGCTTCTGCAAAGAAAATATAGGAGCTCTGTGTGATGCCACTAACACACTAGAAGTACTATGGGTGCTTCTGCAAAGAAAATATAGGAGCTCTGTGTGATGCCACTAACACACTAGAAGTCCTGTGGGTGCTGCTGAGAAGAAAATATAGGAGCTCTGTGTGATGCCACTAACACACTAGAAGTCCTATGGGTGCTTCTGCAAAGAAAATATAGGAGCTCTGTGTGATGCCACTAACACACTAGAAGTCCTATGGGTGATTCTGCAAAGAAAATGTAGGAGCTCTGTGTGATGCCACTAACACACTAGAAGTCCTATGGGTGCTTCTGCAAAGAAAATATAGGAGCTCTGTGTGATGCCACTAACACACTAGAAGTCCTATGGGTGCTTCTGCAAAGAAAATATGGGAGCTCTGTGTGATGCCACTAACACACTAGAAGTCCTATGGGTGCTTCTGCAAAGAAAATATGGGAGCTCTGTGTGATGCCACTAACACACTAGAAGTCCTATGGGTGCTTCTGGAAGAAAATATAGGAACTCTGTGTGATGCCACTAACACAGTAGAAGTCCTATGGGTGCTTCTGGGAAGAAAATATAGGAACTCTGTGTGATGCCACTAACACAGTACAAGTCCTATGGGTGCTTCTGGAAGAAAATATAGGAACTCTGTGTGATGCCACTAACACAGTACAAGTCCTATGGGTGCTTCTGGGAAGAAAATATAGGAGCTCTGTTGATGCCACTAACACAGTAGAAGTCCTATGGGTGCTTCTGGAAGAAAATATAGGAGCTCTGTGTGATGCCACTAACACACTAGAAGTCCTATGGGTGATTCTGCAAAGAAAATGTAGGAGCTCTGTG
Source organism: Lithobates sylvaticus (assembly GCA_028564925.1). Lineage (NCBI taxonomy): Eukaryota > Metazoa > Chordata > Amphibia > Anura > Ranidae > Lithobates > Lithobates sylvaticus. The sequence goes on along the minus strand of CM053036.1, from coordinate 85,354,974 downwards.
TGATGCCACTAACACACTAGAAGTCCTATGGGTGCTTCTGCAAAGAAAATATAGGAGCTCTGTGTGATGCCACTAACACACTAGAAGTCCTATGGGTGCTTCTGCAAAGAAAATATGGGAGCTCTGTGTGATGCCACTAACACACTAGAAGTCCTATGGGTGCTTCTGCAAAGAAAATATGGGAGCTCTGTGTGATGCCACTAACACACTAGAAGTCCTATGGGTGCTTCTGGGAAGAAAATATAGGAACTCTGTGTGATGCCACTAACACAGTAGAAGTCTTATGGGTGCTTCTGCAAAGAAAATATAGGAACTCTGTGTGATGCCACTAACACAGTACAAGTCCTATGGGTGCTTCTGGGAAGAAAATATAGGAACTCTGTGTGATGCCACTAACACAGTACAAGTCCTATGGGTGCTTCTGGGAAGAAAATATAGGAACTCTGTGTGATGCCACTAACACAGTACAAGTCCTATGGGTGCTTCTGGGAAGAAAATATAGGAAATCTGTGTGATGCCACTAACACAGTACAAGTCCTATGGGTGCTTCTGGGAAGAAAATATAGGAACTCTGTGTGATGCCACTAACACAGTACAAGTCCTATGGGTGCTTCTGGGAAGAAAATATAGGAACTCTGTGTGATGCCACTAACACAGTACAAGTCCTATGGGTGCTTCTGGGAAGAAAATATAGGAACTCTGTGTGATGCCACTAACACAGTACAAGTCCTATGGGTGCTTCTGGGAAGAAAATATAGGAACTCTGTGTGATGCCACTAACACAGTACAAGTCCTATGGGTGCTTCTGGGAAGAAAATATAGGAACTCTGTGTGAGGCCACTAACACAGTACAAGTCCTATGGGTGCTTCTGGGAAGAAAATATAGGAACTCTGTGTGATGCCACTAACACAGTACAAGTCCTATGGGTGCTTCTGGGAAGAAAATATAGGAACTCTGTGTGATGCCACTAACACAGTACAAGTCCTATGGGTGCTTCTGGGAAGAAAATATAGGAACTCTGTGTGATGCCACTAACACAGTACAAGTCCTATGGGTGCTTCTGGGAAGAAAATATAGGAACTCTGTGTGATGCCACTAACACAGTACAAGTCCTATGGGTGCTTCTGGGAAGAAAATATAGGAACTCTGTGTGATGCCACTAACGCAGTACAAGTCCTATGGGTGCTTCTGGGAAGAAAATATAGGAACTCTGTGTGATGCCACTAACGCAGTACAAGTCCTATGGGTGCTTCTGGGAAGAAAATATAGGAACTCTGTGTGATGCCACTAACGCAGTACAAGTCCTATGGGTGCTTCTGGGAAGAAAATATAGGAACTCTGTGTGATGCCACTAACGCAGTACAAGTCCTATGGGTGCTTCTGGGAAGAAAATATAGGAACTCTGTGTGATGCCACTAACACAGTACAAGTCCTATGGGTGCTTCTGGGAAGAAAATATAGGAACTCTGTGTGATGCCATTAACACAGTACAAGTCCTATGGGTGCTTCTGGGAAGAAAATATAGGAACTCTTTGTGATGCCACTAACACAGTTCAAGTCCTATGGGTGCTTTTTTGAAGAAAATATAGGAACTCTGTGTGATGCCACTAACACAGTACAAGTCCTATGGGTGCTTCTGGGAAGAAAATATAGGAACTCTGTGTGATGCCACTAACACAGTACAAGTCCTATGGGTGCTTCTGGGAAGAAAATATAAGAACTCTGTGTGATGCCACTAACACAGTACAAGTCCTATGGGTGCTTCTGGGAAGAAAATATAGGAACTCTGTGTGATGCCACTAACACAGTACAAGTCCTATGGGTGCTTCTGGAAGAAAATATAGGAACTCTGTGTGATGCCACTAACACAGTACAAGTCCTATGGGTGCTTCTGGGAAGAAAATATAGGAACTCTGTGTGATGCCACTAACACAGTACAAGTCCTATGGGTGCTTCTGGGAAGAAAATATAGGAGCTCTGTTTGCTGCCACTAACACACTAGAAGTCCTATGGGTGCTTTTGGGGTGCAATGCTGTGCTAACAGCACTGCGGTTGGTACTACTGAAATACTGTACTAACAGTAAAACACGCACCAGACTAATCCCCAGCAGCAGCTAAAAACACACTAACCAGCAGCAATGGACGATCAATGACAGGTAGCAATGGTTTAGCAAATAAATAGCCAATGGTTTAGCAAAGTAGAGCAAATCTTTATATATGAATGAATCTAGCAAAGACACAGAATCAGCCTGATCTCTCCTAAAGCCGGAACTCATGTGACCGGCGCCGACGGCGTGGCGGCCTTTTAAATGGTGGGGCGGGTACTAAAGCCCCTGAGCTGTAATTGGCTACAGGCGTCCTGCCTGTAGCCAATTATGGCTCTCCGAGTTTCCGGCGCTGTGATTGGCCAAGCATGCGGGGTCACAGTGCATGCTTGGCCAATCATCAGCCAGCAATGCACTGCGCCGGCCGCGCCGGCCGCAATGCATTGCGGGGCCGCTCGCATCACACGAATGTGATGCGAGCGGCCAAAATAGTTCTGGGCTCGCCGAGCGAGCGAACGCCCGGTGCTCGATGCGAACATGGGTTCGCATCGAGCACCGGGCCCATCCCTAGTCCAGACTGGTTCGATCCCCCCCCCCCCCCCCGGGGCAGGGTAAGAACGTAGAGAAAGAATTTTGGATTTGGACCAATTTACCTTTAGGCCAGATACTACCGTAAAGCTATCTAAAGTGGATAAGGCTGCTTGTAGCAAGGGACTTGTTTCTTATAGAAATAGGAGAAAGTATAGGGCCATGGTTTCCGTTGCTGCCTACTTGAATTCCCTGGATGTGAGGTGAAGAGTGTAAAGCTATTGTCAATGGCTCCATTAGAAGCACAAAGAGCCCAGGGGATAGAGGACACCTGGTACCCCTGGACACTGGAAAGACCTCCGACACTTGACCATTAATTCTAAGAGCGGTCATGGGACGATCATAATGTATAGAACCCCATACGACCCAGAACATACTTAAAATAGCTCTAGTCTATGGGATCAAAGGTCTTTTCCATGTCCAGAAACACCAAGGTCCCCCCAGCCGAGACCTCCAGCCCAAATTGAGTATGAGCAAAAACTCTGCGTAGGTTAATATCTGTAGCCTTTTGCAGCATAAAGCCTGTCTGGTACGAGGAGATTAAATACTGAAGCACCTTAGTAAGTCTAGCAGAAAGCATTTTGGTCAGTATTTTGAGATCCATGTTTAGTAATGCAATTGGGCGGTATACTGCAGGATTCTTCCAATGCCAAACCTCCATCAATTCTGCAGTCTGAGCCCAGTGCTTAAGGTACTTAAGGTCAAGGTTCTGTGCTCTGGAGGGATTAGAAGTATTTAATCCATAATCAATAAGTTATTAAAGTCTCCAGGCAGGAAGATTTTAAAGGGGAAAAAAAGGAGCCAAATTCTCTAAGACCGTGTAAAGAACCAAGCCATTAAAATGTGGAGGGACATAGATGTTAACCACAGCCAGCAATTGAGATTCCATTTCCAGAATAATTTACGCATACCGCTCTTAAGGATCTGTGACCACATGTTCAATAGTACATCTGTGGTTCTTATGTAAATTGATAAGCACCCCTCTGGCATAAGAGGTGTATGTTCTTTTACCAAAAAGATGTGTCTCCTGGGGGAGAACTATGCTGGGATGGTGGGAGCACAAGTATTGCAAAATCAGGGAACACTTGAACTTTGACTTCAGATCCCTCACAATCCAAGAGAGTAGTTTGAGATTACTCATTAGAGATAATTAATAATATAGACTAGCAGGTACAGAAAGCAGGAGGAAACAGGGGGGAGGGCCATCTAAACACATACAGAGAGCCGCACAACACCGTTCAGCATGGAAAACACACATTGCAAATAAGAATAGGCATATTGAAACTCAAAAGCACCCAACAGAGTGAAAATTTTGTCCCCGGTAATTATCAAACAACCTATTCATAAAACAAAATGAATAAGTACAGAATAAACCAAGTTCCCCGTTTACTACAGCCAAACAGTAAGAAAAAAACAAAACTGCCAGAGAAACGTCATTCCAATAACAAGGTACCCTGTAGATGAATGTTCCAATGGCTCACCCTCTACTGGAATGGTGGAGGCGTGTTCAAACTGTGATGACTCCAAATTGGACATCCCAGCCATCTGAAAAGCTGAAGGATGACAGTCTCAGGCATTCCAAAAGGGAGAAAGTTTCTGGGAGGCCTACAACCAGGACATTGTTGCGGCGGAGGCGGCTTTGCTGCATCCTCCGAGCGGACCATCAGGATCTTGACTTTATTCTGAAGATCTGCTAGAGTCTGGGTAGTGGAGGCTGTAGTGTCTTCCACCTCAGAGATGTGGGATTCTGCAGTAGATAGGCGGTGCCTGAACTTATCAAGGTCCTGCTGTATCAGCCTACATTCCAGTGCTAAGGAGTCAATCCAGGGTGAACTTACTTGCTTCAGTGGCTGCAAGTATTGCTTGTCCTTCCAGTGGCTCAGGATCCACTGCAGGAGAGGAGGCACCTATTGCCGGATCCATCGCTACAGCCATCCACTCTGTCTGTACCACCACTGAAGCTGCTGGTGAGGAAATGGCAGGCAAGATGGCTGCCGCACGTGTGACTCGCACTGAGGTTCGTGGCCCAGAGGAGAGTGATTTCCTGCCTGTGTTGCTTCTACAAGGCATGGGGAGAACCGGAATCGCTCCCCAGACAGGAGAGAGAAGCTTACTGAGTAGGATGGCGGGGGCGAAACCCGAGGTAAAAGATGATGAGCTGCTTGGATATCGGGAGCTGATCTGAGGCACGCCTTCTTCCTCTTACATCCTGGCTACACAGCATGGATATAAAAACTTTGGTGTTGTCTACTAGGACCACAACATTGAACAGTGCGATAAGAGAGAACCTTAAAAAAAATGTTGTTCTGTCCTTGACATGCATACCAAAGCTATAAGAGCTGACAGAACCCATTTCTGAGCCAGCTAAAAGTCAGAGTGGAGTTGGTGAAAGGATTCATGGGTATAGAGGCAGCAGCATATATTTTTCCCAGTTCATACACATACCATATTCACCAAACATGATAATTCAGGACATAACTGACAAACAGGAAGAATGGAAAAAAGTGAAAAGTATATCGTCAGCATGAAATGTGATCTTCTCCTTCTGCTGCTCCCATCAGGAACCAACTATCTCTGAGGATTGTCACGGCAGTCCAGCCAGGGCCTCTGTCGCCCTTGCAAAAAGGAACAGCAACGGAGCATTCCTATTTGCTCCCATGGTGTAGTGCAATGTTTCTCAACTCCAGTCCTCAAGGGGCCCCAACAGGGCTAATAAGTAATCTCAAACTACTCTCTTGGAATGTGAAGGGTCTGAAGTCCAAGTTCAAGTGTTCCCTGATTTCGCAATACTTGCGCTCCCATTATTTTGCACAGGTGATTTGATCAGTTTCACTGCCTTAGTAATTACCACAGCCATTTTAATTTGAGGGAAATTCTGAAAACATAACTTGTTAGGGCGCCTTGAGGACTGGAGTTGAGAAACACTGGTGTAGAGGAACAGTGAAAGAATGCAGACTATTTACCCATACAGAGGCCAAAGGACTAGCATAAATCAATTTAACCCACCTGCAAAAGTTCTCCCCAAACCCAAATTTAGTGAGAACAGCCCAAATATATTCCCTTTCAACACTGTCAAAAGCTTTCAAAGCATCTAGGGTTAGCAGAGCCTTTGTACCTCTAATACAAAACTGGGATCCGAATGTTTAAGAAAGTCTGTCAAATGTTAGTGGCAGTGAAAAAGTTAGCCATAAAGCCTATTTGGTTAAAATGTATTATCATAGATAATCCTATTTAACCTATTAGAAAGCACCTTGGCCAGAGTCTTAGCCTAAGTGGAGAATAGAGAAATGGGACAATAGGAGTTAGGAAACAACAGATCTTTATCCTTTTTGGGTGTCCCCAAAATTGCCACCTCATACATGGAAGGGGGTGGGGCAAGCCAGAGAAGAAGAGTTTCTTAGTTGTGCAAATGGCCAGGAGCAGGACATATATCCATGTTGTTTGTTAGTTTCTAAGGGTAGGTGTCACGCACAGGAGTTCAGAGTGGCATGAGTGCCTATAGGTCCTGCCAGGGGCAGAGTGGGTATTTTGGGTCATTGGGTGGGACATTTGTCAGATGCCATGTAAGTTTATCAGATGAACTCTTGCCAGCACCAAACTGGAAAAGGTAGAGCTCTATAAGTCGTCTCAATCATCACTATCTAGCTTTGGAAAGTCTGACAACCATGCAGCATGACAAGAGGACAAAACCTTGGTGGGATCTACGAACATAGTGGATAGTGGATGGGGCGTTAGCAAGCTCTTTATCTCTAAGTAAGGATTTAAAAATGACTAACACATAGACTGGAGCTGTGCCATTTAGTTTAAATGTCAGATCAGTTGCAACTTAAAGCTGAGTTCCACCCAAAAGGGGAAGCTCTGCTTATCTGCCTCCTCCCCTCCTCTGGTGCCACATTTGGCACCTTTCAGGGGGGGAGTGGGTACCTGTTTTTGACAGGTACCCACCCCCACTCCCGAGAGATCTCGCCACCCTGAGATCACTTGGAAGTTTGGTCCCCCTCTTCCTTTCCCTACCGCCGTGTCTTTCAAAAAGCACAGCGTGCTTCGCGCATGCGCAGTAGAGAACCGGCTGTGAAACCTAAAAGCTTCACTGCCAGTTTCCCTTACCACAAATGGCAGCGGCAGCACCCGAGAGCCAATGGAAACATCGGCTAGGGTGCTGACATCGCTGGATTCCAGGACAGGTCAGTGTCCTAATATTAAAAGTCAGCAGCTACCGTATGTGTAGCTGACGACTTTTCTTTTTTTTTTTGGGGGGGGGGGGAGGGGGGCGTAACTCTGCTTTAAAAATAACAATAATAATAATAATACATAAAAAAAATTAAAATCTGTCTTTCTGCTTTTGACAGCCTATAATAAAAATAGAGCTCTTTTTTTTTTAAATTTAATCTCATTCCACCACAAAATGTCCAGGTCGAAAGATACCCAAGCATCCTCCAACCCAAAAGGCTGTGCGCACAATATCATTGACTCATCCCCTGAACCACGGCACCCTACCCAAAAAGTATAAAGATGCAGAGAGTCCCACTGACATTATCATGTCAGCATCACTTTATTGAAGATTGTTGGAGATTAGTGAGATTTTATTATTTTTTTCACAGTTTTATTGATTTATTTACTGTTTGTTCTTGTATGAGCTATTGGAGGGATTGTGAATAGTAAAGAGCAGCACAACATCATTTTTTTTTTTTTTATTTGTGATGTGGGAACACATTTAGTGTTTTTTGCAGCTCTATTTAAGCTTAATACTATAGCCAGCTCACACCTAATCAATATTTTTGTTTGTGAATTCTCTATTTTGAAGAATGAAAAATACAAGAAAAATGTAAAATAACTCCTACATCTTAAATTAATCTATGATTTCCTTACCATCCTCATACTATGGCATATTAACTTGTATTTCAAACTTTAGTATTAATTGGAAGATATTCACAAAGCTTTCAGCAGTTTACTTAATAATAGTTACCGGTAAGTACAGTTTTTAATTAGTAAGACAGAAGTTTAAACACATTTGTCAATATTTAATGAGATCCCATGACAATTGATTCTTGCCTACATCCAGTATATAAACACACATTTCATTTAAAATAATTCTCTGTGCCAAAGAAGAAAATCTTCATGACTATATTGGCCAAATCATAACATTTATTACATACAAATACTTACGGTATATTTAAATGCACTTAAGAAAAAAAATTGTATCCTATTTATATTTTTTAAACTTGATGTTTATATGATCTTGAAACAGTTATACAATTTTTCTCTTTAGGCAGTGGAAAATCAAAAGGTAAGTTAATAATTCAACAAAAAATGTATACCCATTCTATTACATTTTATAGCCTATAATTGTTGTTATCAATTGCAACCAAATAATTTTATTTCAATCTTACAATATTCATAAAACATTATATCACTGCTACAAGTTTCACTAGTTATTCTTGGAAAAGTGATACCATGGTAAAGCATTCCCTAAGGCCATACTGCTGTTTAAAAAAAAACAAGCTTATATTGTATAGCACCCAAATGTGCTCTGTGGCATTGTGAATACAAAGCCAATGGAGCACTTTAATTTAATGAGTGTAAATAAAAAAATAAAAAAATCAGGGAGAATAGGCTTGTTATGTGACCTATTAAAATCGTGTGATGGGCCTTTCCTCCAGTCACAAACTTCCCTTCTGCTGTGTTAACCATAACCTGTGTGGTATGAAATGACCATAAAATATAGACTATAGACTGTGTAGTACAGAGCAGATATCAGAATCCACTCTCTATTATAAATTGTTCCCTAGAGATGCCCAGATACAACAGGATAGGGTATATAATCACAAAAGAATCTGGTTAACATGAGAGTTCCCATTCCCTTACATATATATATATGCCTACCTCAGATATGAAATACGGATGTCAAACTCATAAGATAGTCTTACATGTGCAAAAGACTAAATTAGCTGTGTGAGATGGATAATGTAGTCAAAAAGAACATGTTTCATTAGAGATTATTATTAGCAGTACTCTACTAGTACAAGAGTTGTGGTTTTCAAGAATGAAAGGAGACTATAAATGGGTGCAGTCTTAAACTACCTTTAATATAACTCTCATAGAGAACCAAACTATTTCTGATGACCACATCCTAGAGTCACCCACCATCAAAGAAGGGGAAAGGAAAAGGCCACCCCTAGCAAGATGTAGGCTTTCTGTGCAGTGTTGCCTAGCTGTTGTTAGAGATGTGCACGGCATATTTGTTCTGTTAGAATGATTTGTTTTCTGAATTTGATTTGTATACTTGGAATTAATTTCATATATTCAGATTTGTTTCATATATTCATTATTGAAAATTGATTTGTATTTCGGAACAACAGCTATATTCATCTTAACGTGGTAATTCGTTATTTTGGGAGATTACTTATGCACTTTGGGTTGGATGGAGGTGGATTCATCATAACACAACGAATGGAACAAAATTAATATATCATAAAAAATAATTTGTTATGTTATGATTCAGAGATTCTGATGGATCCCCCTCAATCCAAACCAAACACAATAAGGACCCTTTCACACTTATCAGTTGCTGATCAGTTTTTCAGTTAAAAATAGTGGAAGAAAAATGCATGAAAAATGCATCACTTTAAATTCAATTAACTCTTCACACTGGTCCTTTGCATTAACCTACCGAACACAACAGACCAGTATAAAGATTTCCATAGGATTTAAAAGGATGCATTTTTCATGCATTTTTCTTCCATTTTTTTTTTTTAACTGAAAAAAGTCCTGCTTGCTGCATTTTTGGTGCAGTGAAACAGAAAACACAAAAAACATGCATCTCTCCATTGAAATTAATGGAAACTACTGCAAAAATGCATCAGAAACACAATGCACCTGTGGGAAATGCTTTGTCCAGTTACATGTCCAGGGGGAAAAAATGTAAACGTGGCAAAATTGCAGCAAAAACGCACTGCAGCAAAAATGAGACAACCACCCAGGAAAAAAGCCATATGTTCTTTTCCTGCATTTTTGCAATGGAGCAGTGTAAAAGCGGAATCATCATCTTATTTAACTTTTATAACTTACTGTATTTATTGCGATATATTCCCATTTCCTATGTACTGTAGTGCATTTTTTTTATAAATAAAGAAAAATGGCAATGCAACATGAAAATGAAATGAATCCAAATAAATCTGGATCATTTGTTAATTTTTTTTTTGTTGATGCTTCACACATTAACAAATGAACCGAATGAGACAAATGAAACAAATGAATTCCATTGTTTCATTATAATTTATTTTGAATTTGCTGAAATTCATTACTATTGTTATTCAAAGATACAGATACATCCAAATCTCAAATTAATGAAAGTTTTGTCCGAATTTCAATTCATAGTGAAACAAATTGCACATGTCTAGCTGTTGTGCTTAATCATTGGCATTAGCATGCAGGCCAGGAAAGTCAGAGTAATTTCAGAAGTCTTTATAAGGACACTAGTTCTTGGTGAATGATATGAGGGATTTTAGTGAGAAGGTCAGCATGACAACCACACAAATAGTAAGACAGGTCAGTAATGGCAGCCTTTATGCTTCTTTTATGACAAACATGAATATATCACCACTCCACTTAAGCAACCCAAATAAAGCAACTCCACGTTAAGCAAATTAAATAAAAAAAATACTCTAAATTAGCTGCTACATCCAACATATAAATACTCAGTAAAAAAGATATAAACATATATAATTATATAAACAGCAGTGATGCAGGGTGTAAACAAACCAAACACTTGCAACAAATTATACAGTCACAGTGCAATAAATATCAATACGCTGTGGCGTTTTCTTAAATTTTACTTTAAAAGTGCAAATATGCTTGAAACTTCAAGATCATTCAGATTAATAGAGTAGGTTAGATATAATTGAAATACAGTGTGGAAATAAATATATGATTTTGCATTTTGATCATAAACACACTTTAATATGTAACCTTTTTTTCATTTTTATTCATTAGTTCATTATTACTGCACTGGGGGGGTCTGTACTGGAGGTACTGTACTGCTGGGGGGATCTGCACTGGGGGGTGTCAGTACTGCTGAGGGGGTCTGCACAGAGGGAGGGGTGTCTGTACTGCTGGAGGGCCTGCACTGAGGGGGGTGTCTGTACTAATGGGGGGTGTCTGTACTGATGGGGAGTCTGCACCGAGAAGCGGTATCTGTACTACTGGGGGAGGGTCTACACTGAGGTGGGGGTGTCTATACTGATGGAGGGGGTCTGCACTGAGGGGGTGTCTGTACTGATGGAGGAGGGTCTGTACTGAGAGGGGAGGTCTATACTGAGGGAGGGGGTCTATATTGATGGAAGAGGGTCAGTACTTAGCGGGGAGGTCTGTACTGAGGGGGAGGTCTATACTGAGGGAGGGGGTCTATATTGATGGAGAGGGGGTCTGTACTTAGTGGGGGGTCTATACTGAGGGAGGGGGGTCTGTATTGAGGAAGGGGATCTATACTGTGGAGGGGGGTATGTACTATAGTTGGTGGAGGGGTGTGACACCATTTTGTTTTCGCACTGGGTGATACCAACCCTAGTGACACCACTGTCCCCCACCTGCTGCAAGTATTTGGCCATCGTATGAGATGAATGCTTGATCCAGCTTGTCAGCCTTTGTGGTTCCTCTTGCAGGCTCTGTCATAAATATTAAGTATTCGTAATACATCAAGCTGTTTTTTTCTAATTTAGAAATGTATCAAAATTCCTCAGAACCTCTCTCAAACCCAGCATATTTTACAATTGAAGGCTTATCAGACATACCAGGACTTTGGCTTCCGATTTTCATTGTTTTCCTTTTTATTTACCTTATTATCATCCTTGGAAATGCCAGCATTTTTTGTGTGATCAGTTGTAATTCTCATCTTCATACTCCAATGTATTTCTTTTTACTGAACCTCTCAGTTATGGACATTGCTTATACCTCTACTATTTTACCTAAACTATTAAACATGTTAACTACCAAAAACAACACCATCTCATTTTGGGGATGCATATGTCAAATGTACTTCTTTTTAGCCATGGCCTGTGCTGAAGTCCTCCTGTTGACAGCCATGGCCTATGATCGCTATGTGGCGATCTGTCATCCTCTACACTATGTTATTCTGATGAGTCTGAAGCAATCAGCTGGCCTTGCAATGACCGCTTGGACTATTGGGTTTGTAGACCCTAGTGGCCATGCTGTCCTCATATCCAAACTATCATTTTGTGCCTCCAACCTTATTAACCATTTCTTTTGTGATGTAATTCCACTGCTGAAGATCTCCTGCAGTGACAATTCTAAGGTTGAACTGATAAACTATCTAGAAGGGGGGCTTATTTTATCTGCTGCCTTTATGCTTACTTTGGTGTCATATATATTTATTATTTCTACTATTTTGAAGATAAAGTCAGCTGAAGGCCGCCGTAAGGCCTTTTCCACTTGTTCCTCCCATTTGACCTGTGTTGTTATATTTTATGGGACAATTATTTGTTTGTACATGAGACCCACTACTAGTTACACTCCAAAGTACGACAAGTTTATTGCTCTTCTCTATGCAGTATTGGTTCCTGTGTTGAATCCTGTCATCTACAGCTTGAAAAACCAGGAAATTAAAAGTGCATTTGTGAAATTAAAAACTAAACTGGTTTAAAAAATAATAAACAATGTTCTTTCTAATTTATTGTGTAGTTGCTTTTTTTGTATCTATTTTGTTTTAAATTGCTAATTTCTAGCTATAGGAATTAAACTATCCATGCATACTTCAAATCAACATTTAAACATGCCAAGATACTGTATAACAAGTTTAGTGTACATACATGCTTTATGGTATATCATCACCTTAATTAATCTTCTAAACTTCCCCTGTAGTATCATGTACACATGCAGATAAAGTCACAATAGGACTAAATTTAATATTTTTGTCAGTTTAAGATCTATTAGCAAAAGGTTGCTCATTCCAGGTTACCCCCAAGTGGAAAATAAAACTTTGCCATAAAAAAAAATTCTAACTGGTATTTTTTTAAACAGTGGGCGATCCTCTTTCACATAAAAGTGGTTCCGGTAGTGGATTCGCCATGGGAATACTTTTATGGGCAGCAGAAGAGGTGCCCCCCCTCCCACCGTTTCCCGGTCATTCCCCCCCCGCTTACTGGAGCCATCGGTAACGCCGAAAACCATCTGATCCTGTGAAGCGATGGGCAGGAAGTGGAGTAAGGGGAAAATGGCCCCCACTTGACTATATGCCCCTGGGTGACCGGAGCAACGTCTGAGGTCACTCCCGTCCTAATGGACTTAAAGGGACAATTTTTTTATTAGAAAATTTTAAATTAAATTTTTATTTATTTTTTGCTTTTCAGTGTAAATGTGAGATATGAGGTCTTTTTGACCCCATATCTTGCAATAAAGAGGACCTGTCATGCTTATTTCTATTACAAGGGATTTAAATTTAAATAAATGAGAAAACATTTAAAAAAAAGTTTCCAGTCCCTCTGAGCTCGGGCAAAGAAGGAAATGCATACTTAAGTCTTGCCCACATATGTAAACGGTGTTCAAATCACACATGTGAGGTATTGTCGTGATCGGTAGAGCGAGAGAAATAATTCTAGCACTAGACCTCCGCTGTAACTCTAAATAGTTAACCTGTAAAAGAGTCGCCTATGGAGATTTTTAAGTACCGTAGTTTGTCGCCATTCCATGAGCATGCACAATTTAGAAGCATGACATGTTAGGTATCTATTTACTCTGCGTAACATCATCTTTCCCATTATATAAACAAATTGGGCTAATTTTACAGTTTTTTTTTAATTCGTGAAAGTGTATTTTTTTCCAAAAAATTTAGTTTGAAACACAGCTGCGCAAATACAGCGTGACATAAAATATTGCAACGACCGCCATTTTATTCTCTATGGTCTCTGCTAAAAAATCTATACATATGATGTTTTGTGTTTCTAAGTAATTTTCTAGCAATAAAATCTAATTTAAACAACAAATGTCAGAAAAAGGCAACAGTAATGTGCACCCTGTATAGTGCAAATAATTAGAGCTCTATTCGTTCATTCAAACTTCCATTAGTCACAGAGGTCTGGAACAGCATACAGGTAACCATTCTGGCTAAGATCAGACCACTGAACCTAAATTGTGGTCACCCAAATATTTAATAGATCTAGCAATATAAAGACTTAAAATCCTAATTATCTAGATATGTGGAACTTTACATAAAGGCCCTGATTGCATGTAAAATAACAGAATGATATTTCAAAAACTACACATTGAGCTAGGCAGCATCAACTAGTTTCAAAATTATCCTGTAGTGAAAATGATTTCACTTCATAGAATTAATAAATGTTGTAAGCTTAGCCTATTTTAAATCTACTTGTCCAACAATAATTCAGAGCATGAGCACCTTTTGTGTGATATCAGTGAAGTATTAAACACATTAAGGGAGTAAAGAGGCTATTAAAAGCAGAAATGCAAGATGGTCCTTTGCAAGGCGATTGTGGCCCTGTCAAAATAAATGTGTGTTTGAATTTGTATGGTAAAAGACTATCTTTAGTCTACAAGATAATCCGTACTATAATAACTACAAACTAGTATAACTTCCCCTGAAATCCGCAACATATCACTTAGTTTCAAATTGTAATTTCAAGTACTAGCATCCATAAAGATTTGATTAAAAAAATTAAACCCTCATAAACTGCAATAACCTTAGATAATGAGATTAGGTGCCAGTCATTGCCATTCCTCTTCCAAAAATCTGATACACGACACGAGGTGTCGGAATATCTAAAACCTAGGAGGCTCAAGTTCAAACATCAAAGGAAAGGTGTCCCTTTACCTATTCCTTTAGTAAACCAACTTTCTTAACTTAGATTATTTTTAACTTGAAAGGAATATACAGTATATTCTTTAGTGAAATAAATACAAATAGCCAGTTGGTTATTAAATTATTAAAAAGTACATCTGTTTATTACTGCTGCCATTAAAACTAAGAAAAGTAGGATTTTTCTAGAGCATTTTAAACCCTTTTGCAATCAGTTGAACTGACTAGTACTGAATAGATGTCCAGTTAGTTTCAGAAACATAAATTGTAGGACTATGAAAGAACCACATTTCATCATTTACATACAGTATGTTCCAGTGGATAAGTCCAACAAAAAGCTTAAATTGAACCCCAATGAAATCTATGGAAGCTGAATCTTCTAATTTTCTCTGGCCCTTTCAGGGCTAGATTGCAAGCTTTTGTTAAAAAAAAGGGCATGGGTAGCTGGGCACTGCCATAGAGACCAGTTATGACAATGCATAAAAAAAGAGTGTCTTTTGGGGCTCATTTACATTTGCTTCAGCTTCAACACACATTAAGGGCTAGTTTACACTTGCTTCAAAACATGGCTTCGGACATGCTTTGTTAAAGCTCTCTGAACACCAGTCAAAGCTCTTGTCACTAAATAAAATGGTTAGCTTACAGTCCTGTTTTCCCCTTGCTTTTGCTTGAGCTTCGATGAGGCTTCAATAAGGCTTCGTGGGGCTTTGATGATGTTTTGGTGGAGCTTCGATGGGGCTTCGATGATTCTTTGTTGAGGCTTCGTGGGGGCTTCAGTGGGGCTTCAAGCGAGCTTTGCCATAGACTTCTATGGAGACTTTGAAGACACTTTGAAGCACCACTAAAGCTACATTGGGTATAATTTTAGAAGCAAAGCAAAATCAAGGTGTAAACAGGACTGTAAGCTAACCATATTTTTTAGTGACAGGAGCTTTAACAAAGCGTTCAGAGAGCTTTAACAAAGCGTGTCCAAAGCAAGTGTAAACTAGCTGTTAATGTGTGTTTAAGCCAAAGCAAGCGTAAATGAGCCATAACGGCTAGTATACACTAGCTTCAAAACAAGGCTTTGAACAGGCTTTGTTAAAGCTCTCTGAAAGCTAGTCAAAGCTCCTGTCACTAAATAAAATCGTTAGCTTACAGTCCTGTTTACACCTTGTTTTTGCTTTTCTTTTCTTCGGCTTTGCTTCAAAAATTATTCCCCATGTAGCTTTAGTGGTGCTTCTAAGCGTCTTCAAAGCCTCCATAGAAGGCTATGGCAAAGCTCACTTGAAGCCCCACTGAAGCCTCATTGAAGCCCCACCAAAGCCACACCAAAGCCTCATCAAAGCCCCACCGAAGCCTTATCGAAGTCTCATCGAAGCACCAAGCAAAAGCAAGGTGTAAACAGGACTGTAAGCTAACCATTTTATTTAGTGACAGGAGCTTTGACTGGCATTCAGAGAGCTTTAACAAAGCGTGTCCAAAGCCTTGTTTTGAAGCAAGTGTAAACTACCCCTTAATATTAATTAAAGTGTAACAACACAAATTCACAAAACCTTTAAATAAGCTGCTTTGGGAGTACCTTAAATTGGGATCCTTCATTTAGTATTAGTAGCACTATCACATTAACACTAAATGTTAATAGATATACAGTATGTTTCTATCTGTCCCAAAATAGTAAAACAATCAATTTTTTAATTTTAGATGTATATCACTTATCATTACCATGACTCCAAAAAACACCAAATGACATGACACCAAAAAAAATCCTAAATAATTTCTCATACATGAAATGCATGGAGAGACCACAAATGTGTGCATTATTTGTGGTCTGTACCCATCATAGGGCCCAAAAACAATAGTGCTTTTTTATCCTACGTAAAACACACAGACTTTAACACTGTCACTGACATTGACACCAAGGGGTCTATGTATAAAAAAATCGCTTTGCAAATATCTTATTCATGCAAAATAATAACCTATAATGTTCTAATACTTGTATGTTAATATCCGTTTCTAGTTGTCTTTTACTGGGCAAATATAACATACCCTAATATCTGATTCTACAAGAAGATAATCATAAGAACATTGGACCAGAGTGGAAAAGTTAAAGAACATTCAAGCAATAGAAAAATCCTAATATTAACTACTTCAGCCCCGGAAAGGATTTACCCCCTTAATGACCAGGCAATTTTTTTTGCGGACGACACTGCGTCGCTTTAACTGACAATTGCGTGGTTGTGCGACTCTGTACCTAAACTAAATTGCTGTTCTTTTTTCCCACAAATAGAGCTTTCTTTTGGTGGTATTTGATCACCTCGGCATTTTTTTTTTTTTGAGCTATAAACAAAAAAGACAGACAATTTTGAAAAAATAAATATATTTTCTACTTTCTGCTATGATACATATCAAAAAAAAAAAAAATATAAAAAAACAAATTTATTTATCAGTTCAGGCCAATATGTATTATTCTACATATTTTTGGTAAAAAAAAAAAAAAAAATCGCAATTAGTGGATATTGACTGGTTAGCGCAAAAGTTATAGCATCTATAAAATAGGGGATAGATTTACGGACTTTTATTTTATTTTTTACGTTTTTACTGGTAATGGCGACGATCTGCAATTTTTGGCAGGACTGCGACATTGCGGCGGACAAATCTGACCCCAAGTGACACTTTTTGGGGACCAGTGACATAATTACAGTGATCAGTGCTAAAAAAATCCACTGATCATTGTATAAATGACACTGGCAGGGAAGGGGTTAACACTAGGGGGCGATCAAGGGGTTAACTGTGTTTACTGGGTGTGTTCTAACTGTGTGGGGGATGGGCTCACTGGGACAACACAGAGATCGCTGTTCCTGATCACTAGGAACATCAGATCTCCATGCTGTCCCCTGTCAGAACGGGGATCCGTCTTGTTTTGTTTAGTAAAGTACTTTTTTTCATTGTGTCCGGGTTTCTATATTTTTTTCTACAATGATTAACAAGGTGTTCTTCCAGATTCTTATAAATCCTCCCTCCTCCTGCAGATCCATACATCCACTTGGGGTACTGGATATGGAGATGGGGTTTTCCTACTCAAAGAGGTAACTCTAAACATCTGCACACCACACAGGAAGTCCCATAGACTGTAGCTAATTGTTTCAGCATTTCTAATATCTCAAGTCCAGGACAATAGGGTTTTTCCTCGAACATATCAGGGGCGGATCCAGAGTCTAGTCTCGGGAGGGGCACTGACAGAAAATAAGGTGTTGCTTACGGAACTAAATTTAATGTAGTGTGTAGTGTATACCGTGTAATACAGTGTACAGAGGTAAGTAGTATGTAAGGTAGTATACAGAGGTCAGTAGTAGGAAGGGTAGTGTACAGAGGTCAGTAGTATGTAGGGTGGTGTGCAGGGAACAGTAGGGCACACGCGGGGGGGGGGGGGGGGGGGGGGGGGGTCAGGAGGGCATACACTAGGGGGAGATTGGTGGGGCATTCACTAGGGGGGGGACTGGGAGGGCATTCACTAGGGGGGGATTGGGAGGGCATACACTGGGGGGGGGGGTTAGGAGGGCATACACTGGGGGGATCAGGGGGACATACACTGGGGGGTCAGGAGGGCATACACTGGGGGGGGTCAGGAGGGCATACACTGGGGGGGGGGGGTCAGGAGGGCATACACTGGGGGGGATCAGGAGGGCATACACAGATACACTGGGGGGAATCAGGAGGGCATGCACAGATACACTGGGGGGGATTCAGGAGGGCATACACTGGGGGGATCAGGAGGGCATACACTAATACCCTGGGGGATCAGGAGGGCATACACTGATACACTGGGGGGATCAGGAGGGCATACACTGATACACAGGGGTGGGGATCAGGAGGGCATACACTGCTACACTGGGGGGGATTCAGGAGGGCATACATTTTTCACTTGTCATGAAAATAAATGAAGATCTCATTTGTCATCTAACAGCACCTCTATGATAAGCTGCAGTAACTCAGCAGACTCAGCATAGAGGTGCCTGTAAACAAACCCACAATGTAGTGCTAGCAGCCAAGCTCACCTCCAGGAACTTTAACATGGATCTCTGCTCAGCAGCTGCACACATCTCCCTCTTCCAGACAAGCGTGTTCTGGGGGAAAAGGCACACCCCCATCCCACCCACACAAGCAGCAGCCTGCAGGAGAGAGGCTGAAAAACTGCAGAAGGAGGTACAGGGAGCGGAGAGTGCAGTCCTGAGGGTTCTGAACAGCAATTCATGCTTTGAATGGCTGCTAGTTGTTCAGCCCATCCACTGGCCGGGTAACCAGAGCAGATCTGGTTACCTGGGGCACGCTCAGTCTCAGTCTTTAATGTTTTCTCGGGGGGTGCAATTGCCCCGTTGCCCCCCCCTGGATCCGCCCCGGCAACATATATAATTGCCTATGTAGTAGCTTTTCAGCGGTTTTAGCATCCCAGTGTTCAATTTATTTGATTGGTTACTGGAAGAGAATGAGCAAGAGAGACAGTCTATCAAACCACCTGCAAAGGTCCAGTGGCTGCTCCTACTAACACTTCTCTGGTAAATATAACACACCCATATCAGAGCCTTTTCTACAGTCTGTACCAAACCAAACCCCACTTGGCACCAAGCAAAAAAAAAAAAAAGAAAAACTATCAGGTGGGATACACAATCCCACCCACTCACACAGTGAGTGGAAGGAGAGAATCACTGGAGACAACCAAAATACAGTAAATTCCACTTTTCATTGCAAAAATAATAATTAGTAATTAGCACAATTTAAAATGTATAATATCACTATAAAAGAACTTTCATTAGTTCATCACTAGATGTCTGTTCTATTGAAATGTTTAAAGTTTGCTCCATAATTTTTCCAATTTGTTTAAAGGATAAGTTAACGTTTTAAAAAAAAATGAACGCACAATTTTTGCAGGTAACAAAAAAAATGTGCATTTACAATTTGTTTTAGGAGTCTGGCGAGCATTGCAGCAGTGATCAGCAGATCGCTGGTGCAGGTCTTGAGCAGACTGTCAGTGTAAGCTGTCTGCCCGTACATCATACGGGCAGGCAGTTTCGCACTGACGGGAAGAATCAGTGAACTACCAGAGCGCTCAAAAGCATTGTGATAATTCATTGAGAACTACAAGACGACAGGTGCAAAGACTGTCAGTACTTGTAGTTTATTCATTCCCAGAACTCTGTGAATGAATGACGTGGCTGTTTGGGCGGAGCCTCACACAGCTGTGCTCTTTTCAAAAAGTGACAGGTGGTACAGGGAACTTCTCCCTGTACTGCTGTCTCACAGAGGCAGAAGATCGCCGAAAAGTTGCAAGAGCGGGAATATGTTACTTTGTTCCACCCTATAAATGGGTGGAACATGTAACACGTTCCTGAAGGTGAACTTATGCTGTGGTCATTTGCTGAGTCTCTCTAAGTAGGGATGAGCCGAAACACCCCCCCCCCCCCCCCGTTCGGCTCGCACCAGAACCCGCGAACGGACCTAAAGTCCGTGCGAGCATTAGAACCCTATTAGTTATAATGGATGCGAACGTTCGAAATTAAAAGTGCTAATTTTAAAGGCTAATATGCATGTTAATGTCATAAAAAGTGTTTGGGGACCTGGGTCCTGCCCCAGGGGACATTTATCAATGCAAATTTTTTTTTTAAAAACGGCCGTTTTTTCAGGAGCAGTGATTTTAATAATGCTTAAATTGAAACAATAAAAGTGTAATATTCCTTTAAATTTCGTACCTGGGGGGTGTCTATAGTATGCCTGTGAAGGGGCCCATGTTTCCCGTGTTTAGAACTGTCTCTGCGCAAAGTGTCATTTTTGAAAGTAAAAAAGCTATTTAAAATCACTCGCGGCTAATGTTAATTCACGGCTCCCGTAACACAGAGAACAGTGATTCATTGAAACTCATTCATAAAAAAAAGTCATTGATAAAAAATAAAAAAAATGAAAAAAAAAAAAAAAAAGCGTAGGGGTCCCCCCAAATTCAATAACCAGGCCCTTCAGGTCTGGGATGGATATTAAGGGGAACCCCAGCCAAAAAAAAAAAAAATTGGCGTAGGGTCCCCCTCAAAATCCATACCAGACCCTTGAGGTCTGGTATGGATTTTAAGGGGAACCCTAGCCAAAAAAATGGCGTGGGGTCCCCCTCAAAATCCATACCAGACCCTTATCCGAGCACGCAACCTGGCAGGCCGCAGGAAAAGAGGGGGGGACGAGAGCGGCCCCCCCTCCCGCCTGAACCGTACCAGGCCACATGCCCTCAACATTGGGAGGATGCTTTGGGGGTCTAAGACCCCCAAAGCACCTTGTCCCCATGTTGATGAGGACAAGGGCCTCTTCCCCACAACCGTGCCCGGTGGTTGTGGGGGTCTGCGGGCGGGGGGCTTATCGGAATCTGGAAGCCCCCTTTAACAAGGGGACCCCCAGATCCCGCCCCCCCCCCCTGTGTGAAATGGTAAGGGGGTACAAAAGTACCCCTACCATTTTACCAAAAAAGTGGCAAAAATGGTAAAAATGACAGGAGACAGTCTTTGACAATTCCTTTATTAAAATCTTCTTTCTTCTTTCTTCATCCTTCGGTTTCTTCATCTTCTCCTTCCTTCATCTTCTTCCATCTTCTTCTTCCATTTTCTTCTTCCTCCGATCCGCTTCTTCTTGCACTGGTCTTCTCGTCCTTCTCGTCCGGCATCTTCTTCCGTCGGCGTCGGCGTCGGTGTCGGTGTCTTCTTGGGCCGCTCCGCGCAATGGGAGGCTCCCGCTGTGTGAGGCTCCGCTCCATCTGACAGGTCTTTTAAAACGGAGGGCACCTGGTGACCCCGCCCCCCTCTGACGTCATGGGGAAAGCCATCATGGAATTCCCCATGACGTCCCTGTGCGTCAGAGGGGGCGGGGTCACCAGGTGCCCTCCATTATAAAAGACCTGTCAGACGGAGCGGAGCCTCACACAGCGGGAGCCTCCCATTGCGCAGAGCGGCCCAAGAAGAGACAGAGACGCCGACGCCGACGGAAGAAGATGCCGGACGAGAAGGACGAGAAGACCAGCGCAAGAAGAAGCGGATCGGAGGAAGAAGAAAATGGAAGAAGAAGATGGAAGAAGATGAAGGAAGGAGAAGATGAAGAAACCGAATGATGAAGAAAGAAGAAAGAAGATTTTAATAAAGGAATTGCCAAAGACCGTCTCCTGTCATTTTTACAATTTTTGCCACTTTTTTGGTGAAATGGTAGGGGTACTTTTGTACCCCCTTACCATTTCACACTGGGGGGGGGGCGGAATCTGGGGGTCCCCTTGTTAAAGGGGGCTTCCAGATTCCGATAAGCCCCCCGCCCGCAGACCCCCACAACCACCGGGCACGGTTGTGGGGAAGAGGCCCTTGTCCTCATCAACATGGGGACAAGGTGCTTTGGGGGTCTTAGACCCCCAAAGCATCCTCCCAATGTTGAGGGCATGTGGCCTGGTACGGTTCAGGCGGGAGGGGGGTCGCTCTCGTCCCCCCCTCTTTTCCTGCGGCCTGCCAGGTTGCGTGCTCGGATAAGGGTCTGGTATGGATTTTGAGGGGGACCCCACGCCATTTTTTTTGGCTAGGGTTCCCCTTAAAATCCATACCAGACCTCAAGGGTCTGGTATGGATTTTGAGGGGGACCCTACGCCATTTTTTTTTTTTTTTTTTGGCTGGGGTTCCCCTTAATATCCATCCCAGACCTGAAGGGCCTGGTTATTGAATTTGGGGGGACCCCTACGCTTTTTTTTTTGTTTTTTATTAATGAATGACAGTTCTCTGTGTTACAGGAGCCATCAATTCATTAGCCGCGAGTGATTTTAAATAGCTTTTTTCCTGCAAAAATGACACTTTTTTGCAGGGAAAGTTCTAAGCACAGGAAACCTGCCCCCCTTCACAGGCCACCTATAGACACCCCCTAGATGTGATACTGCAATGCTGTACTAACAGCACGCACACACATATCCCCAGAAATAGAGCACATATTGTCAGCAGCACACTGACACGCTGACACTGACTGAAACATAATATGCGAGGCCGCCGGCGCGGCGGCCTCTTATACCGTGGGGCGTGTACTAAAGCCCCTGAGCTATAATTGGCTACAGGCATCCTGCCTGTAGCCAATTATGACTCTCCTCGCTGCCGGTGCTGTGATTGGCCAAGCATGCGGGGTCACAGTGCATGCTTGGCCAATCATCAGCCAGCATTGCACTGCGCGGGCCGCAATGCATTGCGGGGCCGCTCGCATCACACGAATTTGATGCGAGCGGCCCCAATAGTTCTGGGCTCGCCGAGTGAGCGAACGCCCGGTGCTCGATTCGAACATGGGTTCGAATCGAACACCGGCCTTATCCTTATCTCTAAGACACTGACATTAAAAAGACATTTTGCTAAGCACAAAGTAAACACAGGGACCGGAGTTGTGCTCTAGACAATGTAGATTAAGAAAGTTTAGATATCCTTGATGCTTTTTTTTTTGACAGTTTTTTCCCCAAATACCCTTAGGTTGCATTTACACCTAGGAGAATTAAGAATGGCCACAAAATTGCACCACATTGTTGGGGAATTGCAATTTGGGCCCTTCTGTAGGGAAGGCGGAGTTTCTTTGGGATTACAGTCAGGCTCCTACGTCCCTACCCCCCTCATGAAAATACCCCCTGCATTTCCTGACAGCCAACCTTCCACATGAACCCTGGACATAGTTTCATTGGGCATGAAGACACCATCTAATTAATAAGGGAGCGCCTGGTCCTGACGGAACTGCAGCAGATGCCATCTAGGTCCCCAGGCTCAGTACTACGAGAGGCTTCCATCTTCTCTCCCAGACTGAGTCCAGGTTGTCAAATCACTGGTGGGGTAGGCAGAAAGCAAGGAGGGAGCAAGTGTCATCTCTCGAATGTGTGAGGGGAATCTCCCCAGCCATCCCCCTCATTTAGTATTTTGAGGATGACCTCCTCACACATGGTTCCAAAACTACTAAATTTTACTTGTAACCAAGCTGGGCAGGCCTGCTCATATTGTGATGGGAGGCTGAGGTTGGTCCTGGAAGCCTCACCCATCCCCCAGGGGTGGCCATCTGTAGGGAAGGACGCGTGCAAGGAAGAGTCGACGCCTGACTTCCTGACAGTACCCCCTGGTCTTTGAGAAAGTGGTTTTTCAAATACAAAACCATTACAATTCTCAGCCCTGCAAGTTTAGATTCTTCCCCTGTTAGGAAATAAGCATAGGTTGGTCCTCGGAAGCCTCATCAGGGGTGGCCACGCGTGCAAGGAAGAGTCGAGAGTGACTTCCTGACGTTACCAGAGGGGACATGGACATCAGCTGCTGCTGCTCCAGATGCTTGTGACTTCAGGACCTTATTGCGCTCCCGGAAATAGGTAGTCTTCATGTTGTTGATCTTCACTTTTAAGTTTGCGACGGTTGCCATGGGCAGGGTAGGCTTTACAAATGCCACCAGTTTCAGCAGGGCTGCGTACCTCTTTGGTCTGTTGCTATAATCCCTGTGTTTTGCCTGCCATAAGAGGGGGAATTGCCGGTATTATCAATGAAGTGTGGGAGAAAGCTCATGTTGTAGAAGGCATCCATCACCTCTGCAAGACACAACGCCACACAAAACAATATAAATAATGTCAGCCTAAACTCTCCTAATCTTCTCCCTAAAGAAGCCTCAAGTTCTAATCAGTCTAGGCTAGTTATGTACCAACGTCAAATTGTACCTTCGTTTGTAGCGATCGTCTCGTGCGTGAGCTTTCTCTCCCTCGTCTCCCAGATCGTGGCTACGACACAGGCGTGTGACGTTTTATATACAGTGCGCATGCGTCAAACTCCGCCCGCCCCTGACGATCTTTCTCGTCTATTCCCCACCCCTTCTCTTTACGGCGCAGTGGGAGAGCACATGGCGGGGACACAGCAGGTGCGCCCCAAATATCCCCCCAACGAGGAGGTGGACGAGGAAAGTCCGGAGGCAAAAACGTCCCGATCCCGGAGCCTGAAATTCAAGGCCTCCAATATGTCATTTGGAGAAATGTTGGAGATGGTGGACATATTAAAGAGGAGCGACTATGATGGGAAGTATGGGCCTTACCTCAACCCCAATGTCCGCAAGGCCAAGATCATGTCTAAAGTTGTGAGAAGGCTGTACAATCATTTTGGGGTACAACGATCCAAGGAGCAACTGAGGAAACGCTGGTCAGACCTGAAACTGAGGGAGGCCGATCAGTACAGAAAGATCAAGAGAATTCTTCTAAAAAGTAAGTAGTTGTGTTTTGTGTTTGATTTCTTGCTTGCATACTGCTCCATGTGGTTTGATTTTTACAAAGTTGTACATTCCAAAATGGCCACTTTCATGTTCGTCTGTGCATTCGATCGTACTCAGCCTCGATCTTTCTGCCACTGTCATGGTCGTGTGTGTGTCCATTCGATCGTACGCAACCTCGATCGTGCGGCCACTTATAATACGATGTTTGGTGTTTTTTTGGGGAAAGGAAGTTTGTTCTCACTAGAAATGTCATCAAGAATGTAAAGCCAATTTATTCAATGTAAAGGAGAGGTCACTCAGTAGCTGTTTACCCATCTGGACTCTAGAGCACTAGTGCTGGGACACCCAAACCCCCTTTTTATTATGCTTTTCCACACATGTGCTCCAGTGGATACTAGAGGGGGGTCTCCATCACACAAACTTCTACCAAAAAGCTAGTCAGTTTAGCACCTTTACAAAGTGACTTAATTCATGTAGTTGACATTTGTAACTGGCCAAACTAAAATAGTGTCCGTCACTTTCAAGCAATGTTTGTCATTTCCTATTTCTGCCCTCAATAGCTTGTGTTGCTAAATCTTCCTTTTGGACATTCTCATAGGGGAGCGAAAACTTGGGCCGTCTGAGGAAACCCCCAAACCAACACCTACCAAAAAAAGGGGAAAGAGCAGAAGCAGAGGAGGAGGAGGAGGAGGAAGGAGAGATCATCGAACTTGGAGAAATTGTCACCACAACAGGTGAGTGTGGGAGAACACAGCTACTGGTAAGCTAATCCATGTATGGCTGCCTCATTTCCAACACCCCATTTTTGTTTGTTTGTGGTTTTTAGGTGACGTGGATGTTGTGGAAGAAAAATCGCACTTTACCACAGAGAGTGCCCACGTACTCATCGGAGAGATAATGGTCTGCAATAGAGATCTAGATGACATAAAGCAAAAACATCAATGATGTTCAACAAAAATTGAAGAACATCATTGATATTTTAGGAAAAATATGAAAACGCACCAAGTAATTAACACACATTTGTGCCAGCTTCAGAACACATTTGCAACTTAAAAACTGTCTGAAATTTGGAACATGCACACATTGTGTCCACATGTGCTAGCTCCCACCATGGTGGATGAATGGCAACGTTTTTTTGGGGGTGCAAACACTTTACGAACTACGAAAGTGGTTGTGGTGAAGGGGTTGCACCCCCAAAAAACGTCCATTCATCCCCATGATGGAAAATGGCACTTTTGAAGCTTCTAGGCATGTGTTTTACCATCTAATGACCATTTTCAGTCCCAAATTGTGTGCATGTTCCAAATTTCCACTTTTCGGGGGTGACCCCCCCATGTGATGAAGGCAAGATCAAACACACTTTGAACATATAGTCATGTCTGATCTTGTCTTCACTTTACAAAGTTGAACTTTCCAAGTTCCTAGGTTCTGTTTTGCTCCATGCCTGGTTTTACCAATTGCGGAATGTTTGTAAACAATGTTGTAAATAACCAAGATGTTGTCAGTTTTGGCGTGAAGATTGTAAACGCACTTGGGAATGTTTTCCTAGTAAACTTTTATTTTTCTAAATGTGTGGCTTCCTTATTTAAAAAACACAATGCATTATGTATGTAAAATGAAAAGGATATGGGGGGCAATGGGTGTTATTTACTAAAGGCAAATCCACTTTGCACTCCAATTTTCTTTCCCGGGGAACTTTTTCAATGCACTTGTAGAGCATAGCGGATTTGACTTATGTAAATGACACCCACAGTGCTTTGTACGAAAACACGGAGCACAGCATTTTGGAGAATACACACATGTCAGACCTGGTGATGAAAAGGAGTATTTTGGGTGTCAGTTATGCAGTACAAACCTTCTCTAGACCAAAGATTAGGTAGCAAACACACAACATGAGAATAATCTTTTTGGGAAGAAGAGACTGTTACCTCCTTTTGCCCAGAAAGTGCATTCCCACTGTCGAAGGCAAAGGGAAAAAAATGTCAAAGTAAAATAAGCTAAAAAGAAGACTGAAATGACATGAAATCATAGGTTGGTTAAAATATCAGATTTATTAAAAATGCCTCTCACACATCGTCAGGCAGAGCAATGGCCCCCCCCCTACCCACAAAGTACTGCATATATTGGTCCCGGACCACACGGGCATTTAGAGGGGGCAAGCCTGGACGTGCCACTCGAAGGGCTGTGAGTTCGGCATTTGGAGGGCCCTCCACATCTGGGCCAACGGGCACCACATAGTTCCTGTTATGTCTTTTGAGGAAGTTGTGCAATATGCAACAGGCAAGAACTATGTGGTTCAGTTTGTATTCCGCCAAGTTAAATGCCGTCAGGAACAGGCGGAAGCGGCTGGCCAGGATGCCAAAAGCGTTCTCCACAACTCTTCTGGCTCTGGACAGCCTGTAGTTGAAGACCCTCTGGTCCGGGGTGAGGGTCCTCATCGGGAACGGCCTCATCACATGGGGAGTCAACGCAAACGATTCATCTGCGACAAAGACGAAGGGGAGTCCTTCGGCATTCTCCTCTGGAGGTGGCAAGCACAGACTGCCACTTTGGAGACGCCAGTAGAACTCCGTGTGCGTAATGGCCCCACCATCCGATATCCGGCCGTTCATCCCCACGTCCACATACATAAACTCGTATGTTGCCGACACCACCGCCAACATCACTACACTATTAAACCCTTTATAATTATAATAGTAGGACCCCGAGTTGGGCGGTGGGACGATGCGGACGTGTTTCCCATCAATTGCCCCTCCGCAGTTAGGAAAGTCCCAACGGCTGGCAAAGTGGGAGGCCACAGTCTGCCATTCCTGTGGCGTGGAAGGGAACTGTGGAGTGAAACCAGAAAAAAAAATTAGTCACTTTGCACCTAAACATTGCAAGCAGATTAGACAATCAACATCTTGGAACAAGAGCATTGTCTAAAATTGGAGGCTGGAAAGTATTTGCACAGAAAAGTAGAGGCTCCCCTTCACAGATTACTCACCCCCCCATCAATCCCCCCACTTCTGATGGGCCATTGGCAATAACTAGGGGTTTTGGGGGGGGGGTGGTGGACAGCTAACCCTCTGCACTTCATTGATTGGCAAACGGCTCAATAATGTGGGCTAGTTTGGCCAGACCCTCTGTACTTAACACTATTGGCAGGCCACAGGAAAGATCAAATAACATTTCAACCCCCCCCCCCAAAAAAGGCAGGCACAGTGTGACATTATTAAATTACCAAGCAAGCTAATAGGAGGGAAAGAAGACAAAAAAATAGGAAATGGAATGTATGGAGGCAGTCCCTTGCACTACATGCTTTGCTGAATTCATCCCTAAAGATGCGCACTATAAAGAGGTAGGTATATAGTGTGTATGGACCTTGGGAAAGCCAGCAGATAAAGGATTGGTACCATCTGACAGAGCAGTTGGGGGAGGGGGTTCCTAATGAGTTTGCCCCCCCCACCAAAAGAACAAAAAAAGGGGGCTCTACATGAAGTAAACCACACAGCAAACATTTGTGCATATTTTAGGGGGTGTTTTGGGGCAAACAATACTATGCAGCAGACAAAAGACATTGCTTAAGTGACTAGGCCATAGGTGTCTATTGGGGCAGAAGAGCATGCTGGTGAGGTAAGTGAAGGGAAAAATGCATGAAGTAGAAATGTTACCTTAATATAGTCCTCCTGCAGGACCTGAATGATGGCAGAACAGGTCTCTGGAATAATGATTCCCAGGGCCTGGGGAGAGATACCTGAAGAGAACTTCAAATCCTGAAGACTTCTCCCTGTCGCCAAGTACCTCAACGTGGCAACAAGCCTCTGCTCCGGAGTAATGGCTTGTCTCATGCAGGTATCCTGCCGGCTGATAAAGGGGGTCAGCAAAGCCAAAAGACGGTGAAAATCGGGGTCCGTCATCCTGAGAAAGTTCCTGAAATCATCAGGATTATTCTCCCGGATCTCACGAAGCAAAGGCATGTGCGAGAACTGGTCACGCTGAAGCAACCAATTCTTGGTCCACATACTCCTCGTCACTCTGTTCATGGACGGGTCTTGGGTCAAAGCTAAAAGCCCGACACCAATTCCGCGTACAGCACGAACTCGGCGACGAGTACGCACGGGAAACATCGCTCAAAAGGTCACAAAAGGTCGGCTGGTCAGAACGGACAAACAGAAAGCACCGATAAACAGCAGGCCTGAAAGAACGAAGTGAATACCAGCAACGAGCAGACAATAAGCAGTGCAAATCAAAGCGTCTATATCAAGATATAGGCCGCAATGACCAACAAATGCGAACTGACTTCACGATCTGAGTCAGAAAACTGAGAAGCGCGAATCTTAAGTCACCAAACTTCCACTAACTCTCGATAAACACGGGATCAGCAGAAGGAGCCCAACGGGTGCCTGACGTGGTGCTGAACTTCCCTTTTCTAATCTCGTGGACGACGACTTACGTCACGACGTTCTTCCGGACCGGATATTCCGACAACGTAGTCCGACCGTGTGTACGCAACGCCAACATCGGACAAAGTACGTCGGACAGTTTTTTCCCCAAATACCCTTAGGTTGCATTTACACCTAGGAGAATTAAGAATGGCCACAAAATTGCACCACATTTTTGCAGGTTCTTTGCGTGTTTTCATGCTATAAGCAGCCCATTCACTTCAATAGACTGCCTGACATGCGCTAAAAATGTCAAAGTAGCTCATGTAGCTTTTTGTGTGTTGAGCTGTGCGCATTTTTAACCACACATTTGTTGCACATTTGTCAGTGCAGGAACAATGAGTGTCTGCTTGCTGCTTTTAGGGTGCTATTAACAATGAAAGGCACCGCAAGCGCGACAATCGCTCTTTACACATTTTGCAAATGCACACAAAAACATGCTATATTGTGTGCATTTTACAAATGCTCAGGTATAAATGGGGTTAATGTTTCATTTGAATCTGAGGGCATACGTTTTCACATTAGACCTCAATTGGTTTTTAAGCATATACCCAACAAATTACCTTTTATCACTTCCTTCTATGAGATGGTTTTGAGTCATTTTATGAAAATGTGCAACAAAGAATCTTTTAACTATAATAGATTTTTTTAGTATAAACAATCTGTCCAGGTATAAAAAAAAATGGACATTCAATTATCAAATAGGCGATAAAGGCCTTGTAGTACAATCATAGGCGTGCGCACAGGGTGTGCCAGGTGTGCCTGGGCACACCCTAATCACCCTGTGTGGTCCAGATTTCCCCTTTTTAAACCCCTAATATTTCACCAAAACCCCCTAGCAGTGCTCCCACAAAAAATTCTAAGTAAAAAAAAACAATAAAAAATGTATGTAAAATATAATAAAAAAATAAAATAATAAAAATAAAAAATACTGACACCATCCACTGTCCTACTGACACTGTCCACTGCTCTACTGACACCATCAGTATACAGTATATACACACATGTTTGAGCTTTGAGGTGCACACCCTAATGAAATAGGCTGTGCACACTTATGAGTACAATCCAAATCTGACTATACTGCTGAGAGATATAATTTATTGGGTTAATAATAAAATAAATAATATGGTGCTTACTCAAATAAATGTGATAAATCTACAAATATTATGGTGTATCACCTAGATACTGTAAGTGTGCAAATAAACAAAATAAAGATAGGCAATCTTCGTAGGCAATACAGTGCAATATTCCCAAAAAGAACATCAATGTGATAAATGTGCCTATTGATAAAATTCATAGTAAATAAAGTGCTTGTGCAAAACAGCAGGGAGATCCAATTTGTCCAAATTCTTCCACCATCCGTAGTGCGCTAGTGGTTTGCCCCAGCCCCTCACCTTGGACAGAGACCCCTACAGGTCGAGTCAAGCCTCTGTATAAATGTAACTCCTGGTTCCAAGGTGTTATAATCCTTTTTCCAGGGACACCAAGCCAGATGGATAACAACAGCTTGCACTAGCGATGTAAATTCCTTTACAGGCTCTTCCTTCCCATCATATGAAGCTTACAAAGAAATGTCTCCATGGTGTAGTAGTCAAATACAATTTATTGCAACAATGTAGTAACTCACAGTTAAAAATAGCGTTGTTCAGCTTCACAAACAAAGGAACTTCTGGTCTTGACCGAGTCCGGAAGTGACGTCACCCGGCTCCTCCTGACGCATTGTGTCACTGATCACGTGACTTCATCAAGAATATGGAGTTGGGTGTACGATGCCGGCCTTATATAACAAACTCAGCTGTCATGGTAACCACAATGGTCTATACAGCTCCTATTCTGACATATATTCTATATCCTGACACAGCACAATATAGATATAATAAAGAATCTAACACATATTCCACATAGTAGTTATAAAAAACATAGTAATAAAAAAGTAAATGACATTCCTGTATATTGCAATGATCTGGTAACGAAACACCGCCACCTGCTGACTAAACATTGAATCACACCCATCAGATAAAATAGACCAGGAAATGGAATGCGTAGCGGCATCTAGTGGATAATTAGGAGAAGACAATAAAATCTACAAAAACCTACAAAAATCTATAAAATCAGTAAATGTTAAAAATTAGATTAAGGTCAAACTCCACGTTATGTCCTAATGGTGTCAGTGTGAGTAACTCATGGAACCACCTAGAATAAGACTGTCTTAATTTAATAATTTTGTTATCACCCCTCCACTGGGGTTTGTATTTTTCTATACCACATACCACAAGCGAGGAGGGATCCCTATTGTGATACTGGGCATAATGCCTGGATAAACTGTGTTCTGACAGCTCCAACGGGCAGGGCTGAGAATACCGGCTGATGTCAGCCAGGAGGAGAGCTGCGGGTGGTCACATAAGCGCCGAGTGGTACTCTGAAATTAGGTATGAAGTGGCATTTTTTTTATAAATAACATGCACTGGGGCACATACTGTAATATAACAC
Source organism: Lithobates sylvaticus (assembly GCA_028564925.1). Taxonomy (NCBI): domain Eukaryota; kingdom Metazoa; phylum Chordata; class Amphibia; order Anura; family Ranidae; genus Lithobates; species Lithobates sylvaticus. The sequence goes on along the minus strand of CM053036.1, from coordinate 85,323,357 downwards.
TGGGGATTGTAGGAAGAAAACAATAATTTTTGCAGCAGGAGAGAAGCGATCATCTGACAGGTAGGCAGTGAGGAGAGGAAAGACAGAGCAAGGAGGGACAGCAGATGACAGAGGCACGTAAACTTACCAAGGAGTCAGGGCTCAGCAGCAATGATAAACTGTGGCCAGTTTACAGGGGGGTAGGCAGGACCAGGCAGGATCAGCCAGGTATTTCAGGTGATACAGGGGGCCATATTACCCAGCACAAGCACTGTGCTGTATAACATGCTTTAACCCCTTAAGGACATCCCCACATTTCCTAAAAACTCCCTAGGAGCACACTTAAAGAGAAAGTAAATGCTGGTGGGTTTTTCTTCCTTTCTTCTTCCCTGCAAAGTAAAGGCATAGCGTACTAGTATGCATTTTTTTTTTCACTTTAAAAATAAAAAAATCACTGCTCAATCACTGCTCATTTAAACATGATGTTTTTCACAAACTTTTGTTTTATTGATACATGTCCCCCAGAGCAGGACCCCTATAACCATTGTATGCCCAATTACTTGCATATAAGCCTTCAAAATGGGCACTTTTGGTTTTTGACGTTTGGGTCCCATTGACTTTAATGGGGTCCGAACTTTCGCTGTGTTCGGGAGTTCTGGTGTGAACCGAACTGGGGTTTGTTCGGCCCATCCCTAGTAGTCAGCATGGGTTTATGAAAGGTCGTTCCTGCCAGACTAATTTGGTAACATTCTACAAGGAATTGAGCTGCCATCTAGACAGGGGAAGGCCCGTAGATTTAGTGTATCTGGATTTCTGGATTTTTCAAAGGGCTTTGATACAGTCCCCATAAACGCTTAATCTACAAGCTAAAGTCTACAGGCATGGACCTTAAGGATTGTGCTTGGGTAAAAAACTGGTTACAGGGGCGTGTCCAAAGGGTGGTGATAAATAACATGTACTCAGACCGGTCTGGAGTGGTGAGTGAATTGGTGAATTCTATTAAATTTATTCAAACATGATATAGAGGATGGGATAAATAGCTCAATCTCAGTCTTTGCGGACAACACAAAAATAAGCAGGACAATGACGTTGCATCAGGATATGGAAATTTTACAGCAAGCCCTGAACAAATTAACAAATTTAATGTGGAGAAATGTAAAGTAATGCACTTGGGGGCAAAAAACATAAAGGCAAACTACTCACTAGGGGGAGAACTGCTGGGGGAATCAAGGATGGAGAAAGATCTGGGGGTCCTAGTTAGTGATGGGCCGAACACCCCCGGTTCGGTTTGCACCAGAACATTTCTGTCAATTTGTGCGAACATGCAAACCCTATTAAAGTCTAGGGGACACGAACATGAAAAATCAAAAGTGCTAATTTTAAAGGCTTATTTGCAAGTTATTGCCATAAAAAGTGTATGGGGAGCTGGATATTGCCCTAGTATCAATGCAATCAATGGGGACATGTATTAATGCAAAAAAAGCTTTTAAAACAACCGATTTTTCAGGAGCAGTGACTTTAATAATGCTTAAAGTGAAACAATAAAAAGGAAATATTCCTATAAATATCGTTCCTTGGGGCTTCCCCTTAGTCTGCCTGTAAAGTGGCACATCTGTGTGATGTGTATTACAGTGCCACAGCAAAATTACATTTCTAAAGGAAAAAATGTCATCTAAAACTGCTTGTGGCTGTAATGTATATAGATATAAAATCAAGGAATAAATCGGCGTGGGCCCCCCCAGTCTATTATGGGGAACTCCAAGCAAAATCCATACCAGACCCTTATACGAGCATGCAGCCTGGAGGACAGGATGGAGGGACGAGCAAGCTCCCCCCTCCTGAACCGTACCAGGCCACATGAACTCAACATGGGGAGGGTGCTTTAGGGTCACCATGTTGATGGGGACAAGGGCCTTGTCCCTACAACCCGGTTTGCGGGTGGGGGGGCTTATCGGAACCTGGAAGCCCCATTTAACCCCTATGTGAATGGGTATTTGGTACATTGTATCCCTATCCATTCACTAAAAAAAGCGTCAAAAGTAAAAACCACAATAGACAGTTTTTGCCAATTCCTTTATTAAAAAGAAAAATAAAGTGTCCCGCGATCCATTTTCAATCACACCGCCCGACAGACCAGAGAAAAAAACAAAAACCGCTGCCTCCCGGCAACTGCTGTCTTTTGGCTGTGACAGCCGTTAGGCAAGTGCAGGGCCACCAGCTGAGGTAACCAGATGACCCCGCCCTCCCTCTGATGTCACATGATGTCATATGATGTCAGAAGGGGCACGGTCACTCGATTACATCACCGGGTAGCCCCACCCTTGCCTATATAACAGCTGTCACAGCCAAAATACAGCAGTCACCGGGAGGCCTCCCATGGAGGCGGAGCTTTTAATTTTTTTTTCTATTTTTTGAGTCCGTCAGGATAGATGGACATCGGGGGACACTTTTTTTTTAATAAAGGAATTTTAATGTCTATTGTGGTTTTTACTTTTTGACACTTTTTTTGGTGAATGGGTTCACATAGGGGAGGGACAGGATCTGGGGACCCCTTGTTCTAGATTCTGATAAGCCCCTCACCTGCAGACCCTGACAACCAATGGCTAGTGTTGACGGGATGAGGCCCTTGTCCCCTTCAACATCTGGACAAAGTGTTTTGGGGGGACCCCAAAGCTCCCTCCCCATGTTGATTGGATGTGGCCTGGTACAGTTCAGGAGGCTCGCTCGCCCCCCCCCCCTTTCCTGTTCTCCAGGCTGCATGCTCAGATAAGGGTCTGGTATGGATTTTTGGGGGGAGCCCATGCTATTTTTTTTTTTAATTATGGCATGGAGTTCCCATTAAAATCCATACCAGACCCAAAGGGTCTGGTATGGATTTTGGTGGGGACCCCATGCCATTTTTTTCTTAATTCTGTCATAGGGGTCCCCTTAACCACTTACATTGTATTATATACTCTGCACTGCACTATATACCCTGCACTATATTTTATATACTACACTGACTGCGCTATATACTCTGAACTGCAACATATATGCTATACGGACCGCACTATATCCTTTGCCGATAAATTGGGCCTTGGGTGTTGGTGGTGCCAGAACACTGTAACCCCTCATAGTTACTCTTGTTGGGCGGAGGAACAGGCCCTGCTGTTAAAAATTATTTCAAAAATTGTAATTGCCTGCCTCAGTCAAACAGGTGCAAACAAAATGGGCTTTGGGAGTTGGTTGTGCCAGAACACTGTAACCCCTCACAGTTACTCTTGTTGGGGGCGCAGTAACACACACTGCTGTTAAATATTATTTCAAAAATTTTAATTACATGCCCCAGTCAAACAGGGGCAGAAAAATTGGGCCTTGGGTGTTGGTGGTTTTAGAACAATTTAATTCCTCACAGTTACTCTTGTTGGGCACAGGAATGGTCCCTGATGTTAAAAATGATTTCAAAAAATGTAATTACATGCACTTCTGTTAAACAGCGGCAGAAACATTGGGCTTTGGGTGTTGGTGGTGCCCTAAACCAAAAATATTGCTGAAAGCTAGCATCATTAAGATTCAGGAATAGGATAGGCAGCATAGGCATCCCAGATCCCTAGAAAATGCAATCAGTTACATCAGCATCAGGGGCTTGATAGCTGCTGATCCAGGACTGATTCATTTTTATAAATGTGAGCCTAGCAACGGAGTCTGTGGACAGGCGCACTCTTTGATCCATTAAAAACCCTCCAGCAGCACCGAATGTGCATTCAGAAAGACAGTAGCTCGATTGCATATTGAGCAAGTTCTGGCCAGTGGGCCATCCTCAAGTTGGAAAGGTCTCCAAGTCTGCTCTTGCCCCTAGATATTCCTGCACCATATAATGCAGACGCTGCCGATGGTTGCTTGAACCTATCAGCCCTGGGCGCTGAGAACTAAGAAATTGTTTAAAGGCATCGGTCAGCTGGCCACCTTCTCCACCGCTCTTCCTCTGACCGAACAAAGCCTCAGAAACATGTTGTCACCAGGGAATGGTAACCTCCCAGGGTCTGGAAAGGCGTTACACTAATGCCGCCTACACAAGGTCGGAATTTCCGACAGCAAATGTTCAATGGGAGCTTGTTGTCAGAAATTGGGTGCTTTTTTGTCGGAAATTCAGACCGTGTATGCTCCATCTCACATTTTACGTCGGAATTTGATCTGGAACTCAAATTTTCTGACAACAAAATCCATTGTCGGAAATTCCGAACGTGTGTACACAATTCCGACGCACAAAATTCCACGCATGCTCAGAATCAAGCAGAAGAGCCGCACTGGCTATTGAACTTCAGTTCTCTCGGCTCGTCATACGTCACTGCGTTCTTGACATTCGGAATTTCCGACAACATTTGTGGGACCATGTGTATGCAAGACAAGTTTGAGCAAACATCCGTCGGAAAAAAAAATAGATTTTGTTGTCGGCAAGATAAGCTCTGAAAATTTACCCTTGTAACGTGGATCAAGAAGGGTTGCCAGCCAGTATTGATCCCTGTCCTTGATACCCCGAATCCTTGGGGTCCTTTCGCAGGCTTTGCAGGATTAGGGAATGCAGTGTAAGTTTGAGGAGGCATTCGATTCTGAGTCCTCTGGGTCACTAGGAATGACATGAATGACAACTCCTTAGGTTTCTGGGGACTGAAAACCATCCCTTGAAAACTGCTGTGTGTTATCTTCTACATCCATGTTGACACAATCCTCCTCTTCTTCCTGTGTGTTTGGCGGCCCCGCAGGAATGCTATCTGCATAAAGGGGGCCTTAAGAGGAAAGGAAGTCCTCCTCTTCCTCCCGCTGTTCTGCCTCAAGTGCCCTGTCCATAATTCCATGAAGCATGTGCTCCAGCAGGAAGACTAGAGGGACAGTGTCACTGATGCATGCATTGTCGCTGCTCACCATCCTTGCTGCCTCCTCAAATGGTGACAGCTCAGTGCATGCATCCTTGATCAGTAGCCACTGGCATGGCAAAAAGAAGGCAAGCTCCACTGAGCCTGTCCTGGTGTCACACTCACACAGGTACTCATTGATATCCCTCTGATGTGTGTGTGCAGCTGCACCACCAAATTCAGGATGTGTGCCAAGCATGGAACATGTGTCAAGTGTCTCTGTCGGAGGATGGAGAGAAGATTGATGCCATTGTCGCATACAACCATTCCTGGCTCAAGCTGCCTTGGCGTCAACCACCTCTAAGGCTGCCCCTGCAGAGTTGACAGAATCTCTGCCCCAGTGTGGCTCCTGTCCCCAGGCAGACCAACTGAAGCACCGCATGGCATCTTTTAGCCTGACTGCTTGCGTAGCCCCTTGAACGCTTATGAAGCACTGCTGGTTCAGAGGACAATTCTGCAGGATTGGGGGTACAGCAGAGAGATGTGTCACAAACATCCACCAGCAGTTGCTAAATGGTCTTCAGCTTGTACCTGCATTCTTGTGACCTGATCCATTGAACATGCTTACCTGTGTATGACCTGGCTTTCTCCTGGACTCTGTCTTTGCTCCTGCATTAACCTTGTTCACCTGATCTCTTTGACCTCGGCCTGTTTACTGGACTTATTTTTGCCTGCTAATTCTGTACTGCACTGCCCGGCTGTTACCTACCTTGGCCTGCTTCCTGGACTTGCTTTGTCTGCTGACTTGGTGCCTTGTTACTCGGCGGCTGCTGATCGCTGTCTGCATATCGACTCTGCTGCCATATCCTGCTCTGGTGCCAACCTGCTTCAGTATCCTGTTTCTAGGACTACAACTCCCAGCTCCTTCCACCTAAGTGCAGACTTCTCCAGCCAGCTATTCCGGCACTCATGCCACTCTGTGCCCTCACACTTTCTGTCTCCACCTTCAGGAGTAATGGGCAGGAGGTGCAAGAGAAGCCTCCACAATATTCCAGTCATCACCAGGTAATAACACTGTATTATATACTGTGCTCACTGTATTATTCACTGGGTACACTGCCTGTGCTGTATTATATACTGTACACTGGCTGCACTGTATTATATACTGTGTAAACTGCCTGAAGTGTATTAGAAACTGTACACACTGTATTATATACTGCGTACACCACCTGCACTGTATTATATACTGTACACCGGCTGCACTGTAGTATATACTGTGTACACCGCGTGAAGTGTATTAGAAACTGTGCACACTGTATTATATACTGTGTACACCGCCTGCACTGTATTGTATACTGTACACCAGCTGCACTGTATTATATACTGTGTACACCACCTGAAGTGTTTTAGAAACTGTACACAGGGTATTATATACTGTGTACAGCACCTGCACTGTAATACTGTAATATATACTGTACAGTGTACACTGTCTATATATAGTCTACACTGAATTAATTATATATATATATATATATATATATATACTATACTGCCTGCACTATATACCACCAAATTCACTGAATTCACTGTTTATATAAATACACTGCCTAAAGTGTATTATATAATGTACACCACCGAATGAACTGTATATATATATATATATGTATATATATATATATATATATATATATATATATATATATATATATACGCTACACTGAATGCAGAGTATGCGATCTCACAGTGCATTATGGGGCATACTGTGGCATTTCCCACGAATGCCCCATATTGTTCGCTGTTCAGGGAGCGGGCAAATACCCGACTTACGTTTGACTCTAACACCAAGCTCATCCCTAGTCCTCAGGAAGGATGTGCTGGAGCTGGAGAATCCAAAGAAGGGCAACTCAACTAATAAAGGGACTGGACACTCTCAATTATGAGGAACAACTACAAGCACTGGAGAAGCGACGCTTGAGAGGGGACATGATAGCGATCTACAAATACTTCAATGAGGATCCCAGCATAGGAAAAAACTATTTAGTCTCAGGGAGTATACGAGGACACAGGGCTACACAATGAGATTGGAGGAGAAGCGGTTTAACCATAAACTGCGCAGGGGGTTTTTCATTGTCACAGCAAAAAGGAACTCTCTTCCACAATTGGTGGTGGCAGTGGGGGGGGTATGAATATTTTTAAACGACGCTTGGATGTGCATCTTAGAGAGCACAATGTACAGGGATATGGAAAATAATCATAGACACTGACACATGTGCACCTACACAGGTTGAACTGGATGGACTATTGTATTTTTTCAATCTTACCTACTGTGTAACTATGTAACTTTGAGAAATTGGAACAATTTGAACCACTGATTAGGCAGTTGTTGCATTGCAACAAGAGGTAATACAGGTTCCCTACCTATCCACAGTGTCTTGCAGGGTACCTTCTTTTCGAGGGCATGTGGCCTTGTATGGTTCAGGGGGAACACACATGCTGCACCTTTTTCTGGCCAGGCTGACTGCATGCTATGATAAAGGTTGTGATATGGAGGGGGGACCCTAACCATTTTATTTCCCTTAATGAAACAGTGAACATTTTAAAATGAAGTGTACTGCCTCTTTAAGAAAAAAAACAGCATTAGGTCCTCCATTGCAGACCCTTATCCAGGCCTGCAGCCTGGCTGGCCAAAAAAGTGAGGGAGGGGCAGCAAGCGTGATGCCCCACTTCCTGAACCATAGCAGGTGACTTCTCACCCCAGCAAGGCACCCTGTTCCCTTACATGGTTAGTAAGGGTCACATAATACCCGTTTGTATTCATTCACAAAAAAAATGGAAAGGTTACAAAAATACACTATGAAAAAATCCTCCATTTAAAAAGTCCACCCAAAGAATAAAAAAAAGTTCCAAAATGGAAATCCAACATCAATTTCATCATCCAGCAATGTAGATCCAGCAGCAATCATGAAGGGTGATGCCTGTCGCCACAACAACCGGCCATCACAACGATCTTCTCATGCTTCTACTCAAGTTGTAAATGACACATGTACCTACCCACTGGCTGCTATATTTCCACAAGCTGGCTGGGGAACCTGGGTGATGTCATGGACTAAATATAGTCATGACCATATTTGGTCCATGACATCACCCAGGATTCCCCAGCAACTTTTTTACAAGCTAAATTAGACCAGAGATTGTCATTTAGTCTTTTTTTTTTGTATCACTTTTGAAGGAGTACACCATAGTGGTGTGCAATCTAACATTTAGGGCACCCCAAACATGCTATTTAGAGAATTCATGTATTTTTAAACTTTTTTTTGCATGTACGTGGCAGCGTACATACAAACCAAAGCTTGAAATTTGGCATTAAAAAAAGGTCAGAAACAAAGTACAAGATTCCACTCTCGTAGATTTCAATAGGGTTTGGGCACTATGTTCATGGATTGCGGAATTCGCGCTGGGTTGATCAAATCCAGTATATGAACTTTGCTCACAATATTTAGTATTTAGTCCATCAAACCTTTTTAATGGCTGTGACAATTATATCCAATTTAGGAACAAAAACCGGTTAACTGCATATTGATATCATTGAAGGACAACTTCACATTTAATATTTCCCCCTCACCCCCCTAGTTAAGCACGGGTAGCAAAATACTTTTATCCCCACTCTTGAGACCTGGATCTGTCTATGCACTTAGATGGCTGGGAGCCACAATCATTAAGGGCCAGCTATAGAAATGAACAGAATGAGTGTCACACATGCGCAGTACTTGCTAGTCACAAACTGGTTAGTGGTTGTTGCAAAGGCAAAGTGGCGCCAACACTGAAGGTTTTTAGGATGGGGATGAAGGTAGGTATTTATTCAATGGCCTTCACTATGAGGTATGAAATTAATATGTACTGTATATGTTAATTTTCAGGTCTGCTTTTTGCCTTTCCCAAACCTCCATCATGTTTTTTAGTACAAGGCTCAGATTTATTTTTAGAAATACCCTATTGAATGGCATGACCTCTGGTAAAGAGCATAAGGAAAAATATCAGCATGTCAAAGAGCCCATCCATATGCATATCATGTTGTATGCCTCGTACTGTATGTCAGTGGAAACATTTTATCCTTTTTTTTTTTTTTTTTTTTTTAGGAAGATTAGTTGAATAAAATCTGAGGTAGTAAATAAATAAATATGTTCTTTTTTTGTGATGCTGTTTACACTGTACTACGTTAAACTTCTTTAGCAAACTTAACCTCCCAATGGAATTACACTATACTTAACAAAGAATATAACAGAGGTAGCTTTTTCAACACTTTACACATCGATGCCAATGATAAGGAGACTTGTTATATTGTGACAAGTTTGTACATCTAGTTAGGCTTGTAGTGACCCAATCAGGTATATTTCTACATTTATTTGTATTCTTTTTCTTGTATTCAATTTGTAACAAACTGTTATTTCTTTTGCAATTGTATTTATGTTACACACAGCTAACATTTACTGGACACGCTTACAAGGGCAAAATAGCATTCTTAAACATACACAACCCAAAAGGCAGCAGAATGTTGAAAATATTTGGGTGGGTAAACTGACGCAGATGTCTGATGTCCAAGCAAGTAAGATTTTTGAGGACATGATAGTTCTCTAACGTTTCAATAAAGTGGATATGATTCAGGGACAATGGGGAAGCTTCATCGGAGCTTAAAATGTGAATGTGAAAGCAAGGAGGCCAGACTCAATTCACAAGGCTTTAACACAAACATAAATAAGGATCTTAATTTTCAGACATTTAACTGTAAATTTTAATTCTTATATATAAGTTATTTACCATATTGAATTTAAATGCCGCATGTTTAAACATAAGTATCCTTATCTTGGTGTGTTATCTTTGTAATCTGATCCCTCTTTGACACTTTTGTGCCTAGTGTGAAATATTCAACCTATGTCAGTTGTCATTCATTTTGTAAAGTATTTTTAAAATATTTTTATTTACCTTAATTGCTTAATTCTCGTCTGCTTAGAACAAATATTTTACAGGGAGCATGCCTAATAATAATGAAGATCGAGCCATTTTATTTTTTTGTTAATGAAGATTCAATGTTAACGAAGATTTAATGAAGATTTTCAATGTTCTTCAAATGGTCTGTGAAAAAGTTCTCATTTGTCTAGTTCATGGTATAGCTAGTAGGAGTCGCTTGAACAGATTTTTTCCTGGAATGTTAAAAGGGTTTAAGTACTCATTCAAGTGTCTTCCTCAGATCCGGAACACATGCAGGATTTCCTTGAATAAAGGTTGATTCCACCTTTAATACCATATTACATTTTACACTCATTTTGAGTATAACATGTAACATGGTGCATCCGACTTTCACACTGGAGACAATGGTGCAGCTGTTTTAGGGCGGATTGCAGGCGCTATTTCTAACGCTATAGCGCCTGCAAAACACCCTTGGTGTGAAAGGGGTCTAACTGAAAATCTGTACCTCAGTATGGACATGGAGGATGAGTCTGCAGGAGTCTGGCATTGCCCTGTGATCCATTGATCACAGCTGCAATAATTTGAAGGTTCATTGGAAAATATGTATTTTTTTCCCAAATATATGTGTATTTATGATTTTTTATGATTTATTTTTTTGAAAGAGGTGGACTTAGGCTTTAAAGTGGTATTCCAGGGTAAACCTACCCCCCCCCCCCCCCCCCCAACAGCTAGCCGCCGCTAGCTGATAAAGTGAGTCATGTGACTGGACCAGAGCACCCTGAAAATAGGCAAGTATATAGATCTTACTTAGACTGGTTAGTCAGAACAGATGTTAGGAGAGGGAGAGAGATCATTTTTAAGACTAGGATTTTTAAGTTAGGTATTGCCTGGAATTATACTTTAAGTTGCCTATATGGCAGCGGCCGTCCGTCCATTAGGGGCCCGTGGGCGCTGCCCCTGTCCATGCATCCAGGTCCCTGATCTACATGCAGGGCACTGGACGGATGGATTTCAATGGGGGGGTGGGGGTTGAAGCACTTGATTAGAGCCAGAGGCTCTAATAGGCTGCAGAAAAGGGTTGTGTGACAATAGCGGATGAATATTCGGTGTCGCCACACTGATCCTCCCCCCTGGCCAATCAGGAAGTGGGTCTTGAGACCTGTCACCAGAAAGGACAGGCGATCCTATTGGACACCTAGGAGGAGGAGGGAGAAGCCACACAATGGAAGCTACCATGATGCAGAAGAGGAGGAGAGGGCATAGGAGCCACTGCCCGTAGGGGCCCACTGCCCGCCACCTTTAGGTGCCTGCAATCCGGCCGCTGCCTGCCGCTCCATAGGAGCCCACAACCCAGCCGCTGCCCGTAGGGTCCCACAACCTGTCTGCCCCCAACCTAGATGGGGTAAGTGCCGGGGGGTGTCGCCGACCAACCAACCACCACTAGTGGATGGTGGTTTTGGTGTATATGGATGTGGTGGGCTTGCCCAATGAAGCAAACAAAAATATAATCTGGCAGAAGGGTCTATGTTTTTGCATAATAATAACATTTTGTGACGAGTAAAGCAGAGACTAAGGGGCTTTTGCAAATACCAAAGTTGTTTTAAAGTGGAACTTTCAGTATCGACTGATATGTCACACTATATACTTTGACGTATTTTGTAACCTGCACTAAATAAAATATAGAAGAAATGCTTTGGGCATCAATGCTCTTCTGTATTCTAATTCCCCACGCACACGTTGAATGTGAGCTTGTTGGCTGAAAGTCTGACCGTGTGTATGCTCCATCGAACATTTGTTGTTGGACTTTCCACCAACAATTGGCTAGCAGGTTCTCAAATTTTCTGCCAACAAAACGTTGTTGTCGGTATTTCCGTCCGTGTATACACAAGTCTGACGCACAAAAGTTCACGCATTCTCGGAATCAAGCAGAAGGAGCCACACTGGCTATTGAACTTCCCTTTTCTTGGCTCGTCGCACATCTTGTACGTCACCATGTTTGTAATTGTTGGCCAACAGTTGTGTGACCATGTTTATGCAAGACAAGTTGGAGCCAAAATCCTTCGAACTAAAATCCACGGCTTTGTTGTCGAAAAATCCGATTGTGTGTGGCATCATTCTTACTAATTGTCTCCCAAACATGTGTTGACTTTATTTACTTCCCAGCTCACTTACCAACCAGCCTGCAACAAACCAAATCAACCCTGTCTAACAGTTCACGTTAAAACCAGGTGCTTAGTTTGCACACATTTGTAAATATATGTGTAAGCTGCAGGGCCACTTGCACCCCAGTGTACTGCAGTCCTAACTACATTTTGAGAGCATCCAAAGTTGGAGCACATATATAATAATAAATAGTTTAAGGGTGGTACAGGGGTACTGTTGGTACATAGTATTATTAGCATTCCATAAATGGATAGATTGACAAATTGCCCAACATATTACTTTGGAAATTACTGACTGAGGAAAGTACAGTAACTAAAATGATGTTATTATTGCAAACGTGTTGATTAATACAGGAAATATGTAGTATAAACTATATCCGGGTACATGTGATCTTATATGTTTAGGAGGACCTCTGTGTTATCCACAGGTACAAGGACATTATTTTTTCTTGTGGAATGATCGTAAACTAAGTAAAACCCGGGGATGAATTCAACGTCATTCTTTTCAATTCAAGCATTTTTGTATTTTCCTCATTTTCAAATTCCCATTTTCATGATATTTTTCCTTAGCTATATTGCCATCATTGTTGGAAACCTCACCATTGTGACTCTTGTAATAACCAGCCCCCATCTACGCATGCCAATGTATATCTTTATAGTAAACCTTTCAGTTATTGACATTGCTTCTACATCAAACATTTTACCCAAACTATTAGCTATAATCTTAACAAAGAACAACACCATCTCATTTGTTGGATGTATAACTCAGATGTATTTCTTTGTGTCCCTGACTTGTACAGAGGTCATCTTGCTGGCAGACATGGCCTATGACCGCTATATACAAAAAAGGGAGTTTGGGACTTTGAGTGAGGTGAGCAAATGAGACCAGAGGTCAAACACCATACTGTAAAACCATTTATTACTGAACAGTGGCATAGTGATATGGTAACAATCCCAGTAGAGTTGGTCAGAGGTCATATAAATATACATCTTATCGGTACTTGTTAACATAATAACCATTCCCCAAATGGTGCAAAGCAGACAGTCCATGGAAGGTGAATCATCCATATGATCGCACATGATCCCAGCAATAAACAAATAAAATAAATAAAAATTGTATGGGTATATATCCCTTATAGAGTACAGATATGGTGCATGGCATAAGCCCGACGCGTTTCGTGTAAAATACACTCTTCAGGGGCAATTTGCACCAGCATCTAAAAAAGGGGGAAACAAAAAATAAGAGGGGTGGAATCAATAAAAATGTATACAGAGCATTATGTAGTATGCATTTTGGGGAGGTGTAAAGCCAATAACCCCAAATGGATACTCACATGCCAGGGAAGTGTGATCTACATGTGGTCCGCAGTCCAACCAACAGAGGAGTCTGGTCCGGGAGCTGAGGGAGGAGCTTGAAAAGGAACAAGGAGGGGGCCACCCAGAACACAAAGGTCCCCATTTATAGGTATGTCCACACTGGTACAAGATGAGGATAAGGGTTCTGTAGTAATAAGAGTAAATTAAGTAAGCTACAGCTCAAGGCTGAAATATAGCCCCACATTAGTAAATGAATGATTATAGGAGTGTATCTGTATCAACCCCCTTACCTATAAATGTCCGGAAGTGTCTGACCCAGTAGTGGACAAGCTGCCAAAAGACAGACTGGCGAAGAAATGAGGACTCTTTATGCTGGTAGCCACCCCCCCCAGGACCAAAGAGACTCCACCCAACATCACCCAGTGCAGACACTGAAGCAAACGGAGGCCTCAACCAGCGTAGCGGCGGACGCCGCTCAGGGCTGATGGAGACGCTACCGTCCACGTGTCTGCACAGTAAGAAAAACACAACGCCAGACACCGCGACGGCCGAGCGGGCGTCACGTGCACGGCGTGGAGGGGTGACGTCGACACACAGAGGGAAACCCGCCCCGATCCCCCGCCGCCACCAATGCAGGTGGAAGGGGGGAAAAAAGGGGAGGGATCCCACCATGCCTCGCAGATCCCGGAACATAGACAAGAAAGTCGGCCGTGAGAGCGGACCTCTCAGAGACATGTTGGCTGCTGCAGCCAGGAGAGGGGGGGGGGTTTTGAAAAAGGGGACCGAGCAAAAAAATCAAAAAATATATACATGACAAAAACACTACTAGAAAAAATATGTAAAAAACCCCACTGAGCAGACCCCAATGCAGGGCTAATGGTTCAGGGCAAATGTCCTATGGAATAATATCCATGATGGTGAGATTTGCCAAAGGACTCAAGAGCGCACCTCCATCCCTAATCAACTTGGAAAAAGCGGAGGTTTGGGACTTTGAGTGAGACCGAAGTCTCCATCCCTAGTACATACAAAAAAGGGAGTTTGGGACTTTGAGTGAGGTGAGCAAATGAGACCAGAGGTCAAACACCATACTGTAAAACCATTTATTACTGAACAGTGGCATAGTGATATGGTAACAATCCCAGTAGAGTTGGTCAGAGGTCATATAAATATACATCTTATCGGTACTTGTTAACATAATAACCATTCCCCAAATGGTGCAAAGCAGACAGTCCATGGAAGGTGAATCATCCATATGATCGCACATGATCCCAGCAATAAACAAATAAAATAAATAAAAATTGTATGGGTATATATCCCTTATAGAGTACAGATATGGTGCATGGCATAAGCCCGACGCGTTTCGTGTAAAATACACTCTTCAGGGGCAATTTGCACCAGCATCTAAAAAAGGGGGAAACAAAAAATAAGAGGGGTGGAATCAATAAAAATGTATACAGAGCATTATGTAGTATGCATTTTGGGGAGGTGTAAAGCCAATAACCCCAAATGGATACTCACATGCCAGGGAAGTGTGATCTACATGTGGTCCGCAGTCCAACCAACAGAGGAGTCTGGTCCGGGAGCTGAGGGAGGAGCTTGAAAAGGAACAAGGAGGGGGCCACCCAGAACACAAAGGTCCCCATTTATAGGTATGTCCACACTGGTACAAGATGAGGATAAGGGTTCTGTAGTAATAAGAGTAAATTAAGTAAGCTACAGCTCAAGGCTGAAATATAGCCCCACATTAGTAAATGAATGATTATAGGAGTGTATCTGTATCAACCCCCTTACCTATAAATGTCCGGAAGTGTCTGACCCAGTAGTGGACAAGCTGCCAAAAGACAGACTGGCGAAGAAATGAGGACTCTTTATGCTGGTAGCCACCCCCCCCAGGACCAAAGAGACTCCACCCAACATCACCCAGTGCAGACACTGAAGCAAACGGAGGCCTCAACCAGCGTAGCGGGGGACGCCGCTCAGGGCTGATGGAGACGCTACCGTCCACGTGTCTGCACAGTAAGAAAAACACAACGCCAGACACCGCGACGGCCGAGCGGGCGTCACGTGCACGGCGTGGAGGGGTGACGTCGACACACAGAGGGAAACCCGCCCCGATCCCCCGCCGCCACCAATGCAGGTGGAAGGGGGGAAAAAAGGGGAGGGATCCCACCATGCCTCGCAGATCCCGGAACATAGACAAGAAAGTCGGCCGTGAGAGCGGACCTCTCAGAGACATGTTGGCTGCTGCAGCCAGGAGAGGGGGGGGGGGTTTGAAAAAGGGGACCGAGCAAAAAAATCTAAAAATATATACATGACAAAAACACTACTAGAAAAAATATGTAAAAAACCCCACTGAGCAGACCCCAATGCAGGGCTAATGGTTCAGGGCAAATGTCCTATGGAATAATATCCATGATGGTGAGATTTGCCAAAGGACTCAAGAGCGCACCTCCATCCCTAATCAACTTGGAAAAAGCGGAGGTTTGGGACTTTGAGTGAGACCGAAGTCTCCATCCCTAGTACATACAAAAAAGGGAGTTTGGGACTTTGAGTGAGGTGAGCAAATGAGACCAGAGGTCAAACACCATACTGTAAAACCATTTATTACTGAACAGTGGCATAGTGATATGGTAACAATCCCAGTAGAGTTGGTCAGAGGTCATATAAATATACATCTTATCGGTACTTGTTAACATAATAACCATTCCCCAAATGGTGCAAAGCAGACAGTCCATGGAAGGTGAATCATCCATATGATCGCACATGATCCCAGCAATAAACAAATAAAATAAATAAAAATTGTATGGGTATATATCCCTTATAGAGTACAGATATGGTGCATGGCATAAGCCCGACGCGTTTCGTGTAAAATACACTCTTCAGGGGCAATTTGCACCAGCATCTAAAAAAGGGGGAAACAAAAAATAAGAGGGGTGGAATCAATAAAAATGTATACAGAGCATTATGTAGTATGCATTTTGGGGAGGTGTAAAGCCAATAACCCCAAATGGATACTCACATGCCAGGGAAGTGTGATCTACATGTGGTCCGCAGTCCAACCAACAGAGGAGTCTGGTCCGGGAGCTGAGGGAGGAGCTTGAAAAGGAACAAGGAGGGGGCCACCCAGAACACAAAGGTCCCCATTTATAGGTATGTCCACACTGGTACAAGATGAGGATAAGGGTTCTGTAGTAATAAGAGTAAATTAAGTAAGCTACAGCTCAAGGCTGAAATATAGCCCCACATTAGTAAATGAATGATTATAGGAGTGTATCTGTATCAACCCCCTTACCTATAAATGTCCGGAAGTGTCTGACCCAGTAGTGGACAAGCTGCCAAAAGACAGACTGGCGAAGAAATGAGGACTCTTTATGCTGGTAGCCACCCCCCCCAGGACCAAAGAGACTCCACCCAACATCACCCAGTGCAGACACTGAAGCAAACGGAGGCCTCAACCAGCGTAGCGGCGGACGCCGCTCAGGGCTGATGGAGACGCTACCGTCCACGTGTCTGCACAGTAAGAAAAACACAACGCCAGACACCGCGACGGCCGAGCGGGCGTCACGTGCACGGCGTGGAGGGGTGACGTCGACACACAGAGGGAAACCCGCCCCGATCCCCCGCCGCCACCAATGCAGGTGGAAGGGGGGAAAAAAGGGGAGGGATCCCACCATGCCTCGCAGATCCCGGAACATAGACAAGAAAGTCGGCCGTGAGAGCGGACCTCTCAGAGACATGTTGGCTGCTGCAGCCAGGAGAGGGGGGGGGTTTTTGAAAAAGGGGACCGAGCAAAAAAATCAAAAAATATATACATGACAAAAACACTACTAGAAAAAATATGTAAAAAACCCCACTGAGCAGACCCCAATGCAGGGCTAATGGTTCAGGGCAAATGTCCTATGGAATAATATCCATGATGGTGAGATTTGCCAAAGGACTCAAGAGCGCACCTCCATCCCTAATCAACTTGGAAAAAGCGGAGGTTTGGGACTTTGAGTGAGACCGAAGTCTCCATCCCTAGTACATACAAAAAAGGGAGTTTGGGACTTTGAGTGAGGTGAGCAAATGAGACCAGAGGTCAAACACCATACTGTAAAACCATTTATTACTGAACAGTGGCATAGTGATATGGTAACAATCCCAGTAGAGTTGGTCAGAGGTCATATAAATATACATCTTATCGGTACTTGTTAACATAATAACCATTCCCCAAATGGTGCAAAGCAGACAGTCCATGGAAGGTGAATCATCCATATGATCGCACATGATCCCAGCAATAAACAAATAAAATAAATAAAAATTGTATGGGTATATATCCCTTATAGAGTACAGATATGGTGCATGGCATAAGCCCGACGCGTTTCGTGTAAAATACACTCTTCAGGGGCAATTTGCACCAGCATCTAAAAAAGGGGGAAACAAAAAATAAGAGGGGTGGAATCAATAAAAATGTATACAGAGCATTATGTAGTATGCATTTTGGGGAGGTGTAAAGCCAATAACCCCAAATGGATACTCACATGCCAGGGAAGTGTGATCTACATGTGGTCCGCAGTCCAACCAACAGAGGAGTCTGGTCCGGGAGCTGAGGGAGGAGCTTGAAAAGGAACAAGGAGGGGGCCACCCAGAACACAAAGGTCCCCATTTATAGGTATGTCCACACTGGTACAAGATGAGGATAAGGGTTCTGTAGTAATAAGAGTAAATTAAGTAAGCTACAGCTCAAGGCTGAAATATAGCCCCACATTAGTAAATGAATGATTATAGGAGTGTATCTGTATCAACCCCCTTACCTATAAATGTCCGGAAGTGTCTGACCCAGTAGTGGACAAGCTGCCAAAAGACAGACTGACGAAGAAATGAGGACTCTTTATGCTGGTAGCCACCCCCCCCAGGACCAAAGAGACTCCACCCAACATCACCCAGTGCAGACACTGAAGCAAACGGAGGCCTCAACCAGCGTAGCGGCGGACGCCGCTCAGGGCTGATGGAGACGCTACCGTCCACGTGTCTGCACAGTAAGAAAAACACAACGCCAGACACCGCGACGGCCGAGCGGGCGTCACGTGCACGGCGTGGAGGGGTGACGTCGACACACAGAGGGAAACCCGCCCCGATCCCCCGCCGCCACCAATGCAGGTGGAAGGGGGGAAAAAAGGGGAGGGATCCCACCATGCCTCGCAGATCCCGGAACATAGACAAGAAAGTCGGCCGTGAGAGCGGACCTCTCAGAGACATGTTGGCTGCTGCAGCCAGGAGAGGGGGGGGGGGTTTGAAAAAGGGGACCGAGCAAAAAAATCAAAAAATATATACATGACAAAAACACTACTAGAAAAAATATGTAAAAAACCCCACTGAGCAGACCCCAATGCAGGGCTAATGGTTCAGGGCAAATGTCCTATGGAATAATATCCATGATGGTGAGATTTGCCAAAGGACTCAAGAGCGCACCTCCATCCCTAATCAACTTGGAAAAAGCGGAGGTTTGGGACTTTGAGTGAGACCGAAGTCTCCATCCCTAGTACATACAAAAAAGGGAGTTTGGGACTTTGAGTGAGGTGAGCAAATGAGACCAGAGGTCAAACACCATACTGTAAAACCATTTATTACTGAACAGTGGCATAGTGATATGGTAACAATCCCAGTAGAGTTGGTCAGAGGTCATATAAATATACATCTTATCGGTACTTGTTAACATAATAACCATTCCCCAAATGGTGCAAAGCAGACAGTCCATGGAAGGTGAATCATCCATATGATCGCACATGATCCCAGCAATAAACAAATAAAATAATTAAAAATTGTATGGGTATATATCCCTTATAGAGTACAGATATGGTGCATGGCATAAGCCCGACGCGTTTCGTGTAAAATACACTCTTCAGGGGCAATTTGCACCAGCATCTAAAAAAGGGGGAAACAAAAAATAAGAGGGGTGGAATCAATAAAAATGTATACAGAGCATTATGTAGTATGCATTTTGGGGAGGTGTAAAGCCAATAACCCCAAATGGATACTCACATGCCAGGGAAGTGTGATCTACATGTGGTCCGCAGTCCAACCAACAGAGGAGTCTGGTCCGGGAGCTGAGGGAGGAGCTTGAAAAGGAACAAGGAGGGGGCCACCCAGAACACAAAGGTCCCCATTTATAGGTATGTCCACACTGGTACAAGATGAGGATAAGGGTTCTGTAGTAATAAGAGTAAATTAAGTAAGCTACAGCTCAAGGCTGAAATATAGCCCCACATTAGTAAATGAATGATTATAGGAGTGTATCTGTATCAACCCCCTTACCTATAAATGTCCGGAAGTGTCTGACCCAGTAGTGGACAAGCTGCCAAAAGACAGACTGGCGAAGAAATGAGGACTCTTTATGCTGGTAGCCACCCCCCCCAGGACCAAAGAGACTCCACCCAACATCACCCAGTGCAGACACTGAAGCAAACGGAGGCCTCAACCAGCGTAGCGGCGGACGCCGCTCAGGGCTGATGGAGACGCTACCGTCCACGTGTCTGCACAGTAAGAAAAACACAACGCCAGACACCGCGACGGCCGAGCGGGCGTCACGTGCACGGCGTGGAGGGGTGACATCGACACACAGAGGGAAACCCGCCCCGATCCCCCGCCGCCACCAATGCAGGTGGAAGGGGGGAAAAAAGGGGAGGGATCCCACCATGCCTCGCAGATCCCGGAACATAGACAAGAAAGTCGGCCGTGAGAGCGGACCTCTCAGAGACATGTTGGCTGCTGCAGCCAGGAGAGGGGGGGGGGGTTTTGAAAAAGGGGACCGAGCAAAAAAATCAAAAAATATATACATGACAAAAACACTACTAGAAAAAATATGTAAAAAACCCCACTGAGCAGACCCCAATGCAGGGCTAATGGTTCAGGGCAAATGTCCTATGGAATAATATCCATGATGGTGAGATTTGCCAAAGGACTCAAGAGCGCACCTCCATCCCTAATCAACTTGGAAAAAGCGGAGGTTTGGGACTTTGAGTGAGACCGAAGTCTCCATCCCTAGTACATACAAAAAAGGGAGTTTGGGACTTTGAGTGAGGTGAGCAAATGAGACCAGAGGTCAAACACCATACTGTAAAACCATTTATTACTGAACAGTGGCATAGTGATATGGTAACAATCCCAGTAGAGTTGGTCAGAGGTCATATAAATATACATCTTATCGGTACTTGTTAACATAATAACCATTCCCCAAATGGTGCAAAGCAGACAGTCCATGGAAGGTGAATCATCCATATGATCGCACATGATCCCAGCAATAAACAAAAAAAATAAATAAAAAAAATAAAAAAAATAAATAAAAAAATAAAAAAAATGACCGCTATATAGCCATTTGCCACCCTCTTCATTATATCATTTTTATGAGCTTTGGCCATTGCATTGGTCTCTCACTTACTGCATGGACTGTAGGTTTTTTGGATCTCAGTGGGCATGCCATTTTAATCTCTGAATTATCTTTTTGTTCATCCCATCTTATTGACCATTTCTTCTGTGACTTAACCCCATTGCTTAAGCTTTCCTGTAGTGATACATCTAGCATAGAACTTTTAAACTACATAGAAGGTACCATACTGGGCATTACGACATTTCTACTCATAATAATATCATACATATTTATTATCTCATCTATTCTCAATATAAAATCTTCAGAAGGCCGGCATAAAGCGTTTTCTACTTGTAAGGCTCACCTGACCTGTGTGACTATTTTTTATGGGACAATCATCTGTTTATATATGAGGCCCACTTCAAGTTACTCACCAAAACAGGACAAATTTTTTGCCCTTCTATATGTAGTTTTGGTTCCGTTAATCAACCCAATTATTTACAGCCTGAAAAATGAAAATATTAAAAAAGCGCTGAGACTAAAGATAACATTTTTTAGAATGTTATATACAAGATACTAACGTTTTATAGCATATAGTTACTTTTGAACCTGTTTTTTACACTAGCCTAAATACACTTCTTCCGGATAGGAATAAAAACGACCCCATGCACATGGTTTGTACGTGTGTGTGAAAGATCAGACCCCTCCTCTGCTACCAAAGTCAGTGCTGTGAGTCAGAGCTGTGTAACTTTCAGGACTAGTCTGAAAGAAATACAAATCCTTTGACATGAAATATTAGCTCTCATTCATTTACCGTATATACTCGAGTATAAGCCGAGATTTTCAGCCCTTTTTTTAGGGCTGAAAGTGCCCCCCTCGGCTTATACTTGAGTCACCGCCATCTGCCTACATGATCAGACAGATGGCAGTGTTCAAAAGCCGCTCCTCCTCCTCGTCCGTGATAGGAGGAACACTCATTTTCCCAGCAGTGAGTGAGTGTTCAGTGTTACGCCTATCACGGACGTCCTGTCATTCTCATCTCATGGACGAGGATGAGAGGATGTCCGTGATAGGTGGAACACTGAACACTGACTGCTGGGAAAACAGAGTGTTCCTCCTATCACAGACGAGGACGAGGAGGAGGCGTGGCTTTTGTATATTGGAATGGCCGCCGTCTGTTTTGCCTTACACGCTGATCGGCAGGATCAGCAAATCGGGACACATGATGAAGACTGCAATGGTGGACACAGATCGCACAGGGAGGCTGCAATGGACACAGGGTGGTATGTACAGGACACAGGGGGGTATGTACAGGACACAGGGGGTTATGTACAGGACACAGGGAGGCATGCAGCTGCAGATGAGCATTGTTGACCCTCTTTTCCACTTACAGTAGCTGCTACATTTTATACACGAGTCAATAAGTTTTCCCAGTTTTTTTCGTGGTAAATTAGGGGCCTCGGCTTATATATTCGGGTCGACCTATACTCGAGTATATACGGTATTTAATTTATGTATTTAAATATGTGCCTACAGTTCCGTTTTAACCATTCTCTTCTGTATGAAAGTCAATTGAACAACAAGTCTTAGTGAACCCTATTTTTATTTTATGTTAGCCCCTAGAAGGCTTTTCAAAATGTATAATCTTGAGCAGCAAATATATTAACTGTACAATATTTCCATTTTTTTAATAGTTTTACCAGTCTTGTCTGACAAGTTTGTTCAAGTTCTGTTGCTGTTGTTGATGCCAGCTTCACAGCCTGCAGTATGTGCCTTGCATGTATTATGTGAATAAACAATATTAATGGACAAGATCTTAGATCAAGATGCCTGAAATCCAACCAACTCACCTCCAAGCCATGCTGGGCTCCCTAATAGATGCAAAGAGAAATTAGAACACGGTCCATGAACGTTATAGGCACCACACAAGTGTCTTATAAAAAATATACAATCTTTATTTATGCACCATTCAAATAAATAACACCTAAATAAAACGTAGAACAGGGTAACATCCTGCACCCTTATGTCAATTGGAGTGGTGGTCCTATGCATGAAAAAGGTTCACAGTAACTTAATACAAATACACAATCATCATCTTGTAATGTTCAGGTAACCGAGGGTGTCACCACCCTTTCACATAAAGCTTGACGTGTTCCACTTCTTCAGGAGAAGAAGGTGTACAGGTAAAAATGCTACCTAGGAGATAAAACACAGAACAATAGTAATAGTGCACAAGTAATGAAAGTATACATAAAACGTAAATATTTAAGAGTATATACCAACAATTTCAAACATCACTGCACTTACCAAAAGCATCAGCTAGAGAAAATATCCCATATGGCACTGATGGGCACTGATAGCTGGCACTGATAGGTACTGATAAGCGGCACTGATGAAGAGGCACGTATAGGTGGCACTGATGGACACTGATTGGCGGCACTGATTGGCAGCACTGATGGGCACTGACTGGCAGGACACTGATGATCAGTTCCCAAATCATCAGTGTAGATGTCCCCTTTTACACTTGTCAGTTACTGGCTCTCCTCTGCTCCTACTGTGACAGTATGAAGAAAGGAATGCCAATAACCGGCAAGTGTGTTTACATTGTAATCAGCCGTGATTGGTCACAGCTGATCATGTGATAATGGGCCGATGTGATTGATCCTTTACCCCGATCTGTGATCAGCTGTGTCCAAAGGACGCAGCAATCACAGAGCACATTGAATTCCTGTTGCAACGGGCGTGGTTCTGGGAGAATATCAATAGGCGCCCTCCCAAAACTGGATGACCATGCTGTAGCTATCATTTAGCTATAGCGCGGAGTGGGCATGTGGTAAATATCATCTGTCTCTTTTACAACTCTCCTTGTATTAACAGAAAATAGCTGATCATCAACAATCTGGCCCAAATTTATTTACAGTATAATATACAGATAGTAGCACATGAGCTTGTGGTAAAGGATCCTCTTTTGTCAATACGTTTCACAAGTAGCTTCTTCAGGACAGAATGAGGACCGAACAAGGAAGTAACGACTATTACTAAATACAAAAAATTCCATTAGGATTTTTTTTATATATAACCATAGTTATTATATAAACCACTTTATAATGACAAACTGTAAAAGTATGTAGAATATTCAGAAGCATGACATATGGCTGCAGCAATTGAGCAAAAGCTACTCCCAGGGCAGACACTGGGACAAGAAGATGAATTGAAGCGACAGGCAGCACCCAATATGTGGTTAACACAAATTGACTGGATGATATTTTTACCAATGCCATTTAGTACAGAAGCTAACTACCACATATAACTGAAGTGTATAACTTATATAAGATGTATTGGATAGTAAAGAGCCTTTTCAAGATTGTCTATATACAGAGGGCCCCAAATCTCTATATGTGATAGAATCCAAGATCTAGCAAAACACAGTCATAAAAGAACAGTTTTAATCAATTAGCTCAGAGGGGAAAAATAGGAAATTAGACAAGTGCTTACCCAACTTATATGAGTGCCCACAACAGCAAAATAAATCCACTAGATGGCAGCAATTATATTGATCCACTTAAAGGCATTTTTAATAAAATAATAAACATCTTTTAATAGGAAGGAACTGGCAGTACTTATAGGTACTCTTTGTGGCAGACCCAAATTGCCTAGATATAAATTACTCACCTCCTCTTTACACTTGCTTGTTTTGCACCGAGCAACTCCAAACCTCCTCTTCTGGGGTCTCCCATTGTCGATCTTGGCTTCTCCTCTTCTGTATCTGCCCCCAGAGCAAGCAGCTTGCTCTGGGGGCAGATGCGTAGACTTGATTCCGAGCTGGGCTATGTGTGTCCATATACACACATAGCATGACTTGGCCCCACCCCACATTCCCTCACATTACTTCACTGACAGCAGTAGGAGCCACTGTTCTTAGTCAAGCTTGTGAGAGCATGGTGAGGAGATAGAAGACTGGCAGCCGGGCACAGCGTTGGATTGATACATGAGTCAAGTAATTGTTTGGGGGGGGGGGGGCACACAGCAAGTGGCAAAATGTTTTTTATCTTAATACAGGGAATGCATTAAGGCAAAAAATGTTTTCTTTAGAACCACTTTAAGCATAAAATGATAGCTTACCCTATTACCATATAGCAGTCTGCTTCCCAATCATAATGGAGATGAGATGTAAAACAAATCTAATGCAGTGCGGGCAAAACACAAAGAAACAAACAGGGAGAGAGGCCACCGGCAAGACGAGCAGCAAGGGCGTCTAGGACTAAGAGCCTGGGAGGCAGAAGACCTCCACCTCCTCCCTGACCCCCGTAGAGGCCAGCAGCAGTGGGCACAGCATACCTGGCACCTCTCAGAGCCCTAAATGTGCTACTGCTGGCATGGAAGGTAGCGGCATTACACACACCTACCTGCAGACAGAAATTGGAACAGGGGGGCACAGGTAGGACTGCAGACATGGACAGGGCTAGAGGTCTCTCTCTCCCTCAACCCCATCCCTCTCTCTTTTATCCCCCTTCTCACCCCTCTCTCTCTCACCCCACCTCTCTCTCTCTAAACCCACCTCTCTCTCTCTCTCTCTCATCCCCCCCTCACCCCTCCAATAAGCACAATTGTCAAAAAACAAGACCAAAAATGTTGCGCTAAAGTGTAATGAAGCCAACAAGAGCTGCATTCATATATCATCCAAATACATAGAATGATTTTAAAAACCTATCTTTGTATCCAATACAGTGAAAATTGCTATAAGTAAATACAAAAAATATGTGCAGAATGTTAATTCATGTAAATATATGAATAATTAAATAAAAATTTGTAGTCCATATACAAAAAAGGGATGTTACAAATGTGTTCAGGAACAATGGCCGGGGCTAGAACCTGTGACTTCATTACACCCGTTGATGTCGGTTGTCGGAGAGGTATTTGCATTCGATCGCATGTGTCTGATTTTGTAAATGAGAGTATCCTTCAATTTATTTATTTTTTTAACCAGAAAGGTAGATGATTCCATGTGTTCATTACAATAATAAAAGTCAGTGACACAACATTATATATATATATATATATATATATATATATATATATATATAGCAAAATGTTTTGTACATTCTCAATCCTTCAAATTTTTTAATAAATATACACCTAGCAGTATTCAAGTTATATGAGTCCTTAGTATCTCTTCCTCTATGGCGGTTGCATGGGGTAAATGTGGTCTGGAGTTAAGACATTCAGAGCCAATTGATACCTGTTGCTGGGATTTATTGGACCCAATCAAGTGATGTGTCTGTTTATCATGCTGATTTGATCTCTGTAATTGGTCCAATTTTTCTGGTAAGAAAAAGTATATACCATATATACTCGAGTATAGGCCGACCCGAATATAAGCCGAGGCACCTAATTTTACCACAAAAAACTGGGAAAACTTATTGACTCGAGTATAAGCCTAGGGTGAGAAATGCGCTGCTATTGTAAGTGGAAAAGAGGGTCAACAATGCCCATTTGCAGCTTCACTGTGCCCATTTGTATGCCTCACTGTGCCCATTTGCAGCCATAGGTCCCCTGAACTTCAATCTTGGTAGTTAAGGGTTCCTAGATGCCCCCTAGCTGCAGCCAAAATTTGGGGTCTCTGGACCCAAAGGGTCCTGAAATGAGATTGCTGCAGATGGACACAGTTGACCGACTTTGTGGCTCTGTATCTCGAGGCCACTTGGTGCTAGGATATGTTATAGTGTTAATTCCACTGGGTTTTCACACCAAATTTGGGGTTCCTAGCACCAAGTGGCCCCGAGATACGCCCCAAAGTCGGGTAGGAAAATGTAATTTTCTGCTGCAGAAAAGTGCTTGAGGGGGCACTTTCAGCACAAAAAAATGTGCTGAAAAACTCAGCTTATACTCGAGTATATACAGTATATATATACTCTGCATTTAGCGTAGACTAGATATTCAGTGTAGACTCTATATTCAGTCAGTGCAGGCAGTGTATTTGATATATATATATACATATACATACAGTCTAGTATATATACATATACGCTGCATTCACTGTAGCCTATATATTCAGTGTATACTCTATATTCAGTCAATGCAGGCAGTGTAATTGATATAACACAGTGTATTGAAGTGGTTAAGGGAAACCCTGCACCAAAATATAAAAAAAATGGCTTGGGTGTACTCCCCAAAATCCATACCAGTCCCTTCATGTCTGGTATGTATTTTAAGGGGGACCCTGCGCCAATTTAAAAAAAAAATGGCATACCAGACCCTTATCCAAGCATGCAACATGGCAGACTGCAGGAAAGGGGGGGGGGGTGAGAGAGTGCCCCGCCCTCCTGAACCGTACCAGGCCACATGCCCTCAACATGATTTATTACCAATGTATATTATCTATTAATAATATTTTGGTTTGCCCTAATAATAAAAATGATTCTCTCTGACCACCAATGTAAGGAACATTCTTTCCACTGATCACCAATGTAAGAAACATTCTTCCCACTGACCACCAATGTAAGAAACATTCTTCATACTGACCACCAATGTAAGAAACATTCTTCCCACTGACCACCATTGTAAGGAACAGTCTCTCTGCTGACCACTAATGTAAGGAACATTCTTTCTGCTGACCACTAATGTAAGGAACATTCTTTCTGCTGACCACTGATGTAAGGAACATTCTTCTTGCTGACCACCAATGTAAGGAACATTCTTTCTTCTGACGACTAATGTAAGGAACATGCTTTCTGCTGACCACCAGTGTAAAAAACATTCTTTCTGCTGACCACCAATGTAAGGAAAATTCTTTCCACTGACCACCAACGTAAGAAACATTCTTTCTGCTGACCACTAATGTAAGAAACATTCTTTCTGCTGACCACCAATGTAAGAAACATTCTTTCTGCTGACCACCAATGTAAGGAACAGTCTTTCTGCTGACCACTAATGTAAGGAACATTCTTTCTGCTGACCACTAATGTAAGGAACATTCTTTCTGCTGACCACTGATGTAAGGAACATTCTTTCTGCTGACCACTAATGCAAGGAACATTCTTTCTGCTGACCACCAATGTCAGACATTATTCTCACTGACCACCAATGTAAGGGGCGTTCTTTCCGCCAAAGTGTACAGATATCAGTGTTGTATATAAGGAATAGCACTCAGTATACAGATATCAGTGTTAGGGAAAAGCACTCAGTGTATAGATGTCAGTGTAACACATAGGGAATATCACTAAGTGGTATTCCCTATATATAACTGACATCTATACACTGAGTGCTTTTCCCTAACACTGATATCTGTATACTGAGTGCTATTCCTTATATACAACACTGATATCTGTACACTGAGGGGCACTTAGTGTACAGATATCAGTGAGACAGTGTACAAGGGAATAGCACCTGGTAGATGGGCACTGGGCAAGAAGGAACGCTGAGTCAGCTTGGCTGGTGATTATAGATACACACACAACTGCAGTGATTACACACTGACCTACTGCTGCACACAAGGCAGGTCAGGTGGCTATCTCCGACATGACTCCACTCTGTCTTCACTTTGCAGCCTCCAGCTCTCTCACTGGCTTCCCCCCACGGCATGGATGTATACTGTGGCCCGCTCCATGATCGCTTTGTAATCCTGGCCAGCACCCGAGCCCTCACATATAGCCTCATCAACTGCAGGCAGGCATGACATAGCTCACTGCCTCCGCGGTGCATAAACTTCCCTTATCCTGCATGATAAGCTGTGGGCACATCCAGGGGCAGACTAAGCCGCTCATGGGCCCCCCCTGACCCTAGGCCCTCAGGCAGTGCCCGAGTGCCCGAATGGTCAGTCCGCTCCTGCCCCTACCCAGTCACCAAAAAAGTGTCAAGAAATTAAAAACGACAAGAGACAGTTTTTGACAATTCCTTTATTTAAAAAAAAAAAGTGTCACGTGACGTAAATCCATCGTCAATCAAAGCGCCGACGGTCCCGGGAATTTATTTTTTTAAATAAATGAATTGTCAAAAACTGTCTCCTGTCATTTTTACTTTTTTGGTGAATGGGTAGGGGTACAATGTAATGGACTAGGGGGGAACCCACGCCATTTTTTTCAATGATTTTTATGTATATTGCCTGGATCTGGCAATACATTACAGCCGCAAGCAGTTTTAAATGACATTTTTTCCTTTAGAAATGTCATTTTGATGCAGTACTGTTATAAACAGGGGAAAGATGCACTACTTTACAGGCAGACTAAGGTGACCCCCCCATGCATGACATTTAAAGGAATATTTCATTTTTATTGTTTCACTTTAAGCATTATTAAAATCACTGCTCCTGAAAAAACTGCTTTTTAAAAAACTTTTTTTGCATTGATACATGTCCCCTGGGGCAGTACCCAGGTCCCCATATACTTTTGATAACAAAATTTGCATATATGCCTTTAAAATGAACACTTTTGATTCTTCATGCGCGTGTCCCATAGACTTTAACCGCTTTCCGACCGGAGCACGACAATGTACGTCGACAGAATGGCACGGACAGGCATAAGGGCGTACAGGTACGTCCCCTTTAAGATGCCGCCGTGCCATCGGGCGCGCCGGTTGGGACCCCTGTGAGGCCGGTCGCAGGTCCCGCAGACTCGAACGCCGTGGGGATACCCGCGATCGTCTCACAGGAAGGCTGAACGGGGAGATGCGGAAATAAACAGCATCTCCCCGTTCTGCCTAGCAACTAGTGACGCCGATCTCTGCTCCCTGTGATCGGATCAGAGATCAGCATTCACTAGCTGACAGCCACGCCCCCCCACAGTTACAAACACGCCTCTAGGTACATGTAACCCCTACACTGCCACCTAGTGGTTAACCCCTTCACTGCCAGTGTCATTTATACAAGAATCAATGCATTTAAATAGCATTGATTGCTGTAGAAATAACAATGGTCCCAAAAATGTGTCAAAAATGTCCGATGTGTCCGCCATAATGTCGCAGTCACAATAAAAATCGCTGATCGCCGCCATTACTAGTAAAAAATTTTTTTTTAATAAAAATGCTATAAAACTATCCCCTATTTTGTAAACGCTATAACTTCTGCGCAAACGAATCAATAATCGCTTATTGCGATTTTTTTTACCAAAAATATGTAGAGGAATACGTATCTGCCTAAACTGAGGAAAAAAATCGTTTTTTTATATATTTTTGGGGGATATTTATTATAGCAAAAAGTAAAAAAGAATGCGTTTTTTTTCAAAATTGTCGCACTTATTTGTTTATAGCGCAAAAAATAAAAACCGCAGGGGCGATCAAATACCACTAAAAGAAAGTTATATTTATGGGAAAAAAAGGACGTAAATTTTGTTTGGGAGCCATGTCGCAAGACCGCGCAATTGTCAGTTAAACTGACGCAGTGCCGAATCGCAAAAAGGGGCCTGGTCCTTTGGCTGCAAATTGGTCCGGTCTGAAAGTGGTTAACGGTGTTCGTGTGTTCGCACACATCTTTGGTCTGGTCGCATGTCCTGGTGCGAAACCAAACCAGGGGGCGTTTGGCTCATCCCTATTTAATAATGGTTAACATCAAAATACTTTAAAAACTATGTGTTAAGAAGTCCAAAAGACTCACATGGAAAGCCACTACCGACTCGGGATCACACAGCGGCGTGATGTCAGCACCAGAAATAGCGATTCGTCCAATAGGACGTTATCAAGGGGTCGATTTAATTTCTAAACCTTTAGTTTATTCCAATCAGCCCTAGTAAACTCTGTCTCCTTTGCCCTTCAACTAATATTTTCCTGATGATTTTTTCTTTTTTCATTTCTATTTTTAGTGAACATTAAAAACCCTTTTATGACTACGCCTATTTCTGACATTTGGTGTTTAAGTTAAAATCCGTATTTTTTGCTAGAAAATTACTAAGAACCCCCAAACATTATATATATATATATTTTTAGCAGAGAATCTAGAGAATAAAATGGCGATTGTTGCAATATTTTATGTCACACAGTATTTGTGCAGCAGTGTTTTAAGCGTAACTTTTTGGGAAAAAAGATACTTTCATGAATTTTAAAAAATGAAACAGTAATGTTAGCCCAATTTTTTTGTATAATGTGAAAGATGATGTTACGCCAAGTAAATAGATGCTTTATCATTGCACGCACTCGTAGAATGGCGACAAACTATGGTACCTAAAAATCTCCATAGGCGACATTTTAAAAATGTTTTACGGTTACCAGATTAGCGTTATGGAGGAGGTCTAGTGCTAGAATTATTGCTCTCACTCTGACAATCGCGGCGATACCTCACATGTGTGATTTGAACACAGTTTACATATAAAACATATTTAAACATAATAATATTTAAAAACATTATTTTTTTCTTATTTATTTTATTTAATTTTAGATAATTAAATTGTTTTTTTTTTTTATTTGATCACTTTTATTGCTGTCACAAGGAATGTAAACATCCCTTGTGACAGTAATAGGTCGTGACAGGTACTCTTTATGGAGGGATCTGGGGTCTAAAAGACCCCAAATCCCTCCTTTGCACTTCAAAGTATTCAGATCATTGAAAACGGTGTATTTGAATACCGTATATTTTTTAAAATCCGGCGCCATTGGCAGCCGAGTAAACCGGAAGTGACGTTGTGACGCCGCTTCTGTGTTTACATCCAGGAGACTGGAACCAAGCTGTTTCCGGCTTCGTTCCAGTCTGTCACTATCCGCTGGAAGCGGCGGTTGTTCGATCGGGCCTTCCAATGGAACGGGAGGCCCGGTAAGAGCAGCGTGAGGCGGCAGGAGGGGGGACGTCCCCTCCCGCTCCTCCAGTATAACAGCCGAGCGGCTTTTAGCTGTATCGGTTGTTATACCTGAATAGCCAATCGCCCACTCTAAACAATGGTACTGGGATGATGCCTGCAGCTGCGGGCATCATCCTGGTATAACCCCCAAAAGCCGAGTACACATATCTGCATATGCTCGGCAGGAAAGGGTTTATGTTGAAACATTTTAATTCGTTTTTGTTCAATCATGTTGTAGTGTCACATTAAAAGAGTGCAAAATCTGGTTCAGCTCTGCATAGAAACCAATCAGGTTCAAGGTATTTTTTATTTCAATAAATTTTTATTGAAGTATTATGCTGCATACAGGTGATCGGACATTTCCGACGGATGTTGGCTCAAACTTGTCTCTCATATACACGGTCGCACAAATGTTGTCGGAAATGCCGAACGTCAAGAACGCAGTGACGTACAACACGTACGACGAGCTGAGAAAAAATGAAGTTCAATAGCGAGTGCGGCTCTTCTGCTTGATTCCGAGCATGCGTGGAATTTTGTGCGTCGGAATTCTGTACACACAATTGGAATTTACGTCATCGGGTTTTGTTGTCGGAAAATTTGAGAACCAGCTCTCAAATGTTGTTTCCGACAAAAAATGTCCGATGGAGCCTACACACGGTTGGAATTTCCGACAACAAGCTCACATCAAACATTTGTTGTCGGAAATTTCGACCGTGTGTACATGGCATTAGAGTACAGAAATGCAGAGGAGGAGAAAAGAAACAGCAAGGTTATATGCCTCGCAGGGCTAAATAGTGTCCGTATTTACAATGCCAAGCCATACAAAGATATAATAGGACAGAATAATACAGCAATCAAGATACAGATATTTTTGACAAAACTTAACTGAACAAGCTGAAGTTAGAAGCTGATTGGCTACCATGCACAGGTACACCAAATTTGGCAATCCACTTTTAGTAAGTTAACCCCAATGTATTCAATTTGTAAATAACTTTCCAATGCTTCTTACTTGAATCATAATTTAGTGTAATTTTAAATACGACAATTTATCGAATAAAATATATATTTTTGATCTTCGGTAACACTAATTATTTTTAAACTAACACTGGTCAAAAAAGAAAAAGTGTTTTTATTTTAGCTTTGTTAATTTTTTCATCTAAGGACTACTAATAAAAATTGTAAGACAATAGCAAAACACAAAAGCCTTGTTTCTTCTTAAAAACATTCTATGTATTATGTTTTACTCATAAGTAGGGTTGAGCGAGCCCGAACTGTAAAGTTTGGGTCCGTACCGGACTTTTGGGTGTCCGGGGGCCGAACCCGAACTATTGGCTGTAAGTTCGGGTTCGGGTTCGGTGTTCGGCGATGTATTGGCACCTTTTTAACAGCTGCAGGGCAGCCAATCGACGCTAGTTTCACTAGTGTGCCCTTAGAAGCCATCACAGCCATGCCTACTAATGGCATGGCTGTGATTGGGCAGTGCAGCGTGTGACCCAGCCTCTATATATAGTCCAGACACACAGCACACAGCGTCATTCTGCTATAGACAGGTTCCTGTGCTGCTAAGAGAGAGGATTTTAGGAGTTAGTGTGATTCAGTCAGTCCACATTCCTTTAATTTTATTCTAATTAGTTAGATCAGTGAGCGATCTAGATAGCTAGAGTAGAGTAGGGAGTTTCTTTATTAAGCAAAAGAAAGAGGCAGAGAGAATTATTGAAGAGATTCCTAAATCAATTGTACCCTGGCTGGGGTGCAGTGCACAGTCTTTTAACAGTGCCATGAGGCCAGTGCCAGACAAAATATAAAAGATACACCATAGTCTGTAGCATTTTCTAGCATTTTCTGCGTGTTCATACACGCTTTAGATACTGTCCGTGTACAGTATTCTGATATTGGATAAAAACATTGCAAAAAATTTAATTTTGCAGTGTTTTTTTTTTTTCCCCAATAGCATTTTCTGCGTTTTCATAAACGCTTTAGACACTATCCGTGTCTTCTGATATTGGAAAAACATTGCAAAAAAATTAAATTTTGCAGTGTTTTTTTTCTTCCCAATAGCATTTTTTGCGTTTTCATAAACGCTTTAGACACTATCCGTGTATTCTGATATTGGAAAAACATTGCAAAAAAATTTAATTTTGCAGTGTTTTTTTTTTCCCAATAGCATTTTCTGCGTGTTCATAAACGCTTTAGACACTGTACGTGTATTCTGCTATAGACAAAAACACCCATTTAGGGCAGGATCAGAAATTTTGAAAATATGAGGAGATCATCAAAAAGGGGACGTGGCCCGGGTCGTGGTGCTGCTGGTGGCGCTCCTGTTGCAGGGAGAGGACGTGGTCGATCTGTGCCAGCTACACGCACTAGTGAAACACCTTCCTCAGGTGCGAGTAGGTGACAGAGCCTGCAGCGGTATTTTGGCGTGCCTAATAAGGCTGTACGAATGTTGAGGCCAGGACAAGTACAGGCGATAGTAGATTGGGCTGCTGACAGTGCCTCCGGTTCCTTCACATTGTCTCCCACCCAGTCTCCTGATGAAAGTTAATAATTTTTTTCCAGAAAGTGTGTATTCTGGGGTATTCCCACCATATGTGCGGCATCGTGCCGTTGAGTTTCTGAGGTTCTTAATGACTTCCTGTACCTCTTCTGCTGAGAAGGGAGCCTCCAGCATTTTATTTTTTTATGTTATTTTAAGATATTTCCCTATCCACATTTGTTTGCAGATCACTTGCCATGCTCTTAACAACATTTTATTGCCATTTGCAGCCCTCTAGCCCTTTCCATTACTTTTTTACAGCCATTTTAGTGTTCAAAAGTCCGAGTCCCATTGACTTCAATGGGGTTCGGAGTTCGGGGTCAAGTTCGGTCCCGAACCCGGACTTTTTTCCGAAGTTCGGCCAAACCCGCCGAACCCGAACATCCAGGTGTCCACTCAACTCTACTCATAAGTAATGACAAGGCCAAAAATTGCCAAAAAAATGGGTACGTAGCAGTATAAAATTGGTAAAAAATGTTCCTTAGGAGATGTATAGATGTGTGAGGTGATCATGTTCTGAGTGGTTATTTGTATCTACTTAGTAACTCCACCACTAAATTATCACATTTCTCTGGTATGACCCTTTAACCCATCTTGCAGACTTTTAAGAACTTTTTTAACTTCCTCATTTTTCAGACTGTAGATTACAGGGTTAAGCATAGGAACCAAAACAATATAAAGAAGAGCAAAGAACTTATCATGTTTTGGTAAATAATATGATCTGGGTCTCATATATGAACCAAGTAGAGTACTGTAAAAGACAGTGACACAAATCAGGTGACCAGAACATGTAGAAAATGCTTTACCCCGGCCTTGTAAAGATCTTATCTTTAGGATAGTAGAAATGATGAATGCATATGATCCCAAAGTAAAAAAGAAAGTTGCCATTCCAAGTATTGCTCCTTCAATGTAAGTCAACAATTCTACACTATATGTGTCACTGCAGGACATCTTTAACACTGGGACAAGGTCACAGAAAAAATGATCAATGATACGGGATGCACAAAACTTCAGTCTGGATATAAGCACAGCGTGACCAGAAAGGTCTAAAAAAGCAACAATCCATGCAATTATAGACAGACAAACACAATATCTTAAATTCATAATAATGACATAACGGAGGGGATTACAGATGGCTACATATCGGTCATAAGCCATAATTGACAGCAGAATGGCTTCAGCACAAGATAAGGATAAGAAAAAATACAGCTGAGTTATACAGCCAGCAAATGAGATTGTGTCTTGTTTTGTACTTAGTATGGATAAAAGTTTAGGAAGAGTACATGAAGTGGAAGCAATATCAAGGATGCTAAGATTCACTAGAAATGTATACATAGGAGTATGTAGATGGGAATATGCCCAAATGATAGCAACAATGGTGAGATTCCCACCAATAATGAGTAAATAGGCAACTAGAAAGAGTAGACACACTGGCATCCGAAGCTCTGAGACACCAGAGAAACCTTGAATGGAAAATCCTGTTATATTGGACTGTACCATTTCCATTAGTTAATCTAGTGATAATTTTGAAATGCAAACAATGACTGTTTATTAATATCTTGGTAGTGTATTTACATAAAGCAGGAAAAGACAAATTCAGACTGTAAATTAAATGTAAGAGTTTGGTATATTTGAGTACACGCCTTCTAGTCAATAGTTCTCTAAAGCACTAAAGAAAATAAAACAGCATCAATACCAATAAGACTTCTCCTAATTTAAAGACCTTTCCAAAGTACCAGGTAACTAAAGCTGGATGTGTACAAAAAAATGTAATCTTCACTTTACATAATCCTGGTGATACAATAATTTCAGGTCTGGCACAATATTTATCTTATTCCGATCTCAGCACACTTCAAACTCCTTGCTGATCCATAAACAAGCTGAGCTTGTTGGCCTGGTGGTTCATTGGTTAAATTTCACAAACTATGCACAACCTGCGTTGGTACAGCTGGCCTAGACTGGTGCAGAACTTTTTCTGCTTCTGTTTCGCCTGCATTACAAAAAACAGTGTGAGGTTGTCAGAGGGAATTTTAAAAATAAGAACATTCCCCATTTTTTTTATATGTTAATAAAATATTATAAAGATGGAGCTATTTTCTTTATATTGTCTGAAAATTTTGATAAAGTTATAAACCAAAACAATGCAACCTATCCTTAATCTTTTTCTACTATAGTGCATCACAAATAGATTTTTATTTTACCATTTATACATTTTTCTTTCCGCTAAGGCTGATTCAGTAAGGCCCTTTTCACACTGGGGGTATTCGGCCGCTCGCGGTGCGGTTTTTTACCCCCCGCGAGCGGCCGAAAAAAAAAAAAAAAGGGTTAAAGACCCCCCGCAGAGCGCCGTCGTAGCGGCGCTTTGCGGCGGTATTGCCGCGGTTTTACCGCGGTTTCCCATTCAAATCAATGGGAAGGAGCGGTATAGGACACACCGCTCCTATACCGCTCTAAAGATGCTGCTAGCAGGACTTTTTTGGCCTAGCGCACCGCTCCAGTGTGAAAGCCCGCCGGCTTTCACACTGGAGTTAAAGGGGCCGGATTTTTTCAGGCGGTGAACAGGCGCTATTTTTAGCGCTGTACCGCCTGAAAAACGCCCCAGTGTGAAAGGGGCCTAATACAACTCGTTTGTGTCTAATACAAATACTAGGTAATTATATGATTTTCATAGTACTGGACAAAGCACAAAAAAAGTATGTACTTTTCATACTGGCTTTCTTGGAAATCTAATTTTTCACAAAGTTAACTTAACTGCTTCAATGCCAAGCACTTTTACCCCCTTCCTGCACAGGTCTATTTTCAGCTTTCAGCGGTCATGCAACACAATACCCATATGACATTTTTATATATTTTTTTCATACAAATAGAGCTTTCTTTTTGTGTTATTTAATTACCACTGTGTTTTTTATTTTTCGTTAAGTAAGCAAAAAAAAGACTGAAAATTTGGGGGAAAAAAAATGTTTTCTTTGTTTCTGTTATAACATTTTGCAAATAAATAATCTTTATTCATAAATGTAGGCCACAATGTATTCTGGTACATTTTTGGGGTGAAAATAACACAAATCAGTGCATATTATTTAGTCTGTAGGAAAGTAACAGAGTCCATAAAATATGGTATATATTTGAAAATCGATCAATCCAATCGATCAATTTGGCGGCATAGTGGTGTAGTGGTTAGCACTCTCACCTAGCAGTAAGAAGGGTCGCTGGTTCGGATCCCAACCAGACACTACCTGCCTGGAGTTTGCATGTTCTCCCTGTGCCTGTGTGGGTTTCCTCCGGGTACTCCGGTTTCCTCCCACACTCCAAAGATATGCAGGTAGGTTAATTGGCTTCTGTCCAGAAATTGGCCCTAGTATATGCATGGGGACCTTGGATTGGGGGCTCCTTGAGGGTAGGGACTGATGTGAGTGTGCAATGTACAGGGATAGGGACAATTGTGGACACTCACTCTGGTGGAACTGGATGGACTGGTGTCTTTATTCAACCTTACTAACTATGTAACTATGTAATTCTGATGTACTGAGGGCCTATCTCATTTTGTGAGGCCCGAAAATGTCAGGACAGTACAAATATCCCCCAAATGACACATTTTTGGAAAGTAGACAGTCCAAGATATTTAGTAGGAGGCATGGCAAGTTTTTTAAAGTTGTAATTATTTGTCACAATGTTTTGGAATATGAAGAAATAAAAAGAAAAATCTTTTTTTTTTTTACATACTGTCACCAGTGCAGTACATCATTGTCATACAACTGGTGCGTCAGTGATCAGGGACACTGACTAATGACAGTATTTTTTTTTTATCACACTGTGACCTGAGCAATAAACTGTTACCATAGTAACACTTTAGAACTCTGGGGAAGTGATCAGGTTTTTTTTTTTTATTTTTTTTTACACATTATGATTGTTTAAACCATAAATTTTACTGGTATAAGCAACCATTTGTACTGAATGAACTTGATCCATTCAGTGTGTTTTGTTGTGATTATCTGTGATTGGCCAGAGCTAATCACATGGTAAAGATAGGCTGTGATCAGCCCTGTCTGTACCTTGTGATCGCTGTGACCAATCACAGCTAGCAACACAATTGTACACAATGGATAGCATGGAAGGAAGCCTGCCATGTGATCTGCTGTGATTGGTCACAGCGATCACATGGTACTGGCAGTGGGCCGGTACACTGATCAGTCCGCTAGACACAGCCGGTGAGAGATCACGCCGTGTGTGAGGCACGACGGAAGGATGTCAAATGACCGTCCACTTAGTTTGATGAAAGTCCCGCCCAGCCGTCATTTTGCTACAGGCCAAACAGAAGCTGGTTAAACTGTATCTAAAACCAAAACTGTTTTTGATGGGTTTGGATAGAATGGGGAAGGTGTAGCAACTTTTGTTGTGTAAGTCCCTCCTGAAGAGAATCACTCTCTTTATTTGTTCTAAAGACTGTCATTGGGACTGAAGATTAGAGAATATATAACACTTTGTCACTGAAACAAGAGGGAAAGTCTTCCAATAAAGACACTTTTTGTGGGGACAACTGTCTAAGAGAGGACTTTTCTCACTTTGTAGAGATTGCCTCTCACTTCCTGTTGTGCTTATGATTTAAGAGGTGATGGGAAATCTCCCCAATGGGACATAGACTTCAAAAAAAATTGGCAATGGTTTAAACCCCTCATTACTCCATCTAAAAAAACAAACAAAAAAAAATGTTTGGGTTTAAATATACTGTAAAACACATTATTATAAAAAGGTATATATTTTAAAGATTACTAATCTCTTACAATAGATACGTTTGGAGAAACCATGTAATCTATATATATTTTTGTGCATTTAGATTTTTCTTTCAAGCTAGATAGTTATGAATTGGTATAAATACATTTATATAATAAAGAAAAATGTATTGAACATTTATTTTTTACAAAAAAAAATGGTTAGCTGTAACAGCTTAGGTTACTTAAGATTCTACTGAACTCAGCAATAATTAAAAACCTCATGACAACATATGTGCAGCTGTTTTAATTCACAGAACCAAGACGCACCTTTTCTGCATCAACAAAGCCTTCACAAGTTATTCCTGCACTAAACTGTGTTTTTTAGCTTCCAATATTCAGGGTCATTTGTTGAGTCTTTTGGATATCAAAATAGGTGAAAGAATTGTGGGAAGTTTCACGAAGATGCTAATGAGGAAAGATGTAGTGTCTGAAGTCCTTTAATAGACAAGCCTTAGCGAGTAGGTCACCAAAAAAGAAATTACTATAGCTAGGGATGCCTAAAATATTACTTTTATCTTAGTGCAGGCATCTGAGAAGATCAGTGAGCTAATCACAAAGGCAGAAATTTACCTTTTTGGAGGCATTTTGGACACCAATTGCCTCCAGGTTGCAATTGTATATTGCAGCCCTCAAATTTTCCACTCGCCTACTCGCATTGTGCCAGTGGAAAATTGTTTCTGGCGAGTGCCTGGGGGCACGGAGTGGGGGGGGGGGGCGAGTACAGCAGGCATGTGGGGTTGACCGGGAGCCGTTCTCCCATCGATCGCCCCAGGGGAAGCGAGCATGCAGTAAAAAAAAAGACGCGGGTTTAGAGAGCAGGTAGCCCGCTGTTACACCTGAGTTTACATTACAAGTGTCTCCCCTCCGCTCGTGGTTAAACAAAGCCCGGCCCCCTGACCCCGCGCCTGTGATAGACAGAACACGTCCCAGCATTGGACTGGCATTCTGTCTATCACAGGCGCGGGGTCAGGGGGCGGGGCTTTGTGTAACCACGAGCGGAGGGGAGACACTTGTAATGTAAACTCAGCTGTAACAGCGGGCTATCCGCTCTGTAATCCCGCGGCTCGCTTCCTTGTAATGATCCTCTTGCACAGGTAAGCTGAAGCTGCAATGGGGGCACAGGTGAGATGAGGCTGCAATGGGGGCACAGGTGAGATGAGGCTGCAATGGGGGCACAGGTGAGATGAGACTGCAATGGGGGCACAGGTGAGCTGAGGCTGCAATGGGGGCACAGGTGAGATGAGGCTGCAATGGGGGCACAGGTGAGCTGAGGCTGCAATCGGGGCACAGGTGAGCTAAGGCTGCAATGGGGGCACAGGTGAGCTGAGGCTGCAATGGGGGCATAGGTGAGCCTAGGCTGCAATGGAAGGCACAGGTGAGCTAAGGCTGCAATGGTGGGCACAGGTGAGGCTGCAATGGTGGGCACAGGTGAGGCTGCACTGATAAAGTTGTTGTTAATATTTATTTTTGTAACTTTAATTCTGCATAAAACATTTAAGTGTAATTTCATGAGATAATTTGCGAGGGCGTGTTTAGGGGGGAAATTAGGGGCGGTGCAGGGTAGAAATCAGTTGGGGAAACAGGTGGCGAGTAACCTTTAAGGCCTGGCTAGTAGCTCAGGATATGAAATTTTGAGCCCTGGTATATTGCATATAATTTTTTTTACATCTTTAGAAAAAAAGCAGCTGTGATGGAAAAGCAATGTTTAATAACATTAAATTACAAAATGGCAAGCCTTAGCGAGTAGGTTACCAAAAAAGAAATTACTATAGCTAGGGATGCCTAAAATATTACTTTTATCTTAGTGCAGGCATCTGAGAAGATCAGTGAGCCAATCACAAAGGCAGAAATTGGCCTTTATGGAGGCATTTTGGACACCAATTTCCTCCCAGGTTGCTACTGTATATTGCATATCATTTTTTTTACATCTGTAGAAAAAAAGCAGCTGTGATGGAAAGGCAATGTTTAATAACGTTAAATTACAAAATGGCAAAGTGCAGCAATTTTATATTCTGTATTAAAACCGTATTAAAAACAAAACTAAAAATGTAATATATTGCAGCTTACCAATGATTAGATGTAGTGGTTGCATTGGTTTTATTTGTTTAGGTTTTTTCATTCTGTTTTCATCCAGTGACCTGTGGTGCAGCCATCACATCTAAGAATTGGTATGATACATGTTTGCTTTTGAATTTAATACCGCTTTAACTTTTAGCAAAATAGTTTTTTTTTGTAGGCTTCATGTACACTGCTGCTGGTAAACGGACGTTTAGGAGCAGTTGGGCGTTTTTTTCAGCTGCCCCTGAACTCTCCTCTATGTTATCTTATCAGTAGATGTACACGGGGTCATTTATAG
The DNA here is from genome assembly GCA_028564925.1 of Lithobates sylvaticus. Lineage (NCBI taxonomy): Eukaryota > Metazoa > Chordata > Amphibia > Anura > Ranidae > Lithobates > Lithobates sylvaticus. Next base: position 85,282,336 of record CM053036.1, on the reverse strand, counting down.
TCAATTCTAGGCAGTTGAGTTTAGAAGCATTTTTTGGAAAGCAAAGAAATGCATTCAGGACGGATGTTCAGAGGCATTTGAAATGCCAAATGCCTGAAATAGCGTGTAAAAGCAGTAACTTGTGTTTAGCCTCATTTCGTTTACAGGCGTTATTAATGGAGAAACATTTTTGACTATTTTCCATGAAAAAAACATACACTACATGGACTCCTTAATTTCCCTATTTATAAAGATATATTATTTGTATGTTATATTGTATATTTGCCTGTGTGTGTCTATATACAATACCTGTGTGTGTGTGTAATACCATAAGAACTGCTAATACATACCTAAAAGATACTGGATTTGATATGCAGCGTAAACATGGCCACTGAATGAAAGTAATGTAAAGAACTTGCTTAGAAGTCTGCTGCTTTATAATGCACATTTGAAAGGTTTAGCACTCTGGGGAAATTCACTGCGTGTAAAGTGAAATTCTGTTTAACTCTTGGAGGAAAGAGGCTGATTCTATATACTGTATATTTTAATGTTTTATTGTACTACAAATAATTTTAAATATATGTTGAATGTAAAAAAAAAAAATCATATTGGTGATAATATTAAATGTAAATACATGTAGTAATCAATTGTTTGGAAAAAAATTGGCTCTAATCAGGACAAGATTTTAATTACTATCGATTACTGCATATTGCCAGTCAGGTGGACCTGTTGTAGGTGATTTTGAGTCATACATAAATTCCTCTGTTCTTTAACCTCTTGCTTACTGGGCACTTAAACCCCCCTCCTGCCCAGACCATTTTTCAGCTTTCAGCGCTGTCACACTTTGAATGACAATTGCGCGGTCATGCTACACTGTACTCAAATGACATTTTTATAATTTTTTTCACACAAATGGAGCTTTTTTTTGGGTGGTATTTAATCACCATTTGGGTTTTTATTTTTTGCTAAACAAACAAAAAAATACAGAAATCTTTGCAAGATTTCAGTGCAGGATTTATTTTTTTTTGGTGCCTATGGTCCCATCTGCCTTGAGATCATTGACAAGATTCCCCCATGTAGTTCTGGGCTGATTCCTTTCCGTACTCATGATCAATGAAACTCCACGGGGTTAGATCTTGCATGGAGCCCCAGACCGAAGGAGATTGACAGTTATTATTTTGTGTTTCTTCCATTTGCGAATAATCACACCGATTGTTGTCACCCTTTCACCATACTGCTTGGCAATGGTCTTGTAGACCTTCCCAGCCTTGTGTAGGTCTACAATCTTGTCCCTGATATCTTTGGAAAGCTCTTTGATCTTGGCCATGGTGGAGAAATTGGAATCTGATTGATTGATTGCTTCTGTGGACGGTGTCTTTTATACAGGTAACAAGCTGAGATTAGGAGCACCTAATCTCATCTTAATACCTGTATAGAAGACACCTGGGAGCCAGAAATCTCGCTGAATGATAGGGGATCAAATATGTATTTCACCCCTTAAAATACAAATCAATTTATAATTTTTTTTAAAATGCGTTTTTCGGGATATTTTTGTTGTTATACTAATTCTCACTGTTAAAATAAACCTACCATTAAAATTATAGACTGAGCATTTCTTTGTCAGTGGGCAAACGTACAAATTTAGCAGGGGATTAACCGGTTCCCGACCGGCTCACACAGATATACTGCCTTAGAATGGCTCTCCTGGATGAAACCCCGTATGGGTACGGCTTTCCCTTTAGAAGGCACCAGAGGGCGCACGCATGCCAGCTGCACCGTGGGGGACCCAATGTGCATGGCCGGCGGGCACGATCGCATGCACATCTGCACAAGAGCCAGCACGGAGATTTGTGTGTGTAAACACACAAATCCCTTTTCTGTCAGGGGAGAGGAGACATATCGTTTGTTCCTACTAATGTTGCAGCACCGCTAAAAATCGCAGATCACCGTCATTACTATTAAAAAAAAAATGCCATAAAAATGCCATAAATCTTTCCCAACCAATTAATATACGCTTATTGCGATTTTTTACCAAAAATATGTAGAAGAATATATATTGGCCTAAACTGATGATGAAATTTGTTTTTGTTTTAAATTTTTGGGGATTATTGTTTTTTATTTTTCAAAATTGTCGCTCTTTTTTCGTTTATAGCACAAAAAATAAAAACCGCAGAGGTGATAAAATACCACCAAAAGAAAGCTCTATTTGTGGTAAAAAAAGGACACAAATTTTGTTTGGGTACAGCATTGCATGACTGCGTAATTTTCAGTTAAATTGACGCAGTCCCAAATTGTAAAAATTGCTCTGGTCAGGAAGAGGGTAAAATCTTCCGGGGCTGAAGTGGTTAAATATTTTTTTCCCTCACTGTAAGCTTAAAGTGGGGTTGCACACAAAAAAAATAAAAATCATTAATATTCCTCATTAACTCACCTCTAAATGGCTGTTGCTAGGGGTCCCTCATAGTCTGCCTCCATCAGTGCCTGGGCTGGTGACATCACTTCCCCTCCCTCCTGTCAATCATCTGGGACACGTGACAGGTCCCAGATGACTGCGCGGCCAATCACGAAAGCCACAGCCGGGTGCCCACAGTTACAATGCCGGCACCACCGAGCGGAGGGGGGGACGAGCGGGGCTTCGATACCCCACATCGCTGGACCCTGGAACAGGTAAGTGTTCAATTATTAAAAGTCAGCAGCTGCAGTATTTGTAGCTGCTGACTTTTATTTTATTTTTTTTGAACGGTTACTCCTCTTTAAGCTACACTGTAGTTGCCCCAGCCAGCCACCAAACCACTACTGTATCCTGAAGTTTGTAAAGTATTATTAAAGCATTCCTTCATTCAAATGATTGTGTTTTCTACTGCAGGCATTTCCTAATTTGCTCCAACAGTTCTAAAGGAGGCTCTCACATTAGGATAAAGTAGTCTTCTTCAGTCCTTGGATAGCTCTGTCCAAACAAATTATTATTATATGTTAGTTAAAACTTTATATTTTCAGGATGCTTATTGTTGTTGGAGGATATTTTGGGGATTTCATTTGTGAGTTAGAGTTCTTATTATCAGACATTATTAATATGTAAAGGGTACATATTAATAATGTCTGATATGGAAATACCCCCTCTCCCCATCATGGCAGCCACCCGTAAATAATTTATTTAAACGTTTTTACATGTAGTGGAATATTACTGATGGTTTCTGTATATGCTCCATCTTGGGATATATATATATATATAGGATATCACCTTTGACGTATTTCAGCTATCTTTCAAACCTTGCCTGTTAGTGGGCCCTGAGGACAGGGTTGATGACCACTGGTTTAAGATTCCTTTAGCTCATTTAATCCATCCGGATCCGTGATTCCTGTTATTTCACAACTTATTGGAGAAGTCTGGATCCGTTTTTCATTTGGCTCTTCTGATCAAGTCTCACCCACCTCCGGCACGTTTGATTACATCGCTTCTTTACTACTTGGTTCTGGTAAGCAGATCGAGATTACAAGATTTTGGATTGTTCCTTTTGTTGTTCATTTTGTGCACTGAACTTTGATGGAATTTCTTCACATCACCAATTTTGCCGTTGGTTGACTTTATTGATTATTTTTGAGTTGGATTTAGATTTTTTGGATAATTTCCAAACACATATAATTTAAGCGCTACACTTTGGATTTTGTATATATATATATATATATATATATATATATATATATATATATATATATATATATATATATATATATATATATATATATATATATATATATATATATTTATATATTTAGAACAACTTAATATAATATCTGGATGCACAAGGCTGGCGTGTGAGGTGGAGATACCCTCTTGTGTCCATGTTCATTGGACAACTAACAGTAGAAAATATATTGAGTGATCATTACTCTTTGTATCCATTACTTCCCTAGAAATGCAGTAGCTTGGCTGTCTCCTTATACAGTGCCTTGAAAAAGTATTCATACCCCTTCACATTGTCCACATTTTGTCATCTTACAACCAAAAACGTAAATATATTTTATTGGGATTTTATGTGATAGACAAAGATAGACATATAGATAAAGTGACACATACAGTAGCTTCAAAGGATGGGCCAACTCAATATTGAACCCTACGGACAAAGACTGGGATGCCATTAAAGTTCATGTGCGTATAAAGGCAGGTGTCCCAATACTTTTGGTAATATAGTGTATATATGATCTAGACATTCCATGGTGACTTGCTGATAGTGAGAATGATAAAACCAAAATTGTGTTTTTTTTCTGAAAACAACGTATGTACCTAATTGATTATATATGTTTTTTTAATATACAGTTTGTTTCTTGTAGTAAAGTCCTTCCTGATGAAGCCAGCTAGAGCAAAACATGTTAAAGGTGCTACTTGAAGCCGTTATCTATGTATAAACGCAGCAATTTGTATGGAACTAACCATTTGTATCAAACATCTATCAAGAGATTGGATAATCATTGTGATTTTAAGATTGATTTTATTGAATCTTGTTAAATAAAAATATATGGTTTTCTTACATTATTGTTGTCCAATGTATTGGCAACTTTAAAATCCCATCTTTTTCTGTATCTGTGAAATGTTGGGGTAATAAACATTTTAAGTTTATATACACATATCTTTTTTTTTTTTCTGTAAAATGATTGCATCAAAATTGTCTTTTTATGGTAGGATATTTAACACACATACAGTATGCCCTATCTGTAAAAAGCGTTGTTCCAAAAAGTTCTAATTTTCTGTACTTTAGATGTCCTTTAGGACTGTTCCCTAATCTTCACTCACAGGTGGCATTTTGTCTTTCCTGCCTCCTGCCATCTAGAGCTGCACTGTCCATCCACTGTACAATATATTTGGAAATTATCTTTCAGCTAATAAAGTCAAAGTTTTATGGCAATATAAAACCTGCCTTTCTCTGTGTCTTTCTATTTGATGCCTATTCACGTGCTAATGTACTGTCCTGACAATAGCCAATTTCTACCAGACCCATGCCTGAAGTCTAAATTATGAACATTTAGGGAATAATTGAAAATTTAGGCCTAATGTACACGGGACACTGAGGCAACCTCTTCTGAATGATTTTTTTGACAACTTGAAACCGGCGTTTAAAAAAATGCGTTTGCATTGGCACGTTCGTGTCTAGGAGCGTTTATTTAAGATTACATCATAAGACTCTCCCAAAACAGTATTATTTAAGCTGAGAGAGCAGCAGTGTCCCTGTATCTACCTCAATTTTGGTGCTTTTTCTATAGATCCTATAATGAGTCTATGTGAGGAAATGCTCCGGACGTTGCTGTTGATGAGGCTGGAAAGACGTCGGAAATTGCGTCCGAGGACCAGAGTTTATCTGGTTTGAATCTAACAACATATAGGTCAAATTCCAATTCTACTTTGGCTAACAGCAATGCTAGTGGTGTATTGGATTGGATCATGGACTCATTAGGGGTAAATAAATGGTCTATGAAGTTTTAAAAATAAAATGTGTTTTTTCATCATTTGCTATCATTTTTAAGTTTTGTAATGTAAAAAAAATAGGGCACCTTTAAAAACACTTCTAAACAAAAATGCGTCTAAACGCCGGTACCACGTTTAGACGCGTTTGGCGTCTAAACCATAGAAAACTTTGGCGTCTGAACTCATTTTTTTGCCTTCAAAGAAAAGCCTTTTAAACGCAACTGCACAAAAACTACATTAAACGAACCTGTGTACATATGAGATAACATTGGATGAGTTCAGGGGCAGCTGAAAAAAGCAGCCAACTGCCTCTGAACGTCCACTTAACAGCAGCAGTGTACATGAGGCCTTATGCCGCGTACACACGATCGGAAATTCCGCCCAGCAAAAGGCACATAAGAGCTTTTTGTCAGAAAATGCGACAGTGTGTATGCTCCATCGGACTTTTGCTGGCTGAATTACCGCCAGCAAAAGTTTGAGAGCATGTTCTCAATTTTTCCGACGGAAAAAGCTTCTATTGGAAATTCCGATCGTCTGTACCAATTCCTACGCATGCTCTAAAACAATTTGATGCATGCTCTGAAGCATTGAACTTCAATTTCTGGGCTCGTCGTAGTGTTGTACGTCACCGCTTTCTTGACGGTCGAAAGTTCAGCAAACTTTTGTGTGACCGTGTGTATGCAAGCCAAGCTTGAGCGGAATTCCGTCGGAAAAAACACCCAAGATTTTTCCGACGGTAAATCGGCTCATGTGTACGCGGCATTAGGGAATAATTGAAAGGGGGTTTGTTAAATGTGGGGATGTGATTTGAAGTGTTTTTATGAACTCTGTTTTGATGTTTTACAACACAAGACAACGCAGTATGGTATTGTGAAAAAAAAGAAGTTCACAACCTATACTACTAAACTGCTGTGTCACTGGCCAATATTTTTTTAAAGCTGGGGGCTTTAGCTTGTTTTAGAAAAAACTTTCCTGTAGATTTTAGATCTGTTGTGACTACAAATTCTACCAGTCAATGCAAGCCTACTGCTGCTGATTATCAGGTGTTGCAGCCCAAACTTCTTTAGAAAAAGACCTTTTATTCAAGTTAAAAATTAATCATTATCTGGTGCTGTTGCTCTATTCAAGCCAAGTTAAAAGTAAAAGATAAAGAATGAATTACACATTAAAAATATGTAATGCCAGACAGAGTACAGTGTCGCTGATGTCTGTGAAAACTGTGCTTTTCCATAATAACCAATACACCTTAACTGCATCTACCAAGCATATCATTTAAAGGATTCATGTCCTTTCCATGTCCCCTTGAAGTTGCATTAAAAGTACTCTTTTTCTTTTTTTAAATGTTTTTGCTTTGCTAAACATTCCCATGGCAGTTCCAAGTTCCTTGCACCCTCTTTTGATTATACCTTACCTATTTGACCCCATAGACTTCAATAGAATACACTACTAAATTTGGGTTTTGTGAATGTCAGACAGAATTGCACAAAACTGGGCAGGTTTTCTCATCCCTGGCCTGCCAGAGAACACAATTTGTGCTCAGCTCATCTAAGGTTTTTTTTTTACTTGTTAGGCAAGCATCAGGGCACTGTGGTGTGGGTTTTCCTAGTTTTTTGTCATTTTGTTTATGTTCCATATGAAACACTCTAATGCCGTGTAAATAGGGTGCCCACGCGTCCCGGATTGCCCGTAATTTCCATTTGTGTCCCGTGTCCCGGGCACCTTCATTCCGGGACAATACAGTGTCCCGGAATGAAATGAGGACACATAACCACCCTAATAGAAGATTGCCAAACTGGTTGCTAGGTCCGCCCCACCTGGCGTCTAGCAACCAGTGACGTCACATTCACATTCGTCCGACTGCCTGAGGGGGGCCCGCGTGCCTGGACCAGAGAACAAAGACCGGTGCTCAACCGCTCACCACACCAGACCAGTCCAGATTAAAAGTAGACATGTGCACAACAAAAAAATTGTTTATTTTCGTTTCGTTTTTTTCGTTTCCGTTGATTCGTAACGATTCGTAAATTCGTACGTCGTCGGTGTTCGTATTAGTAACGATTCGTATTTTCGTTAGAGTTATTTTTTCGTTGATTCGTTTTTCCATTAGTTTAATTTTCGTTTATTCGAAATTCGGACGCATTCGTATTTATTCGTACATTCGTAACATTCGTAGATTCGTAATCGGAGCATAATTCATAATTTTATGTAATGTGTATGCTATTATTACATTTTAAGAGACACGGAAAATTACGAATCGAAAAAAAAAAGTTACAAATGTACAAATTTTTTCGTTCAATCCATTCGAAGCACGTTAGGCAGCGCCATTGTAAGAGACACAGAAAATTACGAATCGAAAAAAAAAAAGTTATGAATGTACGAATTTTTTCGTTCAATCCATTCGAGGCACGTTAAGCAGCGCCATTGTAAGAGACACGGAAAATTACCAATTCAACAAAAAAAAAGTTACGAATGTACGAATTTTTACGTTCATTTTGATTTTCGTTGTTCCTGTTTTCGTTTTTCGGATTTTATTCTTTCGTAGATTCGTTGTTTCTAATTAGTTTTTTCAGATTTTCATTGTTTTCGGATTCGTTAGATTCGAACGATTCGTTATTCGTTAAAATTTTTAGCGAATCGTTCGTTCATTCGTACGATAACGAATGAACGAAAATAACGAAAAAAAATGAAAAACGAAACGAATTGCACATGTCTAATTAAAAGGTGAGGAAATCGGGGCACTGGGGCTGGGGACAGTACAGTAATAAATGATGCTGACAAAGTGGAGCCCTGCCCTGGGGGGGGGCAATAAAAAATGAGGCTGACAAGTGGGGAGCAATAAAGAAAAATGAGGCTGACAAGTGGGGAGCAATAAAGAAAAATGAGGCTGACTAGTGGGGGGCAATAAAAAATTTGTCTGACAAGTGGGGGGCAATAAAAAATGATACTGCCAAGTGGGGGCAATAAAATGAGGCTGACAAGTGGGGGCAATAAAAAATATGTATGTAGAGAATGTATACCACCTGTCTAAACTGGTGACCACTGTTTGTTTTTTTTTGTTTGCCGGGGGGGGGGGGGGGGGTTTCCCTGAATGACAGTTTGGAAATGTGGTCACCCTATTGGCAAAAAAAAAAAAAAATATTCCAGCCAGCAAAAGATTGAGAGCATGTTCTCTATTTTTCGGTTGGGAAAAGTTCCTATCCGAAAATGCGATCGTCTGTATGCAATTCGAACGCGTAATGCTCGGAAACAATTTGACGCATGCTCGGATGCATTGAACTTCATTTTCGATTTTTTAACGTGTTGTACGTTACCGCGTTCTTGACGGTCGAAAGTTCAGAGAACTTTTTTGTGACGGAAAATCTGCTAGTGTGTATGCGGCATTAGATTTTGTTTGCAGTAGACTTGAATAAAAGGCAAAAGCTTTTGGAGTGCAGCTGTCCAGATCTTCTTCCTGTTTCAATTGCTACATGCATTGCCGGCACCTGGGTTTCTTAACTGGAGGAGAGGTTTTTCTACTTTTGTTTGACCTAGCTGGAGCGGTGATATCTCTCTCCCTATCAATGAAACCTGACCTGTGCCCACCAATGCAGCGTGACCAGTGCTCATCAATGCAGCCTTCCTGTGCCCATCAATGTAGCATGACCTGTGCCCATCAATGCAGCCTCACCTGTGCCCAGCAATGCAATGTGAGCAGTGCTCATCAATGCAGCCTCACCTGTGCTTGCCAATGCAGCGTGACCAGTACTCATCGATGCAGCCTCACCTGTGCCCCTCAATGCAGCACGACCTGTGCTCATCAACGCAGCCTCACCTGTGCAAAACAATGCAGCCTCACCTGTGCAAAACAATGCAGCCTGACCTGTGTCCATCAATGCAGCGTGACCAGTGCTCATCATTGCAGCCTCACCTGTGCCCATCAATGCAGTGTGACCTGTGCTCATCAATGCAGCCTCACCTCTGCCCATCAATGCTGGGTGTCCTGTGCCCATCATTGCAGTCTCACATGTGCCCATCCATGCAGTGTGACCAGTGCCCATAAATTCAGGCTGACTAGTGCCCATCAATGCAGACTCACCTGTGCCCATCAATGCAGCCTGACAAGTGCCATCAATGCAGCCTCACCTGTGCCCATCAATGCAGCCTGACCTGTGCCCATCAATGCAGTGTGACATGTGCCCATCAATGCAGCATGTCCAGTGCCCATCAATGCAGCCTCACCTGTGCCCATCAATGCGGCCTGGCCTGTGCCCACTAATGCAGCAAGACCAGTGCCCATCAATGCAGCTTCACCTGTGCCCATCAATGCAGTGTGACCAGTGCAGAGGAAGAGAGAGGGGAGGAAGAGGAGAGCCGGGGGGATCATCACAGAGCCGGGATTGCCCGCTGTAGCAGATTTCATTTGAATTGCCGGGCGCTCGCTGACACACACAGTCCCACCTCCTGGGTCGGCTCCTTTGATAGACAGAACACGTCCCGGCATTGGACCAGTGTTCTGTCTATCAAAAGAGTCGGGTCAGCAGGCGGGACTGTCTGTGACAACGAGCGCCTGGCAATTAAAATTAAAGCTGTTACATCGGACAACTGTGGTTGTCCACCGTTCAATTTCTCTAGCCACACCCAGGCCTGATTATTGCCACACCTGTTCACAATCAAGGCATCACTTAAATAGGAGCTGCTTGACACAGTAAGGTCCACCAGAAGATCCTTAAAAGCTACACATCATGCTGAGACCCAAAGAAATTCAGGAACAATTGAGAAAGAAAAGTAATTGAGATCTATCAGTCTGGTAAGGGTTATAGAGCCATTTCCAAAGCTTTGGGAATCCAGCGAACCACAGTGAGAGCCATTATCCACAAATGGCGAAGACATGGAACAGTGGTGAACAACCCCGCAGCCACAGGAAAAGACTGGGCAAAAATGGCCTGCATGGCAGTTCCAAGGAGAAAACCACTGCTGAGCAAAAAGAACATCAAAGCTCGTCTCAATTTCTCTCTGCCCCTGGGCAATCACTGGGAGAACAGCTCCCTTTCAACCCCGCCAGCCGACAGTGCTTGCCACCCTCCCTCCGAGGCAGCCCACGCTCGCCCTCAATCATTTTCCACTTGCCAAATGCGAGCAGGCGAGTTGAAATTTTGAGGGCTGGTGTATATGTAAGCACCTTTAAAGTGCCATGTATGGTGGATTTCTTTTTAATAATTTTTAATTTTAAGGATGGTGGTGTCTATTTGTGTGATCCTCGCACGAGATACTGTATGTACATGTCTTTAATGCAGCTTAGGAAAGAAGTGATAAAGTAGGATAGGGTATTTTGGAAAAAGAGGAAGATATAGTGAAGATAGGGGAGAAAGGGGATAAGCAACTCTAAATAAAAAGGTCAAAACAATACAAACATTACAGCAAAAACAAAAATGACCTCCCCAAATATACGTAAAACCACAAAAGGAGAGCAGACTCGATGGACCACTCTGTGTTTTTTTGCCATAACTTTTGAGTTGATCTACTAAAGGCAAATAGGCTGTTCACTTTGTAAGATAATTTATACTTTGCAAGGAACTTTTTCCTTAGCTTAATGAATGAGCTCTGCTGACTTCCTTCATCCATGTGCAAGCAAAAAAATTTTTTTTTTTCTTGGATATTCTTTGCAAAGTAAATTTTCATCACATTGACTAAGCTAAGGGAATATTCCCTTGCAAAGTTAACAGCCTGTTTGCTTTTAGTAAATCAGTCTATATGTTTGTAAGGTGTTTGTCTTGGCTATCTATTTTTCTTCGTAAAAGTGCACACCAAGAATTTCAATGGATGGGGGTGTAGTTTGTGTAGTTTTCAAAGACTTTTGTCCATAAAAAAAGTGCAAAGGGACACAACTAGCATATGTACAGTGCCTTGAAAAAGTATTCATGAAAATTTCCACATTTTGTCATTTTACAACCAAAAAAGTTAATACTTTGTAGAATCCCCATTCGCTGCAATTGCTGCTGCAGTAAGACTACCCTCACTCTAAACTGCTGCTGCATCTGGTCTGGTGAATAAGTTTAAGGAGGCAGAAGATCTGTACTGGGGGAAAGAGGGTGTTTGCTCTGGAGGTCTGCACTGGGAAGAGGAGTGTCTACCCTGAGGGGTCAATACTGAGGGATGTCTCTACTGAGAAGTCTGTGCTGGTGTGCTGTATGGGAAAAGTGGATCTGTACTAAGGGTCTGTGTTGGGGGTATCTGCACTGAGGTGTCTGTGCAGAGGGGGGGGCCTGTAATGAAGGGTTTGTGGTAAGGGGGTGGGTTGGGACAGAGGGTTTAAGGATGTTAGGGGAAATCTGGATTGTGGAAGATATGGCCCTGTGACCATAAAAGTGACCCACAACATTTACAATGTAAAGAAGGAATTTTTGAAAGTTATGTGTGTTTTGTAAATTTTTTTCATAACTTGGTCAGAAGTAAATATATATTTTTATATATAATTTTATATATTAACCTCTTGGCCCTGGCGCCTCCCGAACCTTTAAGAGGTTTAGGGGGCGGGCTTGGGTTATTGATCATGTGACCGCCGTGATTCACTGTCACGGCGGTCACATGAGCAGAAAGCACCCGATCGCATGTAGCTTTTGGGGAACTTTTTGTTAGCCACCAGTAACTGTGCTGGGAGCATGCAGGGTGTGCGCTCTCAGCATAGCTGTTTTTATAAAGCAAGTGAAAAAGGCGCAATACACAAATACCTCATATGACAGTACCCAATAGTCCAGGGGTTCTAATAAAATATATATATATATGTATACATACATACATTCAATAGTCTATGTGTCCTTGGGTCAGTCAGGGCAGCCTCCCAGAGAACCAAAAAGCTGGTTCCAGTAAGCTAGAGAAAACAAGGAAAAAGGTGCGCCTCTGAATATATATCATATATCACCTGCAGTTCTACAACCAACTCCTCAGCCCAGCACACAGGATATGAACGCAACATCTTTTTCTCCCATGTGAGTGGATATTGCTGTTATAATAAATTTGATTTATGATATATATTCAGAGGCGCCCTTTTTCCCTTGTTTTCTCTAGCTGTATTTATACCAATTCATGCAAATATGCGGCCACTCTGCGCCAAGGCCCACCCGCCAAGAGGCTGCATATTTGTGTGCGGCTGGCACCAAGAGATTAAGAAATTGTGTTTTTAGACAGAAGTTCTGGACTCCTTTTCATATATTCTTTACAGCCTATTAAAAAAAAGGCTGCCGTTTACAGGTATCAATAGCTCAAGCTGAAATGTAGACACAGGTGTGGATGATTAATCCCTGTGACTGACCTATTTTAACAAGGCTCAGTCCAAAGTTTTCATTCAGATTAGTGAAACCTAAAGGTAGGCACCCACGGCAGTGATGTCTCTTTGGTTGCCCATGGTGCTCTGGAAGCTTTTGTCTGGACTGGCAATTATTATTTATTTGTATATATAGTAAAACTGCTATAAAACATCAGTGTAAAAACATCCAAACTTAAAATGAACTAAACTTTTAAATAAAGTTTTCTTTTAGGTGACTTTTGGAAATAATTCACTGCGATAAATAAAACTTAATTCAGAAAGTGTAATTACATCTTGAATTCATTCCATTTAAATCCTGAAAGGATACACATAAGCCATCTACAGAGACCAAAAGTCACTTTCTGGCAACTTTTGTATCCCCTGAGAGACTTAACTAACATTATTTTACTTTGGATAACATCTCTTCAATTTAAGTTTTACTTTCTTGTACTTTGATTTAGATTCCTGCTCATAACTGAAAGTATATACTTTTTATATACACAAAAAAAAACACACTGAAAATATTTTTTTTTAACTTTACAGATATTTCCTTAACCTCTTCAGCTTTCTCACCTGTACACCCCTTATGGACCGGAGCAATTATTATAGTTGTAGTATTGGTCTATTTATTCAGCAATGACTTTGTCATTCAATAAGATTACAAAGTAATAAATATTATTTTTTTTCAGGACAAAAAAAGTTTTCTTTGGGTGATACTGACTTTCAAAAAATATTTAAATTTCTATGTAATGTATAGACAAAAAAGATAAGAAAAATACATGTGTTAGTTAAAAAATAGCGCTACTGCAGATAAAAGATATATATAATTACACTAAAATTATGATTCTGACACAAAGTATTTCAAAGATATTTGCAAATGAAATAAAAGCTTTTAGGCTAACTTTGTGCATTCGTTAAAGTGTGCATGGAGCCTTAATGTGACGTACACATAAATAAACAAAATAAACAATATACACATAAACAAAATATTTAGCAAACAAATTTACTAAAAACATAAAAGTTTAAATAATAATGGTAAAAAAAGAAATAAAAGTAAAAACAGAAGATAGGAGGGAGGAGGTAATTTTTTCCTGAATTAAACTAGTGAAACGGTGTTTACAAACTGCTGTAGTGCACAGGCAGTCCCAGCTGTTATTTTGACAGCCCAGGAATTGTCAAAAAAAAGCAGTGTGGTAAATGGCAGGAGAGAACAAGGCATGCTATGTATGATTTCATTTTTTGGGCATATGTAACATGCCAAAGGTGCCCAGATGGTTAAATATTACATATTTTAACCATTTGCCTACTGGGCACATATACCCCCTCCCTGCCCAGGCCAATTTTCAGCTTTCAGTGCTTTCACATTTTGATTGACAATTGCGCGGTCATTCAACACTGTACCCATATGAAACTTTTATATTTTTTTTTACACAAATAGAGATTTTTTTTGGTAGTATTTAATCACCACTGGGGTTTTTATTTTTTGCTAAACAAACAAGAAAACAAAACATTTTTCATATTATGTTATAACATTTTGCAAACAGGTAATATTCCTTTTCACTGATGTGCGCTGATGAAGCTTCACTGATGAGCACTGATAGGCTGCACTGATGGACACTGATGTGGAGGCACTTATGGTCACTGGTAGGTTGCGCCGATGGGCACCGATGAGCCCACATTGGTGGGCACTGATCAGGAGGCAGTGATGAGGCTGCAATGATGGGTGGCACTGATGGACACTGATGGGTGGCACTGATAGGTAGCACTGATGGGCAGCACAGACAGGTGGCACTGGTGGGCACTGATTAGGCTGCACTGATGGACACTGATGTGGCGGCACTTATGGGCACTGGTAGGTTGCACCGATGGGCACTGATGAGCCCACATTGGTGGGCACTGATCAGGATGCAGTGATGAGGCTGCAATGATGGGTGGCACTGATGGACACTGATGGGTGGCACTGATAGGTAGCACTGATGGGCACTGATCGACAGCACAGACAGGTGGCACTGATGGGCACTGATAAGCGGCACTGATGAGCGCAGATAGGTGGCACTGATAGGCACTGGCAGGCAGCACTAATAGGCAGCACTGATGGGCACTGATAGGTGGCACTGGTGGGCACTGATATGTGACACTGGTGGGCACTGATGTGTGGTACTCGTGGGTACTGATAGGTGGCACTGATGGGCACTGATATGTGGCATTGGTGGGCACTGATAGGTGGCACTGATGGCTCTGATTTCCAGCACATTCGAGCACTAAGGGGACCAATGTCCCTCTAATCAAAGCCACAGCTTTTTTTCCTTCATGCTGACAGCCGTGAAGGAAACCCTCCCCAGTTTCCTGTGACTCGTTAGTGTTACAATGTCTCAGGTGTGAATGGGGAGCAAGTATGTTAAATTTGGTGTTATCGCTCTCACTCTTTCATACTGGTCACTGGAAGTTCAACATGGCACCTCATGGCAAAGAACTCTATGAGTATTTGCTCTACATAAAGATGGCCTAAGTTAGAAGAAGATTGCCAAGATCCTGAAAATGAGCTGCAGCATGGTGGCCAGGACCATACAGCAGTTTAACAGGACAGGTTCCACTCAGAACAGACCTCGCCATGGTCGACCAAAGAAGTTTAGTGCATGTGCTCAGCATCATATCCAGAGGTTGTCTTTGGGAATTAGATGTATGAGTGTTGACAGCATTTCTGCAGAGGTTAAAGGGGTGGGGGGTCAGCCTGTCAGTCCTCAAACCATATGCCACACACTGCATCAAATTGGTCTGCATGGCTGTCATCCCAGCCTGCAAACAGTTTGCTTAAGACAAGCAGACTTATGCCGCATACACACGGTCGGATTTTCCAATGGAAGTTGTTGGATGTGAGCTTGTTGTCGGAAATTCCGACCATGTGTATGTTCCATCGAACATTTGCTGTCGGACTTTCCACCAACAAATGTTTGATAGCAGGTTCTCAAATTTTCCGCCAACAAAATTTTGTTGTTGGAAAGTCTGATCGTATGTACACAAGCCTGTCGCACAAAAGTTCACGCATTCTCGGAATCAAGCAGAAGGAGCCGCACTGGCTACTGAACTTCCTTTTCCTCGGCTGCGTTTCCACGTTTAGAATTGTTGGCCAACATTTGTGTGACCGTGTGTATGCAAGACAAGTTTGAGCCAACAACCTTCGAACAAAAATCCACGGTTTTGTTGGCGGAAAGTACGATCGTGTGTACGGGGCATAAGGGTCAGGCCTGTGGCCTGATGAGTCCAAGATAAACTTATTTGGTTCAGATGGTGAAGGTGTCAAGCCTGTGTGGCAGCAACCAAGTGAGCAGTACAAAGACAAGTGTCCTGCCTTTACAGGATAATGTAGTTATAATTACTTATATAGAATGTGTAGTTTACCACTGCCATCTAGTGGCCAAAGTCTGTAGCAGTTTTATCTCTAGTTAAGTTAATTTCTCAGACAGGAAGTGACCTTTGGTTCAGGAAGTTCTTCATCCATCTTAGATTGTCATTCTACATGGAGGAAGCATGTCTGTTTTCCTCCCAAGGGGCTTGAGACATCATCACCTGTAAGTGCCTTTCTGTTGTGTCATCTGTCATTTATGCTAGACTAGTTATTCTATGTGTACTGATATCTTGTTATTGTATTGTGTTGCAGTTTCACAAATTATAATAATAAAAAAGAAGTAAAATAAAGTTGGATTACTTTGGTAGACAAATCAAGCATTGGGCTTCCATTTACTGGAGTCTCTGACAAGTATTTAGCTGTCCGTTTAGAACCACACACATAGTCAGTGTTTTGAGAGCGGAACAACAAGTGTGTCTTGCCTACAGTCAAGCATGGTGGTGGGAGTGTCATGGTCTGGGGCTGCATGAGTGCTGCTGGCACTGGAGAGCTACAGTTCATTGAGGGAACCATGATTGCCAACATGTACCGTGACATACTGAAGCAGAGCATGATCCCCTCCCTTCGGAGACTGGGTCGCAGGGCAGTATTCCAACATGATAATGACCCCAAACACACTTACAAGATGACCACTGCCTTGCTAAAGAAGCTGAGGGTAAATGTGATGGACTGGCAAAGCATGTCTCCAGACCGGAACCCTATTGAGCATCTGTGGGGCATCCTCAAATGAAAGGTGGAGAGGAGCGCAAGGTCTCTAACATCCACCAGCTCTGTGATGTTGTCATGGAGGAGGGGAAGAGGGCTCCAGAGGCAACAGAGGGAAGACACATACCCAAGGGTAAAGAGAGCGCTGCTCACCCCTGAAAGGTAACAAAAGGAAAAAATTCCCCCACGTTGGGGTTTTTAGGCAGCATGCAATGGAAGAGTCAGGGGTGATGTATTTAAAAAATAATTTTATTAAATGAAAAAATATGACAACCGGGTTAGAACATGAGCTCCAGTGGGAAAACAATTATAAATACATGGATATACACTTGTCAGACTATTACTCTCATATCAACATATTAGTACAGTATCTGTCATACAGGTGAGAAGACATCTCTGACGCGTTTCAACCCACAAGGGGTCTTCCTCAGAGGGACAAGTCTGCTAGAAGAAACATAACATCAATATCATTGATATAATATAATTGCAAGGCAAAAGAGCTCTCCAATAGGAGCAAGCAATACAAATGTTCTGTATAGTTACCACAGTAGTGTGTATCCTGAAGATAAAAAAAAGGCAATGCTCCCACATGGAGAACCCTTAATGAAGAAAACACCATCCACCTTGCCTGGGATGTGCCGGAATGGTACGACTCCGCCTGAGGCCACATGGGTCTGGAAACGTCAGTAGGTCTTGCGAGAGGTCACACGCAAAAGAGTCCTCTCCTCCCTCCCCCACCAGAAGAGGTAAGGGTACTGGAAGGGGAGAGACAACCCAGATGTGGACAGGGAGTATGCGGGCAATACCTGTGGCAAAGATCCAAGGGGGGGAAACTATATTAGTTATTGCTGTCAGACAAAAATCTGGACAACACAGTATATCACTCTATAACCCCACATTACATATATGGGGAAAGAGTGGTACACTGAAGTCCATAAGAGGCATTGAATATAAAAATATCCATGAGGAGTGGTTGCTCCATGCGGGGTAGAGTTCAGGGGTAAGGTATACAGCCATAAAACAAGTGTCAAAGTGCAGAGCTCCAGAGGCAACCTGTGAATTTCTGGTGAACTCCATGCCCAAGAGGGTTAAGGCAGTGCTGGAAAATAATGGTGGCCACACAAAATATTGACATTTTCACTTAGGGATGTACTCACTTTTATTGCCAGCAGCTTAGACATTAATGGCTGTGTTGAGTTATTTTGAGGGGACAGAAAATGTACACTGTTATACAAGCTGTATACTCACTACTTTACATTGTAGCAAAGTGTCATTTTTTCAGTGTTGTCACATGAAAAGATAGAATAAAATATTTACAAAACTGTGAGGTACTCTATTTCTTATGTGGATTTAGCTACTGTCCTGGAGTTTAACTTTACATTTGAAGACAGTAGCTTGTTGTATGATATTCAAAGCAATTTTATTGTAGCCCCTTTTAATATTCAGGCATCTCAAAGTATCTTTATACAGTGATCACATTATTTTATATTTGAAAAACTGTGAAACCTAAAACTTCTAATAAAAAAGTAATATAAAAGAATTGATCAACAAAATAATAATAAATAGTTTGCTGTAATTAATGAGTGCAGGCATACCTCCCAACTGTCATGGATTTGCTGGGACATTCCCAGAATTACAAACAAATCCCGCTGTCCCGCAAATCCGTGCTGAGTCCTGCAGCGGAGCCCAGTCCAGGAAAACAAGTTCCGGGACTGGGCTCCACTAATCCTCCTGTCTGGTGCTCGTGGAGCGGCCGCGCCATACTATAGCAGTCTTCTGTCTGCCCCGCCCCCTCTGCGTGTGTCGGCTACTCTCATATAGGAGGCTGATGAGAGGCTTCTGATTGTCCGGAGCTGCTACCAATCTTCCCATGCACTCTCAGAAATGCTCTCCGAGTGCCGCCCTCCTAGTAGCAAACATGTCATGTATGCCCCGCCCCCTGCAATGTGCTTCTGCTTCCAGCGCGCCCGAGCTACAGGGACCTATTGGACAGGTACAGTCCTAATGATATATGGGGACACTTGCTGTGGGGGGAACTCTAATGGGGACACCTGCTGCTGTGGGGGGAATCTGATGGGGACACCTGCTGTGGGGGGACTCTGATGGGGACACCTGCTGTGGGGGGGGACTCTGATGGGGACACCCGCTGTGGGGGGACTCTGATGGGGACACCCGCTGTGGGGGGACTCTGATGGGGACACCCGCTGTGGGGGGACTCTGATGGGGACACCCGCTGTGGAGGGGACTCTGATAGGGACACCCGCTGTGGGGGGAATCTGATAGGGACACCCGCTGTGGGGGGGACTCTGATGGGGACACCGATGTAAGGAGGGACTCTGATGGGGAACCTGATGTAAGGAGGAACTCTGATGGAGACTTTGATATAAGCTGCCTGTGCCGCAGGTCACTCTCTCCCCAGAATGTCCCTCATTCTTAACTTCAAAAGTTGGGAGGTATGAGTGCAGGCACCAATAAGTACCAGCATATATCTGCAGCAGACTCTAAATCCTTGGGTTGTTGTGACAGGTAAACTTCTGAAGCTTCATAATAGTGTTGAAGACTGCCTGTCTCTCCTTGCCTCCTGCACATTCATTGCAGTTACGTAGCCCATCGTTGGAATGTCACTTTATCATATTTCAGTTTTGATTCCTGCTCTTGTCTATTTATGTTTCGTCAAATTGCACCCTCTGGTAGAGCAAGAACTTTTTTGTTCGATTTTTGTCATCTTCTCAGCATAATCTGTAATAAAATGATCTTCTCTCAGATAAATATAGACCCTAATAAAATAATATAATACAGCCCAAACAAGAGTTATTTTTTCATAGATTTTAAACACACAGCTTTATATGTGAGCAAACATTTAGATTTCATTTGTGGTACAATAGTGACATCTAGTGAGTGCCCACTTATTTACACTAAGGGCCTAATTAACAGATTTAACTTAAAATCTAAACCCAAAAACAAGAATGTAATATATTTCAACTTTCTAGTCCTTGATATGATGGCTTCATTTGTTTTATTTTTTAACCACTTCAGCTTGGGAAGATTTAACCCCCTTCATGACCAAGCCATCTTTCGCAAAATGGCACTGTGTTACTTTAACTGACAATTGTGCTATTGTACGACACTGTACCCAAATAAAATGTATGTCCTATTTTCCTACAAATAGAGCTTTCCTTTGGTGGTATTTGATCACCTCTGCATTTTTTATTTTTGCACTATAAACAAAAAAGACCGACAATTTTGCTATAAAACTATTTTGCTATCCTGCTATAAAACATATCCAATAAAAAAATGTAAAATAATCTAATCACTTCATCAATTTAGGCCAATGTGTATTTTGCTACATATTTTTGTTAGAAAAAAAATTCCCAATAAGCGTATATTGATTGGTTTGTGCAAAAGTTATAGCGTTCACAAACTATGAGATATATTTATGGAATTTTTTTTTATTTATTTATTTTTTACTACTAATGGTAGCAATCAGCGACTTATAGCAGGACTGTGATATAAAGCGGGGGAAAAGTTTAACACTAACTGACGCTTTTGACACTTTTTTGGAAACCAGTGACACTAATACAGTGATCAGTGCTAAAAATATGCACTGTCACTGTACTAATGACACTAGCTAGTGATTTTATGTACTGTTGCAGGTGATTTTACTAGACGAAGGCATGGATCTTTGCAGGAACACAAGATTCATGCCTTCCCTACTGATAGAACGTCAATCTGCCTTGTTTACATAGGCAGACTGTCATTCTGTCTGTGTACTGAACGATAGGCAGGTACCGGTGGACATCCAGTCCACTGTACCCACCGATCAGCTCCCGCTGTGCATAATCAGAGTTGGAGCAAGCTGCCGGCTGCAGGCACTTGCACCGATACCTGAAAGTGCAGGGTTACATACTGTATATATACGTGATCCTGCACACAGCAACCGCAATAAAACTGCTATAGGGTGGTCGGCAAGTGGTTAAGCATCTTTTGCTTCATTTTCTGTAATCATGCAAATAACACTCTTGTCACTGGATGGCTACATCACTCCTTCACTGTATCTGTGGAAGAAGCCATCTTTGTCATTCCAGGCTGCTCTCCTTGTATGAACTATAAACATGTCTGTATCTCTTTATCTTTATTAAACAAGGGAAGGGTAATTGGTAGATAGCTGGGAAGGAAGATATTCTTTGGTGCAGCTCACAGGAAATAACAAAGACACTACATATAAGATCAACAGGTATTTTCTGTATTTTCTGTATTTTCTCATAAAAAAGAAGAAAACAAAGGACTGCTTTTCTAAATTGCAATACTTTGCATTTTTGTTTTTAGGTTTAATTATCCATTAATATTTTTCCATTTAAACGAATGGGACATTTTTATTGTAATATTATATCATTTACCAAAAATTTCGTTCCTGTCTAATTTTGTCTTTAGATACATTTTAACGTCTAAATCTCTATTTCCAAGGAACCATTTTGTGAATTGACCCCCATTATATAAGACATTCAAACTCAGTGCAAGAGCCCCAAAGGGGTGCAATTATATTCTGACCTACTGTATTTGTGTTGCAGCATCTGTACAATATGCACTTAGTATAGTATAAACAGATGTGGTACATAATGCACGTGTGTCAAAAGTAACTGATCTCTCCACATCACCAGGCAAATGTAAAGAAGACAAGTGCGCAATCTAAGAAACGGCTTTCATGTCGCAGCCCTCAGCTAGGCTCAGACTGGCAACAACTCAGAGCTGGCAGAAACAAGTACAGAATCAATATATACAGGGTAACGGCGCAGAGAATCAAAAATGTTATGCCAATCGTTTATGTCTGCTGCAGTCAAAAAAAGCCCTCTCCACTCTCTTGTTGGCTATAAAGAACAAAATGTGTGTATGGACTGTGCCAGCTATTAAAATAAATGTGTGTACCACCACTTCTATTTATAACCATAAACCTTAATAATGTAAATTAGTGCCAAAGTGTCCTCGCAATGTGCCCTTCAAAAAAATATATGTGTGTATATATATATATATATATATATATACGTGCTCCTATGCCGAATGAGAAAACATATAAGAGTACGTATACGAAAACATAGAATTCAAAACCATACATCAAATTACAAAGTGGAAATATTTTGAAAACAAACAATTAAAAATATAACTGCTGCTGTGAAATAAATAATATAAAAAAATATAATGAAAACTTTCAATGTACACTTTCAATGTAGTTCAGTACACTCGGTGCGGTAAACAATTTCAAGTAGCTAATAAGTCCCAAAGGAATAGCCTCAGTGAGTGATCAGCCAACTTATAGATTGGCCACTCACCAGAAACAGGTGAATATGCGCCTTTGGTTCATTAGTTGGATAACCACTCCACACAATGGATCAATCTGCACCCTCTTCAGACAATGTATTAGTAGATTTGGTTTCTCTTGCTCTACCAGTTCTCATGGAAAATACATGGCCATCATGGTATAGTATATCTAAACTTGTTTATTTAAAAAAGCTTTAAAAGACTGTTGCACTCACATGTTATTGTGCCCATAAGCCAGCACCAAGCTATTCCAGCCGTGTGTGGGGTCTGGGATACCGGTGTTCCACTGTGTGTCTCCTACTCCGTGTGCATTCCAGGCCTCGTTCCCACTAGGTAGAAAGTAATGTCAGAATCTCCCAGCAGCCTCTACAGATTTCGCAAGTATTGATTGCGTCATCAGGAATCAATAGTGGTCAAAGACAAGGTCAGGGCAAGAGGCAGACAGGCATTGTTGCAAAAAATGGTCATCAGGGGCTAGTTGACTCAACAAGAGGAATCTGAAACTTGAACTAGAAATCCGAAGCCAACTGAGAGATAACTGGGAACCAGGAATAGATTCACAGAGTAAAGCCCCATACACACGGTCGGACTTTTTCCTCAATTTGGTCCGATCGGACAAGGTTGTTGAAAAATCAGACCGTGTGTATGCACCATCGGACAGTGTTCGTCGGTTTGTCCGTCGGACAAAGTCTTATCTCCTGCTGGAAAGATTTCCCGTCAACCCGGTCCGATCACACCAAATCCGAGCGTGTGTACGCTTG
Organism: Lithobates sylvaticus; assembly: GCA_028564925.1. Taxonomy (NCBI): domain Eukaryota; kingdom Metazoa; phylum Chordata; class Amphibia; order Anura; family Ranidae; genus Lithobates; species Lithobates sylvaticus. Next base: position 85,259,432 of record CM053036.1, on the reverse strand, counting down.
TCCGACCGGACAAAGTGCTACGCATGCTCAGATCACATTACAAGACCAAAGCTATTGGCTACTAGCCTCTACGTAGTCCCGTCGTAGGCAACAAACGTCACCACGTTCAGAATGATCGGATTTTCCGACAACTTTGTCCGATCGTGTGTACGCAAAACCAACATCAGACAAAGTATGACGGACATGGTCCGACGGACCTGGTCCACGGATTGTCCGCGCGTGTGTATGGGGCTTTAGGACTATGCTCCAACAATTTCACATTGCTCTGACCAAGTTTATATTGGTTTTCCAGACATGACATCAGAGAAAGTGTACAGCTACACTTTTCAATATAAACCATTAGACATGTGCACACTGAAACATTTTATTTCGGAATTTCTGTTTCATCCGAACAATAAATTTATTTAGTTACTCCCATAATTCGTTTCTATTCATTTTGTTTCATTAAAAAATACATTCATACTAAAATCCAAATTAATTAAGGTTGAATCTGTCAATTGAAGGCTTATGATGTCTGTCGGATGTTCTAAGAAGATTCGATGAAGCAGCTAAACTGTACGGCGCCACGATCATACATTTCTGGTCGAATGCTCCGCCCACAAGCTATAGTAGAATTCTAATGTTGTTTGACATCATTACTGGTCAAACAACATTAGAATTCTTCTATAGTCTATGGGTGGAGCATTTGACCATAAATTTTCCGCTCGCGGTGATCTTATGTTTTTAGCCACTTCATTGAATCTTCATATCAAGCTATTTTACTGCTCCTCCTCTTTGGTTACAATCAGCCAATAACATTCATCATCATCATTTTTCTTCCCCCACCCATTCCAGCAGCGACCACTAACTGCTCCTTAACTATTGTCTCTAAAATGTCGAATCTTTTCTCTCTATGTCAAATAATCTTGGACTAATAGAGCTAGGTTAGGCACATTCGACCGCAGGTTCGATAGACACAAATCGCTATTGTCACCGTCATGTCAAATCTTCTACCTATCCATATCGAACTGTTGTCGCAGATACGAAAATAATGGATATATATATATATTGGATACGAGAATAAAGCATTTTTTTATTTTGGATCTTTCAGATTTCGGATTCTGCGTGTTCATTATCGTTTTGTTAAAACAAATATGAAAATCCCCGAAATTTGTACGTCTATAAACCATCATTTGAGGAAGTGTGGGAGAGCCTAGACATTTAGGTAGAATATGACCTGACAAATGAAACAGCAGGTATGGAGCTCAAGTGAAAAGGGCTGATTCTACAAAGACACACCTGCCAGCATGCCAACAGACATAATGTGAGTTGTGTGGTAGTATAGTATGGTGGAAATAGTGGTTTCATGTTGAGGTCCATCATGCCCCCTGCTGAGTCACGGCAAGAGCTCACCAATCAGCAGGGGCATTCATTCATTTTGCTGACCAAAGCGCTTTAGCTGTGACTCAAAAGAGAGCCTATTGGACATCTGCAACGAGACTACTGCTTCCACAAAGAGAGCAAGAGTCCTTCTCTATAGCATGCTTGCAAGGGAAAGGCCTTTCTATTAAGCCTGTGCCTATTTTCTTAAAAATATACTGTAATGCCGTGTACACACACGACCAGACTTTTTGACAGCAAAAGGTCAGACGGAACGAATCCGCCGGACAATTCGATCGTGTGTGGGCTTCATCGGACCTTTCCTGTCGAAAAATCAGATGGACTTTAGAAATAGAACATGTTTCAAATTTTTCCACCGGAACCAGTTCCTATCAAGAAATCCGTTCGTCTGTATGCTAGTCAGACGGATGAAAACCAACGATAGGGCAGCTATTGGCTACTGGCTATGAACTTCCTTATTCTAGTCCGGTCGTACGTCACCCCCGTCGGACTTTGGTGGGATTGTGTGTGTCCAAGTCCGTTTGTTCGAAAAGTCAGTCGGAAGTCTGCCGAAAGTCCGTCGGAAAAAACGTCAGACCTAGTCTGCTGGAAAGTGCGGTTGTGTGTACACGGCATTAGACTTGAACACCTTTTGTTTTTATACACCTGGAATCTATTGAGCTAATTTAAATAAAAAGTTTAATTGGGCTCCAATTCACATAGTTTAATGGGATCATTTACACAGTGTACTGCAGTGTTTGTGGAATGCTAAGCATTCTGCTCAGTTTTCTGGGTCTTGCAGGAATTTATTTTTACAACAATATATTCAAACTCCAAGTATCCTGTTTTACAATTCAGAGTTGTCACTTTCTTAAATGACTCTTTAAATTGTTTGTTCTTTAAGGTATATATAAGAGGGTTAGCAATTGGGATCAGTATGATATATAGAAGAGAATACATTTTGTCCTCAGCTGGAGAATACATTGACATGGGTCTAACATGAAGTGACAGAGAGGTTCCATAAAATATAAGAACAGAAGTCAAGTGGGATGCACATGTGAAAAATGCTTTACGTCTTCCATCTGCCGACTGAATATTTACAATAGTGTGTATAATAAACACATAGGAGGACAATGTGAGTGTAAATGCACTCAAGCCTACGACAGCTCCTAAAACATATGTTGCAATCTCAATATGTGAAGTATCACTGCAGGAAAGTTTTAACAAAGGGGAAATGTCACAGAAAAAATGGTCGATTTGATGGGATGAACAAAATGATAAATTTGCTATAAAAAAGGAATGTATTACTGGCTCTAAAGCTGAAGCAGTCCAGACACCAATCAAAAATGAAGAACAACATTTGAGATTCATGAGTAAGGAATAATGAAGGGGGTGACAGATTGCCACATAACGGTCATACGCCATAACAGCCAAAAGAAAGAATTCAGTACATGTGAAGAAGATGAAGAAATACATTTGAGTCATGCACTCTTGGAATGTCATGGTCCTCTGCTGACTGGAGAGCATGCACATGAGCTTTGGTAGAATGTTTGAGGTTGAAAAAATATCAACAATTGATAAAGTGCCCAGAAAAATATACATAGGATTATGTAAATGGGAGTCAAGTATAATACACATGAATACTACAATGTTCCCTAATAAAATGTTAAGATAAACAATCAAGAATGTTAAAAAGAGAGGAATCTCATTTTCAAAAATGTCTGAAAAACATTGAAATGTGAAGCCTGTAAACTTAGATTTCAAAGTCTCATTAAAAATCTCCATGCTAGAACATACAAATTATATGAGATATTTGATGGTAACACTCAAATCAATCAATCTCTTTCAAAATGTAAGTTTCTCGTGTTATTGAACTAGTTGACGTCTGCTTCTATTTTGCAGGTACCAGATGTAAACTGTAAATGCTTTACCATTTCAAACTCTTCTCAATGGATTCAGTCAGGTTTGTTGCCAAGCAAGAATATCATCAAGGATATTATCAAGTTTTTATAAATATACAGGAAGCCCGACCTCCATATTCATTAAGCTTACTGTTGTACCCTATATGTGGTAAAAAAAAAAAAAAATATCAGCCTCAAATTATAACTTTAGTTACTGTACATTTCAACTTTAAAAAACAAAAAAAAACTTTTGGGGTTAGGAAACCCCATCAGTTATTTTTAAGAACAAAATGTGAAGCCCTAAGGCGAACGCTGCGCTATAACCTACGTGAAAAATTGATAATGGAAAATGTGAAAATGATTAAGCAGCTGGCATCAAAAAAGTCCAGTACTGGAAAACTTCTGAATAAACATATAACAATAATATAAATGCAGCTCTAAGAACAGACTTATATATAAATGTGAATCCATATATATGAGTGACAAATTTATAAAAAAGAAAAAATGTGACAAAAAAAGAAAACTAAAGCAAAGTCCCATCAAAAAAGGATGATAAATGTGTTGAATCCAAAAATAATCCAAAATAAAATAAAATGTCCACATCAATCAATTAAGTGTCCAAATCAATAAAGTGTCCACATTAATCGAATAGAGGAATAATTGTGACATCCGTGTTAAAATCTCCAAAGCTATACAAAGTGCATCCACGTCCCCACCAATCAACATACTTCTGGTGGGGACGTGGATTCATTGCATTTTAATATGAGGACACTTACCTGTCCTGGAATACAATGATGTCGGTACCATTGGCTGGTGGGTGCTGCTGCTGCTATTGCCAGTAAGGGAACCTTACAGTGAAGCCTTGCAGTTTCACACCCGGTCCCTACTGCGCATGCACGAAGTGCGTTGCACTCTCTTACTGGCCCAGCAGCAGGGGAAGGAGGAGGGAGGAGGAAGGGGGTGAATTTCTAACGTACCTTGCGAGGTCCAACGGAAGAGGGGACAGGGTACCTGTCAAAAACAGTTGTGCCCATCAGAAGCAGCCTCACCTGTGCCCATTAACGCAGCCTGACCTGTGCTCATCAATGAAGCCTCACCTGTGCCCATCAATGCAGCCTTACATGTGCCCATCAATGCAGCCTCACCAGTGCCCATCAATGCAGCCTTACATGTGCCCATCAATGCAGCCTCACCAGTGCCCATCAATGCAGCCTCACCAGTGACCATTAATGCAGCCTCAGCTGTGCCCATCAATGGAGCCTCACCTATGCCCATCAATGCAGCCTCACCTGTGCCCATCAATGCAGCATCACTTGTGCCCATAAATGCAGCCTGACCTATGCCTATTAATGCAGCGTGGCCTGTGCCCATCAATGCAGCTTGACCTATGCCCATCAATGTAGCCTGATCTGTGCCCGTCAATGCAGCGTGACCAGTGCTCATCAATGCAGCCTGACCTGTGCCCATCAATGAAGCCTCACCAGTGCCCATCAATGCAGCCTCACCAGTGCCCATCAATGCAGCCTCACCTGTGCCATTAATGCAGCCTGACCTATGCCTATCAATGCAGCGTGGCCTGTGCCCATCAATGCAGCGTGACCTATGCCCATCAATGCAGCCTAACCTGTGCCCATTAATGCAGCATGACCAGTGCTCATCAATGTAGCCTCACCTGTGCCCATCAATGCAGAATGACATTTTTGAGGGCTGGTGTATATGTATTATACTATTAAGCACCTTTAAAGTGCCATGTATGGTGGATTTCTTTTTTTTTTTTTTGAAAAATATTTATTGGGTTTTTCAAACATAACAAAGATATTTGGTAGACAAACTGTGCAGTAAACATAAAAGAACACGGTAAGGTTGGTGGATTTCTTTTTAATAATTTTTCATTTCAGGGATAGTGGTGTCTATTTGTGTGATCCTTGCACTATATACTGCATGTACATGTCTTTAATACAGCTAAGGAAAGAAGTGATAAAGTAGGATAGGGTAATTTGGAAAAGGAGGAAGATATAGAGAAGATAGGGGAAAAAGGGAGTAAACAACTCAAACAAAAAAAGGTTAAAACAATACAAACGTTTTATATTCTGCCTAAAACATCAATGATGTTCTTCATTTTTTGTTGAACATCATTGATGTTTTCCTTTATATTTTCAAAATCACGATTGCACCCCATTCTCTCCCTGATGAGGATCTGGGCACTTTCACTGGGAAAAATTAGATTCTTCTTCCACAACATCCACATCACCTAAAAGAAAAAAACACACCATGTATTAGAAATGTGCAGGAATAGATCTCTTACCTGAAGCTGTGGTCTCAGACACTCACCTGTTGTGGTCACAATTTCGCTCACTTTATAATCCTCTCCCTCCTCATCCTCTGCTTGTGGTTTTGTGATTTCCCCTTCTATAGGAGGTGGGGGAGGGTCCCTGATATCTTCACATGTCCCGAGTCTTTTCTCCCCTATGTGAATAAAAAATAGGTATACTTAGCACACAGATGTGGGAGGGCAGAAATAGGAATATGAAACATTGCTTGGAAGTGTCGTACAATTGTCTGTTTTGGCAGAGTTCAAAGCTGAAGAACATTTTATTTCCTTTCTAAAGCTGGAATACTTACCTTTTTTGTTAAAGTATCATACATGTAGAGACCCCTAGTATCCACTGGAGCACCTGTGTGGGACACCCTAAAAAGTTTGATTCTGGTGTCCCACACCGATTACTGTGCCCATGAACTAGAAAGTTGCCATTTTAAACAGTAAAGAAAAGCACATGGAGCAGCATGCGAGTAATGATAATAATAGGAACACAGGACAAATACTTACTTTTTAGAAGCAGTTTCCTGATCTTTCTGTACGGATCATGCTCCCTCAATTTGAGGTCTGACCATCGTTTCCTCAAATGATCCTTGAATCGCTGTACCCCCAAATTCCTGTACAGACTCAACATTAGGCATGATCTTGGCTTTTCTCACATTTGGGTTTGGGTACAGTCCATACTTCCCATCATAGTCGGCCCTCTTGAAGATGTCCACCGTCTCCACCATCTCTATAAAGGCCATAATTGAGGCCTTCAATCTCCTCCGAGATCGGGAGGTTCAGGGCTCTGACCTTTTGTCTTTGCAGCTGTTGTCTCTGCCTTGTGCTCTCCCACTGTGCCGAAAGACAAGAGGCGGGGAATAGACTAAAAAAAACGTCCCTCTGCCCTAGTTTAGGGTGGCCCTGATCCCCCAATTTTAGCCATAGTCTCTAAGTGTTCACATTCCAAATGTGGTGTAGTCTCTCCAAAGAGTCCCTCCTCAGTGTGATCCTCCACTGGGTAACTCCTTCTAGGCTCTGAACTTTACAAACGCCCAATATTAGCACTCCCACAAGTGGTCATTAGGCCACTGTTCAGGTACCATGGTCTTGAAGAATTATCCCACTTTTAAGCATAAATTGGAAAACACCTTTACCTCTTCCCACACACCCATCATCTCCTCCAGATTAGCTGTTTGAACCACACTGCAACCTGACCCCAATTATCATTGCTTTTCAATGTGTTTCTGAAGCCAGACTATCTCACTTGTAGCTGTACATATCAATTTTCTGGGCTGGAATGTGCTTAGCGGAAGAGGACAAAATAATATTTTAGTAATAGGACGCCTTTTACATTATTTACAGGTTATTTTCCCTATTGGACATATTAGTCGGGAATGATTAGAACTTCTATCAGGTTTTATATCTTTCCCCACTGGAGAGATTTCTCCTCACCTCCTGTTATGGTGATATATTGTATATATTGGAATTTCTGAAGATTTGTTTAAACAACCTGTGTAACTATTTATAATTTTCCATTCCACTGAGTACAATAAAATGGTAGTACAAGTATTACTAAGAGCAACTATAAACCCAAGAACAAGAATATATTTGCAGTTTACCAGTCCTTTAATACAAATATACAAACGTTCCCCTTGATCCTGCTAGAAATCTAATTTGATTACCGAGCTACAGAAAAATATAATTCAGTGTTATCAGCTTTCCAAGCTTTCTTCTGTGAACTATAAAACAGCTAACATCTGTGTAAAGAAGATGAGGAGAGAGGGAAGTGATCATGTTTCAAATCAGGAGAGCAGACTAGGGTGACCACACCGCTCTTTTAATGACATACTATGTGACAACATACTACACATTATAACCCTTGGATAGTATTTGTGGTATGGTGGTAGTAAACAGGTGGATAGGTGGTGTGGCAGGAAAAGCCAGGTGACAATAAAGGGAAAATGCCTGACACAAGAAGAAGGAAACTAAAGCAGCCACCACATCAATGGATTGATGTAATGCAATATATTGTATTTTTGTATTTGTATTTGGATAAGCTTTATAGCTATCGAAGCATTAATTCTGTAATCCTTAGCAAAAGCAGTAAACCATTGAATTGGTAACATACTTATGAAAAATAATATGTTACATGTTCCCATTCATATAGCACAACCATAAAAACATTTAAAATGCAGCTTGCCTTTTTTAAAAGATGCTCATTTCTGGAACATCCAGCAAAATAAAATTCTACTTAGCTATGCGGGGGGCTGGGAAGTTGTTTTGCCATAATTAAAACTGCCTCTGCAAGCAGATCTAATATAATGATATTATCTAGATTTGAATAGTGTCTACCTTAACAAAGAGTTAAAGGTTTAGGAGTATTCCATTGTATGTTAATGAGAACTGGACTGGTCAGTCCCCAGCACGGCTATTAGGATAGATCAAAAAAAAGAAGAAAAAGACGGTGCCCTCTAAGTGCAGCATATATTAAAACATTTATTGCAAGGAAATAAAAAATAAAAAAATGAGCAGTAAATTCAGGCATGTGTAAAATAGCTGGGTTCATCCGTTTTTCTCCCGAGCGCTGTGGGTCTCATGAGCTGGTGGAGGGGGTCCTGTGTCCTTTTCTCATGGTGGCGCTGTGGATGCCCGGCGCTTCCGGGTGGCTGGAGTGCAGACAATGGACGCTCTATGATACTCCGCTGTGGCGTGCTGTAAACACGGGGTCAGGTGGGCAGGGCTTCGGAGCATGCGTGCTCCTTCATCAGGCTGTGTCAGACAGGACAGATCACACTGAGCTTTTTGAGAAATTCTTGCAGTCAGCCATGACACCATGTCCTCAAAAACCTCTAGGTAAGAAATATGTATATACTATATAATATACACAGTTGTGTGAAAAAGTATTTGACCCCTCCCGGATTTTTAATTGTTTGCATATTTCTCAAGATAAGAGTAAATCCAGATGCAGTTTGTAAATTATTATTTCATTTATTAAGGGAAAAAAGCTGTTCAAACCTGCCTGGCCCTATGTGAAAAAGTAATTGCCCCCTCCCATGCTGAATCATGAATGAACTGTAATTAACCACAATTTTTTGAAAAGCTGAGTTCAATTTCACTTGCCACACCCAGGCCTGATTACTGCCAAACCTGTTGAATCAATAAATCACATAAATAGAAGATGCCTGACAAAGTGAAGCATGCTAACATATCACAAAAAGCCACACATCATGCCACAATCTAAAAAAATTAAAGAACAGATTAGAAACAAAGTAATGTACATGTATCGGTCTAGGAAGGGTTTTAAGGCCATTTCTAAGGCTTTGGAACTCCAGTGAACCACAGAGAGGGCCATTATTCACAAATGGAGATAACTTGAAACAGTGGTGAACCTTCCCAGGAGTGGCCGGCCTACAAAAATTACCCCAAGAGCATGACGACTACTCATCCAGGAGGTCATGAAAGAATCCTGAACAACATCTAAAGAACTGCAGGCCTCACTTGCCTCAGGTAAGATCAGTGTTCATGATTCAACAATAAGAAAGAGAATGGGCAAAAATTGCATCATGGGAGAGTCCCAAGGCCAAAGCCAAGGCTGACCAAAAAGAACACAAAGGCTCATCTCACATTTACCAAAAAACATCTTGATTACTGATGAGACAAAAATCTAACTTTTTTGAATGTTCTGTTACATCTGGCATAAAACAAATACAGCATTTCATAACAAGAACATCATGCCAACAGTCAGACATGGTGGTGGTAACGTGATGGTCTGGGGCTGCTTTGCAGCTTCATGACCTGGACAACTTACCATAATTGATGGAACCATGAATTCTAAGCTCTACCAGAAAATCCTAAAGGAGAATGTCCGGCCATCAGTTTGTGACCTCAAGCTCAAGTGCACTTGGGTTATGCAGCAGGACAATGATCCGAAACACAACAGCAAGTCCACCTCCAAATGGTTAGTGCAAAGCAAAATTTAGGTTTTGGAGTGGCCTAGTCAAAGCCTGGACTTAAATCCAATTGAGATGCTATATGATGACCTTACACAGACCGTTTATGCTGGAAAAGCCTCCAATGAGGCTGAATTAAAACAATTTTGCAAAGAAGAGTGGGCCAAAATTTCTCCACCGCAATGTGAAAGACTCATTGACAGTTATCGCAAATGCTTAATTGCAGTTGTTAACAACCAGTTATTAGGTTTAGGAGGCAATGACTTTTTCACATAAAGCCAGGCAGGTTTGGACAGATTTGTTTGCCTTAATAAATGAAACCATCATTTAAAAGCTGCATTTTGTATTTACTCGGGTTATCTTTGTGTAATAATAAAATATTTTGATGATCTGAGTCATTTAAGTGTGACAAATGAATGCAAAAAAAAAAAAAAAATCAGAAAGGGGGCAAATACTTTTTCACAGAACTGTATATATATATATATATATATATATATATATATATATATATATAGTTACATTTTATATATGCTGCGTAAAGAGGAACACATAACAGACATATAAGGGTTGATTTACTAAAACTGGAGAGTGCAAAATCAGGTACAGTTGTGCATAACAGCCAATCAGCTTCTAACTTCAGCTTATTCAAATAAGCTTTGACAAAAAAAAAAAAAAAAAAAACAGAAGCTCATTGGTTTCTATGCAGAGCTGCATGAGATTTTGCACCCTCCAGCTTTAGTAAATCATTCCATAGTGTGTGTTTTTTTTTTTCTTTTTCAATTTGACTGCAAAAGTGTAAATATGCTTTGAAGAAGTAGTATTTGCTTACTTTAATTAACCACTTTATGACCAGCGCACGACGATGTACGTCCCTTTTTTGAAGAGGGAAATCTCGGTAACAGCAGCAGTTGCTGCCACAACCGAGATATCCATCTCCTCAGGCGCCGGTCGTATTTACAATGATGGTGGTCTCCGTGGTGCATTTGCCGCAAGATCACCGTTATCGGCGGCAGGAGAGGTGCCTCCACCCCTCTCGCCGCTCTCCCGCACCCTCCCCCGCTTACCAGAGCCGTTGGTAGCGGCGGAGGCGATCGGGTCCGTTCATCTGCTGGGTATGGAGACGAGTGAGGCTAAGATGGCCCCCACCCGTCTCTATACCATAGCAGAGCAGAAGCGATGTCAAAACGTCACTTCCGCCCATACCTCTTAAAGGAACATTTTTTCAATGTAATTTCTTTAAATGACATTTATTTATTTATTTTTTTGCATTTAAGTCCAAATATGAGATCTGAGGACTTTTTGACCCCAGATCTCATATTTAAGGGGACCTGTCATGCTTTTTTTCTATTACAAGGGATGTTTACATTCCTTGTAAGAGGAATAAAAGTGGCCAATTTTTTTTTTAAAACAGTGTAAATATAAATAAAATCAAGTAAAATAAATAAGAAAAAAAAAACTTTTTTTAAAGCGCCCCGTCCCGACGAGCTTGCGTGCAGAAGCGAACGCATACGTGAGTAGCCCCCGCATATGAAAACAGTGGTCAAACCACACATCTGATGTATCGCCGCGATCGGTAGAGCGAGAGAAATAATTATAGCCCTAGACCTCCCCTGTAACGCAAAACATGCAACTTGCAGAATTTTTTAAACGTTGCCTATGGAGATTTTTGAGGGTAAAAGTTTGACGCCATTCCACGAGCGGGCGCAATTTTGGAGCGTGACATGTGGGGTATCAATTTACTCAGCATAACATTATCTTTCACAATATATAAAAAAATTGGACTAACTTTACTGTTGTCTTATTTTTTTATTCAAAAAAGTGAATTTTTTTCCGAAAAAAAGTGCGCTTGTAAGACCGCTGCGCAAATACGGTGTGAAAAAAAGTATTGCAACAACTGCCATTTTATTCTCTAGGGTGTTAGAAAAAAAACAATATATAATGTTCTGGGGTTCTGAGTAATTTTCTAGCAAAAAAAAATGTTTTAAACATAAACACCTAAAGTCCAAAACGAGGCTGGTCTTAAAGTGGTTAATCCAGTGTATCTTCTAATAGCTTTAGTAATCCATTTAGCTGGTGAAGTTCTTCTTTATTCCACTGTGCAGTTTTATTAAGTGAAATTAAACAAATAGACTTCTAGTAAATTCAGCATATACCTTTGTTTCTTTAAAAAAAAAAAAATACTAGTTCACTTAAAGATACAGATGCTCTTTTAAAGAGAATAATGTATGCAATTTTTCACAAGATGCCAAAGCACAAGTCACACATCGCAAATGCTGACTGGAAGTCTTTATAAGCTTCTGGCACTAAATATAGGCATATATGAGCCATTTACCTCAGGGAATATATTTAAAAAGATGAAAGCTATTTTGATAATTCTATCTCCCAAGATACAGAGCTGCAACATTTACCAAACAAGAACATTTTTAAAACATGCATTGTGACAGATTTCATGTATATGTTAATATTATCAGATGACGCTAGCTTCTAAAATGTAAAAGTAGTTGCAGATACAAATAATAAATAGCACTGTCTTTTGTGTAGGAAAGAAGCAGAAACACAAAATACAAATTCTTCAGAATAATTCTTCAACATAGAAATTCTTCTGAATTAGCTTTTTACCGCCAGCTTGAATAACTAAATGCTTGCCACAGTTTAACAAGAAACTTTCCTCTAAACAGTGTGAATACGCACAATTACATACAAATCACAATTCTTTTGCATCTTTAAAGTTGCCTAATTACCGGCATACCTCACAACTTTTGAACTTCAGAATGAGGGACACTTGAGAGAGAAAGTGTCCCTACGCACACCGCGGCAAAAAACAAGTGTGGCCAAATGATTAAGAGGGGGAGGGGCTTATGGGGCATGGTTATACCAAACTCAGGCTTCCTGCTTTGATTGCTCTGCCACAAGCAAGAGTCTCACAGACACAAACCCCAGTACAATCATTTAAAAAAAAGAATAAAAAGCTTCCATTACAAATGGTTTTGCACACACTGTGGAAAAGTGTGTTACACAAAGTATGGAAGGATTCAGGAGTGCGTTATGTACAGAGTGTGAGGTTCAGGAATGCGCTATGTACAGACTGTGAGGTTCATTAATGCGTTATATATAGAGTGCAGGGTTCAGGAGTGCATTAAGAGTACGAGGTTCAGGAGTGTGTTATATACAGAGTGCGAGGTTCAGGAATCAGGAGAGCATTATGTACATACAGTCCCTTGTTACCCTATGCATACAGGAACTTCTAATTTCCCTGAAACTCAGTATATGCTGGTAGTTGTAGTTCCCCTGTCATTATGGTCATGCTGCAGTTGTAGTTTCTTAGTCACCCTGACAACCTTGGGAGTTGTAGTCCCAGTGTCACTCAAGCAATGCTGGCAGTTGTAGTCCCCCTGTCACTCAGGCCATGCTGAAAGTTGTAGTCCCCCTGTCACTCAGTAAATGCTAGCAGTTGTAGTCCCCTATCACTAAGGCCATGCTGGCAGTTTTAGCCACTCACCTCTGAAGCTCTCTATTGATCTCCCCAGTCTTGGTGACGATGGGCTCCCTCACAGTGTTCTCCACTGCCCGCACCTGGAGTTAATAACCTGCAGGTTGAGGATCTGGCTTGGCACCGCGGGGGCTACCACACTACTCTTAGCCCTCCTGGGGCCCACCCCCAGCATCCATTCTCCTCACCCCGCTTCAGAGCACCAATCTCACCGACCTATCATGTCACTGGAATACGGTCGCTCTATGGTGGGCGGATTCAGGAGGAGGGGCTGGGTGACGCTCTGTGGTGGGCGGAGTCAGGAGGAGGGGCAGGGTGCCACTCTCTAGTGAATATATGTGTAAATGCAGCACTAGTGAGTAAACAAAAATAATTATGTGATATGACAACCACCATAAATATTAAAAAAAACATGCCAAAACTCATGTGAATGAATCTGAAAATCCAAAATATATGTGACACAAAACAAATTGTGAAAAAAAGTCAGTCTCTGAAAACCTTGACCATATAAGTGACTCAAGCTATGATTGCCAAAACAAAAATAAGTTCATTTGTGAATAAAATCTTGAAAGGATTTATAGCTGCACCACCACCACCATGATAAGAGGAGGCTTACCACATTATGTTGACCTGGGAAGGCATGCACCGCCCAGGTCATATAAGCTTGTAGGCTTATTCAACCAAATGGGTATAGCTGGTCTGGAACTCAAGATAATGAATCCACATCAATTATTGTTTTACTTTTCCCCAAGCTTCAATGGGATGTAAGAAACTCCATATGGAGGGTGAAGGCTCGGAACCACATAGCATGTGTCATAAAATGAAGAGAGCTTGCATAGCGTGATACCGTTTAGGCAGTATTTATTGTATAACATAAAAGTGAATACTCACATTTAGGAAGATCGTAAAAGCATGTAAACAGGTACAAATGAAGAGCGATGTGTGTAGAGGGGTCATATCATTTCCCACATCCCTGTATATTGCGTTCTCTAAGATGCCCATGTAAAAGTTTTTTGAAATTATCAACACTCCCTGTTGATCACCAACTGTGGAAGGGAGTTCCACATGCTTACCACTCCAACAGTAAAGAACCCTTTGGGCAGTTTAAGGTTAAGCTGCATCTCATCCAACTTCATTGGGTGGCCATGTGTCTTTTTAAGCAATCTTAGACTGAATAATTTTCTCCCTATGGTAGTATCATTCTTTGGATATTTGTATATTGTGATCATATCACCTCTTAAGCCTCGCTTCTTCAGTGAGAATACGTTTAATGATTAGACATGTACACTGCCAAAAAATTTGTTCATTTTCATTTTCGTTTCATTCGTTTTTTGTTTTTTTCGTTTTTTGGATCATTCGTTATGATCGCAATTAGTAAATTCGTTCATTCGCACATTCGTAAATTCGTACATTCGTAAATTCGTACATTCACACATTTGTACATTCGTAAATGCATATATTCTTAAATTTGTTCATTCGTACATTCATAAATTAGAAAATGTGTATTTTTGTAATTCGTACATTCGTAAATTAGAAAATTCTGAAATTTGGAAATCCGAAAATTCAAAAATTAGAAAATCTGAAATAGTAACTAACTATTAAATTATAGGTATTGTAATTTCCTTTCAAATTTGGCTGTTAGTGAACACAAATTTATCTGAAGTTACAAATTATCCAAAATAACGAATGCTGCATCTAAACAAAATGGAACGGAATAAATTATTAATAAATAATAATAAAAAAAGTTTTTTTTATTATTATTATTTATTATTAATTTGTTCCGTTACGTTTGTTTGTATGTGGCATTCGTTATTTCGGATAATTTGTAACTTTAAAAAGGAAATTAAAATACCTATAATTTAATAGTTAGTAATAGTTAAGTTATTATTAGTTAATTATAAATTCAGATTTCTGAATTTCCGAATTTATGAATGTACGAATTTGCGAATGTACTAATTTACGAATGTGCGAATATACAAATTTACGAATATGCAAATGTACGAATTTACTAATGTGCAATTGTACGAATTTACGAATGTACGAATTTACGAACGTGCAATTGTGCGAATGTACGAATTTACTAATTTTTGAATATTCAAATTTACAAATATTCGGAAAAATTAATTAAACGGATTTTCGTTAATTCTGATATTTCGGAATTAACTAATTTGTCGAAATTCGTTAAAAAACTAATTCAGAACGAAACGAATTGCACATGTCTATTAATGATTATAGTCATTCCTCCTAACTGAGGTCCTCCAGTCCCCTTATTAGCTTTATTGGCCTTCTCTGGACTTACTCCAATTCAAGTACATTTTTTCTGAGGACTGGTGACCAGAACTGGACAGCCTACTTTAATTTTTAATAATGTGTTCTGTTCCCTAAGGGACAAAGTACATATATTACTTTGTCCTATCTTCCTAAGTGCTGTCTAAGGTTTGCTGCAAAGTTGGACAGGGAGCCACCCCTCTCCCTATGGCTGCCTGAACACACAGCTAGCAAACAGTTTGCTACTTTGACAGCTTGCGTTTTCTCCATCTCCAAACACTTGCTTGATTGCCTGGAACATTTTTTCAGACATGCCCTCCTTCTCCTGCATTCCTTGTGAGGAGCTTATTTCAAGAAAGTTGGACTTGAGTTGGAGAAAAGTACCATTGGTTAAAGCAACCATCCTTTTGCTAGCTGCATTGTTGGACAGCTACAGGCGAGGGAGGGTACACTGTCAACCTCATAACAAGCCTTAAGCCTCGTACACACAATCAGATTTTACGCAGACAAAACCTCAGACTTTTGTCCGAAGGGCGTTGGCCCCAAACTTGTCTTGCATACAAACAGCACACAATTGTCGGTCATACAAAGTCAGAGGCAGATGGAGTATCCTAAAGAACGATTTTAGGGACTTGGGAGCAAAATTGAGGCAAAGGTCCTCCAAGGTAGTATTCTCAGGAATAGTACTGGTACATCGAGCTACACCAGAAAGGCCGAGGGAGATTAGGTAAGTAAGTAAGGTAATTGTCTGAAGAGCTTGTGTAGTAAGGAGGGGTTTGGGTTCCTGGAGGACTGGGATGACTTCTCAGTCGATAACCGGTACTATAGGAGGGACGGACTGCACCTAAATGAGGAAGGTGCAGATCAGCTGGGAATAAGGATGGCCAAAAAGTTAGTGTGTAATATATGTGTATCTGTGTTTGTGCTGGAAGAACGTGGCACCGCGTGCTCCCAGCATAGTGACAAAGCTCTCACAAGAGCCCAGGGTCCCGTACTAATGATCGGGAACTGGGAGGCCTGATTCCTGATCACTAGATTGCTGTAATCCCCTCTGATTTGCTAGAACAGTGGGTCTGGTTCCTGATCACCTGATTGCTGTGATTGCCTCTGATTTGCTATCACAGTGATCACAGCCACTGTACAGCCCGTCCCTGTGTTTTTGCCTCCTCTTGAATGGTGAATAGGCATTGCCCCCAAGAGGCAATCGGATATTCCCTGGATCAACTTTGCTTATAAATGTTAGTATCCAGTTGTATTATGTACATTTAGGAAATAATTCAGGCCTTTTTAAAAGCAATCTACTGAGCTTGACAGAACCACCTCTGGAGGGAGTCTATACCACATTTTCACAGCTCTTACTGTAAAGAAACCTTTCTGTATTTGGCGATTAAAGCTCTTTTCCTCCAGATGTGATGACCTTAAAGTGAATAATTCAACCCCAAGTTCACTATATGGACCAACTATGGATTATACATGTTGATCATATCCCCCTTAAACCGGAGTTCCACCCAGTTCTGTGTTTATTAAAAGTCAGCAGCTCCAAAAAGTGTAGCTGCTGACTTTTAATAAACACACACTCACCTGTCCCACAGTCCAGCGATGCAGGCGCCCAAAGCCTCGCTCCTCTACCCTGCCTGTCCGCGGCGCTGGCATTACTACTGTGGGCACCTGACTGTGACAGCTTGAGGCTTCACAGCCGAGTGCGCACTGCGCATGCGCGGGTCGCGCTGCGCATTGTGCAAATGTGGCATATCAGGGGGTAAGAAGTACTTAAAGTGGAAGTTCCACTTTTGGGTGGAACTCCGCTTTAATCTCCTCTTTTTAAGAGACAATAAATTCAGTTCTGCTAACCTTTCCTCATAGCTGAGCTCCTCTATGCCTCTTATAAGTTTGGTTGACCTTCTCTGTACTTTCTCCAGTTCCCTGATATCCTTTTTGTGAACTGGTGCCCAAAACTGAACAAAATTATATCTCTCTCTCTGCAGTCCATACCTTTCTTAACCACCTCCCGCCTGCGCTATAGCCGAATGACGGTCACAGCGCGGGCCTTAATTGCCAGGAAGGCGTCCATGAACGTCCTCCCAAGCATGCGCTGTCAGCTCGTCCCTGCAGGATGCGTGAGGCCTGCTCTGTGATCACCAAGTCTATGAGAGGGGCCAATCCCGGCCCTCTACCACATGATCAGCTGTCAGCCAATGACAGCTGATCGCGTGATGTAAACAGAGAATCGGTAACAGTTTTTTGTTCTCTTACGCTAACAGCGTAAGGGGAAAAAAAGCTGATCACCGGCTTCTGTCAGAGGGACATCGGTCCCTCACACAGAGAGCCGCCACTGCCTTGTCTGTGCCCACCAGTGCCACCTACCAGTGCCCACCAGAGCCCACCAGTGCCACCTACCAGTGCCCACAGTGCCACCTACCTTTGCCCACCAGTGCCTCTATTGTTGCCCACCAGTGCTGCCAATCTATGCCCATCAGTGCCTCATCATTAGTGCCACCGATCAGTGCTGCCTATTAGTGTCACCTACCAGTGCCCATAAGTGTCACCTATGAGTGTTTTTCAATGCCACCCATCAGTGCCAACCATCAGTGCCACCCATCAGTGCCACCTCTAAGTGCCCATCAGTGCCACCTCCTCAGTGCCCAGTGTGGCCTCATCAGAGACCATCAGTGTTGCGTTATCAGTGCCTATCAGTGCAACCTATCAGTGCCCATCAGTGCAGCCTATCAGTGCCCATCAGTGCAGTTGCATCAGCGCACATCATTGAAGGAGAAAAATTACCTGTTTTCAAAATGTTATAACAAACTATGAAACTGTTTTTTTTTTTTCTTTCAGACTTTTTTCATTTTTTTAGCAAAAAAAAAAAAAACCCAGCAGTGATTAAATATCACCAAAAGAAAGCTCTATTTTGTGTGAAAAAAAATATAACAATTTAATTGGGGTACAGTGTTGCATGACCACACAATTGTCATTCAAAGTGTGACAGTGCTGAAAGCTTAAAATTAGCCTGGGCAGGAAGGGGGTTTAAGTGCCCAGTAGGCAATTGGTTAATACAAGAAAGGACTTTGCTCGCTTTTGAAACCGCAGCTTGGCATTGCATGCTATTATTAAGCTAATAATCTACCAGAACTCCCAAATCCTTCTCCTTCATTGATTTCCCCAGTTGTGCTTCTCCTAGTATGTATGATGCATTTATATTCTTAGCCCCAGTGCATAACTTTACATTTATCAACATTGAACCTCATTTGCCACATACTGTAGTTGCCCAATTAAACAGTGTATTGAGGTCAGCTTGTAAATTGGAGATATCCTGTGAAGATGTTATTCCACTGCAGAGCTTGGTGTCATCTGAAAAAAAATCAAATGGTAATTTTAATCCCAGACCCTATATAATTTATAAATATATTAAAAAGTAAGGGTCCCATCACTGAACTTGGGGGTCTACCACTGAGAACCTTAGACCATTCAGAGTAATTCAGAGTCATTTACCACTACTCTCTGAGTTCGCTCTTTTAGCCAGTTTTCTATCCATTTACAAACTGATATTTCCAAGCCTGTAGACTTTACCTTACACATTGGCCATGTGTTGGGAACTGTGTCAAATGCTTTTGCAAAATCCAAGTATATCATGTCCACAGCCACCCCTCTGTCTAAGGTTTTACTTACCTCCTCATAACAATAAATCAGGTTCGTTTGACAACTTCTGTCTTCCATGAACCCATGCGGTCTGTTGCTTAAAATATTTTTTTCCAGCAAGAACATCTATGTGGTCTTTTGTTAAACTCTCCAGTATCTTCCCAAACTATAGAAGTTAAACTAACAGGTCTATAGTTACTTGGTAAAGACTTTGATCCCTTTTTAAATATAGGCACCACATTGACTCTACACCAATCCAGTGGTACTATTCCAGTCATTAAAGAGTCCCTAAAAATTAGAAACAATGGCTTTGAAGTGACAGAGATCAATTATTTTAGGATCAGTGGGTGTATGACACCATAATGCATCATGGCACATCCTCTGCACTTCTGCACTATGCTCTTCATTACCACATATTTCTAGTACCTCAACCCCTTTGCCTATTCTCTCTTTTCAACATTTTGGCAGCTCACTGCCTGTCAAACAGCAGCAATGAGAGCTAAATATCTGAACAAATCTTTTCAGTCTCCCCTCCTCCTTCAGAGCCCCCTAGAGCCCTTTAGTTCCATGCACCCCACAGAGCCCACCTTCCAGCTACCCTCCTTCATTCCACTGACATAGTGTAGATGCCAATCAGTCTTCCTCAGGCTGACACCAGCAACACAGCGTTACTTTTTCCTTCCAGTGACACTGTCAACACAGGAACATTTTTCCTTTTCAATGATACCACAGAAGCAGGAATGTTTTTCCTCCAGTGACACCGCTGACCACCACTGTTAGCCTCATATTTATGCACCAGTTTTAAACTATTCAGTTCACTGCAGTGTAACACAACTATAGGTACTATTTCGGCATATATCATACAGTGCCTTGCAAAATTATTCACCTCCCTTGGCTTTTTACCTATTTTGTTACATTACAGCCTTTAGTTCAATGTTTTTTAATCTGAATTATATATGATGGATCAGAACACAATAGTCTAAGTTGGTGTATACCGGTACATTAGACTATTTTTCATAAATAAAAAAATTATAATTGGCATGTGCGTATGTATTCCCCCTTTGTTATGAAGTCCAAAAAAAGCTCTGGTGCAACCAATTACCTTCAGAAGTCACATAATTAGTGAAATGATGTCCACCTGTGTGCAATCTAAGTGTCACATGATCTGTCATTATATTTACACACCTTTTTGAAAGGCCCCAGAGGCTGCAACACCTAAGCAAGTGGCACCACTAACCAAACACTGCCACGAAGACCAAGAAATTCTCCAAACAAGTAAGGGAACAATGTTGTTGAGAAGTACAAGTCGGGGTTAGGTTATAAAAAAATATCCAAATCGTTGATGATCCCTAGCAGCACCATCAAATCTATCATAACCAAATGGAAAGAACATGGCACAACAGCAAACCTGCCAAGAGATGGCCTCACACCAAAACTCACGGACGGGGCAAGGAGGGCATTAATCAGAGAGGCAGCACAGGCACCTAAGGTAATACTAGAGGAGCAGAGACTGGAGTATCTGTACATAGTGCGACAATAAGCCGCACGCTCTATAGAGTTGGGCTTTATGGCAGAGTAACCAGAAGAAAGCCATTACTTTCAGCAAAAAACAAAATGGCACGTTTTGAGTTTGCGAAAAAGGGAGACTCCCAAAATGTATGGAGGAAGGTGCTCTGGTGTGATAAGACTAAAATTTTACTTTTTGGCCATCAAAGGAAACGCTATGTTCTGGCCCAAACCCAACACATCAAATCACCCAAAGAACACCACCAGCAGTCAGGACTGGGGAACTGTTCAGTGTTGAGGAAAAGATGGATGGTGCTAAATACAGGGATATTCTTGAGCAAAAACTGTAATACTCTGTGTGTGATTTGAGGCTAGAATGGAGGTTCACCTTCCAGCGGAACAATGACCCCAAACACACTGCTAAAGCAACACTTGAGTTGTTGGAATGGCCTAGTCAAAGCCCAGACCTCAATCCAATAGAGAATCTGTGGTCAGACTTAAAGAATGCTGTTTACAAGCGCAAACCATACAACTTGAAGGAGCTGAAGCAGTTTTGCAGCGAGGAATGGGCAAAGACCCAGTGGTAAGATGTGGCAAGCTCATAAAGACTTATCCAAGACTTATCCAAAGCGACTTGGAGCTGTGATAGCCGCAAAAGGTGGCTCTACCAAGTATTGACATTAGGGGGGTGAATAGTTATGCACATTGATTTTTTCTGTTATTTTGTCCTATTTGTTGTTTGCTTCCCAATAAAAAAAAAAATCTTCAAAGTTCTTCATGTTCTGTAAATTAAATGATGCAAATCCGCAAACAATCCATGTTAATTCCAGGTTGTGAGGCAACAAAACACGAAAAATGCCAAGGGGGGTGAATACTTTTGCAAGGCACTGTATACATTACAAACCTTACACCGCTATTAGCCCCATCTAAGGGGCTGGGGGGGGGGGGGGGGGTGGTTGCTATCGTAGTTTGACATTTGGCCCACAGTTTAGTACCAGATGACCTTGTCCCTTCACTGGCTAGAGCAACCTCTTACCATAGAGTTCAATTCAGCTGTCAAAACCATGCCAACAGGTAAAGCCCCTGGCCCAGACGGGTACACGCTCCTTTACTATAAAACATTCCAAGTCACCCTCACAAATAAATTCGTAGAATCTTTCAACTACATTCTTTAAGGGCTCCCTGTTACCACCTGATTTTCTTAGAGAAGTAGGACACTGTGTTGTAACAAACAAAAAAAATGCCCCCCTGCAGGTTAAAGTTATAATGTGCTGGTATGCACCGCATACTAGCACATTATGACAGACTTACCTGTAATGGAGATTCCTCCAGTGGCACCTTATCACTACTGCCAGGGCTTCAACTTCACCTGGTCTTCCTTGTCGCCTTGAGGCGATTCAGTTCGCATTTGCAGCGCTATACAAATCATTCATGCATTTAGCATTTGCTGGTGACGTCACCAGCTGCTACAAATGTGAATATCTCCTAAACAGTGTACATTTGGGAGGTATTTGCTGTACCTACAGGTAAGTTATATTATAGGCTTATCTGTAGGTACAAGGGAAAAAGTTGACTTTGCTACCGCTGGAGGCCCAGTTATTGGCGGTGAAGTGGTGCTGTTCCGCAGAGCGACTCACGCGTGCGTGCTACAGCTGAAGTTCCACTATCGCCTGCTGCTGCTGCTCGCACAGTCTGGCAAGCATGTGCAAGGTGGAGTTCCACCTTGTGGGCACATCACATATGAGACGGTGAGCGGGAAGGCCGAAGTTACGCTGCAGCGCTGACAGGCGAGCAGGGTGAGAACGCCGAAAGTGTGCACAGACGGCCCACACTTTCTGCAGCAGCTCTGGCATATTGGGGTAATTCTTAAGGAGCCTCTGGACCACCAAGTTCAGCACATGCGCCAGGCAAGGGATGTGCGTCAAACCGCCTAGGCCCAGAGCTGCTACGAGATTTCGCCCATTATCGCACACCACCAGGCCGGGCTTGAGGCTCACTGCCACCAACCACTCATCGGTCTGTTGTTCCATGTCCCTCCACAACTCCTGCGCAGTGTGGGGTTTTTCCCCAAACAGGAAAGTTTTAAAACTGCCTGCTGTCGTTTAGCCCTGGCTGTGCTGAAGTTGGTGGTGAAGGTGTTACGCTGACTGGATGAGGAGGCGGTAGAGGGTGAGGAGGCGGAGTAGGAGGAGTTAGCAGCAGGAGGCAAACTGAAGTGCCCTGCAATCCTCGGTGGTGGAAGGACATGCGCCAAACTGCTATCCGCCTTAGGCCCAGCCGCCACTACATTTACCCAGTGTGCTGTTAGGGAGATATAACGTCCCTAACCGTGCTTACTGGTCCACGCATCCGTAGTTAGGTGGACCTTGCCACAGATGGCGTTGCGCAGTGCACACCGCCACTTGGTTGTGCAGGGAAGGGATAGCTCGCCTGGAAAAGTAGTGGTGGCTGGGCACGACGTACTGTGGGACAGCCAATGACATCAGCCTTTTAAAACTCTGCGTCTCCACCAGACGGAATGACAGCATTTCAAAGGCGAGGAATTTTGAAATGCTGGCATTAAGGGCCAGGGATCGCGGGTGGCTAGGGGGGTACTTCCTCTTCCGCTCCAGTGTTTGGGAAATAGAGAGCTGAACGCTTCCATGGGACATTGTGGAGATGGTTGGTGACCCAGGTGTTAGTGTTGCTGGCAGATCCTCTGTTTGCGGGTTGGCAGGTGTCACTGTCACTACAGAGGTGGATGAAGAGGGTGAGACTGCAGCAGAAGAGGAAGCAGGAGGAGCCAGAGACCTTTCTTGGTTTTTGAGGTGTCTACTCCAATGCATCTCGTGCTTTGCACTTAGATGCCTGGTCATGCAGGTTGTGCTCAGGTTGAGAACGTTTATGCCTCGCTTCAGGCTCTGATTGCACAACGTGCAAACCACTCGTGTCTTGTCATCAGCACATTGTCTGAAGAACTGCCACGCTAGGGAACTCCTTGGACCTGGCTTTGGTGTGCTCGGTCCCTTGCTGCGTTGGGCAGTAGCAGACGTACTGTCTAGGGGACGGACGCTCCGCTTTTGCACCCTGCTCCCTCTTCTGCTGTGCTGGTGGCTCTGTGCGACCACCGCCTCTTCCTCCGAACTACACTGGTCACCTGCATGACGTTGATTCCATGTGGGGTCAAGGACCTCATCGTCCTCCACATCATCTTCCACCCAGTCTTCACCCCTGCCCTCCTTGTCGGTCTGCACAATGGCGAAAGCAGCAGCAGTTGGCACCTGTGTTTCGTCATCATCCGAGACGTGCTGCGATGGTCCTCCCATGTACTCATCATGAAACATAAGTGGTTGGGCATCGGTGCACACAATCTCTTCCACTTCTGGGGCAGGGCTAGGTGGATGGCTCTGGGAAACCCTGCTAACAGAGTCATCAAAAAGCAGAAGAGACTGCTGCATGATTTGGGGCTCAGACTGATTGGCTGATTTGCAAGGGGGTGAGGTGAAAGACTGATGGACATCGGCTGCAGGTGCCAACTCTGAACTTTCATCAGGAGACTGGGTGGGAGACAATGTGAAGGAACCGGAGGCAATGTCAGCAGCAACCCAATCTACTATCGCCTGTACTTGTCCTGGCCTCAACATTCGTACAGCCTCATTAGGCGCGCCAAAATACCGCTGCAGGCTCTGTCGCCTACTCGCACCTGAGGAAGGTGTTTCACTAGTGCGTGTAGCTGGCACAGATCGACCACGTCCTCTTCCTGCAACAGGAGCGCCACCAGCAGCACCACGACCTGGGCCACGTCCCCTTTTTGATGATCTCCTCATATTTTCAAAATTTATGATCTCGCCCTAAATGGGTTTTTGTATATAGCAGAATACACGTACAGTGTCTAAAGCGTTTATGAAAATGCATAAAATGCTATTGGGAAGAAAAAAAACACAGCAAAATTAAATTTTTTTGCAATGTTTTTCCAATATCAGAATAAACGGATAGTGTCTAAAGCGTTTATGAAAACGCAGAAAATGCTATTGGGAAAAAAAAACACAGCAAAATAAAAAAAATTTGCAATGTTTTTCCAATATCAGAATAAACGGTAGTGTCTAAAGCGTTTATAAAAACACAGAAAATGCTATTGGGAAGAAAAAAAACACTGCAAAATTAAATTTTTTTGCAATGTTTTTCCAATATCAGAATAAACGGATAGTGTCTAAAGCGTTTATGAAAACGCAGAAAATGCTATTGGGAAAAAAAAAAACACAGCAAAATTAAATTTTTTTTGCAATGTTTTTCCAATATCAGAATACACGGATAGTGTCTACAGCGTGTATGTATGAACACGCAGAAAATGCTATTGGGGAAAAAAAACACAGCAAAATTAAATTTTTTTGCAATGTTTTTCCAATATCAGAATACACGGATAATGTCTACAGCGTGTATGTATGAACACACAGAAAATGCTATTGGGAAAAAAAAAAACACAGCAAAATTAAATTTTTTTGCAATGTTTTTCCAATATCAGAATAAACGGATAGTGTCTAAAGCGTTTATGAAAACGCAGAAAATGCTATTGGGAAAAAAAAAAAAACACAGCAAAATAAAAAAATTTTGCAATGTTTTTCCAATATCAGAATAAACGGATAGTGTCTAAAGCGTTTATAAAAACACAGAAAATGCTATTGGGAAGAAAAAAAACACTGCAAAATTAAATTTTTTTGCAATGTTTTTTCCAATATCAGAATAACGGATAGTGTCTAAAGCGTTTATGAAAACGCAGAAAATGCTATTGGGAAAAAAAAAACACAGCAATATTAAATTTTTTTGCAATGTTTTTTCCAATATCAGAATACACGGATAGTGTCTACAGCGTGTATGTATGAACACGCAGAAAATGCTATTGGGGAAAAAAAACACAGCAAAATTAAATTTTTTTGCAATGTTTTTCCAATATCAGAATACACGGATAATGTCTACAGCGTGTATGTATGAACACACAGAAAATGCTATTGGGAAAAAAAAAAACACAGCAAAATTAAATTTTTTTGCAATGTTTTTCCAATATCAGAATACACGGACAGTATCTAAAGCGTGCATGAACACGCAGAAAATGCTATTGGGGGAAAAAAAAAACACAGCAAAATTAAATTTTTTTGCAATGTTTTTCCAATAGCAGAATACACACAGACTATGGTGTATCTCTTACTATATGCAGTGTTGGTCCTAATGGTGCACTGAGCTTGCAGGTAAAACTTTTATATTTTGTCTGGCACTGGCCTCATGGCACTGTTAAAAGACTGTGCACTGCACCCCAGCCAGGGTACAATTGATTTAGGAATCTCTTGAATAATTCTCTCTGCCTCTTTCTCTTCCTTACTAAAGAAACTCTGTACTCTACTCTAGCTATGTAGATTGCTCACTGATCTAACTAATTAGAATAAAAGTTAAGGAATGCTGACTGACTGACTGACTGAATCACACTAACTCCTAAAATCCTCTCAGCACCATAGGAACCTGTCTATAGCAGAATGACGCTGTGTGTCTGGACTATATATAGAGGCTGGGTCACATGCTGCACTGCCCAATCACAGCCATGCCATTAGTAGGCATGGCTGTGATGGCTTCTAAGGGCACACTAGTAAAACTACAGTTAATTGGCTGCCCTGCAGCTGTTAAAAAGGCGCCAATACATCGCCGAAACCCCGAACCCGAACTTACAGCCAATAGTTCGGGTTCGGGTCCGGGCCCCGGACACCCAAAAGTCCGGTACGGACCCGAACTTTACAGTTCGGGTTCGCTCAACCCTACACTTAACGCATTGCTGATTAATAACCTGTTTGCTTTAATATACTACAAAGATGACTATTGTATTTTTCCTGATGGCAAGACTTCTGTACACTTTGTATACAAGATTTGTCTGTTTGGAGATGTAGGTTGATATATCAGTAGTGTATTCCTCTATTTCTCTATTCAACTTTAAAATAAAGAATACAAAAAAAAGTGTGAACAAAGAAGTAAAATAAAAAGTAATAAAAAATAAAGAAAAAATAGCTAGATCAGGGTTTGAACTCGGTCAAATTCAAGGTTAGGGATTAGGATCAGGGCTAGGATCAAAGGTAAGTATCAGTATATAATTAGTGTTGAATTATTCACATTCAGGTCATTACAGAGGAAAAGGGGGCAATCTTTACATTTGTAGGAAAAGAGATTTAACCTCCACATACAGAAACTCAAAATGTGAAAAGACTCAAAGACTCTCTGAAGAACTAGTTCTGGCCAGCTCAGTAAATTGTTTCAAAAAGAGCTGGATGCATTTTTAAATGCAAAAATATAACTGTATACTAGGGATGGGCCCGGTGTTCGATTCGAACCCATGTTCGAATCGAACATCGGGCGTTCGCCCGTTCGGCGAGCCCAGAACTATTTGGGCCGCTCGCATCAAATTCGTGTGATGCGAGCGGCCCGCAATGCATTGCGCCAGTCGCAGTGCAATGCTGGCTGATGATTGGCCAAGCATGCACTGTGACCCCGCATGCTTGGCCAATCACAGCGCCGGCAGCGAGGAGAGCCATAATTGGCTACAGGCAGGATGCCTGTAGCCAATTATAGCTCAGGGGCTTTAGTACACGCCCCAGGGTATAAGAGGCCGCGGCCTCGCATATTGTGTTTCAGTGTCAGCGTGTCAGTGTGTTGCTGACTGCTGACAATATGTGCTCTATTTCTGGGGATTTGTGTGTGCGTGCTGTTAGTACAGCATTGCAGTATCACATCTGGGGGGTGTCTATAGGTTGCCTGTGAAGGGATGCAGGTTTCCTGTGCTTAGAACTGTCCCTGCAAAAAGTGTAATTTTTGCAGGAAAAAAGCTATTTAAAAGCACTCGCGGCTAATGAATTGATGGCTCCCGTAACACAGAGAACTGTCATTCATTGATAAAAAACAAAAAACAAGCGTGGGGGTCCCCCCAAATTCA
This sequence comes from Lithobates sylvaticus, assembly GCA_028564925.1. Lineage (NCBI taxonomy): Eukaryota > Metazoa > Chordata > Amphibia > Anura > Ranidae > Lithobates > Lithobates sylvaticus. The sequence goes on along the minus strand of CM053036.1, from coordinate 85,232,074 downwards.
ATAACCAGGCCCTTCAGGTCTGGGATGGATATTAAGGGGGACCCCAGCCAAAAAAAAAATGGCGTAGGGTCCCCCTCAAAATCCATACCAGACCCTTGAGGTCTGGGATGGATTTTAAGGGGAATCCCAGCCAAAAAAAATGGCGTGGGGTCCCCCTCAAAATCCATACCAGACCCTTATTCGAGCACGCAACCTGGCAGGCCGCATGACAAGAGGGGGGACGAGAGCGGCCCCCCCTCCCGCCTGAACCGTACCAGGCCACATGCCCTCAACATTGGGAGGATGCTTTGGGGGTCTAAGACCCCCAAAGCACATTGTCCCCATGTTGATGAGGACAAGGGCCTCTTCCCCACAACCCTGGCCATTGGTTGTGGGGGTCTGCGGGCGGGGGGCTTATCGGAATCTGGAAGCCCCCTTTAACAAGGGGACCCCCAGATCCCGCCCCCCCCCCCTGTGTGAAATGGTAAGGGGGTACAAAAGTACCCCTACCATTTAACCAAAAAAGTGTCAAAAATTGTAAAAATACAGGAGACGGTCTTTGACAATTCCTTTATTAAAATCTTCTTTCTTCTTTCTTCATCCTTCGGTTTCTTCATCTTCTCCTTCCGTCATCTTCTTCCATCTTCTTCCATTTTCTTCTTCCTCCGATCCGCATCTTCTTGCGCTGGCCTTCTCGTCCTTCTCGTCCGGCATCTTCTTCCATGGCGTCGGCGTCGGTGTCGGTGTCTCTTCTTGGGCCACTCCTTGCAATGGGAGGCTCCCGCTATGTGAGGCTTTGCTGCCTCTGACAGGTCTTTTATAATGGAGGGCACCTGGTGACCCCGCCCCCTCTGACGCACGGGGATGTCATGGGGAATTCCCTATGGCTTTCCCCATGACGTCAGAGGGGGGCGGGGTCACCAGGTGCCCTCCGTTATAAAAGACCTGTCAGACGGAGCGAAGCCTCACACAGCGGGAGCCTCCCATTGCGAGGAGCGGCCCGACAGAAGAACAAATGCCGACGCCATGGAAGAAGATGCTGGACGAGAAGGACGAGAAGACCAGCGCAAGAAGAAGCGGATCGGAGGAAGAAGAAGATGGAAGAAGATGACGGAAGGAGAAGATGAAGAAACCGAAGGATGAAGAAAGAAGAAAGAAGATTTTAATAAAGGAATTGTCAAAGACCGTCTCCTGTCATTTTTACAATTTTTGACACTTTTTTGGTGAAATGGTAGGGGTACTTTTGTACCCCCTTACCATTTCACACAGGGGGGGGCCGGGATCTGGGGGTCCCATTGTTAAAGGGGGCTTCCAGATTCCCATAAGCCCCCCGCCTGCAGACCCCCACAACCAATGGCCAGGGTTGTGGGGAAAGGCCCTTGTCCTCATCAACATGGGGACAAGGTGCTTTGGGGGTCTTAGACCCCCAAAGCATCCTCCCAATGTTGAGGGCATGTGGCCTGGTACGGTTCAGCGGGAGGGGGGGCGCTCTCCCCCCCCTCTTTTCCTGCGGCCTGCCAGGTTGCGTGCTCGGATAAGGGTCTGGTATGGATTTTGAGGGGGACCCCACGCCATTTTTTTTGGCTGGGATTCCCCTTAAAATCCATCCAGACCTCAAGGGTCTGGTATGATTTTGAGGGGGACCCTATGCCATTTTTTTTTGGGCTGGGGTCCCCCTTAATATCCATCCCAGACCTGAAGGGCCTGGTTATTGGGGGGGACCCCCACGCTTTTTTTTTTTTAATTTTTTTTTTTTTTTTTTATCAATGACTTTTTTTTTATGAATGACTTTCAATGATTGACTGTTCTCTGTATTACGGGAGCCGTCAATTCACATTAGCCGCAAGTGATTTTAAACAGCTTTCTTTTCTGCAAAAATGACACTTTTTGCAGAGACAGTTCTAAGCTCAGGAAACATGCGCCCCTTTACTTGCATACTATAGACACCCCCCAGGTACAAAATTTAAAGGAATATTACACTTTTATTGTTTCAATTTAAGCATTATTAAAATCACTGCTCCTGAAAAAACGGACGATTTTAAAACATTTTTTTGCATTGATACATGTCCCCTGGGGCAGGACCCAGGTCCCCAAACACTTTTTATGACAATAACATGCATATTAGCCTTTAAAATTAGCACTTTTGATTTCGAACGTTCGCATCCATTATAACTAATAGGGTTCGAAAGCTCGCACGGACTTTAGGTCCGTTCGCAGGTTCTGGTGCGAGCCGAACGGGGGGGTGTTCGGCTCATCCCTACTGTATACCAATATCTATAGGTAATAACACCAGGGGTGGTTGATCCAGGGAATATCTGATTGCCTCCTGGGGAATCAGGAATCAATTTTTCCCCACTGGAGCAATTTGCTGTATTTTTTTTTATTTTTTTTTTGCCTTCCTCTGGATCAACTGTGGGTATAGGATTGGTATATGGAGATTTCTATTTTTTTTTATGTCGATTGAGCTAGATGGGCTTGTGTCTTTTTTCAACCTGACTAACTATGTAACTGTGTAAAATATTCAGCTGCCTTTTCCTAGGTGAGCAAAAAGCTAAAGTAAAATTGCTACCTAGCTATCAAGCATGCAATTTGCAACCATTCCATCTTATTTTTGCTCATTTTGATTCAGGTCCTTTAATAATATCTAATAATATATTTGTTTTTGTTTTTTTTGCTATAAACTAATGTAATAGCCACTTTTTTATATATACCACCTTCTCCATTACATACATAGCTATCAATCTTTTGCTTCAAAATGAACTAGTCTATGTATAAAATCAATAGCTGGCAAATCCTTGGAAGACTCAGGTATACTAAGAGCTACTGTCTTGAATGTCGTGTTCCTATGCTGAGCTGAAATCTTGAATCAGCAAAAAGTCTTTCAGAGCTTCATAAATGCCATGGTTCGTCCCTTTGGGTATCGGTAAAGTAGTGCAGCACTAGCAAATTCAAGAAAGTAATAGTAAATCATTCACATTGACTATTGTTTCATGTTGTATTATGTTTGATTTGCACCCTTTTTTTTGTTCAAGTATTCTTTGGTTTTGACATTCCTGTAGAAGTTTCTGAAGGGATGCAGATATGGCCAAATGCTTAACCGTTCTGGCAGGCAAAGCTCCAACACTTCCAGGTAGTGCTGGTGCTCACCACTAAGGCTGGATTCACACCTATGCATTTTTTGTGTTTTTTGCATTTTGCAGATTTGCACTACAGTCCATTTACCATGGTTTCCTATGGAACACATTCTGTAGTGCAAATCTGCAAAACGCAAAAAGCACTAAAAATGCATAGGTGTGAATCCAGCCTAAGTTCATCCCCTGCACACAGTTCTATTGGCTCGTCACAAGTATGGGCTGCCTCACTGACCATCAGGAATGTGCAGGAGGTAGAAAGGGATGGCCAAACTTCAACACTATGGGAAGTGGTAAAGCTTTGCCTATCAGAGCAGCCCAGCAATCAGTCATATCTGCAGGTTTTTGAGGCTTTTTTTGTGTATGTGAAAGCACCTCTAGGTGCTTGCCCATTTTGCCTTCAGCAGGTTTTAATCTTTTTTTTTTTCTAGAGCCTGGTTCGCTTTAAATGGATGCCAGAAAATCAATATTTTAGCACATATTATGTTTAATTTGAAATGTCTAAGCTTGTCCCCTACTATCTAGTCTATTAAGAAATTCAACTTATTTTACTTATATCAATGTACATAATATTTATTTTTCTTTATTTAATTTCAATCTCCATAGAATGATCAAATAATCAAAGTAAAGGAAGTCAGTCATGTAACACAAATGTTGTTAATTTAAAAAATGTTGTTAAATTAGATGATACAATTCTTACATTTAAACAGTGAACAGAGGTGCCTGACCATGACTCGTTCCTGTTTGCCTTTGACTTTGATATACAGCTTATAGATCTGATAAAAGGTTATTTAGCTGCAAAATAAGATTATCATTTAATCAACCTAATAAGTTTTTTAAACCACTACATAAAGATGCTCCCACTGTTGCTTACACTGGGAACATCTGAAAGGACCATTCTCTTTTGGTAACATGAAATGGTTTACATCAGTAATTTTATTTGCAATTAAAGTAGAAAATACCTTAGAAAACAAACACAACAAAGCAAGGTATTACTGCAGAAAGCAATAACCTAAACAATGCTTCACATTATCAGGTTGCCTTCAAATTTACAAATGTAAGATTAGCATTCTAGTCATTGAAATACATTTTTCAAAAGTGTTCTTGAACTGTTCATTCTTAAGGGTGTAAATAACAGGATTGAGCATGGGAATCAATATGATGTAAAGGAGAGAAAAAAACTTATCATGCATTGGAGAGTACATAGATGTTGGTCTCATGTACAAGGACAGCGTGGTGACATAAAACAAGGCAACACAGCTCAAGTGGGATGCACAGGTAGAAAATGTTTTATACCTCCCATGCACAGAGTGAATCTTTAGAATGTTAACAATGATAAACACATAGGATACTAAGGTCAGCATGAAGGTGCTGAAACCTACGAGTACCCCAAGAATGTAGGTTGTGAGGTTAACATGAGTTGTGTCACTGCAGGAAAGCTTTAGCAAAGGAGAAACATCACAATAAAAATGATCAATGTTATTAACTGAACAGAAGGACAAGTTGGCGACAAACATGGTAAATACAACTGGCTCCATCAATGAGGTAATCCAGACACAACCTAACATAACATAACATAAACACATTGCCTTGGATTCATCATTGAGGAATACTGTAATGGGTGGCATATTGCCACATAACGATCGTATCCCATCACTGCAAGAAGAATCATTTCACAACAAGCAAAAGTCAAGAAAAAATACATCTGAACAATACAATTGATTAGAGGTATTGTCTTGTGCTGAGTGTACAGCATGGCCAGAAGTTTGGGTAGAGTAGTTGAGGTATAGCAAATGTCTAGGACAGAGAGGTTACTCAAGAATATGTACATTGGTGTGTGTAGATGAGAGTCCAATATGATTGCTATAAACACAATTATGTTCCCAAAGATAATATCAGCATAAATAGTAATAAAAGTTATGAAAAGAGGAATTTGAAGCTGCGGTAGATCAGAAAAGCATTGCAATGTGAACTGGACCGACTGAGACTCATTCTCTAATACTACTTTGTACATCGTCTTATGCATTACTATTATACCCTTATCTAAAACATTATAACAAAATCAAATATTTTTCCGAATGACTGTGTACCTTTTTATTATTCCACAGTGGTTTATGCTCAGTTCATGATAATAAAAAACACAAAAATGTCTCTGCGCTGTAGTGAAAGTGGCAGCTGACACAAATAAAAATAAGCAGTATACACAACTTAAAAGTAATAAAGAGAAATATGTGTAGCGCCAAAAAATATTGTTAAAACTAAAAATATAGCGAAAAGAAGACCTTAGTTGAAAAAGAGTCCTGTGTGATAGAAAGAAAAAAACAATTGAAAACAGTCCAGTAAAACAATGAAAGTTCATTTGGGACTCCAATGAAATAATCAAAAGAAATTTCAACACCAGCTGAAGAAGGGCTTTTAAATTGAGTGCTCAGAAGATAGTCACCACATTCCAGTGAAGTGGACACTCACCAGAAATGGTGGCTGACATTACAGTAGCATGCACCTATTGGTTATATCTGTCATCAAGCAATGAATGTACCCAGTAAGCAGTTCCAGCGACAGTGTTCAGGATTATGCTGTGATAAATAAAGCTCACCAGGAGCTAGAAGTAATTCTCATAGTGTAGTATTAAATAATCTAGATGTATACGTATAAATCTATAAAAGACAAAAAATCCTTACATATAAAGGGATCGAGCAGCAGCAGGACGTCAGCAGTCAGCACTAGTGTCTCCTCAATGATAATGTTCACATTTATTTGAAATTTACCAGAACTATAATTATATTATCAAACTGCAATGCAAAAGTATCCTCTATAACGTTTTGTTATTTGTTATGAGATTAACTTTGATTATAAGTAAACCCAATCACTAAACGCTTATACAATCTTTAACATGTAATGTAATTTTAAAAGTAATTTTCAATGTTTTTAATTCTGCAGCTTTCATTAAAGTAATTGTCAGCCTGTAACATCCTCTTCCAATGGAGACTACAATCTCATTGCATTGTTGTTGCCTTCAGAAATTTTGCTCTGAGAAATGACATGCAGCGGTTGCTGGAGTAGACAGGAAGTGACTGTACAAGATTAACAGTGCTTGAATGCTACAAGGCATGCAAAGAGTAAAAAAAATGCATTTTGTAATAAAACAAACATGGCAATAGTTTACATAGTGCTTTAGAAAGCTCAATGTTATTTTAAAGTTTACATCTACTTTAGTAATCATTGTTGAAAGTGTATTGCAGTTTTAAGAGATGAGAGGAAATACATTAAACAAAATAAAAAATGTCTTAAAGTGGTTGTAAATCCTGTTAAACCACTTGTACCTACAGATAAGCCTATAATAAGGTACAGGGGTTCCCAGTGATGCATCGCAGCCAACAGCAGCAACACACAGGGACTGGGAGTCAGGCACAGCGTGGCTGGCTGCTACTGGTGCCCAGTCTGAAGTCCACCACCAGCTAACACATGACATGAGTTCCTAAGCCCAAGCAACCACTCTTCCCTTCCCTGCACAGAGAGCATCTAGCAACAACCAGCAGTTTACAAGAGAGCAGTTCAGCAGTGAGTGCCCAGTTTGAAGTCCACCACTGCAGATAGAGGAGACCAGACAGAGGGAAAGGACATGATAGAGAGGTGTGGAGGGGGAGTTGAAAGAGCTTAAGATTAGAACAAGAGAGAGAGAGAAGACAAGGGAAAGGAAAGAGTAATGGTACGTAACCCCTAGTAACCTATTGAAATGTGCTCTCAATGGTTGGATGGTAATCTGAAATCTGGTCACAGTGGTTCTCTGTATCATCCACAATCAGCCAGTGCTTACTATAGCAGATAAAATATAACTATTTAAAGTGCAGGATCGCAATGCATGCTGGGCTATGTGTCATTAAAGAAATGTGTTGGTTCCTATGCACATCTGAACAGCTTGCTATTATCTTTATGGGAAAGCCATTTTTGTGTTGAACCTTTTTGTTAAATAAATGTTGGCGGCTACTTCTTTTTTTTTGGGGGGGGGGGGTCTCCAATCTTCCCATTACACCCAAGCAGCCTAGAGTCACATCAGTGGTTGCTTCGAGTTCTCCCAGCCACTGAATGAATGGATCTGTCATTTGCCATGCAGTAAAAAGGGTTGCTGCACATTATTCTTATTCTTGCCCCCCCATGTAATGCCCCCCACCCACCTCCAGGGAAGCCTCCATCCCCCCGGCTGGACAGGCAACGCTTTGATCCCCGCACTCATGTCGGGCTCCGCACTGCCAGCTCTGTACCCACCTCATCAGTGATCCGCTCCCTGCTCCCAGCCTCACATCACAGGGTGGGGGGCACACATCTTCCCAATTAGTTATTCACGCCGCTGGCCGCTCAGGCCTTGCGTTCCATCCAGTGCCAGTGAAACACCGTAAGTGACTACAGACCGCGCCAATCATAGACCCCCCAGGCAGAATAATTTTGAGTGGGAGTATTCGAGTCGCATTGCTCTGCACCCCGAAGACACTCCAAAAAAAGCCAATGAATCGCCTCAGCCGCAAACACGTGATTGCGAAAATGTCACACTTCCCAAAGATCAGCTGTGTCTGGCGCCCGTACACACTTAAAGGGCTAATTTTTTTTTATGACTAGCTTGGGGGGGGGGGGGGGGGGGGGGGCTCCCTGGTGCCCCCTATGGACGGGCCACTACTGCTTATACAGTACATCTTACTATGCTGGAAGAGAAATTCTTCTTAAGTTGAAACTCTCTCTGCCACCATCATATAATGACTGGTGCCTGGCTGTTAGATCCACACTTCCAGGTGACAAATATGAGCAAAAGCTGCTCAGCCAAATATGACAGAATCTAGTCTGCATTGGTTAGATTCTGCCTGCATTTCGCATCTTCATCCCCTTTTTCCCTCCCTCTTTTTTTTTCTGGGGCTTAAAGTATCTGGATTGCTGATGTGTTTGCTCCATTAATACTGGCTTGCATAATGTCAAGAGATATGGTCTAAGAAAGGTTTATACAGATATTAAATTTCTTTTCATGTTATTTTCTGTATGCTGAATCTGATTTGTGGAATGAACTTTTGTCTTTTTTGTTACATTGTAATGTGAAAACTTTCAATAAAGTTTCTTACTGTTAATGTTCTCTATGACATACAAGGACTAAACAAACATATAAGTTTACCTAAGTGACCTATATAGACAAATTGTGGAAACAAAAGTGTCCAAAGCAATGAAGTTTATAGTATACAGTATAAAAGGAAGACTTAACAAAAAGTGGTTTAATAACCCAAATTAGCTACATAATGAAGGTGACTATCTCCCAGGTTAGTCCATTACCTTAGCTGCTATAGTTTAAAGAGCATAATGAACAGAAAGGAGTCCATGACCATGTCTTATTATGGCTTTTAAAAACTGCTTTTTCAGGAGCATTTTTTTTTCAAAGAAAACATAAGATGACAGTACACAAATAATGATCAAATATTAAAAAGCAAAGAACACTAACATTTATAAATCTGTAAACATCACACTCAGCAAACAAATACCGGTACTGCTGGACAATCATTTACTGTATAATGAAACATATTCACCATGTTAAAGAATGTCACATTCACTGCTTTATAAATATGGCACTTAATTCTCAGGTCCTATTTTTTCAGCAATTATGGCCCTATATACCAATCCTTCAGCCCAGATTTTTACATCTGGGGTTCTATCAACCCCATTTGTTATCACGAACGGGACACGCCAGGGGTGCCCTTTATCGCCATTGATATTCAATCTACTGATGAAGCCCTTGGCGTGTCACATTCGCAACCACCCTCACATAACCGGAATCAAAATGCACAACTATGTGCACACTATCAGTCTCTTCGCTGATGACATCATCTTAATGATCACAGAGGTGGAGAAATCCCTGGCTTCGGTATACTACGCATTACAAATGTTTAGCGAATTGTCCTATTATAAAGTGAATGAATCGAAATCGTATACATTGGGCCTAAACGTACCACCACTTACGCAACAAAGACTAGATAATACCTACCCTTACACATGGGAGAAAATAGGGATCAAATACCTATTCATTACTCTTACACCCAACACTGACGACTTGTACAGATCCAACTATGCACCGTTTATAGATAAACTAAGAAGTAAACTCCAAGGACTAGCTAAAATAGAACTCTCATGGACAAGGAGACTGGCAGCCTTTAAAATGACTATCCTACCCCAACTAATCTATTTGTTCAGAACACTCCCAATACCTATACCCAACACCTTTTTTTACTACAGCACACTCAATAATCAACCAATATATATGGCAACGGAAAAAAACAAGGTGTGCTTTGTTACATCCAGGAGAGTGGGAGGAATAGGCATGGTCAACTTGAAAGACTACTACTTAGCCACAATACTTACACAACTTAAGGCATGGTTCTCTACTTCTGAACACAACAGATGGACAGAAACAGAAGACCCCCAACTTCAACATCATAACCTCTACCACCTACTCCTCCAACAGAGCCACGTACCCTTAAAGGATAGAATCCTATCTCCGACTATAGTAGCTTCCCTACAAGCCTGGGACATTATGGTAAAATTCCCTTTCCAACAGACAAAAACAATAACAATACCAGTACCATTACAGAGCCTACGAATACCTATTCCTGACTTAAATATAGAACAGTGGATAAAAAAAGGAATAAAAGAAGTTGAGGACTTATTGATTGGACCTACGCCAAAGACCTTCAGATCCCTACAGTTAGAGTATGATTTGACTCCACAAGACATATACACTTACCTCCGAATCACCCACTTTCTTCATGCAAACCCCTACAACCAACTGTCCATTCCATGGAATATATCCCAATTTTATAGAAGTACACATATCAAAACCAAGGGTATTTCCCTGTTCTATACGATGCTTAATAACAAAGAGGTATACACATAAATGATATAGGGAAAACCTTCACCCCAGAACAGTGGCAAAAAAAATTTAAAGTGACCTACGCATCAACCAAAAGTGTAAACCTGTGGAAACTAACACATAAGATATCACTCAGATGGTACTTATCTACACATAGAATTGCGAAGTTCGCACCCCAATCCACTGCCCTCTGTTGGCGTCAATGCGGTAAGGTGGACCCTATATCATATCCTATGGTCTTGTCCAGTGATTAAAAAATACTGGCAAACAGTGTTCCAACTTGCTGGACAGGTTCTGAACTTCATAGTTAACCCATCCCCGGAGCTAGCTCTCCTTTCCTTGTCCATTGAAACAATCCCAGGGGAACACAGGACAGTGCTATCCCACATCCTCATGAGTGCTAGATTAGTGCTAACCTGCAACTGGAAAGAACAACCAACCCCCTCGATATGTGAAGTAGTGCTGACTACCAACTCCTATGCCACTTACGAGCTAATGTATGCTAGTACACAAAACCGTCTTTCATCACCTTCACTAACATGGAAAACCTGGACTAATTGGTATAAAACAAACAACCCATAGGGTAACAGGAATTGAAATTAAAATTGCAACCTACTTTCTTGTACTTATTTTAAGTTTGGCTGATTACTATCCACAATGTAAATCACAGTGTTGAATAGCTTGTTTATTACTTTAATAAGTTTTAGTTACTGTTAAGAAAAGATGTGACACTTTCGCAATGCAAATGTACTTTATTGTAACAGTATTATTATATTTGTGTCTTGTCAAAAATTTAATGAAAAACTATTGGAATTAAATATGGCACTTAGTGAAAGATTGCAAATCCCCCCCCCCCCCCAAAAAAAAACCCACACACACACTTAGCCTCTAAAAAGGAGAGAGCGTAATGTTTTTTTTAAAGTGGAAGTAAACCCTGATGGGTGTTACTTCCTCTTTGTTTCCCTGCAAAAGTAGCCCATTATGTGACACTTACCTGCAGGGGAAGCCCATGATGTCCCCGTCTTCCTCGCTAGTAGCGAATGTTCATTCTTCACCCCTCTTCCTTCCGGGGGTGCGAACTCCGGCTCTGAGACTTGCCGGAGTTGCGTGACGCGTGGGAGCCGCCTTTAACGGCATGACCCGAGCTAGAAACGGCACATGGTGCATGCGCAGAAGAAATCGCCCTACGGCGACTTGCAAATATCTCCTAGACCATGCAGGTCTGGGAGATATTTCAAGCACCTACAGATAAGCCTTAATCTAGGCTTACCTGTAGGTTAAAGTGGTTGTAGAGGGTTTACAACCACTTTAAGCAGTTTACTGGGTAAACTGTTTCCAGTCTTAACTGAAATGGTGAAATCAATTTTGCAAAAATGTCTTAACATGTGAGTAAAATATTTTAATCTAGCAACTATACAATAACAAGAAGAAAAAAAAAAAACACTCAGAAAAATAAATTCACCAAATATACTGACATTTTAAATATTACAAAATGTTAGCTTTAGTATATAACGATTCAACACTATTGTAGTGTTTGCTTAGAATAATTTGATTTTTATCCTGTTGTCAGATGAAAAATAAAAATGGTCTTCCTTATTATTTGTTAAAATAATAATAGTACATTGAGCTGTTTCAATTTCTGGCAACTTATATTTAAAGGACAAACACACATTTATGGATTATGTAAGGCAAAATGTTATAAGCTACAGTAAATGCACATGAGGTTGAATATTTAATGATGTTCTCATCTCAAGAGAATGTAAATACTAAAGACACAGCTGTGCCAAAAAATACTCAAAGGAAAAACAAAGCAAACATACTAATATGATGTCTTGTATATGGGGAAACAAGCTCAACTGGGGTGAGCTAAATTATTTCAATGAGAATTTACCAAGTTCCTTTAGCCTGTGCTTTTTTACTTAGTTTTTTTATACATTTTAAGGAAAAAATATATTACAGTTCAATATGTCCATATCTGAGGCCCAATAAATACCACTTGGTACTTGACACTGCATTTTGGCAAGAGCAACATCTCTTTTCTTTGCTTTCTGAAAAAATGATCTTAAAAATCTGATCTGAAAAATAAAAAAACAGAAGCAACCACCACTTGTAAAGACTGGTAAGCTGCTCATTGTGAATGGGCTGCCAATGCATTCCAGTGAGTCCACAACCAAGTGTTGCAGTACATTGCAGCACACCACAATGCAAGTGCATTGGGGAAAGTGCCTCCTCCACTCCTGATCCATAGAATGGAAATTAGCCCTATAACTCTCTCAAAATACCCCTCACTTCTTCCATACCTAAGACCAATGGTGGACAGGGAGAAAGTGAGCAAGTACCCTTCCCATCGGTGCTGTCTGCACTTCACACTGGAGCACAGGCTAAGTGCAATTGTGTCACTGGGAAAGATAAGGGGCCACCACATCATGGCCACTAATGATAATAACCTACACACAATATTCATAAATATATACCAAACCTCTTAAGTTAACAATGGCTCACTCAGTGTGCCAGGAAACACAAACCGCTGCTCTGTGACTGGGGAGAGGCAAGCATCAGCGTATCTCCCCCGCTCGCCCCCCTCTTTCTCCTGTCAGCAGTGGAGACGAGAGAGCGACCCTCAGCTTGGTGCCCAGTTTCCTTTCCTCCCCATTGGCCACAGCAGAGGGCCAATCAGAAGAAGCTAGGGGAGCATCATGGGAGATGTAGTTCCAGAAGATTGGCAGCCCCATTGTTGTCCACAGGCAGCAGCCTCAGCCCCCAGCATACACTTTGCTGGGGGGAAAGATTGCCTGGATCCCAGGAAGAAGCTGAGTGACTGCTACAGAAAAAAGAGAGGACTGTACTAGGGGAAGCTGAAGAGAGAGCCACGCTGTACCCGCACCACCAGAGAGAGAGACACGCAGTACTTGCACCACCAGAGAGAGAGCCACGCTATACCCACACCACCAGAGAGAGAGCCATGCTGCTTCCCAGGACTAGGGATGAGCCGAACACCCTCGAGTTCGGTTCGCACCAGAACCTTCGAACGGACCGAAAGTTTGCGCGAATTTTTGAACCCTATTCGTTATAATGGACGCGAACGTTCAAAATCAAAATTGCTAATTACAACGGCCAATATGCATGTTAATGTCATAAAACAGGTTTGGGGACCCGGGTCCTGCCCCAGGGGACATATATCAATGCAAAAAGAACTTTTAAAAACGAATGTTTTTTCGGGAGCAGTCATTTTAATGATGCATAAAGTGAAAAAAAAAAAGTGAAATTTTCCTTTAAATATGGTACCTGGGGGTGTCTAAAGTATGCCTGTGAAGTGGCATGTGTTTCCCGTGTTTAGAACTGTCCTTGCACAAAATGACATTTGTAAAGGAAAAAAAGAAGCCATTTAAAACCACTTGCGGCTTTAATGTCATGTCTTGTCCTGGCCGCCATATGACTTAAAATCCTTGAGAAAAATGGCATGGCTACCCCATCATCCCCCCCCCCCCCCCCAACCCCAGCCCCTTTGGGTCTTGTATGGATATTAAGGGGGACCCCGCACCCAAAATAAAACCCTATACCTACAACCCTATATACTCTGAACAGCAGTATATAGGTGGTGCAAACAAGACACGGACTGTAGGTTTGTTCTTAAGTAGAATCTGAACAGGTACATTATGAAGTGTAGCTCCATCCCAAAAAAATCTATTTTTAAGCTTTTTGGAGAACATAGGGAGGGGTTATCACCCCTGTAACATTTGCTGTCTTTGCACATCTGTTCAGAACATGTCACCTCACTTTCCGTCCCAATGACAAATGTTTTTGGAAAAGTGGGGTTTTAATTGAAACAAGGATTGGTGATAAAGCATCAGTAGAGAGGAGATACCTTTTTCCCAAATTAAATCTAACAGGATAGAATTTCCCTTCCTAGGGGTAGATTTCCTCTCACTTCCTGTTTTCTCTTTCCGTTTACAAGTAGGAGTCGTTTGTAAGTTGGATGTTTGAAAGTAGGGGCCTGCCGTATATACTCTGCAGAAATTTGCCCTATTAGATGTTGGTGTAGCCACAAGACTGGTGGGCACAGGAATGGGCCCTGCTGTGAGTTAATAGATCAAGATTTGTACATGCATGCACCTGTTGAACAGGGCAGAAAAATTGGGCCTTTGGTGGTGGTGGTGGTGGACCGTGTTGCCACAAGACTGTAAGCCCTCACAGTTACTCTTGGTGGGTGCAGGAATGGGCCCTGCTGTGAGTTATTAGATCAAGATTTGTAATTGCATGCACCTGTTGAACAGGGCAGAAAAATTGGGCCTTTGGTTTTGGTGGTGGTGGTGGACGGTGTTGTCACAAGACTGTAGGCCCTCATAGTTACTCTTGGTGGGCGCAGGAATGGGCCCTGCTGTGAACTATTAGATCAAGATTTGTAATTACACGCCCCTGTTAAACAGGGGCTGAAAAAATTGTGCCTTAGGCATTGGTGCTGGTGCCACAACACTGCAACCCCTCACAGATACTGTACTTGGAGCACAGCAGTCACACCTGTTGCGAAGCATCTTTTTAAAAAATTGTAATTACACGCCCCTGTTATACAGGGGCTGAAAAATTGTGCCTTAGCACTGGTGCTGGTGCCACAACACTGCAACCCCTCACAGATACTGTACTCTGAGCACAGCAATGAGACCTGTTGCAAAGCATTGCCTAAAAATTGTAATTACACGCCCCAACAGGGGCTGAAAAATTTTGCCTTAGGCACTGGTGCTGGTGCCACAACACTGCAACCCCTCACAGATACTGTACTTGGAGCACAGCAGTCACACCTGTTGCGAAGCATCTTTTTAAAAAATTGTAAGTACACGCCCCTGTTATACAGGGGCTGAAAAATTGTGCCTTAGGCACTGGTGTGGTGGCATGGATCATTGAGGAGGAGGAAGAGGATAGTCAGTGAACATAACAGGACAGTCACTCAGCATCAGCATAGGCAGTCTTGAAGGGATGTGACATTATAAATTATTCCGTTATATCCGCTTCAGGTGCCTGGTAGCTGGTGGTGATCCAAGACTGATTCATTTTTATGAAGGTCAGTCGATCAACCGAGTCGGTGGACAGGCGCACCCTATGATCGGTGACAAATCCTCCAGCAGCACTGAGTGCGTTCGGAAAGAACGCTGGATGCAGGACAGGCCAGTAGCTCAATTGCATACTGTGCAAGCTCTGGCCAGTGATCCATCCTCAGGACCCAGTAAGCCAGAGGATTTTCGGTGGGAAAGGTGTCCAAGTCTGACCTTGCCCCTAGGTATTCCTGCACCATGTATATCAGACGTCCACCTTCCCCACCGCTCCTTCTGCTACTGACCGAAGCCTCAGCAACTCGTCGTCCAGGACCAGGAGTTTGTAACCTCCCAGTTTCTGGGAACGCGTTGCACAGACCTTTCTGCAAAGCCTCCCTGAGATGTCTCATCCTCTGCTCCCTCTGCGACGGCAAGATAAGGTCCGCAACCTTACCCTTGTACCGTGGATCAAGGAGAGTGGCCAGCCAGTAATGGTCCCTCTCCTTGATCCGAAGAACACGAGGATCCTTCCGCAGGCTTTGCAGGATCAGGGAGGCCATGCAGCGTAGGTTAGCTGAGGCATTCGGTCCGGAGTCTTCTGGGTCACTGAGGATGACATGATCGCCAGCCACCTCCTCCCAGCCACGTACAAGTCCACTGGTTTTTTGGGACTGTACATCATCCCTAAAAGACTGCTGATGCTGAGTGCCAGGCTCCACCTCCATGCTCACACAATCCTCCTCCTCCTCCTCCTCCTCCTCCTCCTCCTCCTCATCCTCTTCCTGTGTGATGGGTGGGACAGAAGGAACACTGCCTGGATAAAGGGGGCCTTGAGAGGCAAGGAAGTCCTCCTCTTCCTGCCTCTGTTCTGCCTCAAGTGCCCTGTCCATTATCCCACGCAGCGTATGCTCCAACAGGTGGACAGGAGGTACAGTGTCACTGATGCATGCACTGTCACTGCTCACCATCCTCGTGGCCTCCTCAAATGGTCAGAGGACAGTGCATGCATCCCTGATCATGCTCCACTGGCGTGGGGAAAAAAAGCCAAGCTCCCCTGACCCTGTCCTGGTGCCGTAGTCGCAGGTACTCATTGATGGCCCTCTGCTGCGTTTGCAGTCGCTGCAGCATGGTCAACGTTGAGTTCCACCTGGTGGGCATGTCACATATTAGGCGGTTCTTGGGCAGGTTCAGCTCCTTTTGCAGCTCAGTTAGCCGAGCACTGGAATTATAAGATCGACGGAAATGCACACAGACTTTCCTGGCCTGCCTCAGGACATCCTGTAAGCCTGGGAACCTGCCCAAGAACCGCTGCACCACCAGGTTGAGGACGGGAGCCATACAGGGCACATGGGTGAGCTGCCCCTGTCGCAGGGCGGAGAGGAGGTTGGTGCCATTGTCAGAAATGACCATTCCTGGCTTAAGCTGGTGTGGCGTCAAACACCTCTCGGCCTGCCCCTGCAGAGCTGCCAGAACCTCTGGCCCAGTGTGGCTCCTGTCCCCCAAACACACCAGCTCAAGCACGGCATGGCATCTTTTTGCCTGCGTACTCGCGTAGCCACTTGTACGCCTACGGAGCACCGCTGGTTCCGAGGACAGAGCACTGGAGGAAGAAGAAGAGGAGGGGGTGGAGGAGAGAGGTGTGTCACAACCAGTAGTAGCATTTTGGAGGCGTGGTGGCGGAACAACCTCCAACACTACTGCACCTTGTCCTGCATCCCTCCCAGCTGCCAATAGAGTGACCCATTGGGACGTGAAAGAAAGATAACGTCCCTGTCCATGCCTGCTGGACCATGAGTCAGCGGTAATATGCACCTTACCGCTGACCGCCCTGTCCAGCGAGGCATGGACATTGCCTTCCACATGCCGGTAGAGAGACAGAATCGCCTTCCGTGAGAAAAAGTGGCGTTTGGGAACCTGCCACTGAGGAACCGCACATTGAACAAACTCACGGAAGGGGGCCGAGTCTACCAACTGAAAAGGCAGCAGTTGAAGTGCTAGCAATTTAGCCAAGCTAGCATTCAACCGCTGGGCATGTGGATGGCTGGGAGTAAACTTCTTTCGACGGTCCAGCAGCTGGGGCAGGGAAATTTGCCTGCTACAATCGGACGTTGGTGTACTGTAAGTACTTGGTTGTGACACACCTAATTCTACACCTTCAGTCCTCTCAGAGCAGCTTTCAGAGAGAACTGAAGATATAGTGGGGATGGAGATCCCAGCTGATGAGGAGCAAGGAGAGGTCCGCTTTGTTCTTTGGTGTGGGTCTTTTATGTGTGCTTGCCAACGAGCTGCATGGCAGGTCGACATATGTCTGCTCATGCTTGTGGTGCCCAAGCGGCTGATGTTTTGGCCACGCGAGATACGCTTGAGACAAATATTGCAAATAGCAGTGGTGCGATCTGATGCACTCGTCTCAAAAAAGGCCCACACCAAAGAACTTTTGTGATAACGTGCAGAGGCAGCGCCCTGCACAGGCGGAGCTCTGCGGTGTGGTACAGTTGCTGTGCTGGACTGTAGCTGGCCTCCAGGGGGCATCCTGCCTCGTTGGACATGTGACGCCGCATCCTCCTCCTCCTCCTCCTCCTCCTCTCTCCCTTCAGGCACCCACGTGGAGTCAGTGACCTCATCATCCCCTCCCTCTTCACCACTAGAGCAAACCTGGCAGTAAGCTGCAGCTGGGTGAACAGTACTGCCAGATTGCTGTCCTTCAGCATCCCCTCTCTCTGCGCGCACACTACTGCCTTCCTCAAGCTGGGTATCATCATCCGAGCCTTCGAATCGTTGGGCATCCTCCTGGAGCATGTACCCAACACTGTGCTCAAAGAGTTCGGGGGACTCCTCAGGAGGACATGGTGGGTCTAGGGAAGGGGTGGCTGATGATGCCATTGAGTACGCGTTGGCAGCTGCTCTGCCAGTACCCTGAGCCTGGGTGAGAGAGGATGAGGAGGATGAGGAGGGCTTGGTCATCCATTCTACCAAGCATTCGGCATGATGCGGCTCCACATGTCCAGCTGCCGAAAACAAAGACAAGCGTGTCCCATGGCCACGTGCTGATGACGATGCACGACCACGTCCACGGCCAGCACTGTTGTCTCTAGAAACAGAGCCTGCCTGCCCTGTGTTCTTGCCTCGGCACGCTCTGCCTCTCCTTGGCGGTCTTCCAGCCATTGTAGTCGGTAGTGTATATAGTATAAAAAATGGGTGCTGCTGAGAAGAAAATATAGGAGCTCTGTGTGCTGCCACTAACACACTAGAAGTCCTATGGGTGCTTCTGGGAAGAAAATATAGGAGCTCTGTGTGATGCCACTAACACACTAGAAGTCCTATGGGTGCTGCTGAGAAGAAAATATAGGAGCTCTGTGTGATGCCACTAACACACTAGAAATCCTATGGGTGCTTCTGAGAAGAAAATATAGGAGCTCTGTGTGATGCCACTAACACACTAGAAGTCCTATGGGTGCTTCTGGAAAAAAATATAGGAGCTCTGTGTGATGCCACTAACACACTAGAAGTCCTATGGGTGCTTCTGGGAAAAAATATAGGAGCTCTGTGTGATGCCACTAACACACTAGAAGTTCTATGGGTGCTGCTGGGAAGAAAATATAGGAGCTCTGTGTGATGCCACTAACACACTTGAAGTCCTATGGGTGCTCTGAGAAGAAAATATAGGAGCTCTGTGTGATGCCACTAACACACTAGAAGTCCTATGGGTGCTTCTGGGAAAAAAATATAGGAGCTCTGTGTGATGCCACTAACACACTAGAAGTCCTATGGGTGCTTCTGGGAAAAAATATAGGAGCTCTGTGTGATGCCACTAACACACTAGAAGTCCTATGGGTGCTGCTGAGAAGAAAATATAGGAGCTCTGTGTGATGCCACTAACACACTAGAAGTCCTATGGGTGCTGCTGAGAAAAAAATATAGGAGCTCTGTGTGATGCCACTAACACACTAGAAGTCCTATGGGTGCTTCTGGGAAAAAATATAGGAGCTCTGTGTGATGCCACTAACACACTAGAAGTCCTATGGGTGCTTCTGGGAAGAAAATATAGGAGCTCTGTGTGATGCCACTAACACACTAGAAGTCCTATGGGTGCTGCTGAGAAGAAAATATAGGAGCTCTGTGTGATGCCACTAACACACTAGAAGTCCTATGGGTGCTTCTGGGAAGAAAATATAGGAGCTCTGTGTGATGCCACTAACACACTAGAAGTCCTATGGGTGCTTCTGGGAAGAAAATATAGGAGCTCTGTGTGATGCCACTAACACACTAGAAGTCCTATGGGTGCTTCTGGGAAGAAAATATAGGAGCTCTGTGTGATGCCACTAACACACTAGAAGTCCTATGGGTGCTTCTGAGAAGAAAAATATAGGAGCTCTGTGTGATGCCACTAACACACTAGAAGTCCTATGGGTGCTGCTGAGAAAAAAATATAGGAGCTCTGTGTGATGCCACTAACACACTAGAAGTCCTATGGGTGCTTCTGAGAAGAAAATATAGGAGCTCTGTGTGATGCCACTAACACACTAGAAGTCCTATGGGTGCTTCTGGGAAGAAAATATAGGAGCTCTGTGTGATGCCACTAACACACTAGAAGTCCTATGGGTGCTTCTGGGAAGAAAATATAGGAGCTCTGTGTGATGCCACTAACACACTAGAAGTCCTATGGGTGCTTCTGGGAAGAAAATATAGGAGCTCTGTGTGATGCCACTAACACACTAGAAGTCCTATGGGTGCTTCTGGGAAGAAAATATAGGAGCTCTGTGTGATGCCACTAACACACTAGAAGTCCTATGGGTGCTGCTGAGAAGAAAATATAGGAGCTCTGTGTGATGCCACTAACACACTAGAAGTCCTATGGGTGCTTCTGGGAAGAAAATATAGGAGCTCTGTGTGATGCCACTAACACACTAGAAGTCCTATGGGTGCTTCTGGGAAGAAAATATAGGAGCTCTGTGTGATGCCACTAACACACTAGAAGTCCTATGGGTGCTGCTGAGTAGAAAATATAGGAGCTCTGTGTGATGCCACTAACACACTAGAAGTCCTATGGGTGCTTCTGGGAAGAAAATATAGGAGCTCTGTGTGATGCCACTAACACACTAGAAGTCCTATGGGTGCTGCTGAGAAGAAAATATAGGAGCTTTGTGTGATGCCACTAACACACTAGAAGTCCTATGGGTGCTTCT
Source organism: Lithobates sylvaticus (assembly GCA_028564925.1). Lineage (NCBI taxonomy): Eukaryota > Metazoa > Chordata > Amphibia > Anura > Ranidae > Lithobates > Lithobates sylvaticus. Next base: position 85,211,853 of record CM053036.1, on the reverse strand, counting down.
GGGAAGAAAATATAGGAGCTCTGTGTGATGCCACTAACACACTAGAAGTCCTATGGGTGCTGCTGAGAAGAAAATATAGGAGCTCTGTGTGATGCCACTAACACACTAGAAGTCCTATGGGTGCTTCTGGGAAGAAAATATAGGAGCTCTGTGTGATGCCACTAACACACTAGAAGTCCTATGGGTGCTTCTGGGAAGAAAATATAGGAGCTCTGTGTGATGCCACTAACACACTAGAAGTCCTATGGGTGCTTCTGGGAAGAAAATATAGGAGCTCTGTGTGATGCCACTAACACACTAGAAGTCCTATGGGTGCTTCTGGGAAGAAAATATAGGAGCTCTGTGTGATGCCACTAACACACTAGAAGTCCTATGGGTGCTGCTGAGAAGAAAATATAGGAGCTCTGTGTGATGCCACTAACACACTAGAAGTCCTATGGGTGCTTCTGGAAGAAAATATAGGAGCTCTGTGTGATGCCACTAACACACTAGAAGTCCTATGGGTGCTTCTGGAAGAAAATATAGGAGCTCTGTGTGATGCCACTAACACACTAGAAGTCCTATGGGTGCTTCTGAGAAGAAAATATAGGAGCTCTGTGTGATGCCACTAACACACTAGAAGTCCTATGGGTGCTTCTGGGAAGAAAACATAGGAGCTCTGTGTGATGCCACTAACACACTAGAAGTCCTATGGGTGCTGCTGGGAAGAAAATATAGGAGCTCTGTGTGATGCCACTAACACACTAGAAGTCCTATGGGTGCTTCTGGAAGAAAATATAGGAGATCTGTCTGATGCCACTAACACACTAGAAGTCCTATGGGTGCCTCTGGGAAGAAAATATAGGAGCTCTGTGTGATGCCACTAACACACTAGAAGTCCTATGGGTGCTTCTGGGAAGAAAATATAGGAGCTCTGTGTGATGCCACTAACACACTAGAAGTCCTATGGGTGCTTCTGGGAAGAAAATATAGGAGCTCTGTGTGATGCCACTAACACACTAGAAGTCCTATGGGTGCTTCTGGAAGAAAATATAGGAGCTCTGTGTGATGCCACTAACACACTAGAAGTCCTATGGGTGCTTCTGGGAAGAAAATATAGGAGCTCTGTGTGATGCCACTAACACACTAGAAGTCCTATGGGTGCTTCTGAGAAGAAAATATAGGAGCTCTGTGTGATGCCACTAACACACTAGAAGTCCTATGGGTGCTGCTGGGAAGAAAATATAGGAGCTCTGTGTGATGCCACTAACACACTAGAAGTCCTATGGGTGCTTCTGGGAAGAAAATATAGGAGCTCTGTGTGATGCCACTAACACACTAGAAGTCCTATGGGTGCTTCTGAGAAGAAAATATAGGAGCTCTGTGTGATGCCACTAACACACTAGAAGTCCTATGGGTGCTTCTGGGAAGAAAATATAGGAGCTCTGTGTGATGCCACTAACACACTAGAAGTCCTATGGGTGCTTCTGGGAAGAAAATATAGGAGCTCTGTGTGATGCCACTAACACACTAGAAGTCCTATGGGTGCTGCTGAGAAGAAAATATAGGAGCTCTGTGTGATGCCACTAACACACTAGAAGTCCTATGGGTGCTTCTGGGAAGAAAATATAGGAGCTCTGTGTGATGCCACTAACACACTAGAAGTCCTAAGGGTGCTGCTGAGAAGAAAATATAGGAGCTCTGTGTGATGCCACTAACACACTAGAAGTCCTATGGGTGCTTCTGGGAAGAAATATAGGAGCTCTGTGTGATGCCACTAACACACTAGAAGTCCTATGGGTGCTTCTGGGAAGAAAATATAGGAGCTCTGTGTGATGCCACTAACACACTAGAAGTCCTATGGGTGCTTCTGGGAAGAAAATATAGGAGCTCTGTGTGATGCCACTAACACACTAGAAGTCCTATGGGTACTGCTGAGAAGAAAATATAGGAGCTCTGTGTGATGCCACTAACACACTAGAAGTCCTATGGGTGCTTCTGGGAAGAAAATATAGGAGCTCTGTGTGATGCCACTAACACACTAGAAGTCCTATGGGTGCTTCTGGGAAGAACATATAGGAGCTCTGTGTGATGCCACTAACACACTAAAAGTCCTATGGGTGCTTCTGGGAAGAAAATATAGGAGCTCTGTGTGATGCCACTAACACACTAGAAGTCCTATGGGTGCTGCTGAGAAGAAAATATAGGAGCTCTGTGTGATGCCACTAACACACTAGAAGTCCTATGGGTGCTTCTGGGAAGAAAATATAGGAGCTCTGTTTGCTGCCACTAACACACTAGAAGTCCTATGGGTGCTGTTGGGGTGCAATGCTGTGCTAACAGCACTGCGGTTGGTACTACTGCAATACTGTACTAACAGTAAGCACGCACCAGACTAATCCCCAGCAGCAGCTTATAACACACTAACTGTGCAATCAGCAGCAATGAACGATCAATGACTTAGGTAGCAATGGTTTAGCAAAGAAATAGCCAATGGTTTAGCAAAGAAGAGCAAATCTTTCAGTAGCAATCAAGCAAAGACAGAATCAGCAGACTGATCTCTCCTAAAGCCGGAACTCATGTGACCGGGGCCAATGGCGTGGCGGCCTTTTAAATGGTGGGGCGTGTACTAAAGCCCCTGAGCTTTAATTGGCTACAGGCGTCCTGCCTGTAGCCAATTATTGCTCTCCGAGTTTCCGGCGCTGTGATTGGCCAAGCATGCGGGGTCACAGTGCATGCTTGGCCAATCATCAGCCAGCAATGCACTGCGCCGGCCGCGCGGCCGCAATGCATTGCGGGGCCGCTCGCATCACACGAATGTGATGCGAACGGCCCAAATAGTTCTGGGCTCGCCGACCGAGCGAACGCCCGGTGCTTGATTCGAACGTGGGTTCAAATCGAGCACCGGGCCCATCCCTACCCAGGACCACCAGAGAGCCACGCTGTACCCGCAACACCAGAGAGGGAGCTACGCTGCCATCACCACCAGAGAGAGAGCCATGCTGTACCTGCACCACCATACAGGGAGCCACACTGTACCCACACCACCAGAGAGGGAGCCATCCTGTACCCGCACCACCAGAGAGGGAGTCACGTTGTACCTGCACCACCAGAGAGGGGGTGATGCTGTTCCCGTACCATAAGAGAGGGAGCCACGCTGCTGCCACTCTCCACCAGAGAGAGAGCCACGCAGTACACTCACCACCAGAGAGGGAGCCATGCTGTACCTGCACCACTAGAGAGAGCCACACTGCTGCCCAACACCACCAGATAGAGAGCCACACTGCTGCCAGCACCACCAGAGAGAGAAAGACAGCCACTGCCAGGGTACAGACATGCTACACTACTGACCAGAGTCGGCCTGGGCAACCCAAAGTGAGCCAACGTCCAGCCGAAGGGATCACTGCTGCAGTTTCACTGGGTCTTGTAAGAGATTATCCATTACTGCTCCTAGGGACTGAGCCAGTGCCTAACCTGCTATACTCTAGGCCTATTGATCGAAGCAACACGCCCCAATGAGCTCCAATGAGCTCCAATGCTGGGCTGCTGGAGGGGGGGTTATTATTCAGGTATTATCAAGTGGGTAAATATGTAGACACAATAACTCCTCCAATATATAATATATCAAATGTGCAGTAGTCTGAATTCACAAAAAAAGGCGCAAAAATCGTCTCTCAGGTAATAAGATCATAAGACACATGGCTCTATACTGGTCTCTATTCATGACAACCATATTCCCACCTTTATTAGCTTTTTTGATAATTATGGTTTCATTATTTTTTTAAGACATACAGTATGTCACAAAAGTGAGTACACCCCTCACATTCTTGTAAAATATTTTATTATATCTTTTCATGTAACACACAGAAATTACACTTTTCTACAATGTAAAGTAGTGAGTGTACAGCCTGTATAACAGTGGAAATTTGCTGTCCCCTCAAAATAACACAACACACCACCATTAATGTCTAAACCGCTGGCATTAAAAGTGAGTACACCCCTAGGTGAAAATACAAGGGTGAGTTTCTTCTATGCCATCCAAAAAAATGGAGTGTGATTGGTTCTATGAATAATGAACATTTGATTCAATGTATGTGTAGTAGATAACGACACTTGTAGCACAGTTTAGTATCATTCATCATCCAAAATAGGCCCTACATTGGTTTGCCAGTGTTCCCTACACTTAAGGGCTATGTGGTTTTAAGAGTGCTGCAACAAAGCCCTATATAATGATGATATCTGATTCTTTGTTGAGAGAGAAGTAATCAAGTAGAGAGGGGACTGTTTGGGACCATTCACTAGACCTAGACTGTACTAAGATGAAATGCTGTAGCTGCAGATTTTGGAAAAAGCATCTATTCAATAGTCCAAATTCTTTTTTCAAGGATTGAAAATAAGGCATTTTTTTTCAGTTTCATACTTACCTAGGTGTCCCACGGCCGAGAGGCTGAGCAGGGTGTCAGTCCAGGCACCTGGCGGATCCAGACTCCCATTTTCGGGATGACGCAGTACCTGGACTGATCTCTGTGCCGTTAGCAGAGAGCGAACTTCAGTCCACTCTCTGCTGAGAACGAGTCACAGGAGTGCAAAACGAACTGCACTCCTATGATCCATAGGAGAAGTACAGCCAAATGAGCTTTGGCTGGACTTCTCTTTTAAGGACACTTCCACTATACAGTTGTGCTGTGTAAACAAGAATGTGTGCAGCCCAGGCATCAAAGCCTTCCACTTTAGAAAGCTCAGGATTGTTAAAATTATGAGTAAACATAGTGTAGTTAGTAAATTCCAGGTATATCAGGTGTTTTTTAATTCTTTTCCACACTTTGTCAAGTAAACATAGGGTAGGTAATGAGTTCTGAGCTCTAAATCTGCCAGCCTCCAAATTATATATCAATTGTTCATTGTCTTTAAGATGGCTGTATGCTGTGTTTCCAGTTTAATTCTGTGGCTACTTTTTTTTCTCCAAATGAGAGTATGAAAAATATTGTCAATTTTTTTAAACATGTGTAATAGTATTCAAAGGAGGGCATTATGTAGTTCATATAATAGTTGAGGGGCCCATACCATTTTTATCAGAGTGACACATTCCACAACTGTCAATGGAAGCTTACACCAACTTTCTTATTTGCTTTTGAATTTAGTTATTAAAGGCAGGATATTTAGGGAGATATACCTAGATATACACGGGTGTATATTTATACCCAGGTAAACAAAAGAATCCACCAATTTGATTTGGGAGTTTTCCTTATTTTTGAATTATTCTAAAGCTTGACGCTGTAAAAAAATTTGATAATGCATATATTTTACAGTTGGCAATGATTCGATTTCTTGAAACACAGTCTTAACAAAAATCTGTATGCAATACATATGGGTGATTAATAATTGAAAAATCATAACATTTCTAATATCATAATAATGAAAAAAATATATATATAAATATACATTTAATTACAAAATGATATACAAAACAACCACATATATAATTGTAGCGCCGACACTTGTCTAAAGTGTGCGCTATATATGTAAATTTTGTTTTCCAGAACTGTAACAGAGTTCTGGGGGTTAATTGTACAGGTCTTTTACTTTGGCATCAGTTTGGCTGGGCTGTACTGAAGTTCTGCCTGGTCATAGGTGCAGTGAGGCACCTGTGACAGGCTGAGAACCAAGCCGGGTTGGACATGTCGAGTACCAATCTTTCCCGGAGCCAATCAGTGGGCGCGTCTGGCCCCGCTGTGTAGTCTGGGAAGGGGTATTTAAGATGCTGAAGTCACGTGTTCAGGGTTTGGCTGCTGCATTGATTCCTGGTTCCGGTCCAGACCAACCCCGTGAGGGGTCCTGTACCCAGGAGTGTCTGCTGTCCCCGTAATCATGGTCACCCTGACCAGCCCCAGAGGCCCTCATGGTCTGGGGTGGGGATCCGTCCTTTCCCGAGCCTGGCTAGTTCGAGGCCCAGTAACTGAAGGAGGATTCGGAGGTGTCCCGGTGTGCTCTCAGTATTGGAGGGACATGGCAACTCATACAAGCGACCAGGGGAGGACTCTTCGGAGGAGGGTCAAGAAGCTGGCTGCTTGGTAAGAGCCTGGGAGCTGAGTTGTATGGACACTAGAGAATCCACACTTCTCACAGTATCACCAAGAAGGCTGAGAGATTCAGGTACTGTGGGAAAGGTTCCTACTTGTCTTCAGTTACAATCTAGTCTGTGGTAGAGACTTTGCAAACTTTCCGGATCACATGTTGGCTGCTAAATCTATGGTTAGAGGTTTATCCAGCAGTGAAGCACCCAGTTGTGAGTGGCTACTCTCTGGGCTAACTAAGAGACATTCAGTGGATGTCAGCAGTTCAAAGTGCCTGAGTTTTATCACCCGTGCCCTCTATTCGCACCAGAGTGTTATAGTTTGATGTTACCCTTGCAAAATAAAAATCCTAAAAAGGACTTTTGTGTGTCAGCATTTGAAGTTACTGGGTACTAACCCTGGGAACCCCTAGACAACAACCGACGAGCTACGAGGAGGTAATTGGTAAGCCCAGGAAATTCAAGGTCGCCCCTAGGGGTTATGGCCGCTACATAATAAATGCAGATAATAGTCAACTATTATTGTGTATCAGCCACAATGAAGAAAGTACATCAAGACATGCTTAAATCCAAATGCATGTGCAGAAAAAAGTGTTCCACCGCTGTGCTCCACCACTTGATTTTTTTAGGTCTATTTCTAAATTGCTGGTTCCTTGATATAGTACTGCTTTTATTTCTTAGAGGCAATCTGAGGTTAGTTTATATAGCCTCTTCCTCCCACAACAGATGATAATTCCTTCTTCATTTTCTTTAAATGTTTCAAATGGATGTTCATCACACACATGAGGATGCACATGATGTAATGATGCAATTGCCAGTGTGGATTGCAGGCAGAACTGGTGGGAAGGGTACTTGCTCATTTCTTCCCCATCCACCATTGACCTCAGGTGGGAGTGTGAGGGAAGTGAGGATTATTTAGAGAATTTTAGGACAGGAGGCCCTCTTTGAGCTCATTTCTGTTCTGTGGATCAGAAAAGACAGTGGGGTGGATTTTACTAAAGCCGGAGCACTCAGAATCTGGTGCAGCTGTGCATGGTAGCCAATCAGCTTCTAACCTCAGCTGGTTCTGTTAGGGTTTGGCAATAAAACTTGGAAGCTGATTGGTTTCTATTCAGAAGTGAGCCTGATTTTACACTATCCAGCTTTAGTAAATAAACCCCAAAGTCTTCTCCATCACTACCATCTTCTGTTAGGACAACATTGTGTCCTGATATGTGGGTAGAATAATGTTTTTCTTTTTTCCCTAACAAACAACGTTGTAAGTTCCTTACTCCTTGATTTTTTTTTTCAACAGGACCTCTCTATCCTTTAGACCCTGTTCACATCATGCAGATGCAACAAAGATCAAGTGTGTTTCTGCACTCTACATGTATGGGCTGCCCTACGCATGACAAATTCTTGAAAGAAATCCCTGGCCCTTTTGAGAAATCAAACCACACACAAAAACATGGTGCTGCAGCACCATGCATTTTGGCATGCACAAAAAATGTGCATTTGCAGATGCATGGGGGGTGCCATTAAGAACTAAGAATTAATGGCACACCGACCGTGAGATGTGAGAGTGTGTGGATATGGTGACATGGTGCTCTAATCTCGCAATAGTTCTGGCGATAGACGGCAGCTGATTTGAATCTCGGCAGCTGATCTTATCTCTGCAGTGTCACAGAGTAGTGAGGACTGGACACCAGGCGGGGGGATCCTGATCGTTCCAAACCCCCTCTGTATTATCATCTCTTGTCAGCAGGCATCCATCTCTACGGAGTGGCGGTGTGGAGGAGCGGCAGTCTGGAAATGGTGGAGGGAGGAGAGTGAGGCAACCCCCTGGAAGTGGGAGAGTGCCTACAGCAGCAGGAGAGGAAGGAGAAGCACAATAGTACACCTCAGAATTTTTTGGACACATGGGGGGAGGGGGGCTAGGCCCTTCTTGTTTGGGGGGGGGGGCATCCTCCCCTGTTGTTCCCTCTCTCCACCCCCTTTCTTATTTTTCTTTTTTCCGAGAATGGCACTAGTAACAAGTTTGAGTATATGTAACCAGGGTTATGATTTAATATGTGCAAGTCTAATGTTCATTCAAATTCATCTAAATGCATCTCTTAGGTAAATACTTTTAGAGAGCCTGACTCACAAATGGAGGTGAAAGGTGTTTTTTTTTTTCTTTTCTTAGCACTAGAGTATATATATAGGGGAAATGTTTTATTTTTTTACATTTACTGAGTATTGAATATAAGCTACAGTCAGTGAAGTCTAGAGTTAGGATTAAGGTCCTTCCACTCCCTCCCATGGATGGATGGAGTTGTGAAGTAGGGAGGAGAGTGGAAAAGGATAGGTTGGGAAGGGGGGGGGGGGGAAGAAGAGGGAGGTTTGGTGGTTTTGGTATTTAGGGTTGAGAAATGGTGTGGTTTTGTTGCCCTGATAATATGCTTTGGAAGATCTATACGATCTAGATCATTATGTTTTCCCTATTTTTTTAATTTGGCATTTATATAGTTAAAAAGAAGCAGAAGGTCACCATTAGGGATGGGCCCGGTGTTCGATTCGAACCCACGTTCGAATCGAGCACCGGGCGTTCGCCCGCTTGGCGAGCCCAGAGCTATTTGGGCCATTCGCATCACATTCGTGTGATGCGAGCGGCCCACAATGCATTGCGCCAGGCGCAGTGCATTGCTGGCTGATGATTGGTCAAGCCTGCACTGTGACCCCGCATGCTTGGCCAATCACAGTGCCGGCAGCGAGGAGAGCAATAATTGGCTACAGGCAGGACGCCTGTAGCCAATTATAGCTCAGGGGCTTTAGTACACGCCCCACTGTATAAAAGGCTGCCGCGCCGTCGGCCTAGTGCACATGTGTTCCGGCTTTGATTCTTAATAGGCAGACTGCTGATGCTGATGCTGATTCATTGCTGATTCATTGCTGATTCATTACCCTTACTACTGAAGTGAATACTGATCATTTCTGCTGATTGCACTGCTGCTGAGTGGTGACATTATCTGCTGCTGAGTCTAACTGCTTTGATTCTGGGGATTAGTCTGGTGTGTGCGTGCTGTTAGTACAGCATCGCAGTAGCACCCTCTGTCCTATGCTGTTAGTACAGCATTGCAGTATAACCTTCTGAACTATTGTGATCTAAGGCAGGCAGGGATTTATAGGAGCTAGTGTGTGTGTCAGCACACATAAAACCACCTCAGTCACTCTATCTGCTATAAGGCCCAGTTCTTGTCATCAAAGGCAGCCAGGCATCTCTAGGAGCTAGCTAGCTTGTGTGTGTGTGATCTGTTAGTACATCACACATAAAACCACCTCAGCCTCTGTATCTGCTATAAGGCCCAGTTGTTGTCAGTCATATAAGGCAGCCTCTATCTGCCGTAAGGCCCAGTTCTTGTCATCGAAGGCAGCCAGGCATCTCCAGGAGCTAGTGTGTGTGTGTGCTCTGTTAGTACATCACACATAAAACCACATCAGCCTCTGTATCTGCTATAAGGCCCAGTTGTTGTCAGTCATATAAGGCAGTCTTTATCTTCTGTAAGGCCCAGTTCTTGTCATCAAAGGCAGCCAGGCATCTCCAGGAGCTTGTGTGTGTGTGCTCTGTTAGTACATCACACATAAAACCACCTCAGCCTCTGTATCTGCTATAAGGCCCAGTTGTTGTCAGTCATATAAGGCAGTCTCTATCTGCCGTAAGGCCCAGTTGTTGTCATCGAAGGCAGCCAGGCATCTCCAGGAGCTAGCTAGCTTGTGTGTGTGTGTGTGATCTGTTAGTACATCACACATAAAACCACCTCAGCCTCTGTATCTGCTATAAGGCCCTGTAGCCAATTATAGCTCAGGGGCTTTAGTACACACCCCACTGTATAAAAGGCTGCCACGCCGTCGGCCTAGTGCACACGTGTTCCGGCTTTGATTCTTAATAGGCAGACTGCTTATGCTGATGCTGATGCTGATTCATTGCTGATTCATTGCTGATTCATTACCATTACTACTGAAGTGAATACTGATCATTTCTGCTGATTGCACTGCTGCTGAGTGGTGACATTATCTGCTGCTGAGTCTAACTGCTTTGATTCTGGGGATTAGTCTGGTGTGTAGCACCCTCTGTCCTATGCTGTTAGTACAGCATTGCAGTATAACCTTCTGAACTATTGTGATCTAAGGCAGGCAGGGATTTATAGGAGCTAGTGTGTGTGTCAGCACACATAAAACCACCTCAGTCACTCTATCTGCTATAAGGCCCAGTTCTTGTCATCGAAGGCAGCCAGGCATCTCCAGGAGCTAGTGTGTGTGTGTGTGCTCTGTTAGTACATCACACATAAAACCACCTCAGCCTCTGTATCTGCTATAAGGCCCAGTTGTTGTCAGTCATATAAGGCAGTCTCTATCTGCCGTAAGGCCCAGTTCTTGTCATCGAAGGCAGCCAGGCATCTCCAGGAGCTAGTGTGTGTGCTCTGTTAGTACATCACACATAAAACCACCTCAGCCTCTGTATCTGCTATAAGGCCCAGTTGTTGTCAGTCATATAAGGCAGTCTCTATCTGCCGTAAGGCCCAGTTGTGGTCATCGAAGGCAGCCAGGCATCTCCAGGAGCTAGCTAGCTTGTGTGCGTGTGTGTGATCTGTTAGTACATCACACATAAAACCACCTCAGCCTCTGTATCTGCTATAAGGCCCAGTTGTTGTCAGTCATATAAGGCAGTCTCTATCTGCCGTAAGGCCCAGTTCTTGTCATCGAAGGCAGCCAGGCATCTTCAGGAGCTAGTGTGTGTGTGTGTGTGCTCTGTTAGTAGATCACACATATAACCACCTCAGCCTCTGTATCTGCTATAAGGTCCAGTTGTTGTCAGTCATATAAGGCAGTCTCTATCTGCCGTAAGGCCCAGTTCTTGTCATCGAAGGCAGCCAGGCATCTCCAGGAGCTAGCTAGCTTGTGTGTGTGTGTGCTCTGTTAGTACATCACACATAAAACCACCTCAGCCTCTATATCTGCTATAAGGCCCAGTTGTTGTCAGTCATATAAGGCAGTCTCTATCTGCCGTAAGGCCCAGTTGTTGTCATCGAAGGCAGCCAGGCATCTCCAGGAGGTAGCTAGCTTGTGTGTGTGTGTGATCTGTTAGTACATCAGACATAAAACCACCTCAGCCTCTGTATCTGCTATAAGGCCCAGTTGTTGTCAGTCATATAAGGCAGTCTCTATCTGCTATAAGGCCCAGTTGTTGTCATCGAAGGCAGCCAGGCATCTCCAGGAGCTAGCTAGCTTGTGTGTGTGTGTGCTTTGTTAGTACATCACACATAAAACCACCTCAGCCTCTGTATCTGCTATAAGGCCCAGTTGTTGTCAGTCATATAAGGCAGTCTCTATCTGCTATAAGGCCCAGTTGTTGTCATCGGAGGCAGCCAGGCATCTCCAGGAGTTAGCTAGCTTGTGTGTGTGTGTGCTCTGTTAGTACATTACACATAAAACCACCTCAGCCTCTGTATCTGCTATAAGGCCCAGTTGTTGTCAGTCATATAAGGCAGCCTCTATCTGCCATAAGGCCCAGTTCTTGTCATCGAAGGCAGCCAGGCATCTCCAGGAGCTAGTGTGTGTGTGTGTGCTCTGTTAGTACATCACACATAAAACCACCTCAGCCTCTGTATCTGCTATAAGGCCCAGTTGTTGTCAGTCATATAAGGCAGTCTCTATCTGCCGTAAGGCCCAGTTGTTGTCATCTAAGGCAGCCTCTATCTGCCGTAAGGCCCTGTTGCTGTCAACTAAGGCAGCCATCTGCAGGAGTTAGTGTGTGTGCTGTGTGACTCCAGCACAATATACACTACCCACTACAATGCCTGGAAGACCGCTAAGAAGAGGCAGACAGTCCCGAGGCAAGAACACAGGGCAAGCAGGCTCTGTTTCTAGAGACAACAGTGCTGGTCGTGGACGTGGTCGTGCATCGTCATCAGCACGTGGCCATGGGACGCGCTTGTCCTTGTTTTCGGCAGCTGGACATGTTGAGCCGCATCATGCCGAAGGCTTGGTAGAATGGATGACCAAGCCCTCCTCATCCTCCTCATCCTCTCTCACCCAGGCTCAGGGTACTGGCAGAGCAGCTGCCAACGCGTACTCAATGGCATCATCAGGCACCCCTTCCCTAGACCCACCATGTCCTCCTGAGGAGTCCCCCGAACTGTTTGAGCACAGTGTTGGGTACATGCTCCAGGAGGATGCCCAACGTTTTGAAGGCTCGGATGATGATACCCAGCTAGAGGAAGGCAGTAGCGTGCGCGCAGAGAGAGGGGATGCTCAAGGACAGCAATCTGGCAGTCATATTCCACCAGCTGCAGCTTACTGCCAGGTTTGCTCCAGTGGTGAAGAGGGAGGGGATGATGAGGTCACTGACTCCACGTGGGTGCCTGAAGGGAGAGAGGAGAAGGAGGAGGAGGCGGCGGCACATGTCCAACGAGGCAGGATGCCCTCCAGAGGCCAGCTAGAGGCCAGCACACCAACTGAATCACACCGCAGAGCTCCGCCTGTGCAGGGCGCTGCCTCTGCACGTTATCACAAAAGTTCTTTGGTGTGGGCCTTTTTTGAGACGAGTGCATCAGATCGCACCACTGCTATTTGCAACATATGTCTCAAGCGTATCTCGCGTGGCCAAAACATCAGCCACTTGGGCACCACAAGCATGACCAGACATATGTCGACCTGCCATGCAGCTCGTTGGCAAGCGCACATTAAAGACCCACACCAAAGAACAAAGCGGACCTCTCCTTGCTCCTCATCAGCTGGGATCTCCAACCCCACTATATCTTCAGTCCTCTCTGAAAGCTGCTCTGAGAGGAATGAAGTGTAAATTGCAGTACACTGACGTCCAATTCTACCAGGCAAATTTCCCTGCCCCAGCTGCTGGACCGTCGAAAGAAGTTTACTCCCAGCCATCCACATGCCCAGCGGTTGAATGCTAGCTTGGCTAAATTGCTAGCACTTCAACTGCTGCCTTTTCAGTTGGTAGACTCGGCCCCGTTCCGTGAGTTTGTTCAATGTGCGGTTCCTCAGTGGCAGGTTCCCAAACGCCACTTTTTGTCATGGAAGGCGATTCCGGCTCTCTACCGGCATGTGGAAGGCAATGTCCATGCCTTGCTGGACAGGGCGGTCAGCGGTAAGGTGCATATTACCGCTGACTCATGGTCCAGCAGGCATGGACAGGGACGTTACCTGTCTTTCACGGCCCATTGGGTCACTCTATTGGCAGCTGGGAGGGATGCAGGACAAGGTGCAGTAGTGTTGGAGGTTGTTCCGCCACAACGCCTCCAAAATGCTACTACTGGTTGTGACACACCTCTCTCCTCCACCCCCTCCTCTTCTTCTTCCTCCATGGCCTCTTCGAGTGCTCTGTCCTCGGAACCAGCGGTGCTCCGTAGGCATACAAGGGGCTACGCGAGTACGCAGGCAAAAAGATGCCATGCCGTGCTTGCGCTGGTGTGTTTGGGGGACAGGAGCCACACTGGGGCAGAGGTTCTGGCAGCTCTGCAGGGGCAGGCCGAGAGGTGGTTGACGCCACGCCAGCTTAAGCCAGGAATGGTGGTTTCTGACAATGGCACCAACCTCCTCTCCGCCCTGCGACAGGGGCAGCTCACCCATGTGCCCTGTATGGCTCATGTCCTCAACCTGTTGGTGCATCGGTTCTTGGGCAGGTACCCAGGCTTACAGGATGTCCTGAGGCAGGCCAGGAAAGTCTGTGTGCATTTCCGCCGATCGTATAATGCCAGTGCTCGGCTGGCTGAGCTGCAAAAGGAGTTGAACCTGCCCAAGAACCGCCTTATATGTGACATGCCCACCAGGTGGAACTCAACGTTGGCCATGCTGCAGCGACTGCACACGCAGCAGAGGGCCATCAATGAGTACCTTTGCGACTACGGCACCAGGACAGGGTCAGGGGAGCTTGGATTTTTTTCCCCACGCCAGTGGAGCATAATCAGGGATGCATGCACTGTCCTGTCACCATTTGAGGAGGCCACGAGGATGGTGAGCAGTGACAGTGCATGCATCAGTGACACTGTACCTCTTGTCCACCTGTTGGAGCATACGCTGCGTGGGATAATGGACAGGGCACTTGAGGCAGAACAGAGGCAGGAAGAGGAGGTCTTCCTTGCCTCTCAAGGCCCCCTTTATCCAGACAGTGTTCCCTCTCTCCCACCCATCACACAGGAAGAGGATAAGGAGGAGGAGGAGGAGGAGGATTGTGTGAGCATGGAGGTGGAGCCTGGCACTCAGAATCAGCAGCAGCAGTCTTTTAGGGATGATGTACAGTCCCAACAAACCAGTGGACTTGTACGTGGCTGGGAGGAGGTGGCTGGCGATCATGTCGTCCTCAGTGACCCAGAAGACTCCGGACCAAATGCCTCAGCTAACCTACGTTGCATGGCCTCCCTGATCCTGCAAAGCCTGCGGAAGGATCCTCGTATTCTTCGGATCAAGGAGAGGGACCATTACTGGCTGGCCACTCTCCTTGATCCACGGTACAAGGGTAATGTTGCAGACCTTTTACTTGCCGTCGCAGAGGGAGCAGAGGATGAGACATCTCAGGGAGGCCTTGCAGAAAGGTCTGTGCAACGCGTTCCCAGAGACTGGGAGGTTACAAACTCCTGGTCCTGGACGACGAGTTGCTGAGGCTTCGGTCAGTAGCAGAAGGAGCGGTGGGAAGGTGGACGTCTGACCGATGCGTTTAGACAATTTTTTAGTCCGCAGCCCCAAGGTATGATCGGTTCCAGCAACCATCGCCAGCGTCTGATATACATGGTGCAGGAATACCTAGGGGCAAGGTCAGACTTGGACACCTTTCCCACCGAAAATCCTCTGGCTTACTGGGTCTTGAGGATGGATCACTTGCCAGAGCTTGCACAGTATGCAATTGAGCTACTGGCCTGTCCTGCATCCAGCGTTCTTTCCGAACGCACATTCAGTGCTGCTGGAGGATTTGTCACCGATCACAGGGTGCGCCTGTCCACCGACTCGGTTGATCGACTGACCTTCATAAAAATGAATCAGTCTTGGATCACCACCAGCTACCAGGCACCTGAAGCGGATATAACTGAATAATTTATAATGTCACATCCCTTCAAGACTGCCTATGCTGATGCTGAGTGACTGTCCTGTTATGTTCACTGACTATCCTCTTCCTCCTCCTCAATGATCCATTCCTTGATAGCGTGGAAGAACATTTTTGTTTCTGGGTGCCACCACACCAGTGGCTAAGGCCCAATTTTTTAGCCCCTGTTTAACAGGGCCATGTAATTACAATTTTTTATGCAATGCTTTGCAACAGGTCTCATCTCTGTGCTCAGAGTACAGTATATGTGAGGGGTTGCAGTGTTGTGGCACCAGCACCAGTGCCTAAGGCACAATTTTTCAGCCCCTGTTTAACAGGGGCGTGTAATTACAA
Source organism: Lithobates sylvaticus (assembly GCA_028564925.1). Classification (NCBI taxonomy): domain Eukaryota; kingdom Metazoa; phylum Chordata; class Amphibia; order Anura; family Ranidae; genus Lithobates; species Lithobates sylvaticus. Next base: position 85,196,392 of record CM053036.1, on the reverse strand, counting down.
TTTTTTAAGCAATGCTTCGCAACAGGTCTGACTGCTGTGCTCCAAGTACAGTATCTGTGAGGGGTTGCAGTGTTGTGGCACCAGCACCAGTGCCTAAGGCACAATTTTTCAGCCCCTGTTTAACAGGGGCGTGTAATTACAATTTTTTAAGCAATGCTTCGCAACAGGTCTGACTGCTGTGCTCAGAGTACAGTATCTGTGAGGGGTTGCAGTGTTGTGGCACCAGCACCAGTGCCTAAGGCACAATTTTTCAGCCCCTGTTTAACAGGGGCGTGTAATTACAATTTTTTATGCAATGCTTTGCAACAGGTCTCATTGCTGTGCTCAGAGTACAGTATCTGTGAGGGGTTGCAGTGTTGTGGCACCAGCACCAGTGCCTAAGGCACAATTTTTCAGCCCCTGTTTAACAGGGGCGTGTAATTACAAATCTTGATCTAATAGTTCACAGCAGGGCCCATTCCTGCCCCACCAAGAGTAACTGTGAGGGCTTACAGTCTTGTGGCAACACCGTCCACCACCAAAGGCCCAATTTTCTGCCCTGTTCAACAGGTGCATGCAATTACAAATCTTGATCGAATAATTCACAGCAGGGCCCATTCCTGCGCCCACCAAGAGTAACTGTGAGGGCTTACAGTCTTGTGGCAACACCGTCCACCACCACCACCAAAGGCCCAATTTTTCTGCCCTGTTCAACAGGTGCATGCAATTACAAATCTTGATCTAATAATTCACAGCAGGGCCCATTCCTGCGCCCACTAAGAGTAACTGTGAGCACTTACAGTCTTGTGGCAACACCGTCCACCACCACCACCAAAGGCCCAATTTTTTCTGCCCTGTTCAACAGGTGCATGCAATTACAAATCTTGATCTAATAATTCACAGCAGGGCCCATTCCTGCGCCCAACAAGAGTTACTGTGAGGGCTTACAGTCTTGTGGCAACACCGTCCACCACACCACCAAAGGCCCAATTTTTATGCCCTGTTCAACAGGTGCATGCAATTACAAATCTTGATCTAATAACTCACAGCAGGGCCCATTCCTGTGCCCACCAAGAGTAACTGTGAGGGCTTACAGTCTTGTGGCTACACCAACATCTAATGGGGCAAATTTCTGCAGAGTATATACGGCAGGCCCCTACTTTCAAACATCCAACTTAGAAACGACTCCTACTTGCAAACGGAAGGAGAAAACAGGAAGTGAGAGGAAATTTACCCCTAGGAAGGGAAATTCTATCCTGTTAGATTTAATTTGGGAAAAAGGTATCTCCTCTCTACTGATGCTTTATCACCAATCCTTGTTTCAATTAAAACCCCACTTTTCCAAAAACATTTGTCATTGGGACGGAAAGTGAGGTGAAATGTTCTGACCAGATGTGCAAAGACAGCAAATGTTACAGGGGTGATAACCCCTCCCTATGTTCTCCAAAAAGCTTAAAAATAGATTTTTTTTAGATGGAGCTACACTTAAAAATGTACCTGTTCAGATTCTACTTAAGAACAAACCTACAGTCCCTGTCTTGTTTGCACCGCCTGTATACTGCTGTTCAGAGTATATAGGGTTGTAGGTAAAGGGTTTTATTTTGGGTGCGGGTTCCCCTTAATATCTATACAAGACCCAAAGGGGCTGGGGTGGGGGGGGGGGGGGGGGTGATGGGGTAGTAATGCCATTTTTCTCAAGGATTTTTTGTAGCCATATTGCCAGGACAAGACATGACATTAAAGCCGCAAGCGGTTTTAAATGGCTTCTTTTTTTCCTTTACAAATGTCATTTTGTGCAGGGACAGTTCTAAACACGGGAAACACATGCCACTTCACAGGCATACTTTAGACCCCCCCCCCCCCCAGGTACCATATTTAAAGGAATATTTCACTTTTTTTTTTCACTTTATGCATCATTAAAATAACTGCTCCCGAAAAAAAGTTAGTTTTTAAAAGTTCTTTTTGCATTGATATATGTCCCCTGGGGCAGGACCCGGGTCCCCAAACCTGTTTTATGACATTAACATGCATATTGGCCTTTATAATTAGCACTTTTGATTTTGAATGTTCGCGTCCATTGTAACGAATAGGGTTCAAAAATTCGCACAAACTTTCGGTCCGTTCGAAGGTTCTGGTGCGATCCGAACCCGGGGGTGTTCGGCTCATCCCTAGTCACCATACAGGTATTACAAAGGCAGATAGAACTACAGAAGGCAAAGTATAGTCTGGACCCCAATACGACAAACTTTTATATAATGATGGCGGACCAAATGGATCTGCATCTACATATGATAGAAATAACTAGGCTAGAATTGTATAAAAATAGACAGAACATTTTTGAACAAGGACATAGAAGTGGAAGATTTTTGGCAATGTTGGCACAAAAGGAACATTCAGCTACACTCATATCCGAAATTAGGACTCCAGAGGGAGTAATGGTATCTAATCCAGAAGACATTCTGGAGGCTTTTGGGAGGTACTACAGCTCCCTGTATGCTTCTTCTCTCCCCTCCGACCTCCACCCGGGGGAGATGTCCAATCTTTTAGATCGGATAGCCCTCGGGTGGCTGTTGGATAGGGAGAGAGAGGCTTTGGTTAGAACTATTACAACGGAGGAGATCCAAAAGACTATTCATACCTTCCCGAAGGGAAAGGCTCCAGGCCCTCCTGTAATCCCGATCAAATTCTATATAAAGTATGGAGACTTTTTAGCCCCAAAACTAGTGGAAGTATTCACTAATGGACTACTGAAAGGGGCTCTTCCAGAGTCAAGGAGACTGGCCCATATAGCTCTTATATATAAAGAAATGAAAGATCCAAAGCTATGTCCTTTATATAGACCAATATCATTATTGAATATAGATTTTAAAATATTGACTAAAGTACTGACATTGAGAATACAACCATTGTTAACAACTATCATTGACTCGGACTAGACAGGATTCATGCCCCATAAAACAACAGACATTAATCTTTGTAGACTGCATACTAATATACACGTGCAGCATATTAATGAGGGGACCAGAACGGTGGCTTCTCTGGATATAGAAAAGGCCTTTGATACTATTGAATGGCCGTTTCTATGGGAAATACTCAGAAGAATGGGATTTCCATTAGTATTTATAAATTGAATTCAAACATTATACTACAATCCTATGTCAGCGAGGAAGATTGTCAACGTTTTTCCAGCTATATAGAGGAACGCTGCCCCCTCTCTCTGGCCCTTTTTGCTATAGCAATTGAGCCAGTGGCAGAGGCTCATTGGACTTCCCCAGATATTAGGGGATTACAAATAGGGGAAATGGAGGAGAGGGTAGCCCTATATGTGGATGATATGTTACTCTTTTTGGGTGACGCTTGGGCCATTGTTGCAGGGAGCCTTGAATTTGTAAAATACATACTCGGCAGGGCTTAAGGTAAACTGGGGTAAATCCCTATTGTTTGCCATCGATGAAGGTGCAGTAGATACGGTCCTTTTTGAATTTGCCACTCAAGTGGGTAACGGTATTTAAATATCTTGGGATAGAGATTACACGACAGGTCAGTGATTTTCTTAAGTTTAATCTAAATCCAGCAGTACAAGAAGCGAAGAAAAAGCTAAAAAATATAGGAGACACTACCCCTATAGCCGTCAGGTCGCATAAATTTAATAAAGATGAAGATTCTTCCCAAATTTTTGTATTTATTCAGAAATTCAGCACAGTGGATACCAAAATCATTTTTACACAATTAAAAAACACTTTGTCCTAATTTTTATGGCAAAATAAGCTACCTACAATTAAATTTACTACACTTATGCGACCATTGGCGTAAGGGGGAACTCTCCTTTCCAGACTTAATACATAAATATTACCTGGCAGCACAGCTGGTAATGGCAGGGGAATGGTTACATCCAGACAGATATAATCCTGCTATAATGTTGGAGGCAGCGATGTTACATTCCACACAAGCATTAAGGCATTGTGGTTTCGAGGCTTGAAATTTCCATATGATTTGACGCCCTCAACGGCAACAACTATAAAGGCATGGAGAGCGGGTTTAGAATGGGAAAAACACTCCAAGGTGATCTTATCTCCAAACATTCCGCTGTGGAGGAATCCTCAGCTGCCTCATTTAAACTCCTCTTAAAGATCCAGGAGCCTGGATCAGATATAATGTTAAAAAGCTATCACAGGTAGTGCAGGGAGAAATGGTGATACCATTTGCAGGAATGATAGAACACTGAAATATTCCAGGAAACTATTTTTTTAGATATATGCAACTAGCACATGCTCTCTCTGCCCAATTCTCTCAAGGTTTTCCGCAACTAGAGGAATCTGGGCTGGAGCAGATAACTAGAAGGAGAATTGAAGAGAAACCTATTTCAGTACTATATACCCACTTGGTAGAAGTATCACAATGGGGATGGGTAAACCAGTGGCGGCCCATCCATAGGGGGCACATGGGCACCGCCCCCCTCCAGGCAGTCACAAAAAATTTTTTTTTTTTTTAAATACTGGCCCTTTAAAAAAAAATACAAAAAAAAGGTCCTTAAGTGCACTGTGTTCGGACGCCGAACACAGTGCGACGCCAGACACAGTCCACTTATGTGAAGCGTCTATGCAATCACGATATTGCAGATGTGGCGCTTCATTTGCGGGCGTCTAGCCCGCCTTGCAGCGCTTTGCGAGGCGTCGAGTAGCTTCCGCCCGGTGCTCGTAGTATATATTACTATGGCCGGGCATTTTGATTGACATCTCAGTTTGATGTCACTTTCTGTTTTCTCTCTCCCATTGCAATCTGTTGTGCTGCAGTGCAAGGTGCATGCTGATAGGCCTGCTGCTTCTCCTTTTGAAAGTGGGAAAGAGACCAATAAGTGATACTGAACTGCAGCAGAGTAAAAACAAGTCTCTTGCCTCACTAGACAGGGCTATGCTGTGTGGCAGAGCTGTGTCAATCTGGACAGAGATACAAACCTTTGGCAGGTAAAACACCTCCCTATATGTACTTCATCTGTGCAAACAAGGAAAATAAGGAAGTTGGTGACCTCATAGTTACCAGACAGTCATGTTGGTCCAGTGGCTTTCATACTTTCCAAAGCACTGCCCTAGAACAAGTACACAAATGACATGTTCTGACTTTTATGTGACTTTCTATTCTACACACTGGTTCTAGGCCAGCAACTCAAAAAGCTTTTGGATTTAGGATATATATCACATTTTTTCTGATGCTGAATTATTTGATAGATCCCACTTCTGACAGGCAAAAGTGTGACGTCAGACCCCTAGCTGGAAAAATTACAAGTTTTGCTGTTTTAAGAAAAAGTTTTAAAAATTAAATAGCCATTTTGTAGTTCCTGTAAGTTGTTTTTGTTAAAAAAAATGGAATCCCCAAAAGATTATTGAAAGAAAAGGTAATTTTACTGCATGCAAATTATTACATCACCATTATTCCCAGAAGGAAAACAAATAATTCTTCTTTCTCTGCATCCTCCGACTGATTATTCCCTTTGGCTCTTAACCAGTGGTATGTGTGTCCCAAGAGTTATTTCAGATGAGCTCAGGGAAAATGATTGTTTATACAGATATTTCATCTTAAAATAGATGTAAAGGCAAAGTATATGAAAAAAAAAAAAAAAAAACAGATGGTCAAGTGGAACAACATTTTCACTGATTTAATAAAGCAGCCCTAAGGCTTCAATCACACAGCCGTAAAAAATGGTACTGATATTATTACACGTGTTTTCCAGGAGAAAAGCTCCTGCATGATGATCAGTAAAATACTTGCATATAGATGCATATAAACACGTAAAGATACATAAGCGCACATAATGATACATTATTTTTCCCCTCTGTTTAATCTTAATTTACGTGTGTACAAGCGTGTATGCATGCATTTATACATGTAAGCACGTAAAGTGCATGTTCTTAGATGCAGATTTTTGGATGCTGCGTTATGGATCTCGAAGCAGCTCATGGTTATGCACCTGTGTGAATGGCTCCATTGAAAACAATACAGCTGCTTTCAGATCTGTAATTAAAGGGGAGTTCCACCCAAAAATGGAACTTCCACTTTTTGGAATGCTCCCCCCCTCCGTTGTCACATTTGGCACCTTTCAGGGGGGAGGAGGGAGCAGATACTTGCTCCCACTTCCTGGCATAGATCACTGCGGTGATCGCGGTGACCTACGCCACTTCCGGCGCCTACTCTATCCTCCCCTGCTGTCTTCTGGGAGACACACAGGTCCCAGAACACAGCAGGGACAAGTGAGGACGCGCAGCTGGTCACGTGCGCGCTGCCGGCGGCGCGTGTGCGCGACCCTGCCGGGAGCTCCATGAGTAGGATTGCAGGTCCCGCGGACTCGATGTCCGTGGGGATACCCGCGATCGTCTCACGGAGCTGAAGAACGGAGAGATGCTAATGTAAACAAGTATCTCCCCGTTCTGCCTAGTGACACTGTCACTGATCATAGCTCCCTGTGATCGGGAGCTATGATCAGTGAAGTGTCACTCGTAGCCACGCCCCCTAACAGTTAGCATCACTCCCCAGGACACACTTAACCCCTCCCTAGCCCACTAGTGGTTAACCCCTTCACTGCCAGTGTCATTTTTACAGTAATCAGTGCAATTTTATAGCACTGATCACTGTAAAAATTACAATGGTCCCAAAAAATTGGTCAAATTTGTAAAATAAAATATATTAATAAAAATTCCATAAAACTAACCCCTATATTGTAGACTCTATAACTTTTGCGCAAATCAATCAATAAACGCTTATTGCAATTTTTTTTACCAAAAGTATGTAGAAGAATACGTATCAGCCTAAACTAAGGAAAAAATGTTTTATATATTTTTTGGGGATATTTATTATAGCAAAAAGTAAAAAAATAATGTGTTTTTTCCAAAATTGTCACTCTATTTTTGTTTATAGCGCAAAAATTAAAAACCGCAGAGGTGATCATATACCACAAAAAGAAAGCTCTATTTGTGGAAAAAAAGTACATCAATTTTGTATGGGAGCCACGTCGCATGACCGTGCAATTGTCAGTTAAAGCGACGCAGTGCCGAATCGCAAAAAGTGCTCTGGTCTTTGGCCAGCAAAATGGTCCGGGGCTTAAGTGGTTAAACCCCATTAGTAAAATAAAATACTACACTATATAGTACTTTCTGGCCTCTGTCTGGTGAGTTTTATTATTGCAGCCTTTTGCCACGTACACACGATCAGACTTTTCGGCCGGACCGCTGGACTTTCCAGCGGAGGTTCGCCGGACTTTCCGAACGTGTGGACTTGCCCACACACGCCCGGACTTTTCTGGCGGACAATCCGCCGGAGTTTTGGTGGAAGTCCGCAGGACTTTTGAAATGAACGGACTTGCCCCACACACGGAGTAAAGTCCGGTCATTTTGAACGTGACTCCAGGTAGACGGGACTAGCAAAGGAAGTCAATGCCGCCGCCCCGCTCGCGAGAATGTCACCTCGCTAGCCCCATCACATGGTATGGATTTATAGGGGAATCCCTACGCCTAAAAAACGGCGTGAGGGTTCCCCCCAGATCCATATCAGACCCTTATCCGAGCACGCAGCCCGGCCGGTCAGGAAAGGGGTGGGGACGAGCGAGAGCCCCCCCTTCTGAGCCGTACCAGGCCGCGTGCCCTCAACATGGGGGGTGCCCTGGGGAAAGGGGGCCCTGCAGCCCCCCCATCCCAAAGCACCTTGTCCCCATGTTGATGAGGACAAGGGCCTCTTCCTGACAACCCTGGCCGTTGGTTGTCGGGGTCTGCGGGCAGGGGTCTTATCGGAATCCGGGAGCCCCCTTTAATAAGGGGGACCCCAGATACCGGCCCCCCACCCTATGTTAATGAGTATGGGGTACGATCTACCCCTACCCATTCACCTAAGGGAAAGAAGTGTAAATAAAAAACACAACACAAGTTTTTAAAAAACTTATTTACACTTTTTTCCCTTAGGTGAATGGGTAGGGGTACCCCATACTCATATAGAGTGGGGGGTCGGTAGACGCAGACCCCGACAACCAACGGCCAGGGTTGTCGTGAAGAGGCCCTTGTCCTCATCAACAAGGTGCCTTGGGGAAAGGCCCCCTTTCCCCAAGGCACCCCCCATGTTGAGGGCAGGCGGCCTGGTACAGCTCAGGAGGGGGGGGCGCTCGCTCGTCCCCATCCCTTTTCTGATTGGCCGGGCTGCGTGCTCGGATAAGGGTCTGATATGGATCTGGGGGGAACCCCCACGCCGTTTTTTCGGCATAGGGATTTCCCTTTAAATCCATACCAGGTGACGGGGCTAGCGAGATGTGAATTTCGCTGAGCGGGGCGGCGGCATTGACTTCCTTCGCTAGTCCCGTCTACCTGGAGTCACGTTCAAAATGAACGGACTTTACGACGTGTGTCGGCAAGTTCGTTCATTTCAAAAGTCCTGCGGACTAGCACACAGACTGCCGCTTTGTCCGCCGGACTGCCGAGTCCGGCGGACAATTTTAAGTGAAAACTTCTAACTAAGTCCACCGGACTTTTGGGAAGAAAAAGTCCCCCGGAGCCCCACACACGGTCAGATTGTCCGGCGGACAATCCCGCCGGAAAGTCAGATCGTGTGTATGCGGCATTTGAAGTTATAAGAAGATCCCACTGCAAACCAGAGGAAGCTGAGTTTGTAATGGAAATCTTATAAAGGCGTTTATACCATATAAGTCTGGTGAGTGCATAATCAGTGGAGGTTTCACATTACTGGATATCTTGACACTTAGTGGAATATTACTTTGGTTCAAAACTATTTTTTATATGCGTTTGAAATATTTAATTCTGGAGAGTGCATAATAAGACGGGGTTCAAGCACATGTCATAATTTTTGCACGTGGTGGATATTTTTCAACTACAATTTTCTTTATTAGTGCATCAATATTTGGACCTATTTCTTTTTTCTTTGTCACTTATGTTTTTATGTAAGCGCTGCACTTGCGTTTAATGTATATGAGGAGAGGATGAATTTAGGCACATTTTATTACCTTGGATTTGTGTTTTTATAGCTCTTTTCACCAGACACTTCTTTAGCTACCCTATGTGAATAGTTGGTCAGCAAATAATCAAAACTAACTATAAGCATATAAATGTTTGTGGATGAAAATTGGGCAGTATAAAAAAAAACTATAAAGGTAATAATCCAGGGGTTCTCAACTTTATAAAAAGATGTACTTCTTTCTAAAACCATGGGTATACCTAATTTCAAGTGGCATGGTTACCATTATTACCAGTTCCCCCTAATTGTGTAAATATTTTGTAAATTATCCTAGAATTGGTAATTACAATGCATGGAAAGCACTGTCGCTAACTATGCTTTATTGTAAAAATCATCAGTCCTATTCTCCCCCCTTTCTGTGCAAATAGTTGGGTGGATTCTTGGTGAATACTGGTGATAGGACCACATCTTCTGTAAATTCGAGCAACTGCATTTTGTAGTCCAAATATGGGGGGGGGGGGGGGTGCTGAGTGAAGAGAGTGTGACAAACCTGTTATAATTTCAGCAATAGTTTTGCAGCATTGTCCGCCCTCCATAAGGAATTAAATGGCTTTGAAAGAATTGGCAAAAACCGTAGGAAGAAGTAAAAGTGGAACATATCGACCATAATATCAATGTAAACATAATGAATGAGTAATGAAAAGTCTACTGGATATGCAAAAGGTAATATTTTCGTCTTTGTCAAAGAAAAAAGGGAATATTTGAGACTTTAAATGAGACGCAATGGGGAATATTACGCCTCCATCCCTGGTTGCTTTTGTAAAAAAGAGGGGGGGGAGGGTGGGACTTTAGAGGAGGTGTGTGGGGTAGAGCCAGACACAACCATATACATATGTAAAAAATTATATTCTTTATTAGACCAAAGATAGGGCATGGATCAACCCATATAAACGCATAATAGCACATTGGCATATAAAATACAAAGTATCAACATACATATTGAGGATAGTCACTAACATGACACAGACAGTAAATATTGTACATCACAGTCCCCCAAATGAAGTAGGCATAACATTATATCAGGGTGGTAGAGCAATAAAAACCATCTAGAATCATACATATGAGATGGATGCATCAAAATAAGCTCAACAACGTTTCGTGGACTTCTATCCATTCATTAGGAGCAAGTGCATATTTTCGTCTTTGGAGGCACTCTAAATTACTACAAATCTTCACAGATTTTCGTTAAAATATAAAATGTATTTGCTTTAACCTTAAAGCAGAGGTCCACCCTAAATAAATTCCATTAACATTCTCCAAAAAATAAAAAAAATAAACATTTGAAAAAAAAAATATTTTTTACTTACCAAAAACCCCTGTTTACTAGTCTTCCTAATCTGCCTCTTCCTATTCCGAGGCGCTTCCTCGTTGTCTTCTGGGACATGTGTGTGTCCCAGAAAACAACGGGGCCATTCACAAAGTGCTGCGCAACTCGCGCATGCGCAGTAATGAAGCAGCAAGGCTCCACTGCCTGTTTCCCTTCGTTAAGATGGAGGCACCGTACAATTTGCTTTATTATTGCATCAATATTTGGTGCTACACTTGTGTTTAATGTATTTATGTACAGTGCTTTGTATGGTCACCTTGTGTGCTAGCAGCTTTATGTTCCTAGGTGCCCACTATTTATTTGTGTGTCTCTCCTTATATACGCTGTAAATAATCAATAATTTTTCTAGGGCGTCAGTAGTAATATCCTCAATAAAAAAAAAATCAAAAGGTATAATTTAGCTCTACATTTTCTTGCTAATACAAGCAGCTAAGGTGGTAAAACCCCACTTAGACCCCTTTCACACTGAGCCGTGGCTGCACTAGCGCTAAAGCACTGCTCATTTTAGCGACGCTTTAGCACTGTTTAAGTTGCGCTTTTCGTACGCTAGCAGGGCGCTTTTAGTCCGAAGCACTAGTGGGGGTTTGGAAGCGCTGCTCATTTATTTCAATGGGCGGGGTGTTTTGGGAGCGCAAAGTAGAGTGCTCCCAAACCACCCCAAAGATGCTGCTTGCAGGGCTTTTCCTACCATCTCGCAAGCGCACCGCCCCAGTGTGAAAAGACATACTGAAATGAATGAAAGGCGGTTTTCAGGCATTATTTAGAGGCTATTTCTAGCGTTAAAACGTCTAAAAACCACCTCAGTGTGAAAGGGGTCTTAGGCCTAATGCACACTGAATGTTTTTCCAGCTGGTTCTAGGGTCATCTGTTTTTTTTTTCCCTGCCTCTAAAAGCCCCTGCATGTTAGCCTATGTGCCCATCCACAGCCAGTGCTTGTAGGAGCAGCGTCTCTTTTGCAGAAAAAGCGATCGACACGTATAAACTTGTGTAAACATGTCTAAATGCGTCTAAATGTGCGTTAATGCTAGGGGTGTGTGGCGCTTAAGTTTTAATTAATTTCAATGGCCAGAATAAATTATTATTCTGGCCATTGGAATTAATTAACGTCCAAATGCTGGTTAAACACGCCTAAATGCGTTACACACTTTTGCAAGCGTCGATTCTTTTTTTTTTCTCTGCCAAAATGCTGCTGCCAGGGAGAAAGATGTTTAGGAGAGATAGAAAAACATCCAGTGTGAATGAGGCTTTATAGTAACAATTAGAGATAAGAAAAGATATTTGTAATGGGCAGATAAAGATTTGGCCCTATTAATCTTATTATCGCAATTTAATGTATGCTGGTCTGAGAGGTTCATAAATATAAAGTCCACCATACAGGCACATATTTAGAAAATGTTAAGCTTTCAGGGTGGGCATAAAAACACTTATTCTATCAAAAGTGAAATTATACTTTCAAAAAGGGCAAATGCTGTTATGAAAATGTCCACTAGATGGTAGCATACGACTGAAGTAGTTTCTTTTCTTGTTTGTAATTTTGGTGCAGTTACATGCATATCAAACTACTCTGTGTGTTATTGTTGTTCCAATGCTGTCAACTATAATAGAACAGATCTTATCATTCATGTGAAGGTACTCATGCATTTACCTGGGCCAAAATGCAGTGCAAGTGTGTATAGGGATTTATAATTAAAGTGTCCAGCCAAAACATGTTAATGCTTGTATAGTGTGAAAAAATATGTCATAGTTCTGTTGGGAAATGTTCTTCTCACCAGACCAATGAGGGAAAATCTGTGGCAGGAACACAGATGGCAAAAAATAAATTAATACATTAATAAATACATTCATTAATTAACAAAATCACACATATATTCTAACCTCCTCCTAACCTAATAAAAAAAAGCATTTTTATTTTTGCTATTGGTACCGTTTTAGATTTGTACTTCTGACCAGGACTTTAAGTAGGGGTAAATTCTATAATGGAGCCTAGGATAGCAGATAACTATCTCAAGACCGGACACTTTCAGTTGCTCATGCAGAGGCCAATTTTCAGCACCGTCACACCTATGACAACTCCTCACTCCTCAGGCATGCAACACTGTACCCAAATTACTTTTCTTTATCATTTTTTTGAGACAGACAGAGATTTTTTTTTTTTTTTTGGTGGTATTTAATTACCACTGGGACTTTTTATTTTTGCTATATAAGCAAAAAAAATACTGACACGTTTTTCTTATTTTTTGTATAAGTAACATTTTGCAAATAAATAATCTTTTTTTCATAAATGTAGGCCAAAAATGAATTCTGTTACATTTAGTTGGTTAAAAAATAACCCAAAATTAGTGTATATTATTTAGTCTGTATGAAAGTTAGAGAGTCTAAAAACTATGGTATACTGTATATATTTGAAAATTGTTGAATCCTAATGTACTGACTGTCCATCTCATTTCTCGAGACCCTAAACTTCCAGGACAGTACAAATACCCCCAAATGACCCCTTTTTGGAAATTAGATAGCCCAAGGTATTTAATAGGAGGCATGGTGAGTTTTTTTAAGTTGTAATTTTTTTGTCAAAATTTTTTAGAAAACGCAGAAAAGAAAAGAAAAATATATTTTTTTAAACAAAGTTGTCAATTAAAAAGATTTTTCTAACACACAGCACAGGCATACTTACAATAACACACCAAAACACATTCTGCTATGCGTCCTAAGTATGTGTATACTATAAGTGTTATACTTTTTCACAGCCTAGATGTATAGAGTGGCCCAAAATTCAAGGAGCACCTTTAGGCATTTTAGGAGGAAAACTTATGCATCTAAATTCTTGACAACCTGACACATTTTTGAAGGCCCTGGAGCTCCAGGACAGTAGAAATGCCTACGAAATGACCAAATTTGGAGAGTAAACACCCCAAGGCCCAGAGGCATAGTAAGTCTTTTGAAGACTTTTTTTTTTCCACAAGTGTTTGGAAAATGCAGAAAGAAAATGAAATGTATTTTTTAAACAAAGTTGTAATTTGATTAGATTTGATGCTATACACAGCACGGGCATACTTAGAATTACAACCCAAAACACATTCTGTTGCTCCTCACAAGTGTGGCAATACCACATGTGTGAGATTTTTTCAGCATCTGGACTGATTATATATTAGCCATTTTATCTTGTGTATCACACAAATGAACCAATTGTATCAAAACCAATGTCTTGTAATGGTTGCCTCTTAGCGAGTGGTCAGGCATTACAGCTTAGTGTATTGTCACCTATAGAAGTCCATGTTCCTATAAACCAAGGAAGCCTAGCCTACTGGAACATGGCTGCCTCAGGGATGCCATGTTCACTGGCCAGGAAGTGGAGAGGGATGAAGAAAGGAAGAACAAAAGAGTTCCTCTGGTTCCAGAAGTGCAGTTGTCCATAGCGGATGGCTGGGATCTTGTCTCACAGGAATGTAGTCAGCATGATGTGCAGGTGGGTCAGTTCAGGCCGTAGGCAGAGACATGGTCAGCAAACAGGCAAAGGATCAGTCCAGGCAACAGGCAGAAATGTGGTTAAAAACAGACCAGGGTTAGTACAGGCAGAGGCTACATTGCATTGGTGTGGTGGTGATCAGGAACACTGCTGCTGGCTGCACTTGTCAAGTGATACTGGGGCTGGTGTGGCGATAATGAAAGACACCATTGCTGGTTTACACTGGAGTGGTGACATTGTGACTAGTGTGGCAGTGATAAGGAACACTATTGCTGGCTTACACTAGTCTGGTGACATTGGAGAGTAGTGTGGCAGCAATCAGGAACACAGTTGCTGACTTACACTAGTCTCGTGAACCTGGGGACACCTGGTAAAAATAACAGGGTTACTACAGGCAGAGGCTACTGGCTGCACTTGACAGGTGACACTGGGGCTCGTGTGACGATAATCAAAGACACCGCTGCTAGATTACACTGGTGTGATGACATTGTGACTGGTGTGGCAGTGATAAGGAACAATATTTCTGGCATATACTGGTCTGGTAAAACTGGGACAGGTGTGGCGGTGATCAAGGACACTGTAACTGGTGTGGCAGTGATTAGGGACACTGTGACTAGTGTGGCGGTGATTAGGGACAATATGACTGGTGTGGTAGTGATCAGGGACACTGTGAGTGGTGCATCAGTGATAAGGGACACTGACTGGTGTGGTGGTGATTAGGGACAATGACTGTTGAGGCAGTGATAAGGAACAATATTTCTGGCATATACTTGTCTGGTAAAACTGGGACAGGTGTGGCGGTGATCAAGGACACCGTAACTGGTGTGGCAGTGATCAGGGACACTGTGACTAGTGTGGCGGTGATTAGGGACAATATGACTGGTGTGGTAGTGATCAGGGACACTGTGAGTGGTGCATCAGTGATAAGGGACACTGACTGGTGTGGTGGTGATTAGGGACAATGACTGTTGAGGCAGTGATTAGGGATACTGACTGGCAGCACTGGTCTGGTGACATTGTACTGCTGTGGTGGTGATCAGAGACAATTGACATACAGTGATATCAGAGCAGCCAGCCATTGTACACTATCACCTCCTCAGCAGTATGATGTCACCACAGTGACACTGCATTTTCTCTGGTGATAGTATGTAAAAAAAAATATATTTTTTTAATATTATTTGTATCATTATTATTATTTTTTATAAAAAAATGTAAACAATTTTTTACTTTTTTTTTTTTTTTACACGTACTATCACCAGAGTAGTGCAGTGTCAACATAGTGGCACTGTACTACTAAGGGTAACAGGAGTTTTTTTGTTCCACACTATGTTTGCCTATTACAGTGATGATCACTGTTATAAGCAATCATTTACATGTGTAATGGCATCAATTTATACTGTGATTGGTCACAACGATCACATGAAACCAGGGTAGCTTACAGCGGCCTGGTACATTGATCTGTTATGCACTGTTTCTGGTGGACACAGTGGGTCACAGATCGTGCAGCTACGTGGCCCAGAGGATGTGCACGAGTACCAAAAGTAGAAGGACTCACCAGTGCTTCCAGTCAGAATGACGCTGCTCCCTGCCCGTATCTGTGCTTTGCCTGGGTGAGAGGTGGTTAAACCGGAAGAGGTGGTTAACCTTTTCCTACTCTATTTAATTCTTAAAAAAAGTTTTGCCTGGACATAAACTTTAAGAATATTAGCTGGCCTTGGTGAATATTTAATTGCACAAAGTTAGGCCGTGGGACCTTCCGGCGCACCAGTGTGCGATGGCGTCACAGATCCAGCTCCAGTGGGGCTGAATCTGTGATGTCATCATGCACTGGCTCGCTGGTGGGTCCCACAGCCGTGCTTTGTGGATGTTCATACACTTGTTACTCTTCACTCTTTGTCTAGGTTTTAAATGACATTTGATTTGGAGTATTTCACTGCATCTTGCAGTGTAAGATGTGCATCACATGTGAAGTGCATCGCCCCATCTTGGGGGGTCGCAGACCTGTTTGGATTTGAGATAGCAAATCACTTTTTAGCACTGGAGCACAATTTACCCTTATGCCGCGTACACACGACTGGACTTTTCGACCAAACTGGTCCGACGGAGCGAGACCGTCGGACAACTCGACCGTGTGTGGGCTTCATCTGACCTTCAGCTGACCTTTTCTGTCGAAAATCAGATGCACTTTAGATTTAGAACATGTTTCAAATCTTTCTGACGGACTTGAGTCCGGTAGAAAAATCAGTTTGTCTGTATGCTAGTCCGACAGACGAAAACCGACGCTAGGGCAGCTATTGGCTACTGGCTATGAACTTCCTTATTCTAGTCTGGTCGTACGTTATCACAGTTGAATCTGTCGAACTTTGGTGTGATTGTGTGTAGACAAGTCCGATTCGACGGAAGTCCGACGAAACTCAGTCGAAAAGTCAGACGGAATTCAGTTCGTCGAAAAGTCTGGTCATGTGTACATTACTCATCACTGAGCACTCAAAGGCACGTGGAATTACTTATGTGAAGCTGGACTTTCACATTTTTTATGAGCTTTTGTTCTTTTTGCACATTTGTGAAAAAGCATATTATTATTATTATTATTATTAACATTATTATTATACAGGATTTATATAACGCCAACAGTTTGCTCAGCACTTTACAAAATGAAAGCAGGCATTAAAGTTACAATACAATTTGGTACAAGAAGAATCAGAGGGCCCTGCTCATTAGAGCTTATGTGATATGTTTGTGCTTATTCATCACTGAGCACTAAGTGGCATTTGAAATGAATTAAAAATAGTTTTGATATCTGTGAGAAAGTATATGCAATATGTTTACTGATTTAGGATTTATGTTTGTCTGATACACATCTTTATTGATTTATTGTTTTTTTTTTTTAAGCAGTTAAAGAGACATGCGCACCTTTTCTTTATGTATTTATTATCACAGTCGAGTATTCAGGATTTCCCAGGCGCAGTAGTCTTGGGGTGTTCTGAACTAAGTGCAAGGTTTTTTTATTTTCATTTTTTTAGTGTATAATTATACGCTAAAAGCAGCAAATCCAACAATAAAAATTGTTTATTATTATTATTATTTGCGCTGTGCTTTATTGTGGTTTGTGCCACATGCGTATTGCATTGTGTTATGGCAGTCCATTTGTTTTGAAAGAGCTGCCAACATACCTCAGTGTGTTCAAAACATGACCCTTTCTTTGTAACGAAATGCATGACAACACACTACTGTTGAGGTGGCATTCGAAACTGAATGGCACCACATTGCACCAACACACGTAACAGTACCACAATGCATAAGCATGATCCAGCCCTAGGTGATATCTGAACAAGAGAATACTGCAATATGCTAAGAGCATGCTTAATTGAAAGTGCATAATATTACCCTATTAGATTGTAAGCTCTTCTGAGCAGGGTCCTCTTAATCCTCTTGTATTTTATTGTATTATAACTGTATTGTCTCCCTTTTCTATTGTAAAGCGCTGTGTAAACTGTTGGCGCTATATAAATCCTGTAATAATAATAATAATTACTAAAGTCATTCATGATGTCTTCTATATATAAAGTAAACCTGTTCTGAGAGAAGTATGGATAATGCTATTACCGACTTCTTTCTTACTGACTATATACTATATGCATTTTCTGGTTTCAATACTTTGAGATGCTGACCTGGGAAAAGCATGCAGATCTAAATCTAAATACAGTAAAACCTTGGATTGAGAGTAACTTGGTTTGAGAGTGTTTTGCAAGACAAGCAAAACATTTTTTATAAATTTTGACTTGATAAGCGAGCAATGTCATGATATACAAGTAGCCTCACAACTGAGCATAAAAGAGAAGAGAGGTGCCTCTAAGTGTAGCAATATGGTTACATTTAATGAAGGTACAACATTTAGCAACTCACATGGTTGAGGATTAAAAGAGGCACATCTCAGTATCAAGCCTCACTTTGCGATTGCTCTACTGCAGGGTAGTCTTTCCTGGTCACGATTGCAGACTGACAGCAGTGAGAGCCAGCGGTGTGAAGGACGAGGCCTGCATACTTAGATGGGCCTGTTTTAATCATCAACCAAGTGAGTTGCTAAATGTTGTACCTACATTAATGCGGTTGTAAACCGCTGAAAACATTTTTTTTTTCTTCCTGCATGGTAAAGTCATTATGTGCTAGTATACATTGCATACTAGCACATTATGTGAAAACTTACCTTAAAACCAAGGAGGAGAGCAATAATTGGCCACAGGCAGGATGCCTGTGGCCAATTATAGCTCAGGGGTTTAGTACACGCCCCACACTATATAAGGCCGCCGCGCCGGCGTTAGGAACAGTGTCAGTGACATATAGTTATCTGCTTGTGATTCATTTCTGTGTGAGGAATAGTGTAGGGAAAGAGGAAAAATAGGCAGGAATAGTTTATTCTTCTCAGTGCTGTTCTCAATCTCTACCAATCCAGCCATCTGCAGGAGTTAGTGTGTGTGCGTACTGTGTTAGTATAGCACAGCAGTAGCACACTAAACCACATTACCCTGTATCTGCCCTTCTGGCCTGTTGTCATCTAAGGAGCCAGCCATCTGCAGGAGTTAGTGTGTGTGTGTGCTCTGTGACTATAAGACAGCACACTAAACCACCTTACCCTGTATCTGCCCTTCTGGCCTGTTGTCATCTAAGGCAGCCAGCCAGCCATCTGCAGGAGTTAGTGTGTGTATGTGCTCTGTGACTATAAGACAGCACACTAAACCACCTTACCCTGTATCTGCCCTTCTGGCCTGTTGTCATCTAAGGCAGTCAGCCAGCCATCTGCAGGAGTTAGTGTGTATGTGTGTGTGTGTGTGTGTGTGCTCTGCGACTATAAGACAGCACACTAAACCACCTTACCCTGTATCTGCCCTTCTGGCCTGTTGTCATCTAAGGCAGTCAGCCAGCCATCTGCAGGAGTTAGTGTGTGTGTGTGTGTGTGCTCTGTGACTATAAGACAGCACACTAAACCACCTTACCCTGTATCTGCCCTTCTGGCCTGTTGTCATCTAAGGCAGCCAGCCAGCCATCTGCAGGAGTTAGTGTGTGTGTGTGTGTGCTCTGTGACTATAATGCCCCGTACACACGGTCGGAAAATCTGACCACAAAATCCATCGGATTTTTTCAGACGGATTTTGTCTGACACTGGTGTTGCATACACACGGTCGGACAAAGTTGACGGAAAATCCGATCATTCTGAACGTGGTGACGTTTGTTGCCTACGACGGGACTACGTAGAGGCTAGTAGCCAATAGCTTTGGTCTTGTAATGTGATCTGAGCATGCATGGCACTTTGTCCGTCGGACTACGCTACACACGATCGGAATTGGTGTGATCGGACTTTGTTGTCGGAAAATTTGAGAGCAGGAGATAAAATTTTGTCCGTCGGACAATCCGATGGAAAATGTCCGATGGTGCCTACACACGGTCGGAATTTCCGACAACATTGTCCGATAGGACAGAATCCATCGGAAAATCCGACCGTGTGTATGGGGCTTAAGACCGCACACTAAACCACCTTACCCTGTATCTGCCCTTCTGGCCTGTTGTCATATAAGGCAGCCAGACAGCCATCTGCAGGAGTTAGTGTGTGTGTGTGCTCTGTGACTATAAGACAGCACACTAAACCACCTTACCCTGTATCTGCCCTTCTGGCCTGTTGTCATTTAAGGCAGCCAGACAGCCATCTGCAGGAGTTAGTGTGTGTGTGTGCTCTGTGACTATAAGACAGCACACTAAACCACCTTACCCTGTATCTGCCCTTCTGGCCTGTTGTCATCTAAGGCAGCCAGCCAGCCATCTGCAGGAGTTAGTGTGTGTGTGTGCTCTGTTACTATAAGACAGCACACTAAACCACCCTACCCTGTATCTGCCCTTCTGGCCTGTTATCATCTAAGGCAGCCAGCCAGCCATCTGCAGGAGTTAGTGTGTGTGTGTGTGCTCTGTGACTATAAGACAGCACACTAAACCACCTTACCCTGTATCTGCCCTTCTGGCCTGTTGTCATCTAAGGCAGCCATTTGCAGGAGTTAGTGTGTGTGCTGTGTGACTCCAGCACAATATACACTACTCATTACAATGTCTGGAAGACCAACAAGGAGAGGCAGACAGTCACGAGCCAAGAAAACAGGGCAAGCAGGCTCTGTATCTAGAGACAACAGTGCTGGTCGTGGACGCGGTGCATTGTCATCAGCACGTGGCTATGGGACACGCTTGTCCTTATTTTCGGCAGCTGGACATGTTGAGCCGCATCATGCCGAAGACTTGGTAGAGTGGATGACCAAGCCCTCCTCATTCTCCTCCTCCTCTCTCACCCAGGCTCAGGGTACTGGCAAAGCAACTGCCAACACGTACTCAATGTCATCATCAGGCACGCCTTCCCTAGACCCACTATGTCCTCCTGAGGAGTCCCCCGAACTGTTTGAGCACAGTGTTGGGTACATGCTCCAGGAGGATGCCCAGTGTTTTGAAGGCTCCGATGATGATACCCAGCTAGAGGAAGGCAGTAGCGTGAGCGCAGAGAGAGGGGATGCTCAAGGACAGCAATCTGGCAGTCATGTTCCACCAGCTGCAGCTTACTGCCAGGTTTGCTCCAGTGGTGAAGAGGGAGGGGATGATGAGGTCACTGACTCCACGTGGTTGCCTGAACGGAGAGAGGAGGAGGAGGAGGAGGAGGCGGCACATCTCCAACGAGGCAGGATGCCCTCCGGGGGCCAGCTTGAGGCCAGCACACCAACTGAATCGCTCCGCCTTACTGATGCTGAGTTACTGTCCTGTTATGTTGACTGACTATCCTCTTCCTCCTCAATGATCCTGATGATAGCTTGGAAGGCCCAATTTTTCAGCCCCTGTTTAACAGGGGCTTGTAATTACAATTTTTTTATGCAATGCTTTGCAACAGGTCTCATTGCTGCGCTCCAAGTACAGTATCTGTGAGGGGTTGCAGTGTTGTGGCATCAGCACCAGTGCCTAAGACACAATTTTTCAGCCCCTGTTTAACAGGGGCGTGTAATTACAAATCTTGATCTAATAATTCACAGCAGGGCCCATTCCTGCGCCCACCAAGAGTAACTGTGAGGGTTTATAGTCTTGTGGCAACACTGTCCACCACCACCACCAAAGGCCCAATTTTTCTGCCCCTGTTCAACAGGTGCATGCAATTACTATTCTTGATCTAATAATTCACAGCAGGGCCCATTCCTGGGCCCACCAAGAGTAACTGTGAGGGCTTACAGTGTTGTGGCAACACCGTCCACCACCACCACCACCAAAGGCCCAATTTTTCTGCCCCTGTTCAACAGGTGCATGCAATTACAAATCTTGATCTAATAATTCACAGCAGGGCCCATTCCTGTGCCCACCAAGAGTAACTGTGAGGGCTTACAGTGTTGTGGCAACACCAACATCTAATGGGGAAAATTTCTGCAGAGTATATACGGCAGGCCCCTACTTTCAAACATCCAACTTAGAAACAACTCCTACTTGCAAACGGAAGGAGAAAACAGGAAGAGAGAGGAAATCTACCCCTAGGAAGGGAAATTCTATCCTGTTAGATTTAATTTGGGAAAAAGGTATCTCCTCTCTACTGATGCTTTATCACCAATCCTTGTTTCAATAAAAAAAACACTTTTCCAAAAACATTTGTCATTGGAACGGAAAGTGAGGTGAAATGTTCTGAACAGGTGCACAGACAGCAAAACAAATGTTACAGGGGTGATAACCCTTCCCTATGTTCTCCAAAAAGCTTAAAAATTGTTTTCTTTGGATGGAGCTACACTTAAAAATTTACCTGTTCAAAATTACAAACAGATTCTACTTAAGAACAAACCTACAATCCCTGTCTTGTTTGCACCGCCTTTATACTGCTGTTCAGAGTATATAGGGTTGTAGGTATAGGGTTTTATTTTGGGTGCGGGGTTCCCCTTATATATCCATACAAGACCCAAAGGGGGTGGTAATGGGCTGGGGTGGGGGGGTAGCCATGCCATTTTTCTCAAAGATTTTCATCCATATTGCCAGGACAAGACATGACATTAAGGCCGCAAGCAGTTTTAAATGGCTTATTTTTTTCCTTTACAGATGTCATTTTTTGCAGTGACAGTTCTAAACACGGGAAACACGTGCCACTTCACAGGCATACTTTAGACACCCCCCAGGTACCATATTTAAAGGAATATTTAACTTTTTTTATTTCACTTTATGCATCATAAAACGACTGCTCCCGAAAAAAGTACGTTTTTAAAACTTCTTTTGCATTGATACATGTCCCCTGGGGCAGGACCCGGGTCCCCAAACCTGTTTTATGACATTAACATGCATATTGGCCGTTATAATTAGCACTTTAGATTTCGAACGTTTGCGTCCATTGTAACTAATAGGGTTCTAACGTTCACGCAAACTTTCGGTCCGTTCGCAGGTTCTGGTGCGAACCGAACCCGGGGGTGTTCGGCTCATCCCTAACTATAAACTGAAGGATTTATGAATAAATAGTTGTGGAACGAATTATCTGAGTTTCCATTATTTCTTATGGGGAAATGTGCTTTGATTTACAAGTGCTTTGGATTTCAAGCATGTTTCCGGAACGAAATATGCTCGGAATCCAAGGTTTTACTCTATGTATAAATGAAGAAACAATTTGTTTTATAAACATTTAATATTGGGTGTTTAATTACCCATTGTTGTTTATTTACTTGCTTTTACTGAAATATTAAATGTCTAAGACCTTATGCACACTGGATCATGGGTGTTAAATCCTGATGTTTTCGGGAGCCTGGGAGGCATGGGTGCAATATCCATCCCTCAGCCAGGAAACTAAAATTTGCAGCAGCTAGATGCTATACCAAGTGGTATTTATGGAAGTATTCTGCGGTGTTAAGGGATGTATGCCTGAATGCAGAATTCCTATGCTGTGGGAATAAATCCCTTGACGCATATGGCCCTTAACGCAAATACCACTCAGTACAGCATCCAGTTTCTGCATATTGCAGCCTATGTTAGATTTTATTAGGTTTCTGGTAGCATGGATGGATGTTGTACCTGCGCCTCATAGGCATTCAAAAACTCCAGGGTATGATGTAAACGCCCAATGTACATGTATCCGGATAACATCCAAACTTTGTATTGCTCTTGTGTTGTAACTTGCAGCGCAAATTACGATTTTAGCAACACTGCATGCACATGCTGTTTCTTTTTAGCTCCTAGTCTGAAACAAAAGCCCAATTCTCCTACAGGAATTGAAAGATTAACATTTATTAGCATGCTACTTAACATCTTGTTAAATAAAGCTGTGCCGAGCATACACAGAGCAAATTTCTTTCCTGCAACCATGGGTTGCAGGAAAGAAATTTGCTTGATTCCCCTATCAACACAGACAGTGTTGATGCAGGAATCCCTCCTTCTGGCCCATTGTTTTCTCTAGGAGAAGACAATGATTATCGCTAGTTTAACTTTACCAACCTTTGAATACAGAAGCTGTAAACCAGGAAGGGCTCGCACACACCCAAACAGAAGAGCGCTGAAGAGTTGAGTGACCTTGCTGTGGATGAATTAATTCAGCAAACCAACTAGGGGTGAGGTTTTCCACTACTATGGGTTCCTGGCAAATTTGCAGCTAAATTTTTGGCTGAAAATATTGCAGTTTTGCCACCAGGAATAGAAATTTCCTATTGCATTGTACTGACCCTGATCAGTTGATTCCCAAGAGCCAATAATTTAATAGGGATGGATAAGCCAGCCCTCTTTCTATCAAAAGCTGGGGTTACAGCTAGGAATGCACCGATAGCATTTTTTTTTACAACGAGTACGAGTACAGATACTTTTTCATTTTTAGTACTCGCCGATACCAATTACCGATACCTATCGCAACTGTTTTGTTTACACTTCAGCTGTCAGCAATGGTACAAAGCATTGAAAAGTCATTTACAAATGAAATAAATTGATTTTGTTTGAAAAGCATTGAAAAGTCATTTACAAATGAAATAAATTGATTTTGTTTGAAAAGCATTGAAAAGTCATTTACAAATGAAATAAATTGAAAAAAATTTGTTTTTAAATGTTGCGCTTTTTTTAATGTGAAATGTGTAAATAAATGTTAATATATATGTGTGAAAATATTCACTAACAAAGCAAACAAAAAAAAGTTGTATTTGTTTATCATTTATAAAATAGATGTGAACAAAAGAAAAAGCAAGAAAATAATAATTAAATGGAGGAGAATAGGGAGTTAATTAAGGCTGATTATAGTAAATTAAGGGTTAATAAGGGGTTAAACAGAGGAACATTTGTTCATCCCCACTGACAGCTCAAAGAACCGAGCCCGAAAGTATCAGTTTCAGGTATCGTGCATTTGCACGTGTACCGATACTTGTGCAAATACTCGGTATTGGCACCGATACTAGTATGGGTGCAACCCTAGTTACAGCAGACATAGGATTTTATTTACTAAAGCTGGAGAGTGCAAAATCTGTTGCAGCTCTGTATAGAAACCAATCAGCTTCCAGGTTTTATTGGCAAAGCTTAATTGAGCAAGCTGAATTTAGAAGTTGATTGGCTATCATGTACAGCTGCACCAGATTCTGAGTGCTCCAGTTTTAGTAAATCCACCCAATATTGTCTATGTGTGTTGAAGCTGTTAGGGTGAGATAACAATTCTGTTTGGGGGAGATACATTGTTTTTTCATCTCCCATAGACTTCAGTGGGGTTTGTCTCAAAGTTCACAAAGTGAGTAGGATTTCTGGAACTGTTGCAAACCAAATTCAGACAGATTTGCTCATCCGTAAAACTGACCTGCAACCACAGACTAGAAGATGTGAGCAATTGCACTGCTGACACATCTCAAGTCCCATACACACGCGCGGATTATCCGAGGACCAGGTCCGTCAGACCATGTCCGTCATACTTTGTCTGATGTTGGTTTTGCGTACACACGGTCGGACAAAGTTGTCGGAAAATCCGATCATTCTGAACGTGGTGACGTTTGTTGCCTACGACGGGACTACGTAGAGGCTAGTAGCCAATAGCTTTGGTCTTGTAATGTGATCTGAGCATGCGTAGCACTTTGTCCGGTCGGACTACCATACACACGATCGGATTTGGTGTGATCGGACCGTGTTGTCGGAAAATCTATCCAGCAGGAGATAGGACTTTGTCCGTCGGACAATACGACGTACACTGTCCGATGGTGCATACACACGGTCTGATTTTTCAACAACATTGTCCGATCGGACAGAATCCATGCGAAAATCTGACCGTGTGTATGGGGCTTCAGTGTAATGAAAATGGGTTTCATTAAGCCATATGGTTCAATGCAACCTACAGAGTAAAGGTTCAGAATGCCTGGCAATGCAGCCCATTCAGGGAGGTGACAAGGGGGGAGGGACAGCTGTGTTATCATGTAAGGTGTAGGGGGGCGTCGTGAGGAGACTTCCTTCCGCTACAAGCTGAAAGGAGTAGTGACAGCAGCATTACTACTTCTGTCAGCTTAGCGCTGGAAGAGAGAAGTTTAATCTGGAGAGAAGGAGAGAGCTGGTAGGAGGTGTGGGCTGTGCGGTCTCTCCCCTCCAGCTCCTCTCTCCTACTACTGCAGCGTTCCTGAATTGGACTTTCAGATCAGGACTATGCAGGGCTTACTTACCTACCCCCATCTCCTCCCAGCAAAAAATGTGGGTAGGAGTAAGCAAACCCTATAAATTCCCGATCTGACAGCAATGATGTCTGCGAGCTGCAATCTCATACTCCTGGAGCTGCGGCATCTCTATCCACTGGCTGCCTGTCAAACATGTTAAAGTCAAAAGTCAGCTTCCCTTAGACCACTTTCACACTGAGGCGCTTTTCAGGTGCTTTCACGCTAAAAACAGCGCCTAAAAAGCTCACGAAAACGTATTTCTATTAAAATCAATGAACGCTTTCTTACTGAGGCAGTGTGCTGGCAGGGCTGTGAAAAACTCTCCTCCCCATTGAAATTAATTGAAAGCTCTTCAAAAGCGCCTGAAAAGCTCTTCAAAAGCGCTCAGTGTTTTTACTGGCAGTTTAGAAGCGCTTCAGTGTGAAAGTAGCCTAAGGCTCCTCCTCAACTCTGACATGTCAAAATGAGGAGGAGCCTGGGAAGAAGGACATCCCAAAACCATCTGCCGCACTGTATCTGAGGTCTGTGTGCTGGTTAGAGGGGGAATTTATCTGGGTATACAATTGAGGGAGGGAGAAGATGATTATTGCTAGGAGGGGGGTAGGATGATATGTGCTAGGAGGGGGGATTTGTGCTGGGGGATCTGGGGGGCAGCAGGGGATAAGATTTGTTCTAGGAGTGGACATTTGGGGAGGTGCTATCAGTGGCAAATTGGGGAATTTATGTTGGGAGGGCGAATGGAGGAAGAGGATTTGTGCTAGGAGGGGGGATTGGGGGGAGGGGATTGTGCTACAAGGGGATTTTTTTGGGAGGGGGGGTTGTGCTAACAGGGATGTTTGGGAGGTATTTGTGCTAGGAGGGGGGGTTTGGAGGGGTCAAAGAAATGTGAAGTGTAGAAGATTTGTGGCAAGAGGGGTGATTTGGGGGGGGGGTGTCGTGGGACTTGGCGATAGAGACGATTTGAGATGGGAGAGGGGGCGTGTGAAAATATTTGTGCTGGGGGCATTTCAGGGGGGGGTATTTGTACTGGGAGGAGGAACAAATTAGGTATAAGTGGTATGCATGCAGATTAGTGCTTAATTTTTTTTGGGGGGGGGTTGCTGACACATAATGCTCATACATCTTGGGGGGGCAGGGGTGCAGCTGATCACAGATCAGGGTAAAGAGCCAATCACAGCGAGTCCTTACCATGTTACCAGCTATGTTCAATCACAGCTGATCACAGTGTAAACAGGATTTGTCAGTTATCAGCAATCCTCTCCTCAAGCTCGTGAGGCGAGGAGAGCAGATAAGTGGCAATCCACATGGGGGATATCTACACTGATGATCAGTGTCCTGATGATCAGTGCAGCCCCAAGAGTGCCCACCAGTGCTGCCAATCAGTGCCCATCAGTGCTGACAATCAGTGCCCATCAGTGCTGCCTGTCAGTGCCGTCTTTCATTGCTGCCTATAAGTGCCCATCAGTGCAGCCTATCAGTGCCCATCAGTGCTGCCTATAAGTGCCCATCAGTGCTGCCTATAAGTGCCCATCAGTGCAGCCTATCAATGCCCATCAGTGCCGCCTATCAATGCCCATTGGTGCCGCATATCAGTGTCCATCAGTGCAGCCTAGCAATGCCCATCAGTGCAGCTTCGTCAGCGCACATTAGTGAAGGTAAATTTTATAACAGAAATTAAGAAAATCTTTTTTTTCAATATTTTTGGTAATTTTTCATTTGTTTAGCAAAAAATAAAAACCCAGAGATTAAATACACCAAAAGAAACTCTACCTGTCTCCAAAAAATTATAAAAATGTAGTTTGGGTACAATGTTGCATGACCACACAATTGTCATTCAAAGTGCAACAGCGCTGAAAGCTGGGCAGGAAGGGGGTGGAAGTGCCCAGTAGGTAAGTAAATAAGGAGTCTTTCAGACAGTCTGGGGGGAATAAAAACAGGTGGCTGAGCTGCCCAATCAAATTCTAATATTACAGCCTGACAGGGTTGTGCACATGCCATGGTTGTGGTGCTTTGCTTCATGGTCGCAGCATTTAACTTGGGCTGCAGATTTTGACAAATGGCACCACTTATCCAACTCACCTATTGTGATCAATGTGGCTGGACAACAACTGAAAGCATGACGCTTGGCTTGTGTGAAAGGGCACTAATGGGTAAGTCAGATTGTTAATGTCCCAGATGGGCTTTCCATTCAATAGAGACTAGAGCAGTGGTCATCAACCCTGTCCTCAGGACCCACTAACAGGCCAGGTTTGCAAGATAACTGAAATACATCACAAGTGATATTATTTGCTGCTCAGTGATTGCAGTATTCTAGTCTGCATCTCCCAGTGTTGCCAACCGCCAGTATTTTTACTGGCAGCCAGTAAAAAATGGGCACTTTTCTCCTGCCAGTAAATGCCAGTGAAAGAAAAAGGTTGCCAGTAAAAAATATGGCTGTGACGCTTGGCCAAGACCATCCGAGTGCCTGCTACAGTGTGTACGGACTGTACCGGCAGCGTGTCATGTGAAGTCATGGTGCAAGGGAACGGAGCAGCCGGCGCCTCATGTGAAGGTCTACGGAACAGGAGGAAGGCAAGCTGGGAGTGGACTGAAGGGAACACCTGGCATGGAGAGAGAGGATCACTGTGACTCAGGAGGGGACATGTCATGTTGGTGAGGTGCCATCATCATCTGTGCTGCTGCACACTGCTGTCATTGTCACTGTGAGAGTCAATTGCATGTGTGTGTGCCGCCCATTCTAATGTATTGCCCTCTCGATTCCTGTCCCTGAGCTACTTATTTACTATATCGAAAATAAAATAAGTAATATGTTTTTGCCTTAATATCTACCTCAAATCACTTTGCTAATTGCATATTGTACTTGTTTGTAGCCTAAATACTGAAATTTGCACTTAAAACTGTCATTTTGTAACTTTTAAATATGCCAGTAAAAACATGACTGTGTCAGTAAATTTTGGGTGTTAGTAAATTTCAATCTGGTAGGTTTGCAACACTGGCATCTCCTCAAGGTAATACATAAAACCTGATACATAAAAGCTGCATAAGATACATAAAATATAACGCTCGTTAATGCATCGCACCAAGGCGGACAGAAGTGAAAAGGGGGGTGTAGGTGTTATCCATAACAACCAATCAAATTCTTACTTATATTATCTGATTCAGTTTAAGGGGAATTGTCTGAACTGGCATTGTTCGACATTTTTCCATAAGCTGTAATAAATTAGTTATTTGACTGGGACCTATATTTTTTTCTTTTTGATAATTTTTTATTTTTTTTCAAAAAATACAGAAAAATAATATAAAAACAAAAGAACAAAAACTGCGGTGTTACCTCATCACAATATCAGTATAAATAACATGTAACCATTGAAGATAAGTATCCAATATATATAATCATCCCATAACACAAAGTTCAGTCATCAAGGTTACATTAATGCTGGCAAAGAGAAAACATTCATTATAATCAATAGAGAAGATATTATAGATTTTTTTGATCTAAGCGTAGATGAAATGTCTTCTAAACCAAGAGTTAGTTTTAATTTCAGAGTATACCAAGAATATGTTTCTACAAAAATAAAAATAAAAGAAACTAAAAATAAACTAAAGACATTTAAGTAGAGAATCCTAGTGTCTTAAGCCTAGTACAGAAGATCAAAATATCGAACAAAAAATTGCGCTTTCAAAACGATCATATGATCAGATGATTGTTAGTACACAGCTTTTGCCCAGAATTATCCGAAGGGACAAACACGAAAATCTTTCTCGTTCGAAACCAGATAGTCTGATCAGTACAGTTTTAGTACAAAAAAAAAAATTTTTTATTCTGTCATATGAGAATTTTCGTACTTTAGTAACCTATTTGTTTTCAATATAGAGACTAGCATGCAAAAAAAAGGGGGGGCGATCATTCGTCTGATAATCTCATGCTATGTACTAGGCTTTAACTCCTAGGACGTGAAACAGTAAGGTTATAGGGGATTTACTTTTCATCTGCACAAAGAGT
Organism: Lithobates sylvaticus; assembly: GCA_028564925.1. Taxonomy (NCBI): domain Eukaryota; kingdom Metazoa; phylum Chordata; class Amphibia; order Anura; family Ranidae; genus Lithobates; species Lithobates sylvaticus. Next base: position 85,166,975 of record CM053036.1, on the reverse strand, counting down.
TGAAAAGGTTGTTTATTTTTTTGGAAAAATTTTAATGTTTTATCTTAAGTTCTCATCCAGAATGCTCAAAAGGACAATAAATAATAAAAAGAAAAGAAAATACAAAACAACAACAAAAAATGTTATACAGATAAAGGGTCACATAAAAAGTCTGTGTGAAGGAAGGTTGATTGGCCAATTAGTAAAGACCTGAAAACAATCTGACTAGAACTGCTGAGCATTGTTGCAGAGGCAGCATGGTAGTGTGAGGTAAGAAATGGAGGGAATGTGAAGCCCTTTCATATTCACAGCCTTTATTTGGCTTTATGACTGCCCGGGGCAAGTTTTCAGCTGTTCCCTGTGTTTCAGGTAATTGTGAATTAGCTTTCATTGTCCTGAATTTCACAGTATCTGTGCAGAAGACATCTCTTTTTTTTTTTTTTTCCTCAAAGTCTAACACTTTTTTAAAAGCCACCGTGTCAACGCTCTGCCTGACTTACACCTGCTGAGAAAGGATTAATGGTAAAATATATTTTACAAGGGGCAAAATCCACCCTGCATTTGACTACCTCAAAAAACCTTTAAAGTCTGCTTTTACAAGAATATTCTATGACCTGTGAAGTGAAAGAACATTGTTCGAATATACAAGAAAGAAGAAATTCTTGTTCGCACAAGACAGTGTCCGTCTGTCAGGTGTTGTTCAGTCCTCAGAGGGACTAAGGAGAATATACGTTTAACGCATTGTCTTTCTCATTCAAATGTTAAAGGAGAGGTTTCATGGGAAGGCAGTGGAGATCAAACCTATTAAGCATTTTTTTTTACCTGTTACTACCCATAAGCCTTTTTAGTTCTGTTATGCTAGACTACAGAGGCCTGTAAACATAAGATGGGCCATGGTGTATGATTTGTGGTAGGCAGACATCCTCAGAAGTTAGGGGTATGGATCACTGAATCTGCTCAAGTTTAGTTTGCGAACATTTTAGTAAATCTTGTTCAAAGTTTACCAACACAGTGAACCCCATTGTCTATGTGGAATAAATATTGTTATTCATTTCTATTTGTAGGGCTATGGGAAGCTTGGCATTGTCATGAGAGACATGTACTAATGCTAAAAATAAAATAAATAAATACAAAGCACAATATATCCCCCTATACAGAATTGTCATCACTCTAGAACAACAACAACAAACATTGATGGTTGACTTATGTGAGCCAACGCTTTTGTTGTGAGGGTGATACACAAACTTTGTCCCCCCAGCTGTTGTGGAGCTACAAATCCTGTCATGCCGCCGCCTCTGAAGTCATGTTTGCGGCTGTCAGAGTCATGCAATGCCTCATGTTACTTGTAGTTCTGCAACAGCTTGAGGGCTGAGGTTTGCCCAACTTTGCTTTAGATTATTGGCTGTTAAAGCGGTAGTAAACCGGCTTTTTTTTTTTTCTACACCTGTAAGGCTGAAGGCATAATGAGCTAGTATGCACCGCATACTAGCTCATTATGAAATACTTACTTCGAACGAGACTTCGGTATCTCACCCTGTCCACGCCGAGGGAGCTGACATTTTCCCTCGGCGTGTCTTCCGGGTATCGCGGGTCTGGCGCTGTGAGTGGCTGGAGCTGTGATGTGGGACTTCAGACTTTCAGCCGAGAATCCCCGGAGAGCATGCGCCGCTGAAGTCAGCGGCTCATTGCAGGGGAAAGATCTCCTAAACTGTACAGGTTTAGGAGGTATTCTTTTTATCTACAGGTAAGCCTTATTTTATTTTATAAACTGCTCTGTATTTTTGGCACTGAACCTGCAAAGTTTTTGCCAAAAACTTCACAATGTCCAGATCCAGAGAGCACCAGTGTTTAGCTGTAAATCCTTGACAGAAGTCAACCCGAACCTTACCTAGTTATGAATGGAGTAATGATGGTGGAATTACCTATTTTCAGAATTATGTGAAAATTTAAAAAAAAACTGAAGTTTCAATTCTTTTTTCTTTATTTTTTTCTTTATTTAGATGTGGGTTTTTGAGGGCATATTTAGTGTAGTTTCGTTTTTTTCATTTTGTGCTTTTTGCATTTGTGAGTTTTTTTTCTATTTTGAGTATTTGATCATTTTGTGTACTGTCACTAAACTTTTTATTTACGTTTTGTTCATTGTCTTTTTCTTTTTGTGAAAAGAAAAGTAAAGTAATGATATTAATGGGGGGGGGGGGTCATTTTTTGGCATAAGAACAAGTCCAAGATGTTTCAAAGTTGCTTCTATAAACTATCTGGAGTCATTGGTAGACAGACTGAATTAAATGTATTTTGCTAAAATCTTCTGATTTTCAAAAAACGATAACTTTAGTTTATCCCTAACCCTCAGTAAGGATGATTGAATCAGGAAAATTGCATATGTATCTCTTGTTTTATTCTTTTGAATATGTCTAATAGGGATCCATATGATCCTAGCAAAACCAAATAGCTTAGGAACTCTGGAAACCATGATTCATTAATTGTATGATTCTCTTCTGCATGACTGGATCTAGGGGGGTGCTGGGGTTGGATTTGCCTTCCCAGATTTAATTCATGGCCACCCAGGACCTGTGACATCAGTGAGTGGCACTGCACAGTCTCAGCAATGCAAATATGCCATGGCTTCCACAACTCATCATTTGTTTCCATGTAGGGGGCCGACCAGGACGCATACGCAGTAAGTTATTTGTTGCAATGGTGCTGGTAGCTGGCTTGCCTGCACCATGGAAATGGATGACATTGATCCAGGGCAAGGATTCAGAATAGTACAAAAGTCTTGCTTGTCCAGACCTGCTCCGCCTCCTGCTCTCTGCCAAGATACCACAGCTGGGGTGAAGATTTCTAGGTTAGAATATTTGTGAAGGGGGAACTGAGGATCGGATGTGATGGAGAAGACTCTAATGTGATGGGGAGACTCTAATGTAATGGGGGGAATTTTAATGTGAAGGGGGAGACTGATGTGAAAAGACTTATGTGATTGGAAGACTCTCAAGTTAAAGGGTGAAAATCTGATGTGAAGGAGGCTGACTCTAATGTAATGGGGGGACTCCAACATGAAGAGGCAATGCCAAAGAGGTGACTTGCCCATGTTGTGCCAAAAAGAGGGTGACGTCATCATCCAATGAAGATGTCAGTTTCCTTCAACCCAATAAATACAGTTTGGGACAGGGGTGCTTCATGATTTTGTATAACGTTAAAAGGTATCATTATTCCTGAAGGTTGAGGAATGCTGGCCTAATACACTCCGACACAGCCTTGTAGAGACACAGGGAACTAACAATACCTGTTCATTCCTGCACAATCCATGCACTACCTAGGAGTAATGCCAGACGTTCCTTGTGGGCCATGACTCATTTGAATAGAAGGGCACTGAGTTAGCAGGGGATATTAGATCCCTGCATCTCCATCCACTGTGTGACAGGGAATTAGCGACTCACACATAGCAAGTGCCAGCAGCGCAACGTGGAGAGACAAAAAAATAGGGATAGCTAGCTGGAGAGGATGAAATGACAGTTGCCGGTATACCCCTCTGACTGAAGTGCACCCCTAGATCAGCAGCAGGGCAATTTTGTAAATATATTGAGGAGGTAAATGGATTGGATATAAACCATGTGTTTTTTTTACACTAAAAGTATACTGTTCAAGACACAAACAAGGCAAGTGTGTTTTCTACAATAAAGTTTACAATGTAGTATATCAAATTTAATTGTGAAAACAATTACGCAGAGGCAGGACATTTTGTAAGCCACTCAACTGGGCCACAATGTTGCAATTTTTATTTTTCATTTTTTAAGACCTCACAAGAGCTGTTCTGTAGCAAGGTCTACTGACTCCTTATGGCTGGAGTAGGCAACTTGGGGCCCTCCAGCTGTTGTGGAACTACATTTACCATGGGGCATTGCAAGGCTGGCAGTTACAATTACTCCCAGAGGCATGATGGGACTTGGGGTAAGCTGGTGAATATCAGACTGCTCCTTACACTCAAATCATTGGCAAATTGGCCACTTGCACCATATTTTAAAGACAGTATTGACAGGCCTAAATGGAGAGACACAAGGCAGTGAGAACAGGGCCAGATATTGAGACAGAAGGTACAGAGTTCTCTTCAGGAAAATGTAAGCTTTAACTCTTTTTGGATTTGGGTCAACTGATTTTTTGGCAAAGGGAAAGAGAAGGAGGAGAGGTGCCAGGAGGCATACATGTTGGCAGCAGTGGTAGCAACAGTGAAAGGTGTTTTGTCTTTTCTTTGTTAAATGTATATAAAATAAATGTATTGATTTTATTAATAGATAACATCTGCAGTGGGTGTTTGTTAGGTCCACTGCAAAAAAATTGAGAAACAATAAGAAATGCAAAGTATAAAAAAAGTAAATCCGTAAATGATGTTTAAAAAAAAGTTAAAAAGTAGTGATGGTGGATGGAAAAATGTTGCTGTTTTTCAACCCACCATTAACTTAAAGAAGGGGGCTGTTTTGACCAGCTAGTATAGAAGCAATTGAAGTGCCAAACTGGAGTACAGGTGCTGAGAATACAGAGGCTTTGGAGACATTTTTTTTTTTTCCAGGGAAAAACCTGGCCTGGAAAGGTTGTTACTGGAGAATGTGAATGTTGGCAACTGCTGCTTTGAAATTCATGGCTTCACTCTGTGGAGGACAGGCAGCTTATGGCCAAAGGATACTTAATTTTTGCTGCTGCCTGCTTTTTCCCTCTTGTTCCTGAAGAAAGACTCACAGAAAAAGGCCAAAGAGGATTGAAGGGGGGATTGAAGTGAGTCTCTCACCAAATGTGTCAGCCCCACAAAATCCTATTGGGTCAACCTTGTAGCATTCCCAGCTGCAGATATTTTTACACAATATTCATTGTCACCCCTACAACGTTGGATTAAAAGAACACTCTTCCTGCTGTACTGTATTTTTCAGACAAATGTTTCCTTGTTTAATGGTCTTCCAATGCAGTTCTCGGGTCCCCGTGCCTTTTATTGACAATCGTTTGCCTATTAGCCTTGCAAATGGACAAAATTTTATTTCAAGATTGCCCTCTCCCCACCATTGACTTCATGGGATAGTGTTCTAGTGTTGTATGCACTTTCTACACATAAGTGAAACAGCTTCAAATCTACTTATTTATTTTAGGTAACTATCAGCATGTCTTTGAAGTGAGGAGCCCCCCACAGACACAGGGAGAACATGCAAACTTTAGGCAGGTAGCATCGTGGCTAGGACTTGAACCAGCAACACTATTGCTGCTAGGCAGAAGTGCTAACCACTTAGCCATTGTGCTGCCCATGTCACTGGTTTCTCCTGCGGACCTCCAGCAAGACAGCGAGAGGAACCAGTTAGAACCTCCAGGAAGAGAGGAACCAGGAGGAACAAGTTAGAGAAGATTGGCACTCCTAGAAGTGCCAGTCTCCCGCTGGTATTTGGAGGACCGTGTGTCACAAACAGAGTGAAATTTGACAGTGTGGGTGGCAGGATAGGTAAATATATACGTATTCATTTTACGTGGCATGCTTTGCTGAAAAATGTTACTGTAATGACAGGATTACTTTAGGTCCAGAGCTGTGCAGCCTCTCCGAAGCTCTAGGTCTGTGTAAATGTTTTCATTATAATATGGCTCTAAAGCAGGTAGTAATTTAGAAATGGATTTATATTTATTAACAAAGGCTGAGAATAAGCTTAGCAGTATATTAGGTAATATTAGGTCAGCTACAGTAAACCGAATTTCAACACTAGAGCTGAATGCATTCCCAAAACTCAGCGCCGCTGTTCTTTTAGATGGAAAAAAAAGTTCACTATTTTTAATAACATGTTTTGAGGTTAAGATCAAACAGAGGGTGTTGAAAGAAATGAAGTGGAAATGTTTGTAGAGGTGGCTATACTATTCTCCTGCTCATTTTCTCTAAAATCCTCAAGTGCTCAAACTCTATTTTATTTATGTAACATCTGACCAGATCTGATGCCAACTATCCCAGGTGTTAAAATTATTTTAGACTGCCCTGAAAAAAAAAGGTCTGTGTCTGTTATATTCAGAATAGAAATGGCTCCAAGTTGGTACAGACGCTCAATGATACCAACAGAGGTTCTGCATTCTTTTGCTTCTTAAAACGGGCTGGGTGCCAGGAGGATAAAATGCCACAGTACTTTGCCTCTGCTTTCCTTGATTAAGTTCAGTATTGTCATAAACACCTGGTTTTATACAGGGATAGCACATATTCTTATAAACAATGGATACATTTTATCAAAAACGTAATAACGAGTAAACTGGAATTTGACTGAAAAAAAATTGTTGACTGAAGACTCCCAACTTCTAGAAAGACACCTGCGTACCACACTATTGTATAATTAAAGAGTCCACTGCCAGGCTCTGCTTTTAATATGCCCATATTTGGTTAAAGCTATGCCTATTTTGTCAGGATTTGCTACTTCCAGTGACTGCCCTGGCAAAATATGGCAGCTATAATAATTCCGTAAAATATACATTCTGGTGGAGGAGAGCTAGATGTGAATTGCCCTCACCAGTATTTGGTATAGTGATGGCCTTGTGGTTACTAACACAGGAGCTTGAAAATAAATGTAGTAGTAGCAGCTAAAAACATTTGTCTTGTTTTCTCGTTTACTAGTCAAGGCAGTGATTGACTAATTTCCTGAAAAAATGATGTATGGATATGATTCTATAGGTAGGCTGAATCAGGACAATGGCTTTCAACGTTCTAAGTGCCAGGCCTTGAAATGACTCTCAGCTTCATCTACCATTTGAAATTTTATCCCATAATCAATAAGTGAATAAAGTGACAAACAAATCTCATTAATACATATTATATTCCAGTATGTATTCTTAAAAGAGATGTACTTAGGTGGATGCAGCATCGTTTTGGTGCTGCATCTGTCCCTTGGTGCCTCAGTAAGCAGAGAGCTGCTGGCTGTCAGTCAGCAGCTCTCTGCACTGCCCCCCCCCCGGACACACTGGAGCGCTGGGCTGTGGAGGGGGTGGGAGCGACCGCCTCAGGCTCTCAGTAGCTTGCTGAGAGGCTGAGCCTGGTGTGGTCCAGGCATGTGGGCGGGTCCCGACTAAATTGTCACAATCTTGCCCGAGCCTCTACCAGCTCTGTGATGTCAGCCGACAGCAAATTTCAGACCGCTGTCTGCTGAAAACGGCTCACAGGTGTGCAGAATGAACTGCACTCCTGTGATCCACAGGAGAAGTACAGCCAAACGAGCTTTAGCTGTACTTCTCCTTTAACTCAAAAGAGTTCCTTCTTTTGCTCTCCGCTTACTAAAAATCTCATGTTAGAGGGTGGCTATGTTCCTTCTCCATGGTCCCACTGTACGTAGGAACATAGCCACCCTCTCTTGGTTTCTTCCAAGATGGACTAGGAATTATGGGATTGGTAGTATGCATAGAAAAGTGCACATGACCACAACAAACGTGCACTGCTTATTCTGAACAAGCAAGAATAAGAGGATAAGTAGAGGTTTAGGAGCTCACAGAGGATGCTGCATGGAGGCAAAAAAACACAGTAATGCCACATACACACGAGCGGAATTTCCGCCAGAAAAATCTTGGATGTTTTTTTCCAACGGAATTCCATTCAAGCTTGGCTTGCATACACACGGTCACACAAAAGTTTGCTGAACTTTCGAGCATCAAGAACGAGGTGACGTACAACACTACGACAAGCCGAGAAAATTAAGTTCAATGCTTCCGAGCATGTGTCGAATTGTTTCCGAGCATGCGTAGGAATTTTGCGCGTCGGAATTGGTACAGACGATCGGAATTCCGCCAGCAAAAGTCTAATGGAGCATACACACGTCGCATTTTCGGACCAAAAGCTCTCATCAGACTTTCCGTTCGTGTGTACAGGGCATAAGAAACAATTTCATTAAAAATCTGTTACAGGGTCATTAAGTGGTGGATATGTATGAATTCATTTTGGAGAATAAGGATATCATTTAGTATCATTTTAAAATGAAAAAATAAATAAATAAATAAATTAAATAAAAAAAAAAAAAAAAAGAAACAATTTCATTAAAAATCTGTTACAGGGTCATTAAGTGGTGGATATGTATGAATTCATTTTGGAGAATAAGGATATAATTTAGTATCATTTTAAACCCTTCTGATGACGTCACTTAATGACGAAACAGGTAAGGCGGGACCCTACGCATGATGCAAGCACGACGGATGGCCCAGTCTTTATGATTGTATATACAAAGTGCTTATTTCTTGAACTACACGTGAGTGTGCCTTTTTAATAAAAGTTACCATTGATTTTAGTACATACTGTACCATGGTACACTTTATACTTTTCTTAGGTGTATCACATTAGCATTGGAGGTGGATGTGTGCTTGATTGCTGGCAACTGGAACTCTGCATGGTGATTCTTAGGGCACTGGCTTTTCAATCCCTGCTGGAGTCTCCCATCGGAAGTGGTTATAGCTCCTCTAGATTGATGTTTTTTATCTGATATCTACCTAGCAAGTTTGACCTCTCTATAATTTGAGGGTCCACTCCTTTTGATAAGGGGAATTGCTTGATCTGAGTCTGCTGCTGGGATACCTTTTCTTCCAGCTTTCTCCAAAGAACTTTTTTCTATATTCTGTCATACAGACTTATATCAATCGCTACATGTTATCATTATATATGGTTCATTTGTAATCAATAAATGTGATGATAGCTGCTGATTTATGTATTTTATGCAAGTATTAGCGTAGATTGTTTTTATGTTTTAGATCAGTTTAATTAAAAAACGAGTAGCCTAGGGATGTTTGCCACCTTGCCAGTCCTCCACAGCTGTGTGCCATGTATCAACAGAAGGACACCTAAATTCCCATATGTGTATCAGCAGACACCTAACCTGCCAGAAACTGAAATGATATCAAACCCACTACCACAATGATTCAATTGCATGGAAAGTATAATAAATAAAATAAAAAAGGTTATAATAAAACCATAATAAAGCATTGTGTGCACAACATAAGCCTCCAGCCAACATTGTCATGCATTACCCAAGCTTTCAAGAACAGACTTGGTTCAGCAGCGACTGACCAAATGTTGATCCATGTGTGGCAACCGCAGTTGAAGTCGATCTATTGATCCACTTGTGTTCAACTGCCCTGTCGCATAAAAGCTGATCGATGCAGCTCTGATCTGTGTATTCTGATAGGGGTGGAGTCTCCTCACTGTCAGAATACAATGGCACAGCAGGGAGGATTCCCCCGTCTACTTCGAATGTGTGGCTGGGGGAATCAATTCCATTTTTTTTTGTTCAGCCCATTGGCTGAGCGAAAAGAAATGAACCATGTATGACCAGCTTTAGTTACATTTCATTTTTTTTTTAATATGTGAAAGCATTCACTGAGATATTTAAAGTGTCACTGGTAAGTGGTAAATTAAGTTTATGTAGTCATGTACATCTCTAATCCAGCAGTGATACTGGAAAAGGGACTATTTCCTTAAACTCTTTACTAAGTTAAAAATGAATTTACACTAAATTACATAACAAGACATGGCTACTTCAAAGCGCGTCGCATAACACATTAGGTTCCAGAATAATTGATGCATGCCAGATGTTTGTGATACTGAGATGTATCTGTTACCATTTTTCTTGGCAGCACTTCTCTCCTCTGTAGAGTCCCCGAGTCTCCTGTGCGATTCATCTTGTTATATCAAGAAACCAGCAGAGTCAAAACTATCAGCTGTGATGGTTCATAGTCATTTCAACACCTACTATTTCATTACAATTTATTCTTAATTTCAAGGTGTTATGCACTTTATTTCTGTGAGTGCACAGCTTCTATTTGGGTGGCCTGTTCATACAGCATTGCTGAGCAATTCCCTGTGTGTTATGGGAATATATATATATATATTTTATGTATTTTATTTTGACTGCAAGCACTAGTATACCTGCCAACTTGAATACTTTTTATAATGACAAACGTAGAACCACAATGAAAGATTTAAATGTTATGTTGCATGTTGGAAAAAAAATCTAATTTATCCTCAGTACCCATGTCACCAAATAGTTCAGTAAGTGCTAACTATAAGAGCCCAGGCTTGCCTATTTTTGTACCACTGAGAGTTAAAGCGTATCTAAAGCCAACACTTTTAATTTTCGTTTTTCGTGTTGTCTATGTCCCTGCTGGTGATCATTGCTACAGAAATTGAAAGTGAGGAAAATTCCAAACTTTTGAGTTGTTATCAGAACATCAAAAGAGGTAAAATATTTCAATATTTCAAAATGTATTCCAGTGACAACTATCTGAGAATTTCTCGTTCTTAAATGAGACTCTAACTTCACATTGTATCTCTGAGACAGGAAGTGAAAATAATTCTACCAATACGACACAAAAAAAAAACTATTTAAACTATTCTATTAATTATATTCAAAACAAAAAAAGTTTTGGCCTTAGATAAACTTTAATACAAAGAAATATGTTTATGGATACCATTGGTGGTGCTTTTGGTTTGCTATGGGACAGACAAAATGTGATCAAGCACCCCTATAGCACTTGAAATTGGGCACCATTTCAGAATTCTGTCTGCATGGATCCACTCATGATAATACAGCAGCTCACCTCTTGTTGTAATTTAAACGGGTTGGGAGGGCTTAGGGATGATTTAAGATGTTAAGTGTTACTGGTTAAGGCAGTGGTAAGGTTATGTTTTAGAGAGACGTATGGCCCCATTTATAAAGCAGCAGTAAAGTCATACTACAGGTATACCATTGCTTTAAAAACATCCCATTTATAAAGCATAGCAATGTGGTTTATAAATATGCATTATGCTCTATTTGCTTTGGGACTTTGAAGAAAGCGAACCACCAATCATTCCAATGAATGGAAAAAAAAACTTAGTCCCAAGAAATAAGAGATGTAGTAGAAGTAGAGTTCTGGATGTAAGGGGCCCTGCAGAAAGAGGTACAGGAGAGACAGTACATTACATACTCCTGACCACTGCACTCTGCATGTTATGTTGTGTGTAACATAGTTCTGATAAATGTATTTAAACTGTTCTGTTCATTACATACCTGTTTATTACATATGCTCATTGTCTCAGCTATTATTGGATACCAGTTGTCCCCAAACACTAACTATTTTAGATCTTTAAAGTGGAATTAAACTCTGCTACCTTTGTTTTAAAAGAGCCCCAGTAGGTTTATGCCATAATGTGCTAGTATGCATAGCATATTAGCACACTATGGCAGACTTACTTGTCAAACAAACCCCTCTAGTGTCACGTCCTAAATAACATCTTTAAATAGAAAAACAGCAGAACGGCAAAAATTTACTTTCTAGGCATCAATTATAAAAAAGTATGTCCCAGAGGTGTTCTATTGGATTTATGTCAGGTGAGCGTGGGGGCCATTCAATGGTATCAATTCCTTCATCCTCCAGGAACTGGCTGAATACTCTCGCCACATGAGGCTGGGCATTGTCGTACACCAGGAGGAATTTAGGACCCACTGCACCAGCGTAGGGTCTGACAATGGGTCCAAGGCTTTCATCCCGATACCTAAGGGCAGTCAGGGTGCCATTGTCTAGTCTGTGGAGGTCTGTGCGTCCCTTCATGGACATACCTCCCCAGACCATCACTGACCCACCACCAAACCGGTCATGCTGAACAATGTTACAGGCAGCAAAACCTTCTCCATGGCTTCTCCAGACCCTTTTACGTCTGTCACATGTGGTTCGGGTAAACCTGCTCTTATCTGTGAAAAGCACAGAGGGCCAGTGGCAGACCTGCCAATTCTGGTATCAAATTGTAAATGCCAATCGAGCTACACAATGCCAGACAGTGAGCACAGGGCCCTCAGGCCACCCTCATGAAGTCTGTTTCTGATTGTTTAGTCAGAGACATTCAGACCAGTGGCCTGCTGGAGGTCATTTTGTAGGGCTCTGGCAGTGCTCATCCTGTTCCTCCTTGTACAAAAGAGCAGATACTGGTCCTGCAGGTGGGTTAAGGACCTTCTACGGGCCTTTCCAGCTCTCCAATAGTAACTGCCTGTCTGGAATCTCCTCCATGCTCTTGAGACTGTGCTGGCTGGGAGACACTGCAAACCTTCTGGTATTGGCACGTATTGATCCTGGAGGAGTTGGACTGCCTGTGCAACCTCTATAGGGTCCAGGTATCGCCTCATGCTACCAGTAGTGACACTGACCCTAGCCAAATGCAAAGCTAGTGAAAAACAGTCAGAACAGTTAAGTAGGAAAAAAATGTCAGTGGCTTCCACCTGTAAAACCATTCCTGTTTTGGAGGTCTTCTCATTGTTGCCCATCTAGTGCACCTTTTGTTAATTTCATTAACACCAAAGCAGCTGAAACTGATTAACAACCCCCTCTGCTACTTAACTGACCAGATCAATATCCCAGGATTTGAATTGACTTGATGCTATACTCTGATTAAAAAGTGTTCTTTTTTTTTTTTTTCAGCAGTGAATATTATATTTAGTATTTTGTGTTATTTACTCTATAACATTTTTTTCTTTTTCTGCAATTTCTTATTATGGTATGTCTGCTTTTATTATAAGATGGGATTTAGGACCAGAAACCTAGTTCCCCACTTTTACACCCAGCACTGGCACAGCACCAGCAAAAGAAATGTCTGGAGCCATCCCTGATTATAATGTACATATATTTTGTCTTATCTGTGCAATAAACTGACCAATAGGACATACAGAAAACAGTTTGGATAGCTCTATACATTATCTTTGGATGAGGAGTTAAAGGCTAAGTTAAATTTTTGCATAAAAAATAAAAAATGTCATAAATGTAGGTCTTTTATATTATTCATGCACCCTATCTGAACTACTCCAAATTCTTACATCCTGGCTTATTTCCAGGCCACACCAGTAGTTGGAGATTTACCCCCAGAATCAAAGTGTTGATTGAACACTAGGGAGCAGGTAGAGAGTCAATGCCTGTTGGTTATTAGGGAAGGAGTGGCATCCTAAATACCATGTAAGGGGACTATCTGTTAAACAGAAAGACCAATCTCCCCAAAAATGTTTGTTGGCACATTTAAAAGCTGATTTGTGCTTCTATGCACCCTTATTGAGCTGGCCAGTTACAGGAAAGAGGTACACTTGGGAGAGGTAAATAAGTTCCCTATATGGCTGGCAGAGCATAGAGAGTTAGTTCCCATATTATCTCTAGGACTTTTAAAAAGCTGCCAGCTATGTGCAGTTTATAAACAGCGCCATGTACCATAAACCGTGTCTGAGGAGGAGACAATATGCCAACATCCACAACAGCCTCCCAGTTAATAAATAAGTACTGATTCCCAACATTATGTCAAGTGACTGTCGTAAATGACTGAGTTATGGACATACCAAACTAAGGGCTGTTTATAAAGCTTCTGTGAAGGACATTTACCCTGTCTGGAAGTTAGACAAATTCTCCTTTGATATAACTCTATGCAGGTAAGTGCTGCTCTGTCACACATTTCACTGAGCCTGCCGTCTGAACTACAGAAGTGCTGCCAGGTGGAGTTTTAGGAGGCAGAGTCAGTACAGGAAATGCTGCTTGTAGGCAGCAAGGTACCATGGGATATGTAGTCCTTAAAAAAGGAAAGAAACTAAAGTAGGAGAAACTGCAATGCATGCAGGGAATCCAGGAAGTTGTGGAAGAAAATGGCAGAACTCACAACATGAAAAGAGATTTTTCAAGTGAGCTTATATTGGATTGTCAAATATAACTGTCTCTTGTCAAACAGATGTAGCACTAACCCCCGAAGGAGCTGCTGGTTTTATTTGGGCTTACCGTTACCTCACCTGTTGTAGCTCCATCTTGGGGATCCCGTGGAAAGTAACCCAGAGAAAAGGTTGAGACTGACACTGAATCCTCTTTTAGGTTATTTATTCAGAAAATAGAACACAGTCTCTTGATAAAGGGTAGAGGGTTAGGGGTGAGTTCAGGTACTTAGATTGCAGGGTGAAGATATTAAACGAATCCAGAGAAATTAACTGTTTCACAATCTGGATTCCTGTAGTCCCCCAGATAGGTCTCTCTCACTAGGCCTAGCAGCCGGTAGGATGCTCGGTAAAGTCTCTGCCACAGACTTGATAGGTTACACTTTAGCGTCACTGAGGTATTAGATGAACTTTAAAGAACTGTCATACGGTACCAGGTTCTCTCAGCCGATCCGGTGATACCATATGAGGGATGATCCAGGTCGCGTCCTTCAACTAAGCCTCCAGGCTCCTTCAGAGAAGCTAGCCTTGGGCATGGCCTTCTCCTGAAAGGGTCCTCCCCTGGGGTTCTTCAGTTGCTGGGCCTCTCCATTCCGATGAGACGGCACCGGACCTTCCTTGGATCAGTATGCTCCGAAAGTCACTCGGACCTACCCCTGTAGCTACATTGCCTTGGGCCAGCAAGCCCTGAGACACATGATGCATGGTTCCGCACCCCAGGCCAGGAGGCCCATGAGGCTGGGTCAGGAGGACCACCAGAACCACGCGGACAGGAAAATACTTTTTTTGTTCACATGGTGTTGGTACCTTTAATACCCCCCCCCCCCCCCCAGAATGCACAGTGGTATTTAATGCATCCAGCCAGACTGCTTTCTACTCTTGCTGGCGGTGACAGCGACACCTACGGTCAAGTAGAACTCAGTGCAACCCAGCTGGACTGGTACTGAAACCAGAAATTTAGAAGAATTATCCTGAATCCCAACTGTGGCTTCAGGCAACTTAATTTTCAAAAACAATAGCGCCTGCTCGTCAGGATGCATTAAGGTGAAAAAACACAAAGGTTTACAACCCCTTTATTTTAAAAGGTATCTACATTGTCCCCTTTCCACTTTATCAAGTATTATATTATTTTAAAGTAAAAAGAAACACTAATGTGTAATTTTCCTAAACTGATAAGCTTCATATGTAATGTCTCACAGTACAACTCGTCACTCACCAATGCAAACACACATACACTTACAACTGGTAGCTAGATGATCAGGATACTACATTTTCTAAATGAGTTTATGTTTTCCAACTGGTCTTCTATGCTTCAGTTCCAGACTACAAAAGAATGAGTTCCAGGTCACTCAGGGGTTATGCCTTGCAATTCAGAGGCAATTGATCTTTGTAAAACTTGTTACTTTTCCCTTAATTATTGTAGTGAGAACCTCGTACCTAACTACAATAAAACTTCATGTAAATGTCTGGCACAAAAGAGAAACATTTTGAAGTTGATACCATTTTATAACTAAAGGAAAAGATCATACAAGAATTTAAATAGGGGAAAAATGCAACAATACAAAAAGAAACTGATAGAAGTATAGAGATCATCTTAGAGAAATAAAAAAGTTACACGTTATGAAAAAGAAACATTATTCTCTCAGCATATATTTTTATATCTTGAATATGGTGATACAGTCACAAATTCAACACTATCTATCTAATCTATCTGTCATTTATACTGCCAATTTACAATTCTTCAATAATTGATAATTTATCAAAGAAACGATAAGTGATTAGGATTACAGCACAATATGTGGGTTTCAAGTTAGAAGTATCAAAAACTTTTTGAACCTAAGTCAAGGTATGAATTTTGGGCATTGAGCTGCATTTACACCTGAGCGTGACTGTTTACCACTGATTTCGGAGCAAACTTTTCTCTGTATTTTTTCCAGTGTATTCAGGTTTCAGCATTTCCAGTGTATTTAGGCTTCAGCAAAGCTAGTTACACAGAGGAGATTGCTTAAGCCCCAAAATTGTCAGGTGTATTTCATGTGCTATGGTGACAAAAACACCACACTCTGAGTATAGCTCGTGTCCCTTTTGAGTTTCCGGCATCCACTAATGACACTTATGTGAAGAGCACAATTTAAAATAAAAGCATACAAATTAAAGTGACACCAAACAATCCCCCCGCCCAAAAAAAAAAAAAATAAACTGTACACATGCACTACTTAATAAACTTATGATCTATTTTGCATAAATACTTTTTTTTTTTATTCCTCCTTGTAATGTCTTTTGTGAGCTCCTAAACTTCTCATTCAACCCCCCACCCGCTTTAACTTATGTTTGAAACAAGCAAGTGCACATTAGTTGTGGTTCATGTGAACTGCTCTATGCACACTACAGACTCCATAGTCCATAGTCCATCTAAGGAGCTAGCAAGAATGGGTGGGTACATTCCTACATGCAGTGGGACCATGGAGAACAAACATAACTACCCTCTAGTAATAAGTCAGACTACAGTAGAAAGAAAAAATAATTTCGAGTTTTATAGGAGCAATAGAGGGTACTCTTTAAATTAAGAATATATACTTGAATAGACTATATCTTTTCATAACTAGAGTTTAGTGTCACTTTGAATTAAAGTAGATTTAAACTCTAATTGGATGACATTTCCATATTTTAATACTGATTTTACCTTTTTTAATTATTTACATTGTACATTTAAGTGCTGCTTTTCTCCTTCAGCCTTTTAGGAGGGAGAGGGAGTGAAGAGGAACATAGTTCCTCTATGGTTTCTTGGGCCACAGGGTCAGCTATCCGATTGGATGCTACCATTGGGTTTCTGGCTGCAGTAAGACCAGGCCACATTTGGCTCCTCAAGACAGACGCTGTTGGCACACCTTCTATTACTGATTCCTTGCTGTTACATCTGGGACTGCTGCTGGTCAGTTGCCTTCCTGTCAGACTAGTTATGCATTGCAGAACATCACTTACAATATATTCTTGTTTCTCTGCATTTGAACTCTGAATGTTTTTTGCTGCCACACCATGCAGCACCAACCCACACTGGGACCGCTGAGCAGGCACAGCCTGCACTGAGGAGGGTTTCAGTTGGAGGATTTCTAGCATAGTTTAGTTCAGGAACATTATCAAAAATGGGTTTGTGTAATTTTTTCTAAAATTATACTTTTCCTTTAACCACGTCAGCCCCGGAAGGATTTGCCCCCTTAAAGCGGTTGTGCACACATTTCATTTAGTAAATCTCTTTGCCTTCCAAATCAGGCAAAGAGTACTAAATGAAATGTGTTTTTTTTTTTTTTTTCCACTTACCTTGTAATCGCTGACGTCCTTTCCTCTGTCCCTTTGGCGGTGGGCGGGGTCTCTGCATCGATCATCGTCACACTGCACTGTCTACTGGGATCTGGTGTCATTGATCCCAGGAGTCAGTGCGGACATCTTCTGAAATCTCGCGAGATTTCGGGCACATCTTCCGAAATCTTGCGAGATTTCAGGCACATCCTCCGAAATCTCGCGAGATTTTGGGCACATCTTCCGAAATCTCGTGAGATGTCGGCAGATGTGCCGAAATCTCGGAGAACGTGAGCTGCACTTTGCCGTTACTGCGCACGCGCGAGTTTGGCGCAGTAACGGCGGTGCATGCTGGGCCATCTGAAATGCCTGTGTGGTTTCACATGCCCACAGGCAAGCTGCCACCCAGCAAGAATACATTTTTAAAAAATATTTTATAGGACGAAAAACGCCAGCAATCAATTAAGAACATGGAACACGTGAGTCCCCCAATTTACCTCCTAATCCTATGCATTACATTCAAAAAAACAACACACAGTGCAGAACCGCCTTAATGACCAGGCCATTTTTTGTGATACGCCACTGCATCGCTTTAACTGATACTCATCATGCGATGCTGTACCCAAACAAATTGTAAGTCCTTTTTTTCACACAAATACAGCATTCTTTTGGTGGTATTTGATCACCTCTGCAGATTTTTTTTTTTGTGCTATAAACAAAAAAAAATGTAAAAATTTTTTTTGCTATAATAAATATCCCCCAATTTTCTTGTAACTTCTTCATCAGTTTAGGTTGATATATATATTCTTCTACATATTTTTGGTAAAAAAAAAAAATCGCAATAAGCGTATATTGATTAGATAGATTTATGGCATTTTTTATTATATATATTTTTTTACTAGTAATGGCAGCCATCAGCGATTTTTAGCGGGGCTGTGACATTGTGGTGGACACATCGGACACTTTTGACACTTTTTTGGGACCATTGACATTTATACAGCTATCTGTGCTATAAAAATACACCGATTTCTGTGTAAATGTCACTGGCAGGGAAGGGGTTAACACTAGGGGGTGATCAAGGGGTTAAATGTGTTCCCTCATGTGTGTTTCTAACTGTGGGGGGATGGGACTCACTGGAGGAGGAGACCGAACGCTGTTCCTAATTACTAGGAACATACAATCTGTCTCTCCTCTTCTGACAGAACCAGGATTTGTGTGTTTACACACACAGATCCCCGCTCTGGCTCTCGTGCCCACGATCATAGGTGGCCGCATGTGCCTGCTAAGGCTCCTAAAGGAGCTGACCTACCTATAGGGTGGTTTGTGCAGGGCTTCCAACCTGCAGCAGTATATGTACATGAGCCTGTCGGGAGGTGGTTAAATAATGGAAAATTGTTACCAATACTTACCTTAATTATCCTTTCCTGGCTCTGTCTCATGCCAGAAACCTTGGATCAACTCTGCCTCTTGACCTCGTATAGGACATCCCTGAATAGATAAATAAAAAGGCCACCAGTACCTGGTGCAGGTGTTCCGTAAATAGCCCGCAACAGACTAGGGAGGGTGTGTACTGGCAAATTACGGTAAGTATTGGAAACAATTTTCAGTTTTGCTGGCTTAGCCTCCTCATGCCAGCAACCTTGTGACTCAGCTAGCCAGAGTAAAACAAAACCACCAACACCAGGTGCTGCTTACAATTAATTTATTATTTGGACAAAGCAAAAGCCAACACAGAAGCTCCCATGATATTATTTGAGAGGAAGCTACATCTAGCTTGTAATGCCTGGTAAAGGTATTAGGGAAACTCCAACTGGCCGCCCCACAGACCACATCCATCGAGACCTTGGACCAGGCTGCCCAGGAGGAAGAAACCTACCAGAGCAGTGTGCCCGAATCTCTTGAGGGGGAAAAGGCCTTTCTGCAAGTAAGCTGATTGAATACACCTTACCACCCATGTTGAGCTGATCTTGGGCTGGCATGCACAACTTAGGACCCTTCAGAAATACGAAGAGAGCACTAAACATTCGGAATGATTCTGTCCTCTCCGTATACGTTGTAGAATAGTGTTTAGATCCAACTTATGCAAATCCAAACCTTTGGGCTCGATGTTGAGGGTTTAAAAAAACTGGAAGGGCCGATTGGCAATTAAAGTGGAAATTCTGAGGAACCTTAGGCAAGAAATTTGAAAAAGGCCGTAATAGCTGTAAGAAACACTGTCTTCAAAGTGAGGTAATATAATGGACTGAACAGAGACTTCAGCAACTCCCTCAGACCCAATGGAAAATCCAATATTCGAAATATTGGATGTATTGGAGGTCATATTTTAATCGCTGCTTTCACAAAACTGACCACATCGGTTCCTTGGACCAGGAAGTGTCAGTAAATGCAGACAATGCCGAAACCTGTACTTAATTGGTATTGCAGCCTAGGTCTAATTCCAGTCCTGACTGAAGAAATCCCAGCACATTCACCACCGAGGGGGACTGAAAGGAAAATATTTGTTGAACAGTCTAATCTTCCAATCTCTGCCATGCTCAGCGGTAAGTATACCTGGTCGAGATCTTCCTTGCTGAAGGGAGGGTTGACATGACCGAATCGAAAAGATTAAGACCCCTCAGTTTGCTCCTTTCAACTGCCATGCAGTCAAGGCTAGTTGGACTAGATCTGGATGAAACTGGCCGTTTTGGAGAAGCAGGTATCGGGCTTTAGGCAATCTGATTGGAGGGCCCGTTGCTAGGTGACAAAAATGGGAGAACCATGGCCTCCTCGGCCAGATTGGGGCGATTCCTCCTTCACAATCTTCAGCAATGACTTGAGAATCAGGGCCGTTGGAGGGAAGATGCATACCAGACTGAAGCCCCACTTATGGAAAAGGGCATCCTGGGCTAGCGTTTGTGATTGAAAGAAGCGGAAGAAAAACTGTGGGGTCTGACAATTGTCTGGAGTCATATGAGAATAACCTCAGGAATCCCCCACCGTGCGAAGATCTCTGATAGATACTTCGGGTTCAGTTTCCATTCCCTGTGGCTGGAGAATTTGCGGCTTAGCGACTCGTTAGGGTGTTTTGAGAGCCCGGAAGGTACGCTGCCGACAGGTCCAGCAAATAAACTTCGGCAAACTCGAAGATTTCCGTTGTGACTTGGAGAAGGCGCAGACTCCTCGCTCCCCCAGCTTCATCACATAAGAAACCACAGCCTTGTCATTCATCAGAAGTCTGACTTTCTTGCCTTGAGTGATGGGAAAGAATGCTTTTAGGGCTTCACCGCTGCACTTGGAATCCCACTCATAAAGTTGAGAGAGGGTAAGAATACTCGCTCATTTCCATCGCTGAAAGCCCTGGAGGGTCAATATCTCAGGGAGCCCTTCATTGCCCCAAATATGGGTATATTTAGTTAGGGAGGAACCCCCAATATTCTTTAAACAGATTCCCACACCTTGTATATAAGTACCAGGGTGGGTATATTACAAAAGGAAGAGCACCCCGATGCCCTCTCCAGGGCCAATAGCTGCTGGCATCCTTGGAAACCAAAAGAGACTAAGCGAAATAAAGGAGCAGTTGAGGCCTCCGATTCCCACTGTACTAGATGCTGCAGTTGAGCAGCAAGAAAATAAATCCTTGGGTTTGGAGCCTCCTTTTGGATATTGTAGGATATCTAGTTTGATACTGGGGGACTTATTTCCCCAAATCAATTTTCTAAATATCCTATTTATCTTAATAAAGTTCTTCAGAAGGATCCAAACGGGGAATTATGTAAAAATTATAAAAGTTGCGGCATCCAGACCATCTTAATTAAATTTATGCGGCCTATTACTGAAAGGGGAAGTTTACACCAAACCCTACTTTGAAGTTGAAATTTTGTCAATAATGAAGCAATATTATCCGCTACATATGATAGAGAGGATGCGGTCACAGTAACTCTCAGGTATTTTTAAGAGGAAACAATTACAAGTTGTGGGCATATTAATGGGAAATCGTTAGGGAGTGGATCCAGCGGCAGAAGCACAGACATTTCCCAATTAATAGCAAGCCCTGAGAACCTCCCAAACTCATCCATATAGCTCATAACCGCTGGCACAGAGGACCAAAGATTTGATAAAAATGAAATAACATTGTCAGCATATAATGCTACCTTTTCCTCCATATTTCCTCTTACCAGACTCGTTACGTCCAAAGCCGTCTGAAGAAGGGATGCCAATGGTTCAATGGCAATGGAAAAAAGGAGGGGTGACAAAGGGCACCAGTAAATACTTTATACAGTCCACTTCCTGTTTTCTTGTCTGGTTATGAGCGCAGGCCTATGACCTCATGCACACCTCCCCCACTCTTTTGAGAGCTTGCCAAGAAGGGAGGGGGATGAGTCATAAGAGGGACAATGAGAGCTGCAGAGCTGGAGGTGCGCTTCTGTAAAAATGGCTGCAGCCAGACTCAGTAGGAGGGAGATTTCTGCAGTATATTTGGCAAGTACAGAATCACAGTATATATAAAATAATATGCAAAGTGGTTGGAGGGAAGCTTCAGAATGGCAAAGATGTTTTTATTACAAATTATGTGAGCAGACTGCAGTCCCTCTTAAAATAGCAAAGGTATTGCACGGCAAGCTAAATATGAATTAGAGACCATGGGAAGAGCCGTGTGGCAGCCAGTGGTTCAGCCCGGGTATGATCAGATGATGGTCCAGCAGAAGCTGAATATGGGCTGTGCTGTACAGGATAACGCTTAGCCTTAGCTTATGGTGGTACCTGAGGAAAAACACCCTTTTGTGGCTTCTATGTGAATAACCCCTCCGCCAATAAGGAAGGTTATTGACAATATGCAGTACAAGATATACAGTTGCCCATACAGGAGTCCCCTACTTTTAAGCAGTTTTCAATGCCTCATCCATTGGGACTGGCAAGCTAATCCTGGGCTAGAAATATATAGGCAGGAACCAAGAAAGGAAGGAATAAGCAAGCCAAAAGAAAGACAATCCCTTGGAAGAACCCCCCCAGAACTTACTCACCCACTGCAGCAGCTCACAGGAAGGTATCAGGAAGAATCCTTCAGGCAGACTATCAAGCAAGACAGCTGGAACATGACAACCATTATTCTGCATAACTGCCAATCGTGTGAGGGAGCAGGAGAACAGCATAGAACAGAGCACTCACAGGACCAGTGGGACAGGCAGAGAACCAGGGCTGCAGTGTCCAGACCAACCCAGGCCTTTCAAACACTGTGCGTCCCCTTTCCCTGCAATGGGAAGCGGTGCTTCTCTGCACCAATCGACAGTCGGCCGGCCAGTGGCCAATCAGAAGAAGCCTGGTGACATCATCACCCTGTGCCGCTGTTGATGGAACGCAGGAGGATTGCAAAGCCGAGGAGAGAAGAGGGCCGGGACCCACAGCAAGGGATGACGTCATCGATCGGCGCCTAGCTTGCATGGAGTCTTGCCGCCTCTGTCAGCCTTGCTACAGGAACCGCATAAATATGAACAGAAAAAGTATTTCTCCTGCACTCGTGCAGGCGGTATTGATGTAAAGTGGTAGTAATTTCGAATGGTGGGTAGTATAGGAGGATCATGTGTCTCCAGCTGCCTAAACTGACCAGGGGTGGTCCGAAGAAGGCTGAGTGAAAAAAGAAGTGGAAGGCGCGTGATCTAACGCATGAATCAAAATGATATTGTTTATTCTTAAACAAAGTAGATGAGTACAAAGAAATTACTATGTATTCATAAAAACTAGGTTAAAAAATATTCATTAAGAATTAATCATGCCCATACAAGGGCAAATGCTCAATGGTAGTCTAACGCGTTTTGAGGGGTTCCCTCTTCATCAGAGCCTTGGAAAGCAAAAGAAAGTCTGTAGATATACATGGAGAGGAGTGGCTGATTGGGAGATGTAGCACACGGTCGGTGATGTATTCTCCTTTACTCTACAAGTATCCACATCACAGCACTCTTGATGAGATAAATACCAAATGTATGTGTGCATAATTAAGGTTGTAGTAGAAGGCACATGTATATAGAAAGTGTTGGGATTATGCATTGTACATTGTTATTACAAACAAGCAGTGTTGGTCATCTTACTTTAAAAAAGTAATTAGTTAAGTTACAAATTTACTTCTCCCAAAAAGTAATTGCGTTAGTAACTCAGTTACTACATTGTAAAAGTAATTAGTTACTCAGCAAAGTAACTGACTATTTTTTTAAAATATTCTATACGTGTAACTAAGGGGCGGGTCTAGTATTACTGTAACCAAAGGGCGCATTTATTATTATTGTTATATATCGTGTAACCAAGGGGCTGCTCTATTATTACTCTAACCAAGGGGCACATCTGTTGTAGCGTGTAAGCAAGGGGCGGGTCTATTATTATTATATCGTGTAAGGGGCGGATGGCTACAGAAGAGGGCGAAAGTTAAATTAATGGGCAGAGCTCGATGTATAACAATAATAATAAATGCTCGCCTTGGTTACAGTAATACTAGACCCGCCCCTTACTTACACGATAGACGCCCCTTGCAGAGTAGCACGAGCATCAGGAGCGCGCGGCATCGCCTCATACAATTACATGTTAACTGCACCTACGCGGTGTAGAGTTCACTCAGAGCTGTTTAGGTTTGGCAATTTTCGGAAGCTCCGTAGTCCTTCGTACTGCGCAAGCCCTGCGCCTGCGCAGTACAGGGGGTCCTTATCCGGCGGGGGAACTTTTTCGGCAGGACACCGGAATTACACTACTGCCATCTAGTGGCGGTAGATGTAATTGGGGTAACTAAGCGAAAGTAATGGGAACTGAGTTACCATGAGGGGAAAAGTAATCAGTTAGATTACTCGTTACCCTCTAAAGTAACTGCGTTAGGTAACTCAGTTTATTTTAACTCAGTTACTTACATCACTGCAAACAAGAGACGTATAAGTGGAGTATTAAAGTGTTGAAACATTAGAACATAAAGTCATTGAAGTATTGAAACATTAAAACATTAAAAAAACATTAAAAACCATTAAAACCATTCGAAGCTAAAAATTATTTAAAAAATATTATTTAAGGATACTTTAAAAGTATTAGAGCAGTGAACCATTAAAACTGTAAGCCATTAGCTCTACTTACTATAGTGGGTTCACTAAACACAGTTGTAGTTTGAAGTTTGAACGCAAGTGCATATATATATATATATATATATATATATATATATATATATATATATATATATATACATATATATATATATATATATATATATATATACATATACATACACATACATATACACATGCATATACATACACATACACATACACAAACATAAAGAGAATGCATATATTCCACAAGATGGAAGTCACTAGTGTGTATTCAATGGTGACAGAATTGGAAAGGTTTTTGTGTAAATGCACCTGTGTATATCAAAACACATAGACGTGCAGAGGTGTGCATAACGATTAAACCTGTGAGAGTGCCTACTGCAAATGGAGTGAGATGACAGACTGGTAAAAATGAGGGGGATCTGGATGACACCTACCTACATACCATAGAATAAATGGTTGGTTTGTTATTTGTTGTTTGTCTGTCATCTGTACCTACAGAGAAATAAATGACACAGAGAGATGGACCCGGAGGTAATGACCCAATATACTGATATCATGCAAACTCGACAATATCAGTAGGTATAAAAGGAATGGAATGAATTGAATCATCCATATTGATGACCTGTGTTTGAACTTGTTGAAGGGCTGCAGCCCATACATGTCAGTTGCAGGCTGAAGACAGTCTTTTTTGGGGGGTTCTGCGATCCTCCTAGAAGAGTGCAGTCCTGTGTTGCAGTCGAAGTTCTAACAGTCTGCAGCTGTGTGGGAACTCAGTGGCATTTAAATTGGGATTCAAGTGTGTATAGAATGGAGGTGGGTGGGTCTGTGGAACAATCTTGTGACCAGTGATGTCAGACCCAGGAAGTGGGTAGGTTGCTCACTGGAATGCACGCCATCGTGCATGTGGGCGTGGCCATGCGTTCCAGAGACCGTTCTCACGTCCAATGGCCATCCTGTTCTATAGAGGCTGGCCTGGCCAGATGGTGGTCTGCAAGGAGTCAAATCTCTGATGGCTGTTGTGACTGTGCGAGTAAAGGAAATGGGCGGCTCCAAGCGGCGACCATGTGATCGGTGTGTGAGAACCAGAAAGCGGCCCAGTCGCTCCCTGGAACGCACACCATCATTGATATAGCCGTGGCCACGCATATCAGTGGTGCCCATCAGTGCTGCATATCAGTGCCGCCTATCAGTGCCCATCAATTCTACATATCAGTGCCTACTCATCAGTGCCCATCAGTGCCACCTTATCAGTGCCACCTCATCAGTGCCCATCAGTGCTGCCTCATTAGTGCCCGTCAGTGAAGGGGGAAACAAAATTTTATGACAGAAACTGAGAAAAACTTTATATATTTTTTTTAATTTTGGTATTTTTTAGTTTGTTTAGCAAAAAATAAAAACCCCAGAGGTGATCAAATACCACCAAAAGAAAGCTCTATTTGTGGGAAGAAAATTATAAAAATGTTGTTTGGGTACAGTGTTTCAGGACTGCGCAATTCTCATTCAAAGTGCGACAGTGCCGAAAGCTGAAAATTGTCCTGGGCAAGAAGGGGCGAAAGTGCATGGTATTGAAGTGGTTAATGAATATTTTATAATCTAGTAATTTCTTTGTACTCATCTATTTTGTTAATAAACTATATAATTTTGATTCATGCGTTAGATCACGTGCCTTCCACTTCTTTTTTCACTCAACAGGAACTGCAGCCTATGCTACAGCCACAGTGAGAGGTAAGAAAGAGAGCGAAAAAGACCCAGGATGGCTGCTCTAGATACCGGGCGTGAAGTATCATATGCCCGTGCCTGCCCTGGGGACACCCACTATCAGGGAGATTTACCCCCAACAAGGGACCATCCACCGCAGGGACTAACAGCAGGATAATGATGAATAACTGCTATCAATACTTTCTGCTCCACTAAGCTGGGACAAGTATGCAAGTCAGGAAAGTCATAGAAATGTGCAAACTCTTTGTCTGCATGTTTGTCCTAGGTCAGTAACTAAATTAATTTAAGAAAGGCTGTCAGTATGACAGTTGGGAAAAAATATTTTCAGAAAAAATGACAGCCGTGACAGTCTCCGTGTTTCTCTAATGGCAGGATTACAAGTATGATCAAATATTATATTTTTATCAGTTCATTCAAAAGTAACTTTTCAGGTACATGTAGGGTCTGCTGGACTCACAATTCCTAGCAGCAAAATCTCCAGGACTAGCCCCTGGCTTTGTTCTGGCTCACCCTGAAGGTTTAGTTTTTCTACCTACATTGAGGATGTTCCCTCTACTCCTGATGGATTTTCCATATTATAAAGTAAACAAAAGTTTTAATAAAGGAGATTGAGACTCTATAGTCTTGGATGCAACGAGTGCATAAACCTGGGAAACTCAAGCTCCTCTTAACAAGAGACACATCATATGAAACATTTAGGTGGATTAGGTTTCCTTCACCTACCAACACATACAATTTAGATTTTAGATGGAAGGTCCTTTATTAGACAATTTTGAAACAATCTAAAAGGAAATATTCACTAGTATGAGAGTCATTCATGTAGCAAATAAAACTAAAGAATCCTTTTTGCTAATCTCAAATCTAAGCATATTTACTGATTGTTCATTAAGCATGTTTTAAGTCTCTAACTCCATTATTCTCAGCCAGGGTTCTTTGAGAAGTTACTTGGGGTTCGTGGAGCTGTGGCTGATTTACCTCCCATTTGATGGTGCCTGCATAGTTCTAATGCCGCATACACACGGTCGGAATTCTCGTCGGAAAAAGCTCTGATGGTTTTCCCGTCGGAATTCCGTCGGAATTCCGCTCAAACTGTCTTGCCTACACACGGTCACACCAAATTCCGACGGTCTGTAACACAGCGGCATAAAACACGTTCGACAGCACTATAAAAGGGAAGTTTAATGCTTCAGAGCATGCGTCGAATTGTTTCCGAGCATGCGTCAGAATTTTGCGTGTCGGAATTGCATACACACGATCGGAAAATCCGATAGAAAGGTTTTCCGTCGGAAAAATTGAGAATAGGTTCTCAATCCAAAGTCCGTCGGAAATTCCGACAGAAAAATACCGATGGGCATACACACGGTCGGAAAATCCGTTGAAAAGCTCCCATCGGACTGTTTCCATCGGAAATGGAAATTCCGACCGTGTGTACACAGCATTAGAGGACAGACCAATGCTTGGCTATAGCGTTTGGCTCTCTGCTTGTTGGTTATAAACTCTAGCTTTTGCTCAACTTTGTCCAACTCTGTCCCTTGCTACCTGGTAACTGCTACATTAAGGATGTTCCCTCTACTCCTGTTGGATTTTCCATATTATAAAGTAAACAAAAGTTTTAATAAAGGAGATTGAGACTCTATAGTCTTGGATGCAACAAGTGCACAAACCTGGATTGTTCCTGACCCTCCTCATGTCTTCTGCCTGGTACTGCTGCTGCTTGCCTGTTGATGCCTTTGGTCTGCCCAGTGCCTATCATGTCTATGCTACCAAGAACACTTGGACTGGAGGTGCAAGAGAAACTGTCGTTGGTCTCCATCTGGTATGTGACATCACAAAAAAGCTGCTTTTCAGCTAAGTATAATATATAACATTATGAAACTGCTGAGCAGGGAGGCTTCAAAAAGAATAAATGTGCTGAAAGTTCACTTTCCAGAGTTTATCAAATATATCCTCAGACTTTAGAAAGCCTATATCTGAAAGAAATGGTTGCACATTTGCTACATAAAATACAGTGCTCAAAGCCAATACACATCCTTAGCCATACATTTATCAATGGGAGGAACAAGAAACAGACACACATCCTAGGGCCTTTCATACATCACAAGCAGGAAAGCAGACATCAGTATATATTGGAAATGGCAATTCACAGCCTCTTGCCCCCCCCCCCCCCAACACCACCACCAAAACTGCTGGAAGGTAAATACCTTGCTAGTATCCCATAAAAGTCAAATTATCACATTGTTAAAAGGGAAACCTAATCCCCTGTGTTTGTAGTGGCTCACAATTTACTGATCTGCACTGATTCCACTTTATGATTCATTGCATTGTTTGCCCACGCCTCAGTGCCTTTGTTTACAAATCACCTGTTGGTGTTTCTCAGTGGGACTGGCAGGTATGCGTCCCAGGGAGCCATATACAACAAACAATACAATAGGTGAAGATAAAATATTTCATTTCATTCTGCTGGGATTGATAGATGGACCATTGCAGCAAGTGTGTTTTTCTCAGTCTAGGCTTTCATGCCCAAATTAATCAAGGTGTCACTTTTCACAGCTACCTGGTTGTATCTCTGTTCACATCAGCACAGGGTCCTATGTTAATTACTACATACAAGACCATTAACTCTAGGATACCCATACACAAGGGCTTCTGTTCAATTAGCAAGGAACAGACATGCAAATTATCACATTTTGAGGGTTGTTTATAAATATATGCTTTATATAAAGGGAGACATACACGTTTATATCTGTCCTTGCCCTCAATTGGGTTACCAGTTTGATATGTCCGCCTGTATGCGTCCTAAAAATGCCAACTTGTCTTTCAACTGTGTAATGAATGTTTGAAATGTATGAGCATTGATGCTTATGTAGCCATGTATACTATACATACATATAAATCCAAATAGCAGAAAGAAAAAGCCTGCTTCTACCAAGCCAACTGCATACCTCCCTGATTTGAGACTGTCCCTAATTTTGTTAGACTGTTCCTGATTTGGAATAAAGTCCCTCTGTCCCTTTCCCCCCCTCATTTGCAGTGTTGCCAACCCCCCGAAGTGAAATTTACTGGCTAGACGCCAACATTTTCAAACGGCACCAATTTTTTACTGGCAGAAATTGTGACATTTACTGACAACACAACATTTTTTACTGGCACTGCAAAAAAGTACCTAAAATTACAGTTTTCTGTGCTAAACAGTGCAAATATCAATGTGTGAACTATAAACACATAGCTAGTGCTATTAGCAATGTGTTTAAGTTAAACAAAAGTCAAAAAACATATTTCTCCATTGACATGAATGTCAGAATACTATAACCCGGCCAGCACAGTGTTCCCCCTTACATCAGAGTCTCCAGGATTTCCCCTTACAGTGAAAGGGAACTCTTGTGTAAAAGGGAACGCTGCAGATCATGATGTAAGGGGGAACTCTGAAAATGGGGGGGGTTTGCTCTGGTGACTAGAGACCCCCTTCTGCAGAGTGAATACACTAAGGTGGGTGGGTTACTAATATAGGGGGAAACCTTTATATCAGTGCCCCATTACATTATTGTATTCACTCCCCTCTTACATAAGCAACCACCCTCAGACCGGCCTAGCGGCACTGTCACTGACCTCCTCTCAGGTGCACCGTGCAGGACTCAGTCAGATGGCTTCAGCAGCTTGGCGGCTCTGGATTTATTGTATAGTCTCCTCTCCACAGTCCACACATGTTTGTCTCCTCCCGTGACCCCCCTCCCTGCAGCGCTCCTACTCTTGACTCCTTTCTAGGCTGCCCTCAGATACTGCAGACATGATACAAGAGGTGGACAGAGGCTGCGCACATACTGCAGGAGGGGGACAGAGGCTGCGCACATACTGCAGGAGGGGGACAGAGGCTGCGCACATACTACAGGAGGGGGACAGAGGCATGCGGACATACTACAGGAGGGGGACAGAGGCTGCGCACATACTACAGGAGGGGGGACAGAGGCTGCGCACATACTATAGGAGGGGGACAGAGGCATACGGACATACTACAGGAGGGGGACAGAGGCTGCGCACATACTACAGGAGGAGGACAGAGGCTGCGCACATACTACAGGAGGGGGACAGAGGCATGTGGACATACTACAGGAGGGGGACAGAGGCATGCGGTCATACTACAGGAGGGGGGCAGAGGCATGCGGACATACTACAGGAGGGGGACAGAGGCATGCGGACATACTACAGGAGGAGGGCAAAGGCTGCAGACATGATAGTGTCCCCCTCACAGACAGTAGCCTCCTCCTCTGTCCACCATCATATTACAGTCTAAACCAGTGTGTGCTGCTCCTGTGCTGCTCCCCTTTCACCTCTCCACAGTCCACAGGGCAGCACATCAGTGTCCTTCACTGTCCCCCTGCATACCATGGCTTCACCCCATACCCCCCCCCCCCCCCCGTAATGACATGTCATACTCTATCATCTGTCCCCAGACCCAGTAGTGGCGGCTCTGGATTTATTGTATAGTCTCCTCTCCACAGTCCACACATGTCTGTCTCCTCCCGTGACCCCCATCCCTGCAGCGCTCCTACTCTTGACACCTTTCTAGGCTTGCCCTCAGATACTGCAGACATGATACAAGAGGTGAACAGAGGCTGCGCACATACTGCAGGAGGGGGACAGTGGCTGCGCACATACTGCAGGAGGGGGACAGAGGCTGCGCACATACTACAGGAGGGGGACAGAGGCATGCAGACATACTACAGAAGGGGGACAGAGGCTGTGCACATACTGCAGGAGGGGGACAGAGGCTGCGCACATACTACAGGAGGGGGACAGAGGCTGCGCACATACTACAGGAGGGGGACAGAGGCTGCGCACATACTACAGGAGGGGGGACAGAGGCTGCGCACATACTACAGGAGGGGGACAGAGGCATGCGGACATACTACAGGAGGGGGACAGAGGCTGCGCACATACTACAGGAGGGGGACAGAGGCATGTGGACATACTACAGGAGGGGGACAGAGGCATGCGGACATACTACAGGAGGGGGGCAGAGGCTGCAGACATGATAGTGTCCCCCTCATCCCCTCACAGACAGTAGCCTCCTCCTCTGTCCACCATCATATTACAGTCTACACCAGTGTGTGCTGCTCCTGTGCTGCTCCCCTTTCACCTCTCCACAGTCCACAGGGCAGCACATCAGTGTCCTTCACTGTCCCCCTGCATGCCATGGCTTCACCCCCCCCCCCTAGTAATGACATGTCATACTCTGTCATCCGTCCCCAGACCCAGTAGTGTCAGCTGCTGTCCTCAGTAATGTCATCTTCTGCCCCAGTGTCACACTCTCCTCCTCACTTGCCGCCCCCTCGACTCCTCCGCCTACGGCGAGTGCACAAAACGCAGCTGCCGAGTCTTAGCAAGTGTACTCTGGAAATTATTCAAAAATGGCACCAGGCAGCGCCATTAAGTTACTGTGCATGCGCCGCCCGGCCGAGCGAGTACGAGCTTTCCCGAGACCGGCCGGCTTCGGAACGGCGCATGCGCAGTTACATAGTCGGCTTGCAGCCATCTTTTTTATGGGTCCCTCATTTTGGTTTAATCTATATAGTTGTACGTATATAAAATACACTTCTGATCATTCAGAAAGTGTTTCCCAATGCTAAACCTTTCATCAAATTTTGAAATTGCTGCATTTGTAAAATTCAAAATTCAGTATAAAGGAATAGTAATGTTTAAAAAAAGCACTTGTGGGTTTGACTAATCATTTTGTTAAATAATTATCCTTTAACCTCCCTGGCGGTATTCCCGAGTGTGGCTCGGGGTGGATTTTCAGTACCAAAAGCGGTAACCTGAGCCACACTCGGGATCGCATTGCAGGATCCAGGCAAAGTTACTTACCTTGTCCCTAGGATCCTGCGATGTCTCCCCGTTGTGTCTGCCAGCCGTGTCTCTGCTTGATGTATCACA
The DNA here is from genome assembly GCA_028564925.1 of Lithobates sylvaticus. Taxonomy (NCBI): domain Eukaryota; kingdom Metazoa; phylum Chordata; class Amphibia; order Anura; family Ranidae; genus Lithobates; species Lithobates sylvaticus. Next base: position 85,135,306 of record CM053036.1, on the reverse strand, counting down.
GTGCAGGGTTTCGTTCCCTGCGAGCGTTGCGACGCATGGGGACAGAGAACGGTGCCAAATTCAAAAAGTGAAACACACACAATACATACAGTACACTGTAATCTTACAGATTACATAACTGTATAAAATAATTTTACATCCCTTTTGTCCCTAGTGGTTTGTCCAGTGCCCTGCATGCAGTGTTATATTATAAATACTGTTCTTTCTGCCTGGAAACTGGAGATTGTTCATTGCAACTAAAACCATCCCTTTACATCAAAAGCAGTTTTCAACCAGCTAGAAAACAGCGATAATAAATTAGAATCACTTGCAGAATTGAGCGATAGTGATTTGTGGAGAAATTCGTCATCAGACACTGAAAGTAATGACAGCGACAATTCTGCAACTGAGCACATTTCAGTGTATTTGATTTGATTACATTATTGAATATTTTTTATTATTACTATATTATTATTTGTTATAATTATTATAATTATTATTATATTATAATTTATGATTTCGTGTTTCAAACTTTGTCATACCCGGGATGTCTACTAGACTCTTGTATGGACAGATTTAAGTGTGTTTTTCCTAAGAATTACAGGCCTACAATATAAAACGCCAAATTTCCATGCAAAACATTGTACTGCTTTGAGCATCAAAAATCTGAAATAATCATACCGCCAGGGAGGTTAATGGGGCATGGCAGGGGGTGTGTCCTATGCCCACATACTTTTGCTAATAGTTGTCCCTCGTTCCCATCTTAAAAAGTTGGGAGGTATGCAACTGATACCTCCATATTATTATTTTAGGTATATAGCACTGAAAATTTACACAGCACTTTACAGATATATGGTATGATCGCATCAGTGCCTGCCCTCAAGGAGCTTACAATACAAGGTACATAAAGCACATTCCCAAAGTAGAGACAATTAACCTACAAACATGTCTTCAGAGTGTGGGAGGAAACCCACACAAGCACAGGCAGAGCATAAAAAAATGCATGTAGGTAGTAGGGATGAGCAGAACACCCCCGGATTCGGTTCGCACCAGAACCCGAGAACGGACCTAAAGTCTGTGTAATTTTAAGAACCCTATTAATTACAATGGACACGAACGTTCGAAATCAAAAGTGCTAATTTTAAAGGCTAATATGCATGTTATTGTCATAAAAAGTGTTTGGGGACCTGGGTCCTGCCCCATGGGATGTACCGATGCAAAAAAAATTTTTTAAATTTAATTTTTTTCAGGAGCAGTGATTTTAATAATGCTTAAAGTGAAACAATAAAAGTGTAATATTCCTTTAAATTTCGTACCTGGGGGGTGTCTATAGTATGCCTGTGAAGAGGCGCATGTTTCCCGTGCTTAGAAGTGTCCCTGCACAAAGTGTAATTTTTGCAGGAAAAAAAGCTATTTAAAATCACTCGCGGCTAATGAATTAGCTCCCGTAACACAGAGAACAGTCATTCATTGAAAGTCATTGATAAAAAAAAAGTCATTGATAAAAAAAATAAAAAATAAAAATAAAAGTGTGGGGGTCCCCCCAAATTCAATTACCAGGCCCTTCAGGTCTGCTATGGATATTAAGGGGAACCCCGGCCAAAAAAAAAATGGTGTGGGGTCCCCCTTAAAATCCATCCCAGACCCTTGAGGTCTGGGATGGATTTTAAGCGGAACCCCGGCCAAAAAAATAAATAAAATGGCGTGGGGTCCCCCTCAAAATCCATACCAGACCCTTATCCGAGCACGCAACCTGGCAGGCCGCAGGAAAAGAGGGGGACGAGAGCGGCCCCCCCTCCCTCCTGAACCGTACCAGGCCACATGCCCTCAACATTGGGAGGGTGCTTTGGGGTCCCCCCCATAGCACCTTGTCCCCATGTTGATGAGGACAAGGGCCTCGTCCCCACAACCCTGGCCATTGGTTGTGGGGGTCTGCGGGCGGGGGGCTTATCAGAATCTGGAAGCCCGCTTTAACAAGGGGACCTCCAGATCCCGGCCCCCCCCTGTGTGAAATGGTAAGGGGGTACAAAAGTACCCCTACCATTTCACCAAAAAAGTGACAAAAATGGTAAAAATGACAGGAGACGGTCTTTGACAATTCCTTTATTAAAATCTTCTTTCTTCTGGTCTTCCTTCTTCCTTTCTTCATCCTTCGGTTTCTTCATCTTCTTCTGGCATCTTCTTCCATCTTCTTCTTCCATCTTCTTCTTCCTCCGATCCGCTTCTTCTTGCTCTGGTCTTCTCGTCCGGCATCTTCTTCCATGGCGTCGGTGTCTCTTCTGGGCCGCTCCGCGCAATGGGAGGCTCCCGCTGTGTGAGGCTTTGCTGCGTCTGACAGGTCTTTTATAACAGAGGGCGGGGCCACCTGGTGACCCCGCCCCCCTCTGACGTCATGGGGAAAGCCATAGGGGATTCCCCATGACGTCCCTATGCGTCAGAGGGGGCGGGGTTACCAGGTGGCCCCGCCCTCCGTTATGAAAGACCTGTCAGACGCAGCGAAGCCTCACACAGCGGCAGCATCCCATTGCGCGGAGCGGGCCAGAAGAGACACCGACGCCCTGGAAGAAGATGCCGGACGAGAAGACCAGAGCAAGAAGAGGCGGATCGGAGGAAGAAGAAGATGGAAGAAGATGCCGGAAGGAGAAGGTGAAGAAACCGAAGGATAAAGAAAGGAAGAAGAAAGACCAGAAGAAAGAAGATTTTAATAAAGGAATTGTCAAAGACCGTCTCCTGTCATTTTTACCATTTTTGACACTTTCTTGGTGAAATGGTAGGGGTACTTTTGTACCCCCTTACCATTTCACACAGGGGGGGGCGGGATCTGGGGGTCCCCTTGTTAATGGGGGCTTCCAGATTCTGATAAGCCCCCCGCACGCAGACCCCCACAACCAATGGCCAGGGTTGTGGGGAAGAGGCCCTTGTCCTCATCAACATGGGGACAAGGTGCTTTGGGGGGACCCCAAAGCACCCTCCCAATGTTGAGGGCATGTGGCCTGGTACGGTTCAGGAGGGAGGGTGGGGCGCTCTCATCCCCCCCCCTCTTTTCCTGCGGCCTGCCAGGTTGCATGCTCGGATAAGGGTCTGGTATGGATTTTGAGGGGACCCCACGCCATTTTTTTTTTTTTTTGGCCGGGGTTCCCCTTAATATCCATAGCACACCTGAAGGGCCTGGTAATTGAATTTGGGGGGACCCCCACGCTTTGTTTTTTGTTTTTTGTTTTTTTTATCAATGACTTTTTTTTTTATCAATGACTTACAATGAATGACTGTTCTCTGTCTTACGGAAGCCGTCAATTCATTAGCCGCGAGTGATTTTAAATAGCTTTTTTTCCTGCAAAAATGACACTTTGTGCAGGGACAGTTCTAAGCACAGGAAACATGCGCCCCTTCACAGACATACTATAGACACCCCCCAGATGTGATACTGCAATGCTGTACTAACAGCACGCACACACTAATCCCCAGAATCACAGCACATAATGTCAGCAGTCAGCAGCACTGCAGAATGGATCCCAGCACATAATATCACTGACACTGGAACACAATATACAAGGCCGCCGGCGCGGCAGCCTTTTATAATGTGGGGCGTGTACTAAACCCCCTGAGCTATAATTGGCCACAGGCATCCTGCCTGTGGCCAATTATTGCTCTCCTCGCCGCTGGCTCTATGATTGGCCAAGCATGCAGGGTCACAGTGCATGCTTGGCCAATCATCAGCCAGCAGTGCACTGCGACTGGCGCAGTGCATTGCGGGCCGCTCGCATCACACGAATTTGATGCGAGCGGCCCAAATAGTTCTGGAGCTCGCCGAGCGGGCGAACGCCCGATGTTCAATTCGAACATGGGTTCGAATCGAACACCGGGCCCATCCCTAGTAGGTAGTGTTGTGGTTGGGATGAAAACCAACAACCCTAGTATTGCTAGGTAGAAGTGCTAACCACTAAGACATTGTGCTGCCCAAAGACTCTGCACACGCCATGCAGGCTGCATCATCCTATCTTTCCTCCATTGTGCTCCATACTTGAAATTGTGTAGCGCTTCTCTTCTTGGACATGTATAATAGTCTTTCTCTTGTGCATATATCCATATCAGGTCTTTCAATGATTGCCTTTTTTACCACGGAAATAATATCTGCTGTTTGGAAATTCAACAATGGAAAACTGAAAACAAATAGATCAAGGCAAAATATTAAGTTTTCCATATAATAAGCCCATTTTTGAACATAGAAATTCCTCTAAGAAATTTCCTAAGGTTTGGAATATATGACTTGGTTGTTTCCTCTGGTACCTTTAGCACGCTAAACTCTGAATGTATCCATTCCCTGTACTGTGCATAGCTTTAGGAATTTGTTCCAGACCACTTCTGTAATGAACCAACTATATCCAATCCATTCTCCCTCTACTTATCCAGTATACGATTGTTCTAATTTACTATTTAATTGTGTTGAAGTTTATTAGTAGTCTAGGAAAACAGAAGTGTTGTGTCTTGATTAGGGGAGCATATAGTGTATTTTTAGTCAGCACATGCTTTAAATTATAACTGAAGGTACCTTTTTTTTAGAGTTTTTGGATAGATTGGATAGAGTAGATATGGATTAGAGCACCTGTCAGGTATATATTACTAAAAATCACAAAACAATTCTCCTGCGCTTGGGTGCTGAGTCTAGGAATGTGTGGTGCAGTCAATCCTTTTTTGTATGAAATGGAATGTCAATGGCCTTGCGGCCCACCTCAGAACAAAGGGTGTCCTTGGAACTGTAACATATAAGAAAAAGGAAGGGCGCACCGACCTTGTGCATTACCAAAGAGAATTTTAATAGAGATAAAAAATAGCAATGGTTATACTCACATATAAACATGGTATACAAGCATGTCAAAGCAACAGCAATAGCGAACGGTTTCCCTTAGGTTTATAGTTGGGTCCGAAGATGCTGGAGGACCAGACAGTATTGCAAGGTGGCTAAAGCAATACTGCCTGGTCCTCCGGCATCTTCAGTCCCAACTATAGACCTAAGGGAAACCGTTCGCTATTGCTGTTGCTTTGACATGCTTGCTGAAATCACATTCCTTTACACACAGTCTATCAGCCTTCACAGGGTGTATCTGGCTTTTATGTTGCCCTTCTGACCTGTGGAATTCTCTGGTCGGAACGGCAGTGTAGTTGCAGGCTAACTGGCTGTGTTGTAAAGGAATGTGATTTCAGCCCTGCGGAGGAGGAACAGTATAGAGTGCTGTAATGGGAAAGGAGCTCAGCAGCCGGGCATAACATGCAGGGTGGAGGGGGTGGTCAAGGGGCTTTGGGGTGGGCAAGTTAGATCTGGGAGGGCAATGAAATGTGACACAAAATATGGAGCCTGCAGCCCTTCAGGGGTCCCCCGAGGAGGTGTTAAGGGATTTGTTTTAGCAATTTCTGAAGGTTTCTCTGTCAGTGTTGGCAGGTGTTGGAGGAAGGTCACCTCCCGGAGGTGCGTGTCTTTTCCCCAGTTGTCAGGGAAGTGGGGTAAGTAGACATCCCCGGGTGAGGGGGTACAGAGAATCCCAGCTGGTGACTAGGAGACACTGAGCAGTGTCATACCTCACCAGTGTCATCAGTCCCATCATGGCTACAGGACAGCACTCTCCTCCTCTTGCCTCGCTGAGCTTGGTTACCATTCCATGTTGCCAGCACACAGCACAGACATTCCCCATCCTGGGCTGTTCTCACCTCGTGCTCCTCTCCTTTCAGGAAATGGCTTACAGCTTCTCCCCAGCCAATGGGAACAGAGGGATGTGGACTGTGGAAGGCAAAGTAGAATCCCAGTACTGGAGCGTGGCTGTGGGACCCTAGGGCAGATCAGAGCTGGATTTTGTGGTGGATATGATAGTATGACAGGGAGGCTGCAGGGCGGGGTTGCGATTGTGCCCCCTGCAACCCCTTATGCTACGCCCATGGAAAAAGAATCCAAGCTCTTGCATAGACAGAGACAGTACTTAGCTTTCAACAAATTCAAAATCCTGACCAGGCGTCATATGACGTCCTCAGGATTTTGAGCCGCTGCGCGCCCCCGGGGCAATCGATGTTGCGAGGTGTCAGTTTGACACTATGAACTCAGTAAAGAGTCTCCAATGGAGACTCTTTACCACGTAATCAGCCGTGTCCAATCATGGCTGATCACAGTGTAAATAGCAAGAGCCGTTGATCGGCTTTTCCTCACTCGCGTCTGTCAGACGCGAGTAGAGGAGAGCCGATCGGCTGCTCCTCTAACAGGGGGGGTCTGTGCTGATCGATTATCAGTGCAGTCCCCCGAAGATGCCCACACTGGACCACCAGGGACGTCACCAGACCACCAGGGATGCCCAGCACCATGTATGCCACCCTAGACCACCAGGGATGCCAGTCAGTGCCACAATGGATGCCAATCAGTGGCCACAAGGGATGCCAATCAGTGCCCACAATGGGCATCACTGATTGGCATGCATTATTGGTTGGCTCTGATTGGCATCCATCAGTACAATACAGTACAATACAATTCCGCCTATCAGTGCCCATCCATGCCACCTATCAGTGCCTATCCATGCCACCTATCAGTGCCCATCCATGCCGCCTATCAGTGCCCATCCATGCTCATCCGTGCCGCCTATCCATGCCCATCTGTGCTGCCTATCCATGCCCATCCATGCCAATCCGTGCCAGCTATCAGTGCCAACCAATTTGTGCCACCTATCAGTGCCCATCCATGTCGCCCATCAGTGCCACCTATAAGTGCCCATCAGTGCCGCCTATGAGTGAAACATATCAGTGCCCATCAATTCCACCTCATCAGTGCCACTTCATTGGTGCCACCTCATCGGTGCCCATCAGTGCTGCCTTATCAGTGCCCATCAGTGCAGCCCCATCAGTGCCCATCAGTGAAGGCGAAAACTTACTTATTTACAAAGTTTTAAAACTGAAACAAAAAAAATACATATTTTTTTAAAAAATTTTGGTCTTTTTTTATTTGTTTAGCAAAAAAAAAAAACGTAGAGGTGATCAAATACCACCAAAAGAAAGCTCTATTTGTGGGAAAAAAATGCTAAAAATTTCATTTGGGTACAGTGTAGCATGACCGCGCAATTGTCATTCAAATTGCGACAGCGCTGAAAGCTCAAAATTGGTCTGGGCAGGAAGGTGTTTAAGTGCCCAGTATTGAAGTGGTTAATACCAGTATAATAATAATAATTTGTTTTCTTTTTCCCCTATTTTCATCTGGTGATCTAGCCAGTAACACACCTTCTGTATTACAGTGCCCCCACTCTGTATTAATGAGCACAGGGGACACTTTTGGAGAGTGGCATTTTTCAGTCTGGGGGGGGGGGGGGGTGCTAGATGTACTAGCTAAATTTAAATATACTAACACATTGAAGCCAACCTCAAGCTAATGCTTTATATGCAGTTAGAGCAAACCATTTTTTGTTTTACCTTTTGGGATAAAGGTCTTACATATATAAATAAAAGCTGACCATTCTAAGCACCCCTGTCAGTGTTAAATGGTTTATTTCATCCATGTAACTGATACATCTGCAGGACAGTTAGTTCTTTTGAAAAACAACAGGCTTACTGACCAGATTACCAGGTGAAAATAGAAGAAAGAAAGCCTAAAAAAAGAAAACGAATGTAGGCACTACATGTAAGAATTAGTAAGCTGAAATGTAATAAATGTTTGCTTTTGGTTTTAATACTGCTTTAACAGTGGACAGTGCAGCCTTCAGTCTGGCTTTTAGTTTGCAGAAGGGGAAAAGGAAGCAGAGGAAAGCCTTGCCATCCTAGGGTTCAATAACACTTTAAGGACAGTGACAGCCAAGCAGCTAGAATTTTTTGAAAGAGATTGCTTTAGCAGTCTCACAGTACAATTTTCATCGTACAACAATTGAGATAAAATAACAGCCATGCAGCGAGTGCATTTTGAATTTTGAGTTTAATTTTCATGTTGAGTTGATCTTGCAGTGTGAGAAGGAGCAAATTGTGTAGCTTGGAGTAGAAAGCAAACAATATGGATAAGTATAACAAATTGTACATATAAGGTTGTTTAAATAACACATCTTAATAAAATTATTCAGCTGATATTTTGTACATATTTATAAACCCAAAAAACATTAATGAGTCTATACATTTAATTTAAGCCATTCGAGCAGAGATTATAATCAGCAGCAGTAGGGAAAAAAGTAAGATATTTTGCCACTAGAGGGTACCCTGCCAATTGCTTTAACAATATCAATTTCATTCACATTTTAAAGGGAATCTGTCATCAATAAAGCAGCATTAGTAAATTCAGTAGTTCATTAATCAGACAAATGAGTCTCACAGTCCAGATGAATGCTAACACTGAAGGCTAAATGTTGATGCAGCGATTTTAACAATTATCTGCTCGGTCCAAGGAAAGAATGGCATTGAGAGTTCCCAGCTTTCCATAGGTTTTTTACTGCAGTCTGTAAAAGTTGGGGATGTAAATGAAAGTGTCAAATTCATCAATTTCCCCACTGCTGATGACTCAATAATGGCATTGTGGGTGTAAAAAAATAAAAGCCTGCTTGAAGGAGTAGGGGGCAGGTCAAGGTGACAGGGTGGTTGTCATGTCCTCCATGTTTCCCTCTTCGTTGGGCACCATCAAGGGTCACATAACAGACTTACCCCAGAGTAGGTTCTTCTGGCTATGGTAGACATCTTGTACAGGGTCACTTTACTACACATGGGGTACCTTTTTTTTGGGTCATTTCCATTAATGCCCTGGGACAAGGCTCATACTGCTGTATGGGAATACTCAACCTTAAGGCAGACCTCTACTCTCAGAGATGAACTTACACCATGTACACTTGCACCACAACTGTTCTCCAGTTAACTCTTGGGTCCCCTTGACAATGTACACCTTTTTTAGTAACTTACATTTAGGATGGACACGTTGAGCCCTGTCCACATCCACCTGTTCAGCATTTCCACTAATATTCCCCTGTAGCGGAGTGGGCCCCTCCATGCACCTAGCATGGGCTACATACTTGCACTCAACTTAGCTCTTGAACCTCCATACCTCTGTACAGGTTGAGGATCTCTGTGGCGCGTCCCGTTCCTGTGGGAGACAGACTGCTGGCGGAAGGAGTGCCAGCAAATCCCCCTTCACGGCTAGAGGCCACGGCTACACGCTATTGACAGGCTGCTGTAAAACTTCCATTACTCTAGGTAACCACTTTTGCCTTTACACTGCTCCACTCCACACCGATGTCTGTATACCCCAATGTGTTTACGACCCACGCGGTAGACTGTGCTGTGCTTGTTACTTGCAATACACCCTTTCAGTAACATTAGACCATGCAAGGACAACCTTTCAAATGCTTTACTTGGAAAGGTACATAAGTGCATTTACAGTCTAACATTCAAAGTCATAATTCTTCCCTAATTCCCTCACTTTAATGACAGGCTGTGTGCTGCTCCAGCATACCTGCAAAGGTGTCACAAGTTAGCCTGCAGCTTCCTGCTTGTGTATTCTTACCCCCTTGCCACAGTGTTTCTCTAACCTGATTCCTTTCACATGTGTGGTTTGGCTGTGCTCACCTATGGGTGTCGTCTGCTATCCTGTGTGCTGTTATTTTCTTCCCTTCCATCACTTCCTGGCCCGCCTCTTAGTTTGCTTGTCCATATAAGACATGCTTAGTGTAACCCACATTACCTGAGCAACGTCACAGTTCTCTGAGCTTCTGTTTGTGTACCTTTTGGCTATACTGTGTCTGACTACCTGTGTACTGACCCCTGGCTTCATTTACCATCTGTTTGTTCGTTGCCCGTCCTGACCTTGTCTTCTGGATTTCCTTTTGTCCGCTGCTTGTACTCTGCACACGTAAGTGGTCTCCTCATCATCACCTGGGTGTACTTGGGGCCCGCACCCTGGTTCTAGCTTGCTGCAAGTCCATTCCCACCATCAGGCTGAGGCTTAGTCTCTGCACCCTGGGGAACCCTGAGTTGGCGATCTACAAGAGCTCACTATCACAGACTCCTGACAGTTTTCTCAGGCCATGATCAGCTGCAGGTTGTGCCCATCAGGGGCTCTGGTGAAGAAGCAGGCTAGGGCTTAGACTCCGCGGCCTGGGGAACCCTGGGTTGGCGATCTACAAGAGCTCACTACCACAGACTCCTGACAAAAGGTAGTGTTAGTGCAATAGAGTTCATCAGAGACGTTCTTTCAGAGCTGGTGTCTTCGGGGTGAACCTCAGGTTCTGACGACTTTACATCCAGGTATTAGTGAGCAACATCCTTTTGTCCCGTCACGGGTATCATTCTCTGTCTCATATGAGTGTCTGACCTGATTCGGGCTCTAGACCCAAGAACTCTCAGCTCTAATCCTGAACTCCCTGTAAGGGGGAAGCCCTGTTCCTGACCACTGTCTCTGTTTTATAACACAGGATCAGTGGGTCGGACCCACTGGAAAACCCACCAAAAAAACAAAGAACAGAGAAAGGTAGTAACTCTTACCCTCCTGGCCAGGACAGCACCTAACTTGCTATTTCAACCTGCCTACATGCTCTACAGTCATTTCATTTAAACAAATGTATACTACTTTAGTAAATAAACGTATCTTATTCTTTAGTTTTGGATAGAGTGGAGAGGAATTGAATACCTGTCAGTTTTTATGCCATCTGTGCCCCTGTTATTCAACCTCTCTATTTTTCCTGCTTATCACTGAGCGTAAAATAAAGTCCCAAAATTTCACCAGAACAGCAATGCAGTAGAAATCGTCCAACTGGGACACTAGTTCTGGTGACAAACAAGGATTTCCTTTACTTTGGAGGGATTTCCTCTAACTTCTTCTTTTAGCTATGGGACAGGAAGTGAATGGAAATCTCCTCAATCAGAACATGTTAGGCAAAAAAAAATTAGAGAGGTTATAACCTTTACTTACTATATCCAAAATAAAAAAAAGTGTGGCCTTTACTTATACTTTAACCTCTAGAATTTCCCCTTATAACTGTCATACTAAAAATCACTAACAGCCCATCAGTCCACCTCTGTATTAACTGACTACAGATATCAGTATGCTGCAGTCTGAGTGCAGCATGAGAATTCTGGCATTGCTTTAAAACTCTGCATGATTTCTTTCTCTCCATATCAAGAACATAAATATTATGCACTAAACACAATTTTCACTGCTCTTCCGTGCTCATTTTAGATTTATGTCTTCTGATAGCAGTATTTTTCCCTCAAATTGAATGTCTGTTTTTGAAATTTATATTTTACCACCCTTGTCAAATGTGAGATCCTAGCAGTTAGTTTGGATTCCCATGCTCTGATAAGCTAACAGTTTTGGCAGGCTGCGATTTCAGTATAGAGCTGGATTACATTTTTTCATATTCTACCTGTGTTCCAGCACTGTCAAATAATACAAATAAAATAAGAAATCTCCTCACAAGGGATGAACGGAGTGACTTCTGCAAAACTGATTTCATAGCAAAATACTAATTTCCCTGCTGGTGAAACTTCGAAAATAGAAACACTACATTTTTGTGCTTAATTTAATCCTTTATGTAAAGGTATCCTTTGTATTTCTTGTGTTTCCTTGTAAAGCGCTTTGAGAAGCCACCTTTAAAGGTGCTACATAAACTAAAGTTTATTTTTATTATTATTAATTTGCTTGAAAATTAATATAATAATATCACAGCCTCGCAAATCAAGTTGCCAAGTGTTCTCATGTCTTTCAGCACCATGGGCATGGGTGTCCGCAGGTAGGAATCAGGGATCGGATCGAGGATTCCCCACTCAGTCCTTATCCTAGTGCCGGCGGCTGGCCTTGCTCGCACCTGTACACAGTTTAGCAGGAACGATGACAGCTGGTGCGAGGAGCGGGACAGGGAAGGATAAGAGGTGGGCAGGATGACATCACCTGGTCTACATAGTGCGAGCAAGCAGCCCAGGAGACAGAGACTGCGGGAAAGGAGAGCAGCAAGATGCCTGGAACAGTGGGCAGAGCGTCCCCGGCACCTCCCAGAGCCTGGAACCCCTGGACTCCTTAAACCTCATCACCACTCCCAGGCCTGGAGGACAGACTGACCAGGGGGTTCAGAGAACAAGGATGGGCAGGAAATGCAACCAGCCAGGGACCGCTCCATGTCACATCATAGCTCCGATGGAAGGAACCCGAGCATGAAGGGGGATGGATGAGTCATGGATGGGGATGGCTGAGCATGGTTAAGCCATGAATGTGGATGGCTGAGTATGATAGGATGACTGAGCATGAATTAGTATGGCTGAGTATGGCTGGGTATCGTTGAATATGGCTTTGTATGGCTGAGTAAGGCTGGGTATGGCTGAGTATGGTTGTGTATGGCTGGGTATGGCTGTGTATGGCTGAGTATGGCTGGCTGAGTATGGTTGGGTATGGCTGAGTATGGCTGGGTATGGCTGAGTATGGCTGGTTGGGTATGGCTGAGTATGGCTAACTATGGTTGTGTATGGCTGGGTATGGCTGTGTATGGCTGAGTATGGCTGGGTATAGCTGAGTATGGTTGGGTATGGCCGAGTATGGTTGGGTATGGCTCAGTATGGCTGGGTATGTCTGGGTATGGCTGGGTATGGCTGGGTATGGCTGGGTATGGCTGGGTATGGATGGCATGCATGGGATCGGGATGGCTGAGCATGGATAGATGAATGAGTCCCTGAATTGGCACAGAGCAACGCTGTGGGCACTACAGATCCAGCCCACAGCGCTACTGAACCCGATCTCTCCCCTCGCACTGTACCGATCAGTACGGAGCGGGGAGAGAAGAACCGGACATGATGCCGGTTTGTTTACAAGTGATCGCTCCATCATTTGACGGAGAGATCACGTGGTAAACAGCTGCTGTCAGCGGCCATTTACCATAATCAGTGATGCGCCGGGTCCAGTCATGGATATTCCTGGGTGCTCGCCCGATTCTGGGAAGACGTCATCGTACTCCCTCCCAGAGTTATCGAGCCGCGCTGCAGCCATCATATGGCTATAGCACAGTTGTTAAGTGGTTAAGATAAAAAGCCTTCTGTGTGCAGCAGTCCCCCATTGGCTGAGTCAGCAGCGTGACGCCATTGGCTCTCGCTGCTGTCAATCAAAGTCAGTGAGCCAATGAGGGTAGAAAGGGGACAGGGCAGGGCTGGGCCAGGGCTCTATGTCTGAATGGACACAGGGAGCTGTGGCTTGGCTCGGGTGCCCCCATAGTAAGCTGCTCGCTGTGGGGGCACTCAACAGGAGGAGCACCAAAGAGGGACCCGAGAAGAAGAGGATCGGGGCTGCTGTGTGCAAAACCACTGCACAGAGAAGGTAAGTATAACATGTTTGTTATTTTTAACGAAAAAAAAATATTAGACTTTAGCATCACTTTAAGTCTAACAAGCCTTCTGGTGGAGAGAGCAGATTGATGACTCATCAGTGTGCTACTGATTTTTTATTGTTCGGTCAGTTGGCAAGGTCTATATCCTGGACCAAATGAGAGTCTAGGAACAGGCTGTGCTGTGGGGTAGGTGATTGGATCATAGGACAATATTACAACATGTTTGCTAGGTAAGACAGTTCATATATATGTATTTTAGCTACAACATTGTATGTACAGTATTTAGCTTTTTGTCTGGCATTCAGCTTTAAATTCCATAGGCCTTTCAGGGTAAACGTCCATTCCTTCGAGGAGGCTAATAGTGCAATGTTCGTACCCTAGTCATTGAGGGGAGGCAATCAGAGCACCTGGATCAAAAAAAAGAACAAGCTCAGGAAGAACATACAATCTATAATTTCAATACATTTTCTACTATCTCTTACCCTAACTGGAACCTCAGAACCACATCTTTACATGAACGTTCATAAGCTGCAAAAGCACTCACGCAGTAAAGCTCATAACATTTCTTCAAAGCTTCATCATGGAAAAACAGAAAACTGAAGAATTTTTGCTTTCTGCCTGTAAAGGGAAATTACAGATGTGGTTGTACATTGACACACGGTGTGTGTTCTGTCCTGCACATCTGTGAAGTCCCCATATGGAATGGGATAACTCAGGGTAATCATCCCTTTAAATTGGTGGGGCCATAAAACTAGAGCACGTGAGGTACACGAGTGGAGGAATAGACTTTTCATGGCTCTGAGCTTAACTTCATACTAAAAGAGAATCTGGCAGAGGAATTCACTGATAATGATAGTATGCAGCTTTGTGTCCAGACATAAATCACCAATATGCAGGTTTCCCAAGCTCTCGTACAAGCTGGGCGGTTTTGAGTGTTATAGAGATCTTCACTGTAAACTGTCAGAAGCAAAGTTCTGAAAAGGAAGATCATAATCTGACACTGCAGGGAAGTTATTATAAAAAATATGCATAAAGCAGAACTCTAGACAAAACATAATATTTAATTAGAAATATGTTAAAAACACCAGTAGATTGATGTAGAGGATCTGTAAATTCCTGGTATAAATAATTTGTGTGTGTTAAATTAATGGGCTGCCTAACAAAATGTGACAGATGTGTGGCAAATGATAATGTAGTATGAGCCCGCCCCATAGGTGTGCACCAGTGGCGGCCTGTAATGCAGAGAGCCGGGGTGCTGCCCTCCTAATCCATGCATCGTGCATGGGCACAGGCTCTAATAGGCTTCAAAAAAGGGTGGGCCCAGGGCGCAGCGCAATGCGTCCCGAGCACACCCACTTGTGTGACAGTAGCGAATGAACATTCGCTATTGTCTTCCTGATTCTTCTCCCAGCCAATCAGGAGTGACCCTACTGACTTTAGGGGTGGCTGTGGGTGCATTGTTAGATGAAGGAATCCTCGCCGCTTTTGTATTCTGACAGCAGGAAAGCAGGGACTCCTCTGCTGTCAGAATACACTGATCAGTGCTGCAGCCGATTGTTGAAATTTTCCAACTTTCCTGTTTGCGAGAAGCTGATCATTATATCGAATTCTCTCTAGCAGGAATGGCCATAGATTGGTTGAAGTTCATCCTGTTCCTGCTGACCTGGCCAATTTATAATCCATCTATGGCCAGCGACCTTTTTATCCTTGCACTGAAGGCCGTGCTCAGTCTCCATTTATATGAGTGGCTGGGTGTACACTTGGGCATTGTCACAGTATTTATATACTGTAGTAAGTAACATGAAAAAAAAAATCTGATAACAGGTATACAATGTGCATTAAATTTGTGAATGTTGTATGAGCTTATAACTAAGTTTTATTTATCCCATATATTGCATCACTAGTTACAGGATGGTTGTATATAGTGAGGGATATGCTCATTAAATTCATTTTTACATTCTTAGTATGCTGCTGAACTTGCTGAAAAACCTTTATTGCCTGGTGATTTCCTGTTTCCTGAGTGCTGGCTGCTACCCCTCCAGTAACCTCAGCCAGCGGTCTGACACGCCCCCTTGTAGTCCTTTGAAAGCGAGCAGGGAGTTCTATTTCCACCTGGTTCGCTGGAGTGGGCGGAGGGGGTCTCACAGCCCCTGGTCTGTGCCGTCCATAGAGGTGGTGTCCTCCTTCTCCTCTCTCCTCCTCCTCCCTGCCAGCACCACCCCTGTCCTTCCTGCCACCACCGCCTGCCCGCCATCCCAGCATCTCTCTCCAGTGCAGGGAGAGTTACAGATCATCGGGATGACAGAGCACATCTCGGGCTGATAGGTCTGTATGTTAGAACACTTCTTGTCGTACAGCCCTGCCTCCCTGTACATTGGAACAGTGCGCTCTGATCTGTCTATCACAATTCCGGTGCGGGACGTGCGTTATGTCATCCCGATGATCTGTAACTCTCCCCGCTCTGCAATGATGGGCACTGATAAGACACTGGTGTCACCGCACTGATGGGCACTGGTGTCACCGCACTGATGGGCACTGATAACTTGCACTGGTGACACCCCACTGATGAGCACTGATAAGCTACACTAGTGACACTGCACTGATGGGCACTGATAAGCTGCACTGGTGACACCGCACTGATGGGCACTGATAAGGCACTGGTGACTCCGCACTGATGGGCACTGATAAGGCACTGGTGACTCTGCACTGATGGGCACTGATAAGGCACTGGTGACTCCGCACTGATGGGCCCTGATAAGGCACTGGTGACACCCCACTGATGAGCACTGATAAGCTACACTGGTGACACTGCACTGATGGGCACTGATAAGCTGAACTGGTGACACCGCACTGATGGGCACTGATAAGGCACTGGTGACACCGCACTGATAAGGCACTGGTGACTCCGCACTGATGGGCCCTGATAAGGCACTGGTGACACCGCAATGATGGGCATTGATAATCTGCACTGGTGGTCCCTGACATTTGGCTCAGCTGTCGGACAGAGGGAGTTGTGTACTGTCTGCAATGTAGCTGTGCCTTTGGCACTGGTGGTGGTCCTTGACATTTGGCTCTGGTGGTCCCTGACATTGGCCGCCACGCAACTTCCGGTTGTCATAAATAAAAGACAACCCAAGGCAACCAATCATCGTCCCTGACATTTGGCACTGGCGGTGCCTGACATTCGGCACTGGTGTTTCCTAAAATTTGGCTCTGGTGGTCCCTAATGCCGCGTACACATGATCGGAATTCTCGGCGGAAAAAGCTCTGGCGTTTTTTCTGACGGAATTCCGCTCAAACTGTCTTGCCTACACACAGTCACACCAAATTCCGACCGTCAAGAACGCGGTGACGTACAACACTACAACGAGCCAAGTTCAATGCTTCCGAGCATGCGTTGAATTGTTTCCGAGCATGCGTAGGAATTTTGCATGTCAGAATTGCTACAGACGATCGGAATTTCCGATAGAAACCTTTTCCATCTGAAAAATTGAGAACATGCTCTCAATTCTTTGCTGTCGGAAATTCGGCCAGCAAAATTCCGATGGACCCTACACACGGTCGCATTTTCCGATGAAAAGCTCTCATCTGTCTTTTTCTGGCCGGAATTCCGATCGTGTGTACACAGCATAACATTTAGCTCTGGTGGTCCCTGACATTCGGCGCTGGTTGTCCCTGACATTTGGCACTGGTGGTCCCTGACCTTCTGTAATTGTGGATATTAACACGTTGCACTGCTTTGCATTTATAAGGCTCTAACCTATCCTACCGTGTGTTATGTATGGCTTGCTGGCTGCAGAATGAGGGGTGTGATTTATGTTGAAGTGGGCGAGATCACATTTACATGTACAAGCCTAGTGTACCTCCCACATTCACTCCCATCCCAAGGATTCATGGGAAATGTAGTCTGATTACAGTTAGAGCGAGAGAAGAGGATATGATGCAATCACTGTTCTAACACCTCCTACTTGCCAGAAAAAATTATGCAATTTTTTTTGAAAATTAAAATCTTAAAGAGCTGTTTTTTTTTTTAAATTCCTGAATTCATTCTGAAAAAAATTAATCCAGGCCTGGCGTTTCCCCTTGCGTTGGCGATGGAAGAATGGCGGTGTTGCAGTCCAGTTACCCAGCTCTTAGCTTACTATCCAGTCATTGACTGGCAAGCGGCAAATTTG
The DNA here is from genome assembly GCA_028564925.1 of Lithobates sylvaticus. NCBI lineage: Eukaryota > Metazoa > Chordata > Amphibia > Anura > Ranidae > Lithobates > Lithobates sylvaticus. Next base: position 85,117,851 of record CM053036.1, on the reverse strand, counting down.
GTCGCTTAGGAGGCGCTTGAGGGTCAGGTCGGATCATCTTCGTGCTGGATGGGTATCGTATGTTTATTCGTTTCTCCATGGCAGCCTGTGTGGGGGGTGTACTAGTGTTTTTTTGTTTTTTTTTAATCCCGGAGTTCTGCTTTAAAGAGGAACAGCAGTCTCCGGATCTAAAACAGCAGTCATTCAGAGACTGCTCACATAGTCCGGTAATTGACATTCAGGCATCATATTGCCTCAGAGTTATCGGCACCATGGTGGAGCATGGTAAAATGGGAGTGGAGAATGCGACCCTTCCAAAGGGGGCAATGGATAGTCACAAGATGCAGAGTGACCCCGTCCATGAGGGAGTGTCTTCCATGGTGGTTCTCCTCAAGTGCCACTCATTGCACCAATCTCCTGGATTGTGGTGACGACGGATGCCAGCAACAGCGGCTACTTAGCCAAGGGAAAACTTCCCATCTCAAGGGATAGTTATGCGAGCTGCCTTTCAAGCTTTCAAGCCTTCCGTCACCTGATTTTAGGAATCTGATGAGGTTGGACAAGACCGCGGTAGCTGACAAGGGGTAACGCAGTCTAGATCTACTAGAGGAGGTCTGATTATGGTTTGGGCCCAGGCGAATTTGTTAACGGCTGTTTTTAAATCAGCTCAAGAGTATACGAGTGGTCCCTCCACATAAAGTGTTCAATTGGATTCTGTCTCTAGGAGTAACACCGGAAGTGGACCTCTTTGCAACCCTTTGCGAAACTCGAGAAGTATTACACGAGAATCGTTGTCCCCAAGCTTATGGGATAGATGCGTTGAACCAGTGGAGGTTTCTCAAGGCGTATGCCTTTCCCCCAGTAACCGGTCATTCTCCGTTTTCTGGGCTGGGAGGAAGCCGTGTAATAGCGGTAATTCCATATTGGCCCAACAGGCCATGGTTTCCTTCCTGACGCAGCTCAGTTTCGGGACCCAGTCCCCTCTTCCTCCCAGGCCCAGATCTCCTGCTACAAGGAGCATCGCTTCACCCATGTCCATCCCATCTCCACCCTGGTGGTTGAAAGGGAAAGGTTGACGGCCTTAGGGTGTCCTGACACAGCAATTGAACCCTTGATGAGTGCCAGGAGAGCGGGTACTAATAGAGTGTACCAAAGAATCTAAGGACCCAAGAATATCGGACATTCTGAGTTTCCTGCAGACAGGCCTGGAGTTGCCCTTGGCTGTTAGCTCTCTTAGAGTTCATAAGAGCTTCCCTTCAACCGCTTTGTATATTATTTTATATATACTGTGGTTCTGTACTTGAGAAATATGCTGCAGAAATCTCCCTCCACTAAGTCTGGCTGCAACCATTTTAACTGTGGGCAGCTGAAGCTAATGCCTGTTCACTTCCTGGATTTACACAGACACGCAGAGGCACACCTCCAGCTCTGCAGCCCTGCAGCTCTCATTGGCCCTCTTATGACTCCCCCCCCTTTCCTGGCAAACTCTCACGAGAGTGAGAGAGAGCTGTGCATGATGTCATAAGCCTAGGCTAATGACCAGACAAGGAACAGGAAGTGGGCTGTACAAGGTATTTACTGGTAGAAAAAAAAAAAGTTTTACTATCCAAAGTTAAAACAACAAGGGCAGAAGGTTTAATAGAAAGATTAAAAAATGACTGAAGATCCGCTTTAAACTCATACTGAGTTCTTGCTGTAGAGGGCAGACACAGAATGACATTCTGTTACACTAGGTGATAAAAGTTGATGTTTTAGATCACGCTGATAAGTCTCTCCGCCTTTGCTCTCCCTAGGACTCTGTGAAATAAAAACACTAGCTGCCTTATCTTCTCAATAGGCAATGTTTTATAAGTCTTCTGTTCTATAACCCGTAAAACTCAGAGCAACATAATTCAAATAAGATGTCAATTTAGTCTCTTGTTCAGTTGGTTAAATTGTAATTTAGGTAGTTAGTATGTGTGTATATATATATATATATATATATATATATATATATATATATATATATATATAAAAATATATATTTAATCTTTCCGTGCATATGTTAGCTGTGGGATGTTTGTAAAGACCCTATTTGTTTTATGGAAAGAAATCTTCTCAGCCTTGGCCCATACAGAAGAAGACTTTATTGGCTTAGACCTGAAGCAGTGTTTAACCCAAAAAAGTAAACATTTATTATATTGCAATTTATCAATTCTTATGCCCCGTACACACGATCGGAAATTCGGCCAGCAAAAGACTGATGAGAGCTTTTGGTTGGAAAATGCGACTGTGTGTACGCTCCATCGGACTTTTGCTGGCAGAATTCCCGTCAGCAAAAGATTGAGAGCAGGTTCTCTATTTTTCGGTCGAAAAATGTTCCTATCCGAAAAATGCGTTCGTCTGTAGCAATTTCCAACCCGCAAAATTCCTACGCATGCTCGGAAACAATTCGACGCATGCTCGGAAGCCTTGAACTTAATTTTCTCGGCTCGTCGTAGTGCGTGACATACAGTCACTGCGTTTTTGACGGCCAAAAGTTCAGCGAACTATTGTGTGACCGTGTGTATGCAAGCCAAGCTTAAGCGGAATTCCGTCGGAAAAAACATCCAAGATTTTACAGACGGAAATTCCGCTCGTGTGTACGCAGCATTAGATGTGGGGGCTGCATTTGTTTTCTTTTTTTTTTAGGCTTCCTTTCCTTTACTTTCATCCAGTGATCCACCTAGTAAGTGTGTTGTTTCTCAACGAAACAAGCTCTTTTGCAGTTACAGAAATTAGATAAATCATTACCACTGACAGGGAGCTTACAATGATGATCACCCATTAGTTATGTATGTAAAACCTTTATCCCAAAAAGCAAAAGACGGTTGCTGTAACTGATTATAAAGTATTAGCTAGAGTTCAGCTTAAATTTGTTACTGTATGCTGCTGTTCAACGGTGCCTCTGAGCTCCTTTATCAAGAGTGGGGGCACTCTAATACAGTAGGTGTTTTACTGGCCAGATCACCAGGTGAAAAAAGAGGGAAATAACAGCCTAAAAAAAGAAAACTAATGCAGCCACCAAATCTAATGATTGGAAAACTGCAATATATTGCAATTTTGGTTTGGGATTTAGTAACACTTTAATCTCATAACCCTATCTGAAATACCTCCAGCATTCAAGGATGGCCGATATCTACTCAGGTATGATATTTGTAGCATAAAAAATGTGTGTGTATGAAAATTGCTTTATTTCGAAAACCAATGTCTTTGATGTGACCTCTATGATGCAGATTCTTTCCATAAGGGCCTACTATTCATATCAGTCCTATAGCCTGCCAAATTAGTTACAGATAAATCCACCTTTGCCAGACACTATAATGTGTTGGGTAGTCTGGTTTGTACAAATACTGTATGAACTGAATAGGAAAGGATGGGTGAATGGGACTTTAAATGAGGGTACGCCATGTGGAGAATTAAAAATAACAACAATATAAAGTGAAATTGAATTCACAATACAAAATTTATTATACCCTAAAATACATAACGAATGTTTTATATCAAATACATAGGCAGTCAGCAGACTTTCGATTCATATGTTGATACATTGTTTACAATACAGATAAACATAGACACAATAGATATACATGCTGTAGTACATCATTCTAATAAAGGAATAACTGTTGATGTATAATGGCACTCTACGCGTTTCCTGGTATTTCAACCATTCATCAGGAGTGTTAAGAAGTAGTAAACTGAGAAAAGGAGAGCTGGGGTTAATAATAGAAATAATAAAAGGGGGGCTGAGACTGTCAGGTCTCACTGTGGTATAGATTACATTAGAGTACTTACAAGTAGTTCCTAGGCCCAGTTCGGTGTCTACCAAGGCATGCAGGGGCCGGAGGCATGATGTCGACCACCAGGGTTGAAGTGGGGGAACCCTTCCAGGGTGGGGAGCAGCCCCCGGAGCTCAGCATAGTGGTCACAGTCAAGACTCAATGGGCTATGTGTACACCGGAGGTGCATGGTAAAACTGGGAAAAAGAAAGTGAGTCAAAGACAAAGAAGGAGGGATTTAGTATAGGTAATGTGAGGTGTGAGGGTGGGGGAATAGGATGTGTTTTAATTCTCCACATGGCGTACCCTCATTTAAAGTCCCATTCACCCATCCTTTCCTATTCAACAAATCCGGGATGGAGGCCGCCATGTCTCAAGGTGTGTGTCAGGTCACGACCATATTCTATACACTGTATGAACTGATTCAAATTCCTATTGTTAGTTTAAAAGAACCAGATATTCTGTTCCTAATTCAAAAGGAGGAGCCAGAACCGAGAAGAGGAGGATTGGGGCTGCTCTGTGCAAAACCATTACACAGAGCATGTAAGTATAACATGTTTATTATTTTAAATTAAAAAAATGGAGCCTTTAGAACCACTTTAATAATTATCCACTTGGGCAAGTTGTAGTTGTTTATTATCTAAAAAAAACACTAACATTTAGCAAGCAGCTGTTCATTGTATTCATCTTTTTAGTTCCATTTTACAGTGGGCAGATTGGTTAGCATATAGTTAGCAACACAAAAACTAAATTATTAAATTATGTTTGAAAGGAGGCAACATGAAACATTCACACTGGATTCACCATCTATAAGAAGAAGCAAAGACAACTGGAATTAAGAATCCCTTTGGATTTGAGTCATCTTGGGTGATATGCAAGGATGGCCATGGGCTTGAGCAAGATCTAATAAAGATAGTACTCATCAAGGTGGCAATAAAACAACTGGGAAAACGTGGTAATGCATCACAAGGCAGATAAGTGAAGAAGACAATTAATGATGGCAAAGAGAAAAAGAAAGTTGAAAAGAAAAACAGTGATAAAGTCAAAGTGTTAAGATCATAATGATTTTTTTTTTTCGCATTGCTAATCTTGTATAACCAGGTCTCAGTTATGGTGATTGAGGCTGGGTTCACATATATGCAGTGCGGGTTTTGTTTGAAGGAAAGGTGGCAACCCTACCAACACATGTTACAAATATAACAGGGTTCTTATGCCTTGTAGACACGATCAGATTGTTGGCCAACAAAACCGTGGAATTTTGTCCAAAGGACATTGACCCAAACTTGTCTTGCAAGCACACGGCCACACAATTATTGGGCAACAATTACGAACGTAGTGGCGTACTAGACGTACTACGTGGTTTTTCAGCTCTTTAGCGCCACCCTTTGGGCTCCTTCTGCTAGTTTTGTGTTAGTAGAAGTTTGGTAAGTGTTGATTCGCGCTTTTCTTTTCGTGTTTTTCATTTAGCGCTTTTCAGTTCGTTTCTGAACGGCCGTTCGTCAACCAGACATGTTGCGGAATCGGAGGAGATAACATGTTATTTATTATTGGCCTTGGAGTTATTGCTTTGACTTTATTTTTTTGGTTGAATAATGATTTGATTTGGTATATTTTCTATATTTTTGGATGCATAGAGTGCACTTTTTGGTTAAGTTCTATTGGCAGATAGCATGTCTAATTTTATTTGATTTCTTTTTTAATGCACAATAAAAAATAGTGGAGAATAATACTTGGCTATGTGTTTTACTTCAAATGACAGTTTGGGAGTATGCAGTTACATTTAAAAAAATACAATGTAAAATTGACAAGGACACCAACATAGTTGTATCTTTGATCTTAAAAACTACGGGATAATGGTGTTGTGGTAACTTGCCCAAATAAAAAAAAAAAAAAAAAAGCATAATAATATTATTCTTGATATCACTAGAAAAAAAAAAAGCCTTTGAAAATTAGTTTGTAATAACTCCCTCAGTATCACCAGCAAAGCAGCTTCATTATTATCCCATTAAAGAAGAGAATTGTGCGCTGCATTTGGAGATTTCATAATTTGCCACGTCACAAGTGTTAATTCTCCATTACGAACGCTAGTTTACAAGACCGACCGCTTCTGGCCCATCCTTGCTTCCGAGCGTGCGTGTTTGTACTTTGGACTTTTGTCCGACAGACTTGTGTACACACGCTGGGAAAATCCGATAACACATTTGTCCGTGGAAAATTTGAAAACCTGCTATCCAACATTTGTTGGCGGAAAGTCCAACAACAATTGTCGGATGGAGTGTACGCACGGTCGGATTTACCGCCAACAGCCTGTCATCGAACATTTCCAGTCGGAAAGTCTGATCGTGTGTACGCGGCTTTAGGCTATGTTCACGCTAGCACTAAAGGACATATAAAATAAAAAGGTGTACTGAACTGCCTCATCTGATTGGTGTGATCCCTGCAATATCACCAATTATGTAAGAAGCATTGATAATGGGTTTCCCTTAGTATACTTACTGTGGTGCTATGATGTCATCTTCATGTACTGCATGTATTTACCAACCTCTATTGCTAACCTTACACTCTGTTGTTGAAATAAACAATATTGAATACTTTTTATGTACAACTACAGCAGAATTATTTGTTAAAGTCATTGTTCAGTTTCCGGTCTATGTATGCATTGAATGCCACAAACAAATAACTTTTGTGAAAATCTATATATCATGGTTTGGTGTTGCAGGACTTTGCTCTTTGAAATATTTTTACCTATTGAGCCACAACTCAAGAAATTGCTTGGATAAGCTTATTCTGATTCCTACACATCCCGTTGTAAAAGATTAGAAACCTGGTTAGGTTATGTTTTGTTTTGTTTCTCTTAGGAAGGCCATCCCAAACTAGATAACAAGTTGTAGATCATTTTTAATGAGCTTCTCTAATGGAAAACAAAAGAGAGGAGGAAAGTCATTTATGTGATCGTTTATCTAGCTTTCCAATTAACAGAAGTGGTGATTAGAGGCAGGTATAGTGAAAGAGATAACCATAGCCTAACCCTGCCAAACCAATCTGCCTATAGTATACAGCGTCTGTTGTATTTGATTTTGCTAATGGCAATCATCCCATCCATTCCGGTAAGGTGCAAACACTGGAAAAGGAGGAAGTTAGAGGTGAAAACCATTATCATTTTTTTAATGGTGATAAACTTACAACAGAAGATATCCATAGCCCAGGGAAGAGCTGGCAAAGGGATCTACATACCAACGGTACATGTACAAAGCACCTACTATACATAGTTTTTATTGATCTGAATACCTTATTTGATCTATTATATTATAGGCTGTACATTTTTCTGGAGAAGAAACAAATAGAAATATGACTATAGTGAAGATCAATAAAGCTGCTGTACAAATGAATAATGCTGTGTTCATTGAGATGATGCTTTTGTGACCGGCCAACATCTATAGAGAGCCCCTTCCTAGGCGCACTTCCAAGGGCAAGATGCTGTGCATCAGTCAGTGTTTTCCCGTCCACAGATGGAATATGGACATCCAATGGATTTCCCAAGAAAAACTAAAAAAGAAGACTCCAATAGTGCAGAGGTTTCCTTTGGTTGATTTATTGAAGAAATTAGAAGTTCCAATATATAAAAGTATTCCTTCAAAAGGAATACTTTTATGTATTGGAACTTCTAATTTCTTCAATAAATCAACCAAAGGAAACTTCTACTTTTTTTTCGTTTTTGCAGTTGGTGTGCATTTTTAATGCAGTTAAGATAGGGACAGGAGCCCACTGGTTAAGGAGAGTGTGCATAACATAGGGAAAGGTTCCAGAGAAAGAGGGACAGTATAGGCACTATTTGTTATTGTTGCTGTGTGGACCCTTTCCAGTTCTGTGTCTCATTTCATACTGCCTATCAGCCGTCTCCTGTGCCAGGTGCTGCCGGCCCTTAAACATCATGGTCCACAAGTACTGCATAATTATCTGTGAGTGCCTGGTTAAAACTTCAACATAGACTCTGTTACAATGTCTTTGTAAGGTTCTTGTCAATATACTCCCTTGAAATCTGAGATCCCGTGTGTCATTCCTTCGCTTGTGGGTGCCCACCACCTGGCCTTATTGTCGCCAACATTATGAAAACAGGCATTTGTCCAAAAAGTTCAATCTTTAAGGTTTCCTCCTTATGGATTCACATATCGACAGTCTTTGTAATGCCAGTGTTATACATTCTGAAAAACATTTAAAAAGACTTTCAGAGTTCCTTCTTCACAGCTGTGTTGTGCATGGTATCATGGTTCCTGCTGTCACCTGTTCTGTATACATTAGGATCTTTTGGGTATAAACCACCTGCAGAAATCAGTTAAATTGGAAGAAATGATCCAGGCCTAAAACAATAAAGCAAAAATGGCATTAAAATGTTAGGTAATTGAAAAATAGCCAAGAAGTATCAGACCTTTAGAAGAGTGGAGATTTTTGTAACACTGGAGCACTGATTGAATCTTCCAAAATGTTTGGATAGAAGCAAAATTGGCTAGGCCAATCCAGTTCAATAAAGGTGGTGTAATGAGAGATTAACCACTTCAGCCCCGGAAGGATTTACCCCCTTCCTGACCAGAGCACTTTTTGCGATTCAGCACTGCGCCGGTTTTACTGACAATTGCGCGATCGTGCGACGTTGCACCCAAACAAAATTGACGTCCTTTTTTCCCCACAAATAGAGCTTTCTTTTGGTTGTATTTGATCACCTCTGCTGTTTTTATTTTTTGCACTATAAACAGAAAAAGCAATATCTTTTCTTTTTGCTATAATAAATATCCCCCAAAAATATATAAAAAAACACATTTCTTTCTCAGTTTAGGCCGATATGTATTCTTCTACATATTTTTGGTAAAAAAAGTTGCAATAAGTGTATATCGATTGGTTTGCGTAAAAGTTATAGCGTCTACAAAATAGGGGATAGATTTATGTCAATTTTATTATTAATTTTTTGTTTTAGTAGTAATGGCGGTGATTTTTATCGTGACTGCGACATTATGGTGGACACATCGGACACTTTTGACACTATTTTGGGACCATTATTTATACAGTGATCAGTCAGCCATCGGCATCTTGTTACAGACCAAATTGGACTGGGGGTACATGATCGCCCCTTTTCCAAGTCACCTTTCACCATCTGGAGAGTCAGCCCTATTGGACTTGCCGAGGTCCAGTGTATGATTTCTCTGCGCCTCATTGTACTCACATCCCAAGTTTGAATTCCCTAATACCCTCAGAAGAATTATCCCTTAAACATTCGTCAGTGGACATAGCCATTTAAGCCGTCGTTAGTATAGGAGTAGGCGCTTGTCGGTCCAAAGCAGACATCTTAAGCCCCATACACACGGTCGGACTTTTTCATCAATTTGGTCCGATCGGACAAGGTTGTTGAAAAATCAGACCGTGTGTATGCACCATCGGACAGTGTTCGTCGGTTTGTCCGTCGGACAAAGTCTTATCTCCTGCTGGAAAGATTTGCCGTCAACACGGTCCGATCACACCAAATCCGATCGTGTGTATGGTTGTCCGACCGGACAAAGTGCTACGCATGCTCAGATCACATTACAAGACCAAAGCTATTGGCTACTAGCCTCTACGTAGTCCCGTCGTACGCAACAAACGTCACCACGTTCAGAATGATCGGATTTTCCGACAACTTTGTCCGACCGTGTGTACGCAAAACCAACATCGGACAAAGTATGACGGACATGGTCCGACGGACCTGGTCCGCGGATTGTCCGACCGTGTGTATGGGGCTTTAGACGCTTTCAAATTACTGCCCATTGAGCCATCCCTCTAGCGATGGCATAGGGGTCAAGTGGAAAGGCTTATATTATTTTGCCACCAAATTGTCATTTGGAACTAGAAGAAAAAAAAAGCGCAATCCATGGCTGTTTGATACTTTTGCCCAGTCCCTTTCTTGGACCACGTCGCATTATGGAAACGTTGACCAAAAAGTCATCCACTATCTTGATGACTTTCAGCGCATAGAAATACCCAATGAGCCCCCAGTAGACGTTGACAGCTTAAGAGGGGTATTTGATGGTTTAATGATGAATAAAGTAGAATGCCCGGCACAGGCCATCACCTTCTTGGGTTGTCACACTCGACGCACGGTTCATGCAGGCCAGCCTGCCTCCCAACAAGTTGACCTGCATCAGGTCGGTCATTCACCCCTTTACCCTTACTCAAGGGTGTACCAAGAGACAGCTAAAAGCCTGACTGGGCATGCTTGATTTCGCCATGAGTATGAGTATTCAGGGGTGGTCCTTCATCTCATGCCTCTTTTTCCTCTCGCAGGCACAAAATCCCGACCAAATTCTTAGGCTAGACACAGCAGCAATATCGGATTTGTCAATGTGGGACGAATTTCTCATGAACTGGAATGGCATATCAATGTTCATTCTTTTGGCATCCTCTTCGTCACCTCGGGTAGCCACGGACACCGAAGCCTCTACAGGCTTCACTGCATTTTTTGGCCATCATTGCTTACAGGGCCATGGCAACCAGAAATCCTCCTGATCCTCGGGTTCAGTCAGTCCTTCTCACTATTCAAACTCTACCCCGTTGTGGCTGCAGCTCAAGTCTGGGGCAGCACCCAGGCAGGGCAAACAGTGACATTTGCCACAGCTAATATCATAAATATAGGCAGGTCCAAATCACTAGCCATCATGTGCTTCCGGTATAAGCTGGAGCAACTATCCCCGCAGCATCAATTCAAACTGCATCTCTGTCCTGGGCAAGTGCAAAGACTCGGCCGACACACTATCCCACTTTAATTTTGTATTCTTCTTGTAGGAACCTGGAACCAACCCGACCACATCTCTTATCCCACCTTGGTCACAGCTGACACTGGATTAAAGCAACACCTACGCGATGCGACCCCCCTTGTAAATAAGTCGTTATCCCGCAACACCCTGTATGCCTATCGTACAGCCTGAAATTCCTATGGCAGGTTCCTAGCCCCAAACCCCAGGGCAGTGTCTGGAGATCTTAAACACATCCTGGCTTTCATATCGTACTGCCACACGCAACTGGCTCTATCACATAATACCATCAGACTATACTTAGCTGGCATCCAGCATTTTGTCTCCTTACAGGACCCTACCAAGCCATCCTTGTTCTCTGCAGTCAAAACCATCCTACGCGGTATCCACAGGCAGCAACACCAAAACTAGTAGCAAGCGCCTACACGGTACTAGCCCCATCTTAAGAGACATGTCTACCATTCTGTCACGTTCCCCCTTCGGATTACTGCCCAGCCTGGTCCTCCAAGCAGCCATCTACCTGGCCTTTTATGGTTCACCGTCACCGGCCCCGTACGTTCTACACGGACGCCATCTGACACGCTATCAGAATCATGTTATCCTGCACCTCATAGTGTCCAAAAATGCAACAGTCCAGTCCCAGGCTAGATTTCAAGCTATTCCTGACTCACAACACCTGGTGCTCAGTGGCCATTCTAGACCAGTCGTTATCTCATCTGCCCGACCTGTTGGAGTCTAGCCCATTGCTACCTTTCCTTACCAACCCTCTGAGTGGTAGCCAGTTCACCAGACACATTAAGATCCTCTCGCTTAACTTAGGCCGATAATCTGGATATTCTCTCCGGATCGGGGGAAGCGTCAGCAGCATCACAACAAAGGGTACCGGACCATTTCATCAAGAGAATGGGCAGGTGGAAATTCCTCTTGCTTTGCCCAATGCTTCTGAATCTGTAAGCAGAAACCCTACAAGCTTTCACCCAGCTTGCTCAGTAGTACGTTATCAGCTCAAATAAATAATTACCTCCCTAACCAAGTGTTTTGCCCCCTTCTCTTGGCATACCGTCCAGAAGACCAGGGCACATTTTTAGGTCTACTTTATGTTGTTAGTCATGTGACGTGTTTATGTGGTTCACATCTCTCCCGGACATAGGGCTCCGATCATAAATAGTTGTTTACCCTGTGTTAAAAATGTTGAATGAGAAAAATGAATAAGTTCACTTAGTCTTTAATAAAATATTAGAGCACTGTGTGAGTCTTAGATGGGAAGCTTGCACAAGACAGTTTTCCCACTGGATATGCATGTGTATTTCTCACACATCGGTATACAAGCAGACATTTTAAATGTTTGACAGTTCTTAAGTGCGTTAATAAGTACCTCTTATGTTCAAATGTGCTCATTGTTGCTATATAATTCACGTCTAAAATTCTTTCACAAGATTGTTTTACACAGCATTCATATCTTTTGCATCACTTGCAAATAGCAGAGAATGTATGGCCACCCCTAAGGTTTGCTTGAGCTGAAAAGCACTGCATACCTTAGCAAGGTAGCATTATTTTTGAAGACAACAATGATTATAGGTATCCTGAGGCTATAGAATAGCCACAACAGCACTATAGAGAAGACCCGTGGAAAGGAGCCTCTGGAAAAGAATGTTATTAGCAATGATGGACATTATCTGATCAGATAGCACTTGACTCATTAGTTTTTATCAACATTATAAATAAATTAGTTAATTACAAGCATAGGGTCTTGTAAAATGGCTTATTGTGTTGCTGATTATGGGAGGTTCAACCTTTGTTTCATCCGCAAATATAGAGTAAATGCTTAGAAAAACATAAAGTTTAAGACTAAGCATTTATTTTATTAGACTCATTTGTTTTCTTGTCTATCGTTTTCCCATCACACTTGCAGGAAAAGTGATTTTACAGCTCAGAAGAGATACTCATTTGATAGTGTCAACTAGTGCTGATAGGTTGGTGATTGAGCACTTCAAATGTGTTATGAGTGACACTATGGGGTTGATTTACTAAAGGCAAATAGGCTGCTCACTTTGCTAGGAAATTTTCCTTTATTTTAGTGAATATGGCAAAAAAATCACCTTGCAAAAGAATACCCAATTACATGCAAAGGAAATAAAAGAAATCTACATGTTTGCTTGCACATGACTGGATGATGGAAGTCAGCAAAACTTCATCTAATTCACTAATCTAAAGAAAATTCTCTTGCAAAGTAAACAGCCTATTTGCCTTTAGTAAAGCAACTCCTTTGTGCATACAGTTTACATTATCTACCCTCGCTTATGTGTGTTTCTAAAGTTTGAAAAAACATGCATGGTAGGCATGTTTATGGTAAGGGATAAAGACAAATGTATTCACCTAGCAGCATGCTTCATTTTCTACATTAGATATCTGTCATCTGCCATTCTTTGGACTAAACATGCTCTGGACAACCATAGATCTATATAAAATGGACTTTTTCTGCCGTCACTTTTGTTTCTAAAGTTTCCCCAGTAATGCGAAGTGGCAGAAGGATCAACTTACCAGTTCAACAAGACGACTCCATTTAGACAGTTTGTAAAATAAGTGGGATCCCTGTTTAAATGAGTGAAAGAATGAGAATAATTGAATGATATGTCCATACTTGAACTCAGAAAGTGAGTCAACTAACCCCGATTCCCTTTTTTTAATAAATAACCAAGCAGAAGGTTATGGGGAAAGATCCCCCCCTCCCCGTTGTCAATAATCACATACACTATATTACCAAAAGTATTTAGGACGCTTGCCTTTACACGCACATTAACTTTAATGGCATCCCAGTCTTACTCCATAGGGTTCAATATTGAGTTGGCCCACCCTTTGCCATTGTAACAGCTTCAGCCCTTCTAGGAAGGCTGTCCACAAGGGTTATGAGTGTGTCTATGGGAATGTTTGACTATTCTTCCAGTGCACAAAGCAAGGTCCATTAGACCTGGACATGGAGACATGGATGAGCGAGTTTGGGTGGAGGAACATGACTGGCCTGCACAGAGTCCTGACCTCAACTCAATAGAACACCTTTGGGATGAAGTAGAGCGGAGACTGCAAGCTAGGCCTTCTCATACAACATCAGTGCCTAACCTCACAAATGTGCTTCTGGAAGAATGGTCAAACATTCCCATAGCACACTCCTAAACCTTGTGGACAGCATTCCCAGAAGAGTTGAAGCTGGATTATGATGTGGGGTTGTTTTGCAAGGGTTGGGCTTAGCCCCTTAGTTCCAGTGAAGAGGACTCTTAAGGCGTTAGCATGCCAAGAAATTTTGGATAATTTCCTGCTCCCAATTTTGTGGGAACAGTTTGGAAATGGCCCCTTCCTGTTCCAACATGACTGCGCACCAGTGCACAAAGCAAGGTCCATAAAGACATGGATGAGCGAGACACACTCCTAAACCTTGTGGACAGCCTTCCTAGAAAAGTTGAAGCTGTTATAGATGCAAAGGGTGGACCAACTAAATAGTGAACCCTACAGACTAAGATCCCGTACACGCGGTTGGAAATTCCGACCACAAAATCCGTCGGATTTTTTCAGACGGATTTTGTCCGACACTGGTGTTGCATACACACGGTCGGACAAAGTTGTTGGAAAATCCAATCATTCTGAACGTGGTGACGTTCGTTGCGTACGACGGAACTACGTAGAGGCTAGTAGCCAATAGCTTTGGTATCGTAATTTGATCTGAGCATGCGTGGCACTTTGTCCGTCGGAATTCTCTACACACGATCGGAAAAAGTCAGATCGGATTTTGTTGTTGGAAAATTTGAGAGCAGGATCTCGGAATTTCCGACAGAAAAAGTCCGATGGAGCCCACACACGGGCAGATTTTCAGATAACATGGTCCGATCGGACATTTTCTATCGGAATTTCCAATCGTGTGTACGGGGGCTAAGACTGGGATGCTATTAAAGTTCATGTGCGTGTAAAGGCAGGTGTCCCAATACTTTTGTTTATATAGTGTATGTTAATTGGGAAGTATGGTGATTACAATTCTTCTGGTTTGTTAAGTTATAGAATTTGACATGACAGCATGGGAATAAGCCAATAGGTAGGAAGCCTACCCTTGAAGGGAGGCCCTAAAGAACTGAATGAGGATGACCATACCATGCTTCTAGCCCTCTTGAGAAAGGATACAAACACCACCTTAATCAGTTTGCATAACAAGAGGACTAAGGGATTGGTATTTCCATGGGATTGGTAAAGATTGCCAAATATTTGCAATCTGATGGTCTTCCAATTTCTAAACATATCATCGTTCAGGTAAACTGATCAACCCAGATCTAGCATGAGTTACATAGTGAGAGCTCTTCTCAGAGCAAGGACACTTATTACTAATACGTATTCTATAAAGTTTTGCATAAGTGTCATTTATATATAACTTACAAAAAGAAGCATAAAAATATGCTACAATTGTCTGCTACACAACTGATGATAAAAAAAATTGCTATCACTCCCCAATTGAAGGGTAAAATGTGCAAAAGAAAAGTCATCTCACTAGCTGAGTAATGATGCTTTTTGTGTTGTAGATAAGTCACTAAACACCTTTAATGATACTGCTTAAAAGGGGTTGTAAACCTTAGTGTTTTTTTACCTTAATGCATCCTATGCATTAAGGTGAAAAAACACCTGGCAGTGACTGGCCCCCCAGACCCCCAGGTTTACTTACCTGAGCCCTGGAACTTGACCCGTCGGGGACACGTTCTTCCTCTGCCCGGGGTCTTTGGCTCTTGATTGGATAGATTGGCTCCCGCTGCTGTCAATCAAATCCAATGACGCAGGCGCCGGGGGGCGGGGCCGAGTCATACATTTGGTGGCTATGGACGCTGAATGCTGGACTCGGGGGCGCACCCACAAGGTAACCCCCTCTGGGAAGTGCTTCCCCTAGGGGGTTATCTGATGCGGGGAGGAGCCGCAAGAGCCATCGGGGGACCCCAGAAGAGCAGGTTCGGGACCACTCTTTGCGAAACGAGCTGCACAGTAGAGGTAAGTATGATACGTTTGTTATTTAAAAAAAAAAAAAGAAAAACAAACCCTTACAATCACTTTAAGGTATAAGGACTAGTGATCAGATTGGAATGCAAGACAGAAGTAGAATTCACCTTTATACCCACAGAGATAATATGCATTTACACTATACTTTTCGTCTCAATATATTGGCTTTTTCACACTATATTCAACTTCCTTCTAATGATGTCCCTGTCCCTAGGATGGAGCAAGTGGAAGATGGGGAAGTGTCAATTGACTGGAAAATGCAAAGATTAAAGAATCGGATGTATGAAGCCAGTCTCTGACTAAACGTCTGCATTATAGTTCCTGGGTAGAGATTTGGCTGCTTGCATCAGAGCCTAATCACACAGGTGTCTAGCTTCATGACAGATTCTGTTTAATAGGAAGAGCACAACTGATATTCTTCATAATCTCTGTCTATCTGCTATTCAACTTCCTTTATTAGGTAGACGTATTCTCTAAACATTATTGAAGTCTAGTTAAAATAAAGATATTCATTACATAAATATAATCTTAAAAAAACACATTTTCAAGATGACGTCACATTTTACTCCATGAGAATGTTTATATTTTTGCACATCGGCTTGTTTGATCCCAGATAAAAATAACCGATAAGTTCAATTAATAACGTGTACATTTACAGTAAAGGTCCCTAGAGCTGTGAGATGATTTAATTGTATATATTGGTTTATCCAAGCTAAATTCACAGCTAATATCTCTTAAGAGTTTGCATCGAAGGAGGAATTTCAGCTTCCTAAGTCCAAGTCCTGCCAATGGTTTGTAGGCAATGATGGGCATTCATTGGCGGGAGACGCTAAAATATATAATTAAACCCAAATGCAAAAATTATATATATTTTAGATTACCGGTCCTTGGATGTGTTGGCTGCATGTGTTTTATTTTTCATACTTTTCTTCCCTTTATTTTCACCTGGTAATCCTGTGAATAACAGATTTCCTGTCTCTGGGTGGCTATGCTCACTTATTCCACTGTATCTATGGTGGGAGAGATGGATGTCATGCAGGTTGGACTACAAATATGTCTGCTTTTATTAATCTCCATTATGTGGAGGTAGGAAAATGATTAGTTTACATAAGTAAGATAATATTGTTTATGTTTTCAGATGAGCTCACAGGAAGTGACAAGGACATTGCATTGCTGCCAAGATCAACAGGCCTTTTTTGTACCTAATTAAAATGTTCTTAGTCTAGAATTGAAAACAAATGCAGATACCACATCTAAGGAATGGTAAGATGCAGTATATTACATTTATGTTCTTGAATTTAGTTATCCTTTAAAATGATTGTAAACAATCACCTTGTAAAACAACCCATTCAGTTTAAAATAGAAATGAAAGGCTAAATATTTTTGTATAGATATAAAAAAAAAAAAACATTATAAATAACCATACTTTTTCCCCCCTTTTTTACAAGTGATAACATTCCCTCTGTTCTCAGCTGCATAAGAGCTGGGGGAGGAGAAGCAGCAGAACACTGAGCTTCCCAGTGACAGGATGTGCAGGAGGGGTGTGTCAGGACAAGTCTGATCATCGGAGGAGAGCAGGCTGAGTTACCAGCATAGCTAGCAAACTGACCACGGTTTGCTCCTCTGATTAGTGTAGTTAGTTTTTAATTGGAAAACAGAAGGACTGGCAGGAACACCAGGGATTTCACATAAAGGAAGCAATACAAAGAGAACAGAATAATTTCTCATACAAGTACATGGTACATCAATCACATATCAGGAATATGAAATGTTGGGGTAACAAACACTTTAAAGAGGAAGTAAACTTCCCTCTAAAGTTTGTACCTATAGGTAGGCCTATGATAGGGCTTACCTATAAGTACTCTAAATATCTCCTAAACTTGCACCGTTTAGGAGATATTTACTGTATACTGCCCCGATGACGTCATCGGCGCATGTGCTCTGAAGGAACCGCCGCCCGTGATGTCTCTTCAGAACCCTGTGTCGCGACCGGCGGCTCCCGCACGCATACGCGGGAGTGATGTTATGCGGCTCTGGCCAGTCACACAGCTGGAGTCCATGGATCTGGAAGGAAGACAGGCGGAGATGGATGCGGTCTCCAGCAGGGACAACAAGGGCTTTGTTTGCAGGTGTGTCACATAATGTGCTAGTTTGCGATACATACTAGCACAATATACTTTTACTATGCAGGTAAGAAAAAAGAAAAAAAAAACTTTAAGTGTACTTTACCTTTAAGATAAGGAGAAGCAGTTTTCATTTCCTATTTAAAAATATAAAATGAGCTTCCTGTAATATTGAAGGCAGTTAACCTGTAGCCGACCGCCCACTGTCAATTGACGGTGGAGCGGTGCGGCTCTTGTGACGGGCTGCCGTCATATGACGGCGCTTACATTTTGGTCACTAGTGAGGCGCGTGCCCGCGATTGCCCAGTAACTGAGCAGGACATGGATCTGTGTATGAAAACACACAGATCCACGTCCTGTCACTGGAGAGGAGACCGATGGTGTGTCCCTTGTACATAGGGACACCGATCGGTCCCTTCCCCCAGTCAGTCCCCTCCCCCCACAGTTAGAATCACTAACATAGGGAACATATTAACCCCTGCAGCGCCCCCTAGTGTAACCCCTTCCCTGCCAGTCACATTTATACAGTAATCAATGCATTTTTATAGCACGGATCGCTGTATAAATGTGAATGGTCCCAAAAATGTGTCAAAAGTGTCCGATATGTCCGCCGCAATGTCGCAGTCATGATAAAAATCGCAGATCGCCGCCATTACTAGTAAAAAAAAAAAATAATAATAAAAATGCTATAAATCTATCCCCTATATTGTAGACGCTATAACTTTTGCGCAAACCAACCAATATACGCTTATTGCGATTTTTTAACCAAAAATATGTAGAAGAATACGCATCGGCCTAAACTGAGGAAAAAATGTGTTTAAAAAAAAATAAAAATTGGATATTTATTATAATAAAAAGTAAAAAATATTATGTTTTTTCAAACTTGTCCCTCTTCTTTTGTTTATAGCGCAAGAAATAAAAACCGCAGAGGTGATCAAATTACCACCAAAATAAAGCTCTATCTGTGGGGAAAAAATGATAAAAATTTTATTTGGGTACATCGTTACAAGACCGCGCAATTGTCATTCAAAATGCGACAGCGCTGAAAGCTGAAAAATGGCTTGGTCAGGAAGGAGGTGTTCGTGCCTGGTAGGCAAGTGGTTAAAGATCTCCAAAACGTTCCACCTTTGCAACAAAATTGGGATAACAGCTACTTTGTATTTGCTACATGTTCCCAATTATATAGCATAACTTTAATAATATACACATAATATAACATTGTGTGTACAGATTACAGAACACCTCCAGGTAGCCATATTGCATTGCATTTTACAGAACAATACAGAGCTGTAGATTGAAAAGGAAAGGTAATTTTTAATAGCATTCAAATACAATATACGGTAACTTGTGTCGCAATATGCTATATTATTTTTTTATTTGCTATTTCTTCCCACAAAATTAACCTTTAAAGATATCAAGGCCTACGTGGCAAATCCCTAAATGTGTACAACAGGAAGAGGGAAGAGATATGGGACTTTATAGGGGCAATCTGTACATATTCATGGAACAAGAACAATTATAAAAATAATACATTTTTATTCATGCACATGAGTAAAAAAAGTGGATAAAAGCATTGTATACACAGCATGGATATTCAAAGCATGAAGAACAATATTTTTAGTGTACCATTACTGTTTTAAATGACACCACGCCATTTCCTGAAGAAGCCACCTAGCGAAACATGTTGAAATAAAGGCTTGGAAACAGTAGTTACACTAAAAATATTGTTCCTTGTGCTTTGAACATCAATGCTTTGTATACAATGCTTTTATCCACTTTTTTACTTGTGTATAAATAAAAATGTATCCTTTTTATAATTGTTCTTGTTCCATGAATACGTATAGATTGAACCTATAAAGTCCCATATCTCTTCCCTCTTCCTATTATTCTGGAACATCAGTGACAGAACACCGAGTGGTGGAAGATTTCTATTTTTTTTCCCTAAAAGTGAAAAACTACACTACAAACAAAATTTAATTCTAGATTGTAAGCTCTAACGAGCAAGGCCCTCTGATGCCTCCTTTGTTGAATTGTATTGTAACTGTACTGTCTGCCCTCATGTTGCATAGCTCCCAACTGTCCCTGATTTCAAGGGACTGTCCCTGATTTGGAGCAATGTTCCTCTGTCCCGGATTCCTCCTCATCTGTCCCTCATTTTGATCTGATCTATATAGTTGTAAATAAAATGCACTTTTTATCTATCAAAACGTGTTTTCCAGTGCTAAACCTTTCATCCAAATTCTAAATTGCTGCATTTGTAAATTTTAAAAGCCAATATACAGAAATATTAGTGGTAAAAAAAAAGCCCTTGTGGATTTAATTAACCTTTTTTTTGGTTAATTCTCCTTTAAGGGGGTGTGGCAGGGGGCGTGTCCTATGCCTACATACGTTTGTTAGTAGGTGTCCCTCATTCCCATCTCAAAATTTTGGGAGGTATGATGTTGTAAAGCACTGCGTAAGCTGTTGGCACTATATAAATCCTGTATAATAATAATAATGTATCCATGGAGTACAACGTACTGCATATATTCATACAGGCAATGTTGTAATGTCACCCCACTTTTGTGGATAAACCCTTGCTTGTGATGCAGAGGAGCTATTCCCAAACACAACTACTGCACGCTCATAGGAAAAAACGGTTGCGGTTAATGAAGATGCAGATATCATACAACCAAATGTTCATTCTTCCACGCCAGACAGGAAACATAAAGATATCACCTATTTGCATCAATGGCCTGATTTGCCAAAATGTATCTAAAGTAACTTCAATTCAACATGGCATGTCATTTTGTTCCTTGTATTTGCATTTTATAAAGAAATATACAAAAGGTATTTAATCACCCGCAGCCATTTTGGTGTTTACCCTATTTCAGAGCACTAAGCTTAAAAACACATGGATTAGAGGCTAAATGCACAGATTACAATCAGTGAACTATGTGTGTATGTGAGAGAGAGAGGGACACATACACACAATAATGGGGAGTAGAGGATTAGCAGGGTCACAGTGGGTTTGCAATGTCACCTTGTTTAGAAATGGGGTGGAGTGGAGGAGTTCAAAACAGAAACCTTTTTATTTTAAATACCAGTGGCAAACAGACAAGTATGGATTATAGGTATCAGCCAAGCCAGAGTGATCTCAGAAGTGTGATCAGGATGTCTGTCCCTGGGTCACTGGAGCTTGCTAATACCTGCTCAAAGGCACAAGACCCAAAACCCTAATGCATACATTACAGAAAAGGGACAACTCCTATTCCTACTGATGTGTGAAGGGCTTAGCAGGTCATGAGAAGTGCAACAAGTTGGCCACTGCAGCGGTTGTGTCACTTTTACTTTGTGGCAACCTTTGTCTGGTATACTTGGCAAGACTTGGCAGCTAGGAAAAATAATAATCGTGCTCTCATTCGTAAAATTTTTTAAATCATCACTTTATAAAACAGGTGCTATAGCTATCAATGGTTTTATTTATCAAACAATCTATTAATTTATATATTAATATAATATATGTTTGTATATATATTCCAATTTATTATAGGTTTATATTTTATATATTAATACAGTGCCTTGCCAAACTATTCACCCCCCTTGGCATTTTTCATGTTTTGTTTGCCTCACAACCTGGAACTAACATGGATTGTTTGAGGATTTGCATCATTTAATTTCTTTCATGGCCAAAAAGTTCAATTTAGTCTCATCAGACCAGAGCACCTTCCTCCATACATTTTTGGAGTCTCCCACATGCCTTTTCGCAAACTCAAAACGTGCCATTTTGTTTTTTGCATAAAGTAATGACTTTCTTCTGGCAACTCTGCCATAAAGCCCAACTCTATGGAGCGTACGGCTTATTATCGTCCTATGTACAGATACTCCACTCTCTGCTGTGGAACTCTGCAGCTCCTCCAGGGTTACTTTAGGTCTCTGTGCTGCCTCTCTGATTAATGCCCTCCTTGCCCGGTCAGTGAGTTTTGGTGTGCGGCCGTCTCTTGGCAGGTTTGCGGTTGTGCCGTGTTCTTTCCATTTGGTTATGATAGATTTGATGGTGCTCCTAGGGATCATCAAAGATTTTTTTTTTTTTTTTTATAACCTAACCCTGACTTGTACTTCTCAACAACATTGTCCCTTACTTGTTTGGAGAGTTCCTTGGTCTTCATGGCAGTGTTTGGTTAGTGGTGCCTCTTGCTTAGGTGTTGCAGCCTCTTGGGGCTTTCAAAAAGGTGTGTATATGTAATGACAGATCATGTGACACTTAGATTGCACACAGGTGGACATCATTTCACTAATTATGAGACTTCTGAAGGTAATTGGTTGCACCAGAGCTTTTTATGGGCTTCATAACAAAGGGGGTGAATACATACGCACATGACAATTATAATTTTTTTACTTCTGAAAAATAGTTTTATGTATATATTTTTCAAATTTTACTTCACCAACTTAGACTATTGTGTTCTGATACATCACATATAATTCAGTTTAAAAAAACATTGAACTAAAGGCTGTAGCGTAACAAAATAGGTAAAAAGCCAAGGGGGTGAATACTTTTGCAAGGCACTGTATATGTTTGTGTCTAAATGTACACCAAAGACTCAATGCAAACAGTACAACTTAAAGAGGAAGTAAAACAATTGTTTTTTTTTACCTGCAAAGTAAAGACATAATGTGAAACTTACCTGAAAACGAAGCCCTCGTTGTCACCGCTGGAGGTCTTTACCTGTCTTCCTTCCGGGTCCCTGGACTTCGGCTGTGTGCCTGGCCGCATTGAAGAAACGGCACAGGTGGCTTCCTTCAGAACGCGGCATCGGTTGCATATACAGTAAATATCTTCTAAATGGCGCACGTTTAGCAGATATTTACAGTACCTATAGGTAGGTCTTATTATAGGCTTACCTATAGGTACAACTAATCAATAAGAGTTTACAGCCACTTTTAAGAGCAAATGTGATAATTTAGAAAAAAAAATAAGAAGATACTGTAGCTGCTGACTTTTAAAGGATAAATTCACCTATTCGGGGTGTAACATGTTATGAATGCACTAGCCCCTGCGCCTCCCACTCCCCTGCTGTGCAAGCTAGCGGGGGGATCTTCTCCACCCGCTAGCTGTCAAAAAAAATTATGGCCGAGTGGGGCTCCGCTCACCCGACTGCGTCACTCATTCACAGCGCTCTGAATTGAAAACCACAAGGTCCAGCAGCCATTGCGGCAGTCGGCTTGTAGTTTTCAACGAACTACCATGGCGCTTATTCTTCCTGTCAGCATGTATCACTTTCATCCTACAAGCAGGAGACCTGCATGGCATCAGCGATCTGCTGATCGCTGGTGCAATGATTTACAGGCTCCTACAACAAAAAATAATAAATGCACATTTTTTTTACCTGCAAAAAAATTGCATTTATTATTTTTTTCTGAAAAGGTAAACTTATCCTTTAAGAAACAATCACTCACCAGTCCAGAGCTATCTTCACTCAGGCCAGCTCTGTCTGGTCTTCGGATCACCAGCACTGCCATCTTGACTGTGGGATCCGGCTTCGACTTCCTGCTGTCTCACAGCTAGCTCTCCACTGTGTATGCGCTAGATAACGCTGCACTTTCAGATGTCCCAAGAGGTCACGCGCATGGAGGGGGGCAGGTCGAACTTCTGTAATTTTTTCCTAAACAAGAAAGGTGGAACTGGGAGCGGGTACTTGTCAGAAAAAGGTCACCGTTCCCTGGAAAATGAAATTAATGAAAAAACGTCAAAATAATGATATGAGGGGAGGAGGACGAATAAAACTTTCACTTTTAAGTGAAGTTACGCTTTAATTTATCTCCTAAGAAAGAGAGTGGTTAAAGTTGCTCACTGATTGAAATTCACCCAGTTCAGCAGGGACCAGCCAAATTTCAATCAGTGGGGTTGAATTGAAGAGCACAAAATCTGGTTCAGCTTTGCATAAAAAACAATTAGCCTCCAGGTTTTTTTGTCTAAGCTTAATTGAACAAACTGAAGTTAGAAGCTGTTTGGCTACCATGCAGAGCTACACCAGATTTTGCACTCTCCAGCTTTAGTAAATCAACCCCAGTGTGTGTCCTCACTTGCCATTTGAATGACTTGTATCAAGGGGATGTGTTGAAAAATTTTAAGCGATCAGCAACTGCATCAATGCATTTTATAGACAGCTATGACCATCAGAATTCAATGGCCTTGGCGAGGAGTGGTAGGGGATAATTCCACCCACCTCATTTTTGTGGCTTAAACCCTTAAAGCATTTTTTTTTTTTTTTTTGCTTGAACCCACTGGCTGTGCAACACAAAAAAAAAAAAAAATCTAAAGGTGGCCATACACAAGTAGATTTTTGAACGAACATTTGCCTGAAAGGTATCAGTACATTCAATTCAATAACAACTTGATGAATGTTGCTTAAAAGTACTTTTAACATTACATTTTGGAAATAACTTACTTTCCCAAATAAACACATACACCACTAGAGATTCATTCATTCAAAAATATGTTCCATCCTGTTCCTATAAATGTTCTTGTCACTAGAGTCGAAAATGAACATCGATTTGCCCCACTAATAATTAGAAAATCACATTAACACTCTTAAAATGAAAAATTGTGAGCTAAATTCTACTAGTCTATGGCCAGTTTTAGCCCTTGTCAGCCTGAAGCAGAAAGTTATCTGTAGGATCTCAGCTAACAAACTTTGTGAGAGAATAAAAAAAAAAAAAAAAAAGATTTGTATAATAAAGCTGTACATAGTGAGGCATGAGGCCAAATATGTTGAAAAATAGATATAGGGTTTAAGAACACGAAGATCACATCAACATTACTTTAAGCAAAGTTTCATAATAAAAGTACAAAAAATGTAACTCCTAAAATAAATCATAGTTACAATTTTTAAAACTAATATTGACACAGATGGCGAAAATGTTTCTAAATTATTGCTGACCTCTATGTGATAGTGAGTTTCATTGTTTTACTATGTAAAAAAGGTACATATAAGTAATTTAGAAATGCTTATTTGAACCACTTCACCCTAGGTGGCTTTACCATACATTCTATGTGACTAATCACTACAGCACTCTCCATCAGTTGCCCATTAATGTGTCATTACAAAGACTGTTCTCCAATCAGTTTTTGACTGAAACTGGGCTTTAAGAAGGTCGGTTAAGGTGAATCAGCATGAGTGCCAAAAGGGAAAACATGATTTGCAAATATACTGAAGCATACCCAACTAACCCACCCTATCTGAGCGTATTTGTGGACTGGAAAGCGTCCTCATGGGCAGCTTGATCTTCATTAATAAGCAAAATATTAATTTCAGAACCACATTGTTGATGACATATTTGTCAATAGAATTAAAATATTTTTCAAAATGTGTGTAGCCATTTGCACTATACTTGACATAAGTTTTTTGTCCGATACAAACTTGCGTGCTACACGCATGAGAGTTTGTGATGAGTTTTGGAGATTGGCGAATGTTTGGCAGATTACCTTCCTGTTTTTGAAAAGCAAAACTTAACAGAAATAAGAGGGTTTGTTGTGGTAAAGTTTTGTTGGCAACTATATGGGAGAGTCTGCCATGATCTTGGTAGATCTGTTCATGCCAAATTCATTATATTTTGCCATTTATGTTTCAAAGACCCAATCTTTTTGTGCATAGTTAGCTTTACTCACAGTCAAGCCCTGCATCATGTCTTTGAATAAATAAGAGCATTTCATTCTGCCACCTACTAGTAATGCATTTCCTTTCATAATATTTAAATATTCATCAACTGATGATGTATTGGTCATGAAGATGCTCCTCTGGAGTAAAGGTACCTAGAAGCATGGCGAAATATCTAGCACCAGCAAAATAGACTTTTTTTAAACAATTGTGACATAACAATGCATTCTTATACCAGATACCCCTGGTATTGGTCTTATTTCTGGGAGAAATCTGTGGTTGGCCAGGAAAATCCATCCCATTCAATCAATTTTCTTATAAGGGTCAGTTGGCAGGGTATGTCTGCAGAGGCCATAGACTGCCCTAGCCATAAGATTCTTATATGGTGTCCTTTTTTTTATATATATTCTTTATTTTCACATTTTATATAATTGTACATACATTGTTCCTTTACATTCATAATGAATCATACCATTAATTCTTCCTTAACCCCCCCCCCCCCCCCTAAAATCTTATTTGATGTCCTAGTCAGAGAGAGAAATCCTATTTCTGTGGGAACATGGCTACATACACTATATTACCAAAAGTATTGGGATACCTACCTTTACACGCACATGAACTTTAATGTCACCCCAGCCTTAGTCCGTAGGGTTAAATATTGAGTTGGCCCACCCTTTGCAGCTATAACAGCTTTAACTCTTCTGGGAAGGCTGTCCACAAGATTTAGGAGTGTGTCTCGCTCATCCATGTCTTTATGGACCTTGCTTTGTGCACTGGTGTGCAGTCATGTTGGAACAGGAAGGGGCCATCTCCAAATTATTCCCACAAAGTTGGGAGCATGAAATTGCCCAAAATGTCTTGGTATGCATTAGAGTAAAAGGTTTTATAGCTGTAAAGGATGGGCCAACTCAATATTGAACCTTATGGACTAAGATTGGGATGCCATTAAAGTTCACGTGCGTCTAAAGGCAGGCATCCCAATACTTTTGGTAATATAGTATATCATTGACCCTTATGTTTATTATGAGTACACTATATCTCATGCTCCTGTGGTTCCATTAAAGTGAGCAAAGACATTAGCAGATGCGGCCATTTTTGTGTGGATCAGTTGACAAGCCAATGTCTTTGTGACATTAGTAGCCCTCACCAGCTGAGCCTATCTGGGGGAGCAGTGATCAGACATGTTATAAATCCTTGTCTGATTGCTATCATTTTCTCTGATAAGCCGGCACTGGAGGTGTCTGCAACTCATCCCCTCCCTCCTTTCTCACAAGCTTAATGGCAAACGATAGCCTGGCATGACCATTATAGTTTAGGATAGCAATGACTGGAAAAGTTTCACTGCCCTCTAGTGTCTATAGTCATCTCTACTCTTGGTCAGTGACAACGCTTAAAGGGTAGATCAAAGCTCCTCAAAAGGATATAGAAAAAGATGCTCACTGGCCTAGATTAGAAACCGCTAATCTTTGGTTTTATTGCCTGTCTCTAAACGTCATTGTTTTAGTTGTCAGGAGGGAGCCAGCTGGGCCCGCAGGTCACAGAGAATGTGTAGGTTTAAAGGATTAAACACATTTTACATTTTAGAGACAACAAAAGGGCCCTATAGTGGTATCTTAAGTAGTTTAGTTAAAGCAGTGGAACATTGTATCCAATGTGTGTGGCTGTCAGTAGAATCCTAATAGGTTTTTTTAACATTCCTTCCCTGAGATGCCCTCTGTTTGCTGATGCCCTCTGTATTCACTGCAGCTCCCTAGTGTGACAGGCACGGGATGATGGACAGGGGATCTTTTACAAAAGCTTGTCCTGTCAATCATGACACCAGGCAAAGTGTTTTTTAACATATCAAGTGTTTTTTTTTTTTTTTTTATCTTTTATCTATCCACGATTTTAGGAAAAACTGAAGTATAGGAATGCTGTTTCAAAATTCAGGTGCAAAGTCCAGAAAAAATAATCAGATATAATGCTTTGGCACTTAGCATCTATACCAATAAACACCATTTAGATTGGTTTACTAAGAGTATTCAAAGTGTAAATGAGATGTTAGCACATTTTTATAATAGGATGACTGGCAATATAACCCAAAACCAATATAACCCAAAACAGATTTCCTCTTCATTTGTGCCCTTTAAACATAGTAGGTCTGGTCATACACTCATGTTTTTTTTTTAGTTCAGGCTGAAGGAAAAAAAATCTAACAGATTCCTCCATTTACATTATGCAGCTTGGATGGACTAATCTAACACTGCAGCCATTATATTTTGGCAGCTGGCACAGGTGACTGGCAGAATATCCAGTAACAGTGGCTGCATTTGATTGGATGCAGCCATTGCTCATCCAACAAATTTCCACCTGGCTCTTTTGATTTCTTGGCCAAAGAATGTTGGGGTGGAAGAGTTCCAACAGGGCCAACCACGAAGCAAATTTTTTCTGGTTCATCAGGAACTGTTCGAAAATCGATCAGTGTATGGACAGCTTAAAGAGGTTATAAACCTTGAAAAAAAAAACCCTGCAAGACAAAGGCATAATGCGCAAGTATGCATCGCATACTAGCTCATTATGAAATACCTTAGAACGATGCCCTGGATCGGCGTCGGCCCTCCGAGTACAGCAGGGACATCTTCCCCCAGAGTTACTTCCGGGTTCACGGCTCCGGCGCTATGATTGGCCTGAGCCGCAATGACGTCACTCCTATGCATGCGCGTGGGAGCCGCCAGTCACGGCACAGCTACCGAAGAAACGGCACAGCAGGCCCGTTTCTTCAGTGCGCATGCGCCAAAGACATCGGCAGCAGCGCATATACTGAATATGTCCTAAACTGTGTTTAGGAGATATTTAAGTTTAGGATATATTTAAGGTACCTACAGGTAAGCCTTATTATAGGCTTACCTGTAGGTAAAAGTGGTGTAAAAGGGTTTACAACCACTTTAAGGAATAGCAGCAGAATGTTATCAGTGTACAAACAATAAAAGAATATTACAGATATATACATTCCCATAAAAGTCTAACATATTCAAAGGGGAATTTGGGACTTTAAATGAAGCAGTTGAGAATGCGGAGGTAAAAGTAAAAAAGTATTTATTTCATAACAATATATAATAAAAGATTAATTTCATATATATACAACCATGTGTAATATGCACAAAATATAAGCATGATGGATAAAGATAATCTTAATGAGTACATGATGGTCAAAATAGTAGCATCTAAAACAATAATATGGCCTGCACATGCTACAGACGGCATGCCTGATAGCTGTAATAATAGTCGCATGGTGTACAAATATAATAGTACTGTATAGTGTTGGTAACATCATCAAAATGGTATGGCTGTGGCATCAAAGTATACCTCTACGCGTTTCGTGGATGTTTCTCCACTCGTCAGGAGCAGATGCGACAGATTCCTGTAAAATATACTGTATACTGTTAAACCATACTCTGTATAAAACGGACTAGGAACGTCCGTGAAAACCGGCATAAAGAGAGCCAGAGGCACAACCCAGCGTCTCTGGGTTTAGGCTCACTTCGGTTGTCATGTTGTCTGTTGTTTCACTTAGTTTCTATTCATTTTATCAGTATTCATTAATTTAATATACACATATATTTAAACAACCGTTTACCACTCTTTATGTATACTACAACTCCCCCTCTTATTATCACTTCACATAGAGGTACACTGGGTCCATTAACTATATATCACTATAAAATTCATTACTGTTTTAAATCACATATATATATAATATATATCAAATATTTGTTCCCAGATACCCCTGTTCAAAGAGACATACACTATCACCGTTGTTAGAGACTGTCCCTTTACCCGTGCGCTTTCCAATATCATCTGTTGCTGCAAGTGTATATCATGCGGCCTCAGCTCCCGCAATGAAGTTTGTGCCTCTGGCTCTCTTTATGCCAGTTTTCACATGTCGCACTCACTGCCAGGGTTGGTAAGTGTGTCTGGCTAACAATCGTTACTACTACTTTTCCTAGTCCGTTTTATACAGAGTATGGTTTATCATATCCGTATATTTTACAGGAATCTGTCGCATCTGCTCCTGACGAGTGGAGAAACATCCACAAAACGCGTAGAGCTATACTTTGATGCCACAGCCATACCAATTACATTTTGATGATGTTACCAACACTATACAGTACTACTATATTTATACACCATGCAACTATTATTACAACTATCAGGCATGCCGTCTGTAGCATGTGCAGGCCATATTATTGTTTTAGATGCTACTATTTTGACCATCATGTACTCATTAAGATTATCTTTATCCATCATGCTTATATTTTGTGCATATTACACATGGTTGTATGTATATGAAACTTATCTTTTATTATATATTGTTATGAAATAAATACTTTTTTACTTTTACCTCTGCATTCTCAACTGCTTCATTTAAAGTCACAAATTCCCCTTTGAATATACCAGATATAGGAATGGAGGCGCCTAACCGCTCCTCATTTAAAGTCCCAAAACTCCCCCTCTTTATAAAAGTCTAACAAGGCATGTCGTAATAGGACAATCTTTGGGTTCTACAAAGCAGGATGGAAAGATAACGCCATCATTCTTATCGCAGATGGAAATGTAGGGAGCCCAACATCACATACCTAAATGCACAGGGGAAGGTATAGGGTAAGTTGGAAAAGGGAAGGGGGGAAGGGGGGGAAGGGGGGGGGAAGAGGGAAGAGCACCAAAAGAAAACAGACAAATAGAAAAAACACCACAAAAATGGCTATGCAGTAGGTTGGAGGGAGAAAAACAGTCCAGCCAACTCCAAACTCCAATGAAAGAAAATAATAAACAATAAGACAATGTTTACTGCAAACACAGTGCATACATACTTTTCCTGGTCAGCAAGCCTCTGAAGGGATTATAAGTATATAACGTAATAGTACTTCCCAATTAAAGCATAAATTGTTTATACCAATCAGAGGAACAAAAATTGCTCACCATGGGGGGGGGTCGGTCACATTACTCCTCACTCCTTGCCAGCATGTCTTACCATGCCATCCAAAAATACAATTCCAGCCTCCTCTCTGCCAAGCAGACCTATTTTAGCACTCTCATTAGCAAATTATCATCCCGTCCCCGTCAACTCTTTTCTACCTTCAACTCTCTACTTTGTCCTCCACCGCCTCCTCCCGCCAACTCACTCACTGCCCAGGAGATCGCCAATCACTTCAAACAGAAGATTGATACAATTCTTGCAGAAAAGAGCTTTTAAAAAATATAAAAATGAAGGATCACTAGTGTCATTTAAATGTTACAAAGAACATAACAAAATATGTAAAAAGGAAATCAAGGATGCAAAAATTCAAAACGAAAGACAGATTGCAAAAGATAGTAGGACAAACCCCAAAAAATTCTTCAAATATATTAATAGTAAAAAGGTCAAGTCTGAGCATGTAGGCCCTTTACAAAATAATCTAGAGTGGGTGACTGGGGACAAAGAGAAGGCTAATTTATTAAATACTTTCTTCAGCTCTGTGTATACAAAGGATATGGGGGAGCTCATGTCCACAATGGGGGTGGTAGTGACACAGCCCCAAATCCACAATGGCTCAAAAGTGATATGGTCCAGAAATATTTAGACAGAATAAAGGTGGATAAAGCACCTGGACCTGATGGCATCCACCCACGGATCCTAAAAGAATTGAGCACTGTAATTTCAAAGCCATTTTATCAAATTTTTAGGGAATCATTAATGACAGGAATAGTACCACTGGATTGGCGCAGGGCGAACGTGGTGCCTATATTTAAAAAGGGAACAAAGTCTTTACCAAGTAACTATAGACCTGTTAGTTTAACTTCTATAGTTGGGAAGATACTGGAGAGATTAATAAAAGACCACATAGACGAGTTCTTGCAGGAAAAAAAATATTTTAAGCAACAGACAGCATGGATTCATGAAAGACAGAAGTTGTCAGACAAACCTCATTTCTTTTTATGAGGTGGTAAGTAAAACCTTGGACAGAGGCGTGGCTGTGGACGTGGTATACTTGGATTTTGCAAAAGCGTTCGATACAGTTCTCCACACACGGCTCATGTGTAAGGTAAGGTCTACAGGTTTGGAAATATCGGTTTGTAAATGAATAGAAAACTGGCTAAAAGACAGAATTCAGAGAGTCGTGGTTAATGATTCTTACTCTGAATGGTCTAAGGTTATCAGTGGTGTACCCCAAGGTTCAGTGCTGGGACCCTTACTTTTGAATATCTTTATAAATGATATTGGGTCTGGGATCAAAAGTAACATTTCTGTCTTTGCAGATGACACCAAGCTATGCAGTGGAATAACGTCCTTACATGAGGTCTCCAATTTACAAGCTGACCTCAATGCTCTGTCAAATTGGGCGACTATGTGGCAGATGAGGTTTAATGTTGATAAATGTAAAGTTATGCACTTGGGGGCTAAGAATATGCATGCATCATACATGCTAGGGGGAGTACAACTGGGGGAATCCGTAGTGGAGAAGGATCTGGGGGTTTTGGTAGAGCATAAGCTCAATAATAGCATGCAATGCCAAGCTGCGGTTTCCAAAGCGAGCAAAGTTCTTTCTTGTATTAAGAGAGGTATGGACTCCAGAGAGAGAGATATCATTTTGCCCCTGTTCAAATCATTAGTAAGACCTCATCTGGAATATGCAGTTCAGTTTTGGGCACCAGTTCTCAAAAAGGATATTGGGGAACTGGAGAAAGTGCAGAGAAGGGCAACCAAACTGATAAGAGGCATGGAGGAGCTCAGCTATGAGGAAAGATTAGAGGAACTGAATTTATTCACCCTTGATAAGAGGAGATTAAGGGGGGATATGATCAACATGTATAAATATATAAGGGGTCCATATAGTGAACTTGGTGTTGAGTTATTCACTTTACGGTCAACAAAGAGGACAAGGGGGCACTCTTTACGTCTAGAGGAGAAGAGATTTCATCTCCAAATACGGAAAGGTGTCTTCACAGTAAGAACTGTGAAAATGTGGAATAGACTCCCTGCAGAGGTGGTTCTAGCCAGCTCAGTAGATTGCTTTAAGAAAGGCCTGGATACTTTCCTAAATGTACATAATATAACTGGGTACTGACATTTATAGGTAAAGTTGATCCAGGGAAAATCCAATTGCCTCTCGGGGGATCAGGAAGGAATTTTTTTCCCCTGCTTTAGCAAATTGGAGAATGCTCTGCTGGGGTTTTTTTTTGCCTTCCTCTGGATCAACTGTGGGTATAGAATGGGGTATATGGGATTGTATGATATATATATGTATATACCGTATATATATATATTTTTTTTTATTTGTGGTTGAACTGGATGGACTTGTGTCTTTTTTCAACCTAACTAACTATGTAACTATGTAACTATGTAAGATCTCTACTGTTCTGATACCCCCCACACTTTACACTTCATGCCCACAGGCACAATCATTACTTCCCTCTTTCAACCCCACCACTATAGATGAAGTTGCTAAACTACTTGATAATGTCCACCTTACCACCTGCCCTCTGGATCCTGTTCCCTCACAAATGCTACGTTCACCCTCTGGCTCTATGCTACACTCTCTAACCCACATCTTCAATCTCTCCCTCTCTTCTGGCATCTTCCCCAACTCTCTAAAACACGCACTTGTCAGACCCATACTTAAAAAGCCCTCACTGGACCCATCAAATCTTAACAACCTACGCCCCATCTCCTTGCTCCCCTTCTTATCCAAACTCCTTGAACGTCTGGTCTACAACCGACTGAGCGTCCACCTTGCTGATAATGGCCTTCTTGATCCCCTTCAGTCTGGATTTCGTCCTCAACACTCCACAGAAACTGCTCTCCTAAAACAAAACAAATGATCTACTGACGGCCAAAACCAATCGACATTATTCTGTACTCCTACTCCTGGACCTCTCTGCTGCCTTTGATACGGTTGACCACCCCCTCCTCCTCAAAAAAACTCCACACCTTTGGTCTCCGTGACTGTACTCTTCACTGGTTCTCTTCCTACTTATCCAACCGCACCTTTAGCGTTTCTTACAACTCTACTTCCTCCTCTCCTCTTCCTTTCTCTGTTGGGGTCCTCCAAGGTTCTGTTCTTGGACCTCTTCTATTTTCAATCTACGCCTCCTCCCTGGGTCAACTGATAGCCTCCCATGGCTTCCAATACCACCTCTACGCTGACGACACTCAAATCTATTTCTCTACCCCTCAGCTCACTCCCTCTGTCTCCTAACGTATCACTAATCTACTATCAGATATATCCGTCTGGATGTCACACCACTTCCTCAAACTCAATCTACCCAAAACCGAACTTATAATTTTTCCACCCCCATATGCCCCTTCCCCTTCCCCTGATCTCTCTTTCAAAATCGATGGCACAACTATCAGCCCATCCCCACATGCCAAGGTTCTTGGTGTAGTCCTGGACTCTGAACTCTCCTTCAAGCAACACATCCAATCACTGTCCAAATCCTGCCGCCTCCACCTCCGCAACATTGCCAAAATACGCCCCTTTCTAACCAATGACACAACAAAGCTCTTAATTCACTCGCTCATCATCTCTCGCCTCGACTACTGCAACTCCCTTATCATTGGCTTACCTCTACATAGTCTATCACCTCTGCAATCCATCATGAATGCTGCTGCCAGACTCATCCCCCTTACCAATCACTCTGTGTCTGACACTCCTCTCTGTCAATCCCTCCACTGGCTTCCACTCAGCCAAAGAATTAAATTCAAAATACTAACAACTACGTACAAAGCCATCCACAATTTCGCCCCCAGCTACATCACTAGCCTAGTCTCTAAATACCAACCTACTCGTTCTCTTCGTTCCTCTCAAGACCTCCTGCTCTCTAGCTCCCTCATCACCTCCTCCCATGCTCGCCTCCAGGACTTTTCCAGAGCCTCTCCAATCCTATGGAATGCCTTACCCCATTCTGTCCGCCTATCTCCTACTTTATTAGCTTTTAGACAATCCCTGAAAACCCTTCTCTTCAGAGAAGCATATCCTACCCACACCTAACAACAACAACAACAACCGTATTTTCATTTTCTCCATCAGCTAATCCCCCCACAGTATTACCTTTTGTTCCAATTGACCCTCCCTTCTAGATTGTAAGCTCCAACGAGCAGGGCCCTCTGATCCCTCCTGTATTGATTTGTATTGTAATTGTACTGTCTGCCCTCATGTTGTAAAGCGCTGCGCAAACTGTCGGCGCTATATAAATCCTGTATAATAATAATAATAATGCCATCATGGTGGAGGACTTGTTGGATTGCTCTCCATACCTGCCATTCCATCTTGTCCTGTTTGCAGGGCCCTTTGAATCCCATATCCACAGTTCCCAGGCCAGACATTTTCAGGGGACTACCATTAGGTCATGAGCATGTGATGTCTTGTAGATTTTCAATTGTGTGTGCATCAACCCTTGAGGAAGTGACGCTATGTCAAGAAACGTGTCATATTACATAGATGCAAGTTCACACCTATTATGGATTGATCTTTGAAACACTGGACCTGGCTATGGAATTAGTATGGTCCAGTGTTTGCTGGAATTAGTATGCATATATATTGACCAATATTGACCAATATATTGACTATATGGCATTATGTCACTGTTGATCTGTGGAAATTGTATTTACCAATAAATCCTTACGTTATTGATTATGGCGTTTGTTGCACCTCATCTAAAGTCCTACAGGCATTTCATGTTTCTTAGTACATTGTATGGGGATGGAGGTGTCTCACAGGGCACATCCAACCATATTCCGTTAAAATATAAAATAGTTTATCAATCAATAATAGTATTTTATATGGGAATATTTCATAGGAAGAACGCACTGAGCATGAGGCAAGAAAGTCACAAAAAGAGTTAAAGAAGATATTAAATACTCACCTCTCCCACTGCCCATGCCACTTAACTCCACTGTGAATTCAGGAAAACAAACCACCACCTGAAAATTCTTCAAAATCTGACACTTTCTGGTGTGTCAGCTTCCTGGTCACCTGGAATTTGACACTTCCAGAAATATCTGAAGAGTTTGAGGAGTTGGGTGGCAGATCCTCTTCATTTAAGCAACATACCGTTCAG
This sequence comes from Lithobates sylvaticus, assembly GCA_028564925.1. Classification (NCBI taxonomy): domain Eukaryota; kingdom Metazoa; phylum Chordata; class Amphibia; order Anura; family Ranidae; genus Lithobates; species Lithobates sylvaticus. The sequence continues at coordinate 85,082,437 of CM053036.1, read as the reverse complement.
ACAGCAGGAGAGGTGGGTATTTACTATCATCATACAAAAAATCATTTTTGTGGAGTTTTCATATAGCAATACAGTCACTTTAATAATAAAGTACTTTTAATACTGCTTTAATTGTGTGCAAGCAAAAATTCCGATTTTTTTTTTTATTTTCCTTGTACACAATGGGGTATTCAAGGTATCCTAACAAAAAGTTCTATATACTCCTTACATCAACGCAGATATCTGCATGGAGTTTGTCTGTTTGTGTGAGTTTCCTTCTAAAAAAAAAACATGTAAGTTAGTGATGACACTAATTTGTGTAATTGTGACGGGACATTAGACTGTAGGGGTCAGAAATTTGTGTAATTGTGACGGGACATTAGACTGAATTAAATAAAATTATTTTCATCTGTATCTTTTAATATTAATATACTGAGATTGGTATTAAATGATCCACTACCATTTATTATCTCAGGCTCCAGTAAGCAAATAATAGATGGACCTACCTATGACATAATGACTTTTATGAGTCATTATTGCAGTCAGTCAATGTGATGCGGGTAAGGCAAAGCTCTCTATCATGAAGACTCAGGGGATCACTTGTATTCTACTGAAGTGTTTCCTTTCGCTATGACCCCTTACTGACCTTCTGAGATTTTTTTTTCAGCCACGCTGTGGGTGAAGTCCTGCTCTGTATCAGGTGGATAGAGATATGTGTGGCCTTTTTATGTAAATTAGTTACATTATTGAGGTTGTCTTTTTAAAAGTGATTGTAAAGGTTCACATTTTTTTTTTTAAAACAAATATGTAATACTTACCTGCTCTGTGCAATGGTTTTACACAGAGCAACCCTAATTGTCCTTTTCTGGGGTCCCCTGCCAGCACTCCTGGCTCCTCCCCCTTGCCGAGTGCCCCCATAGCAAGCTCGTGCGGGCTTGATCCCAAGGTGTGCTCTGTGTGTCCATTGACAAACAAAGCGCAGCTCACCCCTCTGTTTCTATCCCTCTCCTAAGCTAAACCAGCGGTCTGGCACGCCCCGTTATAGTCCTCTGAAAACGAGCAGGGAGGAAGCAGACATGTTGTGGGTTGAAGGGGTCTCACAGCCTCCGGTCTATGCCAAATATGGAGGAGTTGTCCTCCTTCTTCTCTCTCCTCCTTCCTCCTCTTCTGCTCCTGCTAGTCACCGCTCCCACTCCACCTCCACTCCATGCCCACCGCAACGCAGCCTGCTATCTCCCTGCAGAGCGGGGATTATCATCAGTATTTACTTGTATGACACATCAGTGATCTCCCACTGCGTCCGGTATTGTATACGAGAACACTGATGCTGATGTCCCGCCCCCGGGGGCGGGGGATCAGCGCTCAACGTTCTCATATAACAATAGCGGACACCGCTGGAGATCCCAGCTGTGTATATACAAGTAAATACTGATGATAATCCCCGCTCTGCACTGGTGGTCCCTGACAAGTGGCACTGGCGGTCCCTGTCATGGTGGTTCCTGACAAGTGGTACTGGTGGTCACCTCCTCATAGAAGGTTAATAGGTTGGTTTGGCAAGAACGATTCTTCATGAATCCATGCTGATTATTGCTAATGATACCGTTTTCATTACTAAAATCGTGTATATAGTCCCTTATCATCCCCTCCAAGAGCTTGCATACTATTGATGTTAGGCTAACTGATCTGTAATTGTGATCTGGATGTATCTTGGTCCTTTTTTAAATATTGGAGCTACATTGGCTTTCCTCCAATCTGCTGGTCCCATTCCAGTCAGTAGACTGTTCGTAAAAATTAGGAACAATGGTCTGACAATTACTTGAGTTCCTTAAGGACCCGAGGGTGCAAGTCATCTGGTCCCGGTGACTTATTGATGTTAAGTTTTTCAAGTCTATTTCCAATACTATCCTCTGTTAGCCATGAGGGTGCTTCCTAATAGTGACAACTAGTGATGGGCATATCTGCTTGGGCTTGATTCTCAAGCACTTTACAGCAAACCATATTAAAGTCAATAGCAGGGGGATTTTAAAAACCAATTGTTTTCATTTTCAATGCTAATAGGTGAGGGATTGTCAGGCTAGATTGATGAGCTGGCCACTGTGTGCGCCCCCCCCCCACCCCAAAGCACCTTGTCCCCATGTTGATGAGGACAAGGGCCTCTTCCTGACAACCCTGGCCGTTGGTTGTCGGGGTCTGTGGGGGGGGGGCTTATCGGAATCCGGGAGCACACTTTAATAAGTGGGCCCCCAGATGCCGGCCCCCCACCCAATGTGAATGAGTATGGGGTACATCGTAACCCTACCCATTCACCTGGGGGGAAGAAGTGTCTATAAAAAAACACAACACAGGTTTTTAAAGTAGTTTATTAGACAGCTCCTGGGGTCTTCTTCCGACTTCGGGGGTCTTCTCGCCGGGCTCCTCCGCTAGCTTCTGCTCTTTTACCACTCTTTTACTAGCGGAGGAGCCCTGGCTTTCTCCTTCGTCGCCCGGGGGTCTTCTTCTGACTTCGGGGGTCTTCTTCCGACTTCTCCCGCTCTTTGGTTTTTCTGCCGGGCTCCTCTGCTATCTTCTTGCAGCTCTTTTACTAGCATTGGCCCGGTATTCTCGTTCGTCGCCTTCTCCTTCTTCTTCCTTCTTCTTCTCGGATTCCGATAAGCCCCCCGCCCACAGACCCCGACAACCAATGGCCTGGGTTGTCGGGAAGAGGCCCTTGTCCTCATCAACATGGGGACAAGGTGCTTTGGGGTGGGGGGGCCGACTGGGCTGCGTGCTCGGATAGGGGTCTGGTATGGACTTTGGGGGAACCCCCACGCCGTTTTTTCTGCGTTGGGGTTCCCCTTTAAATGCATACCAGGCGACGGGGCTAGCAAGGTGTCAATCTCGCCGATGGAGGTGGCGACATTGACTACCTTTGCTAGTCCCGTCTACCTGGAGTCACGTTCAAAATGAACGGACTTTACTCCGCGTGTGGGCAAGTCCGTTTGAAAAGTCCAGTGGACCTCCGCCAAAAGTCCGGCGGAAAAGTCCGGTCGTGTGTGGGCGTGTGTGGGCAAGTCTGCTGGTTTGGAAAGTTCGACAGACCTCCGCTGGAAAGTCGGCGGATTGTCCGCCGGACTAAGTCCGCCGGATAGTCTGATCGTGTATACACGGCATAATATTTGTGAATTGCCACACCTGTAGCAAAAGTGACGTTTAGAAAGAAAAAATACAATTCAATTGCAACTAAGCGACATTTCCCAGCCAACTCCTTTCTGTTTGTAAACAAAGCAGGTGGGATTCCCCTAAGGGCCCGTTTTAATTCCGTGCAATTACTTGCTTTTTACTAATGAAAAATATAGGTAACTGCAATGACACATTGAGTACCCTTTGGCTTCGGCTGGGGGTTTACAAATGCGCAGCTGTAATACTTTTGTAGGAATTACACTACCTGTCGCTGTCAGCGGGCATATTTCCCACCAAATGTGACCAATTCAAGTGAATGGGACTGCCCTGCAAGCAAAGCATGCAGCTGTGGTGAGCTAGTGTAGCGTTCAAGAGGGTAAAGAAGGCAGTGAGGAGGCGATCTTCATTGAGCAAAGCTAGTGTGAACGAGCCCTTAGATGGACTTGTAGTTATAAATGGACTTTAAGTTACAAACAAACAAATGAAAGCTCAACCACAGCTACATGTTTTTTTTTTTCTTCATTTAAAAAAAAGGTTTAAAACCATTCAAATATAAACTGATCAGTCTAAGCATCTCTGGGCAATGATATACAGTAGTTATACTTCTTCCAATTTAAAGCGGTTCTGCACACAATAATTTAACATTAGGTCATTCTATTACATAGCATCTGAATAGTGGTAAAAGGCCGTTTTTTTTTTTTTTTTCTGTGTTACCTTTTAATTTCAGCCCGGTCTCTCCACTCATCCATCTGTGTCTGCGGCTGTGGGCGGGGTCTGTGCGGGGATCTGTATCACTTCCCTTGAGTTGCCGCACTGTCTCCTGGGATCTGGTGTCATTCATCCCAGGAGTCAATGCGGACAGCCGACACAAAATCTCGTGTGATTTCACGGACGCCACCCGTTGTTATGGCAACATAGTTATTAACGCCGCTCGGCGCTGTTGCCAGTGCGCATGCGTGGGAACCAGCGAGGCATGCTGGTAGAACATGGGAACAAGGAAGTGATTGCTTGTGGGCTTCAAATGCCCACAAGCAAAATGGAAATTCCGTGGTTTATTTTTTTAAAGTGCAGATTGGTTCAACAAACGGACATGGATAGGACAAACATCAAAAAAGTGAGTTTAAACTTATACTGAAATTAGTTGTAACAGGAGTAGGAAAAAAATTTTATTATTGTGTGCAGAACCGCTTTAAACTTTTTGTCTGCATGTAAATGTAGGGAAATTTAAAAATAAAGGTCTATGAAATAAAAAATGTATTAAAAAAACTATATACTGAACAAAATTAGGTATCTGAATTCAGTTATCCATAATTCAATATTTTTCACAATTATGATCCTCTAAACCAGCCTTTTTTAGAGTGATACTAAAGTCTTTTTTTTTTGTTTGTTCAAAATAAACAAACATGTTTGCAGCAGCCCAGATCCTCCTCTTCTTAGGTCCTTCCCTGGCGCTCCTGGCCTCTCCCTCCTGCTGAGTGCCCCCACAGCAAGCAGCTTGCTGTGGGGGCACCTGAGCTAACCACTGCTCTGTGTGTCCATTCAGAATGCATTAAGATAAAAAAATCTTCTGCCTTTAGAACCACTTTAACCAGAATGCCATTGCCCCTTTAAGGCTCCATCTGGATTTGTCAGGAATGCTGTGAAATAAGGACATCCCTGACAACTATGTAACACAAAGAAGCAGGCTTTCTTCTGTGGTGTCACATACAAGCAACATGTTTTTTTGTTGGAAGCATGCATTATTGTGTGCCTTCAGTGGGGAAATTAATCTGTCAACAACAGTACCGGATCACCCCCCCCCCCCCGTCTAAGAGTAATGATTGGGAGCCAGTAAGGGTGGCTATCAGTCATGTGAACTTTGTGATAGAATCCATCCCTGTATTGCATCTACTCTGTGAGGAAAAAAAATAGAAAATACACTGGGTGAAATCTACTGAAGTTGGGACAGGCAGAATGTAGAGCAGTTGTGCCTAGTACCAGATCAGCTTCCAACTTCAGCTTGTCTGGTTAAAGCGGAGCTCCACCCTAAAGTGGAACTTCTGCTTATCGGATTCCTCCCCCCCTCGGTGCCACAATTGGCACCTTTCAGGGGGGAGGGGGGTGCAGATACCTGTATAATACACTTCCAGGACAAGATAGCCGGAGCTGCCCCGCCCATATCCGAAGATGCCCCATTGTGTCTTGGGAAACACAGTTCCCAGGACACAACGGGGACCAATAACGACGCGCAGCACGACTCTTGCATGCGCAGTAGGGAACCGGGAAGTGAAGCCGCAAACTTTACTTCCTGATTCCCTGACAGAGGATGGCGGCGGGGGAGCCGAGAGACAACCGATCACTCGTCATCTTCTGCCAACATCGCTGGAACCTGGAACAGGTAAGTGTCTATTTATTAAAAGTCAGCAGCTGCAGTATTTGTAGCTGCTGACTTTAAAAAAAAAAAAATTCAGGTGGACCACCTCTTTAAGCTTTGAAAAGGAAAGCTAGAAGCTGATTGGTTACCATGCACAGCTGCTTCAGATTCTGTCTGTATTAACAGACGATGCCTGGTACAAAATCCTGTCCCTACTGTAATTTCCTCTAAAGGTAATCCAGCTAAAGTTTCTGCATTGCTTATATTACAGTTGTGCTCATAAGTTTACATATCCTGGCAGAATTTGTGGTTTATTGGCCATTTTTCAAATAATATGAATGATAACACACAGACAGTTCTTTCAATCAACTGTATTTACTCTTTTTAAATCATAATCACAACAGAAACTACCCAAATGACCCTGATCAAAAGTTTACATACCCTGGTGATTTTGGCCTGATAACATTCACACAAGTTGACACAAAGTGGTTTGAATGGCTATTAAAGGTAACCATCCTCACCTGTGATCTGTGTGCTTGTAATTAGTGTGTGTGTGTGTATAAAAGGTCAATGAGTTTCTCGACTCCTGACAGAGCCTTGCATCTTTCATCCAGGCTGCACTGACGTTTCTGGATTCTGAGTCATGGGGAAAGCAAACGAATTGTCAAAGGATCTGCGGAAAAAAGGTAGTTGAACTGTATAAAACAGGAAAGGGATATAAAAAGATATCTAAGGAATTGAGAATGCCAATCAGCAGTGTTCAAACTCTAATCAAGAAGTGGAAAATGAGGGTTCTGTTGAAACCAAACCACGGTCAGGTAGACCAACTAAAATTTCAGCCACAACTGCCAGGAAAATGGTTCAGGATGCAAATAACTTCAGATGAAATACAGGACTCTCTAAAAACATGTGGCCACAACCATAAATACTACATTTGGAGAGAAGTCAACAAGGCCTATGATGAAAGGTACACCACTCCTACTGTGAAACACGGAGGTGGATCCCTGATGTTTCAGGAATGTGTGAACTACAAAGACACAAGAGATTTGGTCAAAATTGATGGCAAGATGAATGCAGTATGTTATCAAAAAATACTGGAGGAACATTTGCATTCATCAGCCAGGAAGCTGCGCATGGAACTTAGTTGGGCGCTCCAACATGACAATGAGCCAAAACACAAGACCAAGTTGACCTGTCATTGGCTACAGCAGAATAAAGTGAAGGTTCTCTATATATCATTGACCCACTCTGGGGAGATCTCAATTGTGCAGTTCATGCAAAACAGCCCAAGAATTTACAGGAACTGGAGGCTTTTTGCCAAGAGGAATTGGCAGCTTTACCATCTGAGAAGATAAAGTGCCTCATCCACAAATACCACAAAAGACTTCAAGCTGTCATTGATGTTAAAGGGGGCAATACACTTTATTAAGAACTGGGGTGTGTAAACTTTTTATCAGGGTCATTTGGGTAGTTCCTGTTGTGATTATTATTTAAAAAGAGTAAACACAGCTGATTGATAATAAATGGCTTCAGCCAAACACTAACCATGAGTGAAAGAAAAGTTTTTGTGTTATCCTTCATATTCTCTGAAAAATGGCCAAGATATCATAAATTCTGCTAGGGTATGTAAACTTAAGCACAACTGTATACTCCTTCCCTTTTAGAATGGGTAAACTACTATTTCCTTCTTGCCCCAAATGTCTACCATACCATTTTACTATATGGTATAGGACTGTCTGGTTATACTGTACGTACCTTTTATTCTGCAGTTACAGATTTTACTGGTTCTGTGCTCCAGTTACCTAATATACTGTATGTATCATTTTCCAGTATTTACTGGAGTATCTAGATTACAATACTTTACCTTCTTCACTTACTGTTTTGTTATGCTAAGTAAATAGAATTCACAAACTTCTCCTACACTGGTCCAATGGCTATACTATTCAAATTATGCCAATGTATAAACTCTATTGCCAAAAGTATTGGGATGCCTGCCTTTATACCCACAAGAACTTTAATGGCATTCCAGTGTTAGTCCGTAGGGTTCAATATTAAGTTGGCCCACTCTTTGCAGTTATAACAGCTTCTGGGAAGGCTGTCCACAAGGTTTAGGAGTGTGTCTATGGGAATGTTTGACCATTCTTCCAGAGGCACATTTGTGAGGTTAGGTATTGATGTTGGGCTGGCTTGCAGTCTCTGCTGTAATTCATCCCAAAGGTGTTCTATTGGGTTGCAGTCAGTCAAGTTCCTTTACCCCAAACTTGCTCATCCACACTATATTACGAAAAGTATTGGACCACCCCTTAAAATAATTTGGTGGAGGGTGGATTATGGTGTTGAGTTGTTTTTCAGGGGTTGGACTTGGCCCCTTAGTTCCAGTGAAAGGAACTCTTAAGGCATTAGCATACCAAAACATTTTGGACAATTTCAACTTTGTGGGGACAGTTTGGGGATGGCCCATTCCTCTTCCAATGTGACTGCGCACCGGTGCACAAAGCAAGGTCCATAAAAACATGAATGAGCGAGTTTGGGGTTTACCTTTTTAAAAAAGTGTCAGTGTTAGTCCTGATTCACATACTGTATATGCGATGCGGGAACCATTGCGATTCCAGTGCAGGTTCCTGCATTGCATGTCTCCTGCCGGCAGATCACACTGACATCTGCAAACCACTACTGGTGTCAATGCAAAGTTATTGACATCCCCAGATCGGTCTGCAGATCGCAGTGCGAACTGCCAAATGGTACAAGAAGCAAATCCGAATCTGATTCCAGTGCGGACCAAAAAAAAAGGTCCTGCACCATTTTGGGGCGAATGCGATGCAAATTCAGCCCTAAAATCTATATGGCTGAATTTGCATCGCACAGACATCGCATGTGATCTGCACAGCAGTGCAATGTGAATTAAATGCAATGTCTAACATTGCACCGGTGTGAACCCAGCATTAGTTTCAGCATCTTTTAGGTAGGAAAAAAGTCAGCGCCAGTGTTTAGGTAGGATAAAAAAAGCAAATTGGGCATTATTGTTTCTTGGCCCTGCTAGGGGTACAAACAACAAATAATGCACACCTATGTGATATCCTCATGCATGTCAGGAGTAGGAGAATGTTTGAGAGACTTTTTTTGAGTGGTGGCAATGGCATAAAAATATGCAGTTACATTTTACAAAATATATATTTTTTTTTTACTATTTTGGTGAAAGTGAAATCAGGAATTTTCTATTAACATTCTCCACTAAATTAAATGTATCCTGAAAATACAAGGAATAATTAATTTGGAGTGCCTCAAGATAAGTTAAATGCTTTTAAAATGTGTGGTGACTAAAACAATTTTGAGAAGTGCCACTCTAAATTATATAACAATATGTTTAAATGTTTCTATCTAGAAATAAAAAAAAATGTATGCTCAAACTGACATTTCAAGATCTCTAGCTGGTAAGCATTGATAGCATTAGTATCTGCCTCCCTACATCCAACAATCTGGTCAAAGCTAATAGATTTCATAGGTCGATCCACCAATTTTAGTGTATTTAAAAACACTGTGCATCTTCTACCAAGACCAACCTCTTGACCCAACATGTAGGTTACACCATCTTCTCTGTGTCTGTTTCTTCTTCTTCTTTACCTCCACAGGGGGTGGCTGATAGACAGATGGGGCAGCTGAGAAATACAGTATAGTGCTGAGAGATGTAATGGCTGTTGACAGATACCTGGGGTTGTTGAGAGATACAGGGACACCACTATGGAATTACTGCCAGGTATCTGTTGATAAAAAAAAGGGCTGGTGCCAGGATGCCTTATACAGAAGTCAGGATGGGAAGGGTGGGAGATGTTAATTTCCCTTTAACTTACAGAGTGCAGTGCAAACTTAAAGGTGTGAATGTAGTGATTTTAACAAGCAAAGTCTGGCAGTGGGAAGATGGATATGTGTATGTCTGTGATCTCTCATCTAATGACAGAAGAAAGACAAAGCACAAAAGTTTTTTACAGACACAATCCACTCTGTGATAACAACACATGCATGATCCAATTTTTCCACATGATTCAGCCAATCACAGTGCTGCTGAAAATCAGGTTGCAGAGAATTCTAGCTGCGAAAAATAACAAACAGATCACAAAATCTCCTAATATGTTACATACTAATCAAGTAAAGCATATGAATAACAAAAACATTCTTTAGTTCTGGATATAGTAATAGAGGTATAAACCCAAACGGGTGATTTTTTTCTGTATGTTTCCCATTGGCGAGGTTTCCTAGAAGTTAATTCCTAGAAAAAAATAGATGTGAGGTGCCAGACTATTATTCCAACAATCATGAGGTATTGGTTAGGCTTGATGACTCAACCTTGGAAGCTCAACCACAATGCAGGGACCCTCCAAGGGGCAATGGCCTCCCCAACTGAGAAATCCAAGGGAGATTGACAAAAAGAGTGTCAAACAGTTGTCCTAAGAGTCTGCATCATTTAATGATGATAAAAAATTAGACAAAGGAAGATAAAGGCAACCAATGTGTTTCAGAGGTCAATGACTTCATCTCACCAAGGCTTAGATGCAAAAATCCTATAGGATTCTATCTAAAAACTCCTAAAAAAATGTTGTTAGGAAAGGAGCAATAAATTATCATAACAGGCAGGTGTTGGAAGAGCTTGTGCAGCCAAGAGTGTTTGGCTAGAGTCCTTCAGGAAGTTTTGTCATTTTCCCATCCAAGCACTGATGAGGGTGATTATTGGCCTTGTCAATTTTTTGTCAACAATAATTATTATAGGCTCTAAAGCCTAGTACACACTATTTGTTTTTCTTTTTTGTTCAATCAAGCGGGCTGAATGACAAAAACTGAAGAGCTCGTGAGGAGATCCTGTACTACCTATACAATGTTAGTACAGTGATCTCCCCGCTGAGCTATTGTGCTCTGACAAGGTGACATCCCCCCTGCCAGAACATACCGGTCAGCGCTCTTAGCCATTGGCAATGGGACCCTTTTCGGTCATTCCCCTTTGACAGAAGCCAGCTAAACGGCCGGCTTCTGTTGTACTGACCGCTGTACGTACGGGGCAGTTTCTATTGAATCAGCCACTGCCACCCTATATACGGCTCCTGTGTATGGCCCTTAAGATGACTGTTTGGCATTTTTTTGGTGTTTTTCACTTTACGTCCTGTCCAAGAAATAAAAGAGGAAGTGAAAGAAAATCTCTACAAAGTGATGGTGATTGCCATCTTAGACAGCTGTCCACTGAAAAGGTGTCCCCATCGAAAGATTTACCCCCACCTCTTGTCTTGTTGACCACTGTATAATTTTCTGTTCTGGTGACAGTGGTCTGAGGACAAATCAATAAAAATTTTACAGGGCTTCTAATCCTTACCTTCATTATCTAAAACTAGAAAAAAAAAAATGTTTTTACCTGTACATAAACTCTAAAGAGTTTTCTTTTTTTTTTTTAATGAGCTGTAGTCAGTAAGTGTGTACAATCACTGACAGGCTGACAGTGTCCACAGTTATCCGTGGTTGTTTGCATGCAATTGCAATTGCAAATACAATAGCAATTACATGAAGTTAGGAACAGATGAGTGGCCCTGTACACAGGCAGTTTGCATCCAGGGCTGCTTATCTGTCCCTAAACACAGGTAATTGTTCAATTATATGAAAACAGTTGTGGAGCCTGTCAGCTTGTCATTGATTTGTACAAGCTAAGAGACCGCAGCTGATCATAGACACCTGTCTAAACCAGCCAAAAAAATTTGCTGGTGGCGTTCAACCCGGGATGACCGTGCGAATGAGACCTAAAGTCAGCCATACATGGTCCGAATTCCAAAAGAATTTTCTTTTGAAAATCGTGAGGTTAACTAAGAATTTTAACCACTTGCCGACCGTCGCACGACGATATACGTCGACAGAATGGCACGTACATGCAGGAGGGCGTATATATAAGTCCCTCCTTTATCCTGTCCGTGCCATCGGGAGCGCGCCGGGAGCGGTCGGGACACCCATGAGTCCGATCGCGGTCCCCGCGGACTCGATCGCGGTGGGGACCCCCGCGATCGTCTCACGGGAAGGCTGAATGGGGAGATGTCGAGATAAACAGCATCTCCCCGTTCTGCCTAGCAACTAGTGACGCCGATCTCTGCTCCCTGTGATTGAAGCAGAGATCAGCATTCACTAGCTGACAGCCACGCCCCCCCACAGTAAGAAACACACCCCTAGGCATACTTAACCCTTACACTGCCCCCTTGTGGTTAACCCCTTCACTGCCAGTGTCATTTATACAGGAATTAATGCATTTAAATAGCATTAATTGCTGTAAAAATGACAATGGTCCCAAAAATGTGTCAAAAATGTCCGATGTGTCCGCCATAATGTCGCAGTCACAAAAAAAATTGCAGATCTCCGCCATTACTACTAAAAAAAAAATTATTAATAAAAATGCTATAAAACTATCCCCTATCTTGAAAACGCTATAACTTCTGCGCAAACCGATCAATAATCGATTATTGCGATTTTTTTTACCAAAAATATGTAGAAGAATACGTATCGGCCTAAACTGAGGAAAAAAAATGTTTTTTTTTTATATATTTTTTGGGGATATTTATTATAGCAAAAAGTTAAAAATATTGCATTTTTTTCAAAATTGTCGCTCTATTTTTGTTTATAGCGCAAAAAATTAAAACCGCAGGGGCGATCAAATACCACCAAAAGAAAGCTCTATTTGTGGGAAAAAAAGAACGCCAATTTTGTTTGGAAGCCACGTCGCACGACCGCGCAATTGTCAGTTAAAGCGACGCAGTGCCGAATCGCAAAAAGGGGCCTGGTCCTTTGGCTGCAAATTGGTCCGGTCTGAAAGTGGTTAATTGAATCTCGCAGCATTAGTGGGCCGAAGCAACGGCTGATTTTCTTGCGGCTATTGAATTTGAGTGCTCGGGTATGTTGGAAATGTTTTGAAAAGTTAACGATTCTCTTATCAATGATGGGAGAATCCTGCGAGAAATATAATTGCAAAAGAAATGCACAATGAGCACAATGAGCACAAGAAAAGAAGATTCCTAGAAAGAAAAGAAGATTCTCAGCCACCCAAAAAAATTTCTGTAGCAACATGAGATGAAATTGAAGGCTTGGTTGGTCGAATTTTGAAATCAATGGTGACACCATCGGATCACAAAATGCACAACATTTCTGATTTTCTAAAGAAAATTTGTTTGGAGTTCAAGCCATGTATGGCCTGCATAAAAGTACCCATAGTGATCAGAGTTCTAATCAGATATAAACTGCCATGCGGCTCTAAATCACCTAATCTCTGGAATCTGCCAAGACTTTTCTTCTGAGAGTGCTCAAGTTTGAAACCCAGCGCAGTAATAAATCCAACAAATTACAAACAATTTTCAGATATTTTTGAAAATGACTAAGAATTTCTGTTTAAAAATTAAAAGCACATTATTACACAGGTGTTAGCCTTTTCTTAGTCCATTTGAGGCAGTCATACTCATTGTAAATACGATTTGTGCATGCTGTGAGATTGGTGGGATTAGATTGTCAGATTGTTGCACAATAGCTCAGAGTAATTAAAGTGCTAAAAATGGTTTAAAATTATCACCAGCAAGCAACATAACAGGTCGTTTGGAAAGGTTTAGGCAATACCGTCCTGCTTTTTTTAATGGTCTTTCCAATCCTCAGAACTCTTTATACATAGGTACCTTCAAGTACAAGATCTCAGAAGTTCTCGGAAAGCTAAGACAATGATGATTAGAAAAGGTCTTCCCATCTGATCAGCACTATCTCAGTAATATAAATGTGACAGCACAGACAGATAACATGTGTGAGAATGATTTTCATGAATAAATACCTCTAACAAATCTCTCTAACCATCTACAGCTACATGTAAAATGCAACAATGAGTTTATCTTAGTAGAAGATGTACAAACACTGTCACCTAAACCTTTGGCTACTGTAGTCTGATTCTGGACATTAGCATAGATAATATGAGTATATCAGGTGTCAAAGAGCCATTATGCTCTATAATTGTCCTCCTTATTGCTTTAGACAGGGCGGCTGTCTATGGCACCTACTGGGAATCAACTCTGACAAACATCTCTACTCTTTTATCAGTTTCACACGTTGATTTGCTATGTGTGGGCCAGAAGTCACCCTTAAATCAATTGTAGTTATACATAATATAATACATAATATTATTGGTGTGTATTATTGATGTTGGTTTGGAGACACAAAGCTAGTACTAAAACTAAAAATCAGTGTCACACCTTAAAAAATTCAAGTTTATATAAACATTACATGAACTTCTCTTATTTGCTCCCCTCTGCTCTGTTCAATTTATATTTGAAAGTATTTTGTTATATCTGATCGATAAGCGCCAAAAGAAAAAATGTCAATCTATCAGCAAAAAATACAGTGAGCCTCTCATTTATGTAGTTAGCTGACAATGCTCCAAAAAAAATTAGAACTTTTTATTTTTAATTCTTTATTTTTATTTTCTAGAAAAAAGAACGTAATGACAGTCAAAAGCAGAAAATGGTAATACACATGATAAAATATTCTTCGATTCCTTGCATAACACCAGCTTAGTTAGCTCATATGGTCATACTGTATCAATAACTGTCCTTAATGTGAGGAAAATGATTCATGAGGGATAACATCCAAAGATTGTGCATCGGTTGGTCAAACTTTGCAGTTGGCTCGGATCGATGCACTTAAAGGATTCTTAAACCGACAATAGTAAAATCAGTCTGTACTGTATATGCAGTAAGGCCTGATTCACACCTATGCATTTTTAGTGCTTTTTGCATTTTGCAGATTTGCACTACAGAACGTGTTCCATAGGAAAGCATGTTAAATGGACTGTAGCAAATATGAAAAATGCAAAAAGAACAAAAAATGCATAGGTGTGAATCAGGCCTTAAAGAGGAGGGCCAGCCGGGAAAAAAAATTAAAAGTCAGCAGCTACAAACACTGTAGCTGCTGACTTTTAATAAGCAGACTTACCTGTCCTGTGTGTCGGCAATGTCGGCCGCCCAAGACCGACCGTCCCTCGGATCTCGGTTCCCGGCGCCCCCATTCCAACTAAGGGAAACAGGCAGCGGAGCCTTGCGGCTTCACTGCCCGTTTCCCACTGCGCATGCTTCACTGCCCGTTTCCTACGAGTCACGCAGCGCTTTGTGAATGGGGAACGCGCTGTGTTGCGGGACAGACACAGTTCCCATAACACACCGTGCCCCATTCAGTAGAAGACGACGCTAGGAGCAGAAGACTGAACAACACCGCGGAATAGGAAGAGGCAGATTAGGACGATCTGCCTAGCAACAGCCATTTCTGGTAAGTAAAATAAAAAAAAATTATTTTTTTCCTTTTACATTTTTATTAACATTTTTATGAAGTTTTTTTTTTTCAGGGTGGCCCTCCACTTTAGGCATGCTTATTATATTCACTGTGAAACCTAAGGGGTTAATCCTTTACATTGTGTAAAAAGGCTGTCTCTGATCCTCTTTTTTTCCACAGTCTCCAACCCATCTCCTGATAGAACAGAGCCTTAGTGGCAAGCTGCACATGCTCAGTTTGGTGTGTATTGCTGGAGAGTTTTTGTTTTTCTTGGTAGAATGCATGTGATCAGCACAGGGTCAATCAGCACTGTTCAGACAGAGATTCTGGGGTTCTGCAGCCTCATTGGACAATCAGGGGAGAATGAAAATTCCTCCTACAAGCTTTAACCAGACACTGATAGAAGTCACAATACAGCTCTAAAGCCCCATACACACGGTCGGACTTTTTCATGGATTCTGTCCGATCGGACAATGTTGTTGAAAAATCAGACCGTGTGTATGCACCATCGGACAGTGTACGTCGGATTGTCCGACGGACAAAGTCTTATCTCCTGCTGGAAAGATTTGCTGACAACACGGTCCGATCACACCAAATCCGATTGTGTGTACGGTTGTCCGACCGGACAAAGTGCTACGCATGCTCAGATCACATTACAAGACCAAAGCTATTGGCTACTAGCCTCTACGTAGTCCCGTCGTAGGCAACAAACGTCACCACGTTCAGAATGATCGGATTTTCCGACAACTTTGTCCGACCGTGTGTACGCAAAACCAACATCAGACAAAGTATGACGGACAGGATCCGACCGACCTGGTCCGCGGATTGTCCGACCGTGTGTATGGGGCTTTACTGCTGATGAGAACAGGTATTTAGCAGTTTATATTTACTAAAACTATTGCATTTCCATGTTCTGTGCATGGTGGGAGACAAGATATAGTGCATTCAGGGTCATGAGTTTAGTAGCACTTTAAGCATAGGAGTGTATTTATTGTTTTGCAGGCCTTGGAGAGAAGCATCTCCTTTCTCTTAAGAGTGCAAACTGTCTTAGCTCAGTGTGGGGGTGGGGGCATTTGCCCTGCACGTAGGGGGTACCTTTCTCGGTGCACCTGCTTATCAGTGCCTGGGACCTGGCAGGAAACATAAGGGAATACCAAGACATTGAATTTTAAAAGAGCAAACTTTCCCAAACTATAAACCTTGCTAGAAGATATAAATTGGGATAAAATCTTAGGAACAAAGAACACGGAGGAGAGATGGGTTTGCTTTAAGAGCATATTAAATAAGGGCATCAGCCAGTGCATCCCATTGGGAAATAAATTTAAAAGAGCGAACAAAAGTCCTGGATGGCTTAATTTCATAGTAAAGATACATATAAAAGCAAAGGAAAAGGCCTTCAAAAAATACAAGGCTGGGGGATCATCATCAGCATTCAGACTTTACAAAGAATGCAACAAGAAATGTAAGGGTGCAATTAGGGTGGCTAAGATAGAACAAAAAAAACACATAGCGGAGGAGAGCAAAAAAAATCCCAAGAAATTCTTTAAGTATATAAACAGTAAAAAAGGGAGGACAGACAATATTGGCCCCATAAATAATGAGGAAGGAAATCTGGTTACAAAGGATGGGAAGATGGCAAAGGTATTGAATGTATTCTTCTCCTCAGTATTCACGGGGGAATCGGGGGGCTTCAGTAACCAAAACTGCAGCGTTTATCCTCATGACACATCACAGGAAGCACCCTCATGGCTAACAGAGGACAGAATTAGAAATAGACTTGGAAAACTTAACATTAATAAGTCACTGGGACCAGATGGCTTGCACCCACCAAGGGTCCTTAGGGAACTCAGTCAAGTAATTGCCAGACCATTGTTCCTAATTTTTACTGATAGTCTACTGACTGGAATGGTACCAGCTGATTGGAGAAAAGCTAATGTAGCACCAATATTTAAAAAGGGCCAAAATACATCCCTGGGAATTACAGACCAGTTAGCCTAAAATCAATAGTATGTAAGCTCTTGGAGGGGATGATAAGGGACTACATACAAGATTTTAGTAATTAAAACGGTATCATTAGCAGTAATCAGCATAGATTTACGAAGAATCGTTCTTGCCAAACCAATCTATTACCATTCTATGAGGAGGTGAGCTGACATCTAGATAAAGGAAGGCCCGTAGACATGTTGTATCTGGATTTTGCTAAAGCATTTGACACAGTTCCCCATAAACGTTTACTGTACAAAGTAAGGTCCGTTGGCATGGACCATAGGGTGAGAACATGGATTGAAAACCGGCTACAAGGGTGAGTTCAGAGGGTGGTGATAAATGGGGAGTACTCGGAATGGTCAGGGGTGGAAAGTGGGGTCCCCCAGGGTTCTGTGCTGGGACCAATCCTATTTAATTTGTTAATAAACGACCTGGAGGATGGGGTAAACAGTTCAATCTCTGTATTTGCGGACAATACTAAGCTAAGCTGGGCAATAAGTTCTCCGCAATATGTGGAAACCTTGCAAGAAGATCTGAACAAATTAATGGGGTGGGCAACTACATGGCAAATTAGGTTTAATGTGGAAAAATTTTAAATAATGCATTTGGGTGGCAATAATATGAATGCAATCTACTCACTAGGGGGAGAACCTCTGGGGGAATCAAGGATGGAAAAGGACCTGGGGGTCCTAGTAGATGATAGGCTCAGCAATGGCATGAAATTCCAAGCTGCTGCTAACAAAGCAAACAGAATATTGGCATGCATTAAAAAGGTGATTAACTCAAGAGATAAAGCGATAATTCTCCCAATCTACAAGACTCTGGTCTGGCCTCACCTGGAGAAATGCTGTCCAGTTCTGGGCACCAGTCCTCAGGAAGGATGTGCTGGAAATGGAGCGAGTACAGAGAAGGGCAACAAAGCTAATAAAGGGACTGGAGGATATTAGTTATGAAGAAAGGTTACGAGCACTGAACTTATTCTCTCTGGAGAAGAGATGCTTGAGAGGGGATATGATTTCAATTTACAAATACCATACTGGTGACCCCACAATAGGGATAAAACTTTTCCGTGGAAGGGAGTTTAACCACTTCGCATCCGGAGGCCGTCATATGACGGCCTCTACTTTCCGGGGGTATATCTGAATGATGCCTGTAGCTACAGACATCATTCAGATATTGCTGTTTTCAGCCGGCGATCCCCTGCACCATAAGAATGATCATAGCGGCTGTTCCGCCGCTTGATCGTTCTTATGGGCGGCGGGAGGGGACGCCCCCCCCTCCCGCCGCCCTCCGGTGCTTCTACCGACTCACCGCTTCCATCGGTGAGTCGGACACAGGATCCGCCGGCCCCCGGATGTTGACCATAGAGATTTCCGGCGGACCAGATGGTCGCCGGAGTCTCTATGATCGTTCGGAGGCCGGGCGCGATGTTATGACGTCACGCCCGGCCTCTGCATTCAAATAACGGCGCCGCCTCCACTGGGAAGCAGTGATCTTTTTTTTTTTTTTTTTTTTTTTTTTTAGGCTTCCCAGCCTAGAGGTGAGATGTGGGGTCTTATTGAACCCATATCTCACTGTAAATAGGTTCGATCATGTAATATTCCTATTACAAGGGTTTGTTTACATTCCTTGTAATAGGAATAAAAGTAATCAATTTTTTTTTATTTTTTTTTTAAACTGTCAAACTCAAAAAATAAAAGTCAAATTAACAATAATAATTTTTTTTTTTTTTTAAAGCGCCCCTGTCCCCGTGAGCTCGTACGCAGAAGTGAACGCATACGTAAGCCCCGCCCACATATGAAAACGGTGTTCAAACCACACATGTGAAGTATCGCCGCGAACGTTAGAGCGAGAGCAATAATTCTAGCCCTAGACCTCCTCTGTAACTCAAAACATGTAACCAGTAAAAAAATTTAAAGCGTCGCCTATGGGATTTTTAAATACCAAAGTTTGGCGCCATTCCACGAGCGCATGCAATTTTGAAGCGTGACATGTTGGGTATCTATTTACTCGGCGTATCTTCATCTTTCACATTATGCAAAACAATTGGGCTAACTTTACTGTTTTGTTTTTTTTTAAGCATGAAATTGTTTTTTTTCTGAAAAAAACGTGTTCGAAAAATTGCTGCGCAATGACCGTCATTGTATTCTCTAGGGTCTTTGCTAAAAAAACATATATAATGTTTGGGGGTTCTATGTAATTTTCGAGCAAAAAAATTATGAATTTTACATGTAGGAGAGAAATGTCAGAATTGGCCTGGATGCAAAGTGGTTAATAAGACATGTGGCCACTCATTAAGGTTGGAAGAAAAGTGGTTTAACCCTAGACTGTGTAGAGGGTTCTTTACTGTAAGAGCGGCAAGGTTGTGGAATTCCCTTCCACAGGCGGTGGTTTCAGAGGAAAGCATCTATAGTTTAAAAAAATGATTAGATAAGCACCTGAACAACCACAACATAGAGGGATATACAATATAATTCTGACATATAATCACACACATAGGTTGGACTTGATGGACTTTTTTATTTTTTCAACCTCACCTACTATGTAACTATGTAACTACGGTCATGTGATGATCAAACATTAAGGCAGGTCCCCAACTTAGAGAGGAGAAGTAATAAAAGTACAAAGTTCCTCTAAAAAGTGCAGTCCCGTGTTACCACCCACTGTTGCCTAATGTATAAAAAGTGGTATGTGATACTGTGCCACGGAGTGTACAGAACAGGAAATGTTAGGGTGTAATACGTATAGAAAATAAGGTATTCAAGGAGGAGTTGCTGCCTCTACATATTACTGCCACCAAGGTGGAGCAAAGAAAATTATTAGTAAGGTGTAGATATAGCGCTAATCCTCTGGTTAAATAATAGGAAAACAGGTAATAGAGACCAGTGAGTGATAAAGACCTATACCTGCAGAGAAGTTCTCGTGAAAAAAAAATTTTTTAAAATGAAAAATGCTAGTTCAAGTGCTACTGTGTTGGATCCTCTGCCTGTTGTGGGGTTGCAACCTCTGCCTGTTGTGGGGTAGCAACAAAGAAGGGGGGTGTTGAATGCTAGTGTCTTTATTAGTCGTCATCTCAACCTCAGTCCTTAAGTACCCCAACGGGCCTTGTTTTGGGAACTTCCCTTAGATAAAATAGCTCTTATCAATACCATGTCATTGACATTGATTTAAACCAGCTGTGCAAAGTAAAGGAAAACCTGAAAACATGGCCTGTTGGGGGTACTTGAGGACTGAGTTTGAGAACCACTTTTATAGGGGATGGGAAGATCCTTCATAGCTTACTGATAATTCTAACCTACATGGCTGCCAATAGACCATTGCTAGCCACAGTACACTGCACAAATGTCAGGTAGAAATAAAAAGTCTTCATCCTTTGAGCCCAATCTTGTAATGAAATTGCACCCCAGAGGACACTCTCAGTTATGTTTGATGGTCTCATGGACTTCCACATATAACAGCGCTCTCAAAAAAACCTCTACAAGTGTAGATGTGCACGGTCTTCTACTGTATGCAAAGGGTTGTATCTTTTGCTTTTTGGGCCTTCTTCCTTTAGTGTTGATGTTATAAAGAATTTTATGAACATTTATATCCCTAGAAGTCTTTGTAACCCTGCTCTTTACTGTGCATGTGAATAAGCTACCCAACATCAATGGTGATATTAGGCTGGTATCAAACAAGTGGGTAGCCAATAAAAAGTATCAAAACAAGATATGGGGGTTGATAGCTTCACCTTATTTGATTTGCTATGCTTATTGAACTCTCCCCTTTGCTAACTGAACAGGCTCTACTCCATGATCTGTCAAGAATGAATATCTCCATAAAATGACATATAGTTGAAATACTTATATAGGTTTCATTGTATTATGTGCCATCTTTAGTTGATGGGTTGCATAAAGTGGTATTAAAATCAAAAACAAAAAATTGGAAGGCATTGCAGCTTACTGATCCTTAAATGTGGTGGCTGCATTTTACTTTTTTCTTTTCTTTATTTTGATTTGGGGATTCAGTCAGTAACACATTACTTAGGGTGTCTCCACTCTGGATGAAGGAGCAGTGGAGACACCTTCAGACAACAGCATCTTCAATCTGGAGCGAGAGTAGTGTTTTGACTAACTAGCAGATTTAGATGTACTTTACTATTAAATAAAGCCAGGCTCCAGCTAACACTTTTTAGCAGCTGCAGCTACAGTTTTCTTCTTTGGGATAAAGGTTTTAGATGAATAAGCAAAAGCTGACCATTGAAAGCACCTCTAATAGTGTGAAATGCTTTGTCACAACCCTCTAAGGCCAGGTTCACATACAGTATGTGGAAATTGGATGCGGGTTTCCCCTTGCATTTTGCAAATTGGATGCAGGTTTCCACTTGCATTTCATGCAAATTGGATGCAGGAAAACCCACATCCAAATTTGCATGAAATGCAAGTGTGCCCGGCTCTCAATTGAGCCAGTTCACACAGGTCCGGGGGCCGCGGTTCGCATTCCAAAGGGTCCTGTACATCTTTGGGTCCAGTTCAGATGTGAATTCAGGCAAAATTTTGGATCTAAATCGCACCTGAACCGGTGAACAGGGACGCAAGGGACCCCATGCTGGGTACCGCGACCGCACATATGTGAACCCAGCGTAACGGACACTTTTGCTGAACAGCTTGGTCTGTTTAAGGCAATGAAAAAGTAAAAGACTTACTGGCAAGATCAATGGGTGAAAATAAAGGAAATAAAACCTAAAAAAGAAAATGCAGCCACAACATCTAAGAATTGGTAACTAAGCTGCAATATAATACATTTTTTGCTTTTGGGGTTCATACTGCTTTAATGTAACAATAATAACACATAATGTTCTCCATTGACTATACTGTCATTTTTTTACCCCTTGCTCATGATTCATCTGATTCATCTGGAGCCAAAAGGACTGTACTATATTGTGCACCACAGTAAAGTTAAAGCTGGAGGTTTAGTGGGACATGTACTGTACACACAGAGCTCTAAAAAACAGACAGTGGTCTCTGCACCCTGCTGTGTGGCTGTTTTGACTGAGAATGCTAGAAACACTGGAAGGGGGATATCAAAAACAAAATACAAAAGTTCCAAGTCTGTCACCAGAGTGACCCATGGCTGACATCAAATGGAAAACGAATGAACTAAAAGTAGTCAAAACAGTCTTTAATACACCAAAAAAGAGGACTTTTACAAAAAAAAAGCAATTTTTATGGGCCTCCTAATGGGTTATTTGTTAATCTGAAATATTTAAATTATTTTAAATGCAAAACTGCAACAGATTCATTTTGATCATAATTTCTAGATGTACCTAATGGTGATATACAGTGTGCAAAGTGTACCTTACTTCTGCTACTAATACTACTGCTACAAATGATAATTCTACTAATGGTATTGTTCATAACAGTAATAATAACAATAATAATGTAAGTGTTGTTATTAATATTAGTCATACTTTATTCAAATATAGGAAACTTTAACTGGTATATATATTTTTAATTAAAGTTTGCATTGCCATAAAGTTCATTGAAAGACTCTGTCTCAAAAGTTAGCTTGCATGCCACTGCACTGCTAACACATTAACACATTACAGTTAAAAACATGTTTACCTTATTAAATTGTTTTAGTCTTTTATTGCATTACATGACAGTTCCAGCAGTGTCTAGAGGACGTGTACTAAGTAGGGCTGCCATGTCATTTCCTCCTCCAGATCTGCAAGTACTGATCAGTTGAGTCCATCGTTTCTAGAAGGTGACAATGCTTCTGCATCCTAGGAAGTGCCAACGTAACTGCGTAACAGGGTAGAGTTAGGCTGGCCATACATTATACATTTTATACATTCTTGTACAATTTTCTTTCAGATTTGCTAAAACTATAAAATATAAGGTCAAACCTATAAACTTGCCATTTATCTTCAATCGGGTAGGCCCTTACACTACATAGTTGAAGGTGAATCTTACAGAAAATGAACAAGAATTTCTTTAATATATGGCCAGCTTAAGGAAGATGGCAACACTGCTGGGATTTCAGCAGAGGATTTGCAGCATTGTTAGCCCTCTCCAGTATATGAGATTATTATGAGTCCTGAAAACTGGCAGGATCAACGTGTAAAAATGCATGATTCACTGGTTATTTTTTCTTTTTTTATTATTCATTTAATTTTCATTATGAGAAAAAAAATTATTTTCCAAATTGACAGAATGATCACCAGAAAAAAAAAATCTATTTTCTGTTTCCATCCAAATCCAAACATTATAGTTCTGAAATGTAAAATTACACATAAACATCACTTACACATAAACATCAATACATTACATTAAGTATACAACCTAAGTTACTAACATACAAAGCGGTAGGTTTTTTAGGTCACCACATAGCAATGAAAAACATTGGGTGCCAGGAAAGAGCTAAGTGGGTTCAAATAAAAACATTTTTTGAGATTTGTAGTTGCACAATTCTTAAATTTGCAAAACGAAATCTTTTGACTTTCTTGTTTTTTTTTTTCCAGAATTTCAAGGGCTGCCAATGTTTTGCATGAAAACTTTGTGTTCAGGATTAGCACTCAAACTGACCTAATATTGATTAAAGATCACTGTGAACATCAGCACTTGTAAATTTCTCTGTGTATTTAACTTAATTAGCTGTTAGAATATAAGAACCTGAATGTGAAGGATTCTCAGCCCCTAAGCCCTCTGGTGCTTTGACATTAAAAAATAAATTACCTACAATTTCCTTTTTCTCACCTTGGAGGTCCTCTATTTCTACAGCCAGCTCCTTCATCATTTATGAACATTTCACAGCTCTATGTATATTGGTGTGTCCTGTTCACATCCCCGCCCCCCAACATACCATTGTCACCTAAATCTCACTCTTGGAACTGTATCCATTGATAAAGACTAAGGAGCAATATTAAATGCATGCAGCTACCTTGTTTAGTCTAGTTTGTTGTTGTTTTTTTTATAAACGAAATCACCTCAAAACCAATCATACTGCAAGCAAACAAGGAATTCCATGTGTTCCATAAGTCAAATAAAAGTCAATATATCAACAAATTTTGGGGAGTTAATTTTATTGCTTTAAATATCCCTGCTAGGGACATTCACTCTCTTAATTTGTCCTGGTGACCATTGTACCAGGACTGAAAGTGATGAGAAATCCAAAATTTTGAGTTGTGAGCAGAAGAGAAATAAAAAGGGAAATCTTTCAAGGGGAACACCTGTTCTGCTGACAACTGTTTAATAGGAAACGTTTTCCTCTCATTCTCGGCTGTGTCTACAAGAAGTAAAGTTATATTTCCCCAATTGGACAAAAAAAAAAAAAAAACACTGTTTTTTAACCATTCCCTACTGCAGCTAAAATGTGAACATGGTTTTAGATATACTTTATCATGCAAGTTTGTTCACCAGCATAAAAGTAAAGTGACCAATATGATTGGGTATAAGAAAATCTCATCACATGGGCTCATAATGTAAACCATAAAGTTCTAATGTGTTCATATAAACAATAGAGTTGATTTACTAGAGCAATACAGCAATAATGTTTACTTAGCAAAGTGATTGGCCACACAATAGTCCTGTTTTATAGATATTGTAATGCTATTCTTTGCATTCCAGAAACAAAATTATTACCTTCTTAATGCAGATATAGTTCATCTCAACCAGGTAAACACAATGTTTTTTTTTTTTTTAAAGATGTTTGTATTATTTTTGAAAAAAATGTAGGTACAAAACAGAGCCTATTGGGCATACCCAGGCTTAGGACATACAACCTATAGGAACAGATAACACACTGCAATAGCCACTTCAGGTTTAGGTAAACATAAGGTTATTCAATATCCAGTTTAGGACATGTCTTAGCATACCCCTCCCTTTTTCTCCAAGCCTTGGTCACTCCTTCCCCAAATCTACGTCAGTTGTCAGTTGTTATTCTGGCAAGCAGATAGCCCTCCAACTGAAATTATAAAATGAAAAGGGAAAATTAATGAATAAGTATGCTATAGTTATTTTAGCTGAAATGATTACCTATTTTGATATGTGGGGGTTTCGCCAGAGCCCAAACTTTCAATTCAATTTATTAAGCTGCTTAGGTGACATTTGTATGGAAAAAAAGTGTTTTGTCCTTTTTTTTTGGCAGTGTATTTAAATTATGCCCCGTACACACGATCGGAAATTCCGCCAGCAAAAGTCCGATGTGAGCCTTTGATTGGAAATTCCGACCGTGTGTATGCTCCATCGGACTTTTGCTGGTGGAATTTCTGCCAGCAAAAGATTGAGAGCAGGTTCTCTATTTTTCCGTCGGAAAAACCATTCAAGATTTTTCAGAAGGAAATTCAGATCGTGTGTATGGGGCATTAGTTAGTGTTCTTTCTATTCCAGTTTCTAACCTTTTTTTGTTAATTTGGATGTTATTTATGTGCTGTGCCTTCATGTTTTTATATTTTACTTTTTACCACCATCGCTCATCTTCCTTATTGACTCCAATGTTTTACAGAAAAGGTAAAGCTTTGTCAAAAATTCACCAAAATGCCAAAAGTCTTAACACTCTGAATTTTGCCTATCCCCGTTAATAAAAGTTCTTTTATAGTGTATTAGGGGAACAAAAAATATTACATTTTCTGAAGGAAATTTTATAACATTATACAGTGGATACTGACAATTGTACAACATGTAAAACATATATACAGTATCTCACAAAATTGAGTACACCCCTCACATTTTTGTAAATATTTTATTATATCTTTTCATGTGACAACACTGACGAAATTACACTTTGCTACAATGTAAAGTAGTGACTGTTTAGCTTTTATAACAGTGTAAATTTGTTGTCCCCTCAAAATAACTCAACGCACAGTCATTAATGTCTAAACCGCTGGCAACAAAAGTGAGTACACCCCTAAGTGAAAATGTCCAAATTGGGCCCAAAGTGTCAATATTTTGTGTGGCCACTATTATTTTCCTGCACTGCCCTAACCCTCTTGGGCATGGAGTTCACCAGAGCTTCACAGGTTGCCACTGGGGTCCTCTTCCACTCTTCCATGACGACATCACGGAGCTGGTGGATGTTAGAGACCTTGCACTCCTCTACCTTCCGTTTGAGGATGCCCTACAGATGCTCAATAGGGTTTAGGTCTGGAGACGTGCTTGGCCAGTTCATCACCTTTACCCTCAACTTCTTTAGCAAGGCAGTGGTCATCTTGGAGGTGTTTGGGGTTGTTATCATGTTAGAATACTGCCCTGCGGCCCAGTCTCCGAATGGAGGGGGATCATTTTCTGCTTCAGTATGTCACAGTACATGTTGGCTTTCATGGTTCCCTCCATGGACTGTAGCTCCCCAGTGCCAGCAGCACTCATGCAGCCCCGGACCATGACACTCCCACCACCATGCTTGACTGCAAGACACACTTGTCTTTGTACTCCTCACCTGGTTAACGCCACACACGCTTGACACCATCTGTGTCTTATTAACCAAATAAGTTTATTTTGGTCTCATCTGACCACAGGACATGGTTCCAGTAATCCATGTCCTTAATCTGCTTGTCTTCAGCAAACTGGGGGCTTTCTTGTGCATCATCTTTAGAAGAGGCTTCCTTCTGGTCTGCATTGCTGTCGTCCCAATTTAATGCGTGGGGACAATTTGATGCACTCTTGCTTGGAAAACTAAGGCGAGACCCCTTAGGAGTTGTTTAGATCAGGTCTTCAGGTAGTGAATACTGCAAATTCACTTAATGTATTTATTACTAGAGTTGATCTGAAAATTCAGACCACGTTAGAATTGAACTGAATTTCATGAATTTGATGCACTGAGCTGAAACGGAATTTCAGTGTTATTTTTCATGGTTCAGTATCCTAAACAGTTCCGGCTGCTTCTGCTGTTGCCTAAGCATCCGTGACTTGACTGCCAGTGCCACCAGGTCCCATACTTCTCTATTAGTACCTTTTAAGAACTTGAGGAGCTGCTGCTGGTTTTGCTGTTTTTCTCAGACTGTGTTCCAATTCTTTTAATTTTTTTGGCCCCATCACCTTGTCCTGCAGGGCTTCCAGGAGCTTCCCAAACCATACTGCATAATTTGCATAATGTATTCCATTGACTTTAATTAGATTTACCGTTCATAAATTCAAAATTCTGCTGAACCACAACTGATCAAACTTTTCAGCAGTTCAGTTATCTCTATGTATTGCCCATGACTACATTGATAGTACAACTAACATTGGCTTTAGATGGGGGTCAGGTGAGCAGAAAACATCTCACCACCCAATGATCGATTTTTTAATTATTCGTGGGGATTGATTTATTAAAGGCAGCCCAATCATTTTAAATGGGCTGCCAATGCACCACAACTAAAAGCATATCCACCTTTTTTTTCTCAGAACACCACAATGTACAGAAAGATCACTTTTAGGTTCCTGGAAACAGTTTCTATGTGTGCCTTCAGATCATAGTACACATCCATAGCTGATCTTTGTTGGGACAGAGAGCGCTATCAGTCAGATTGTATATAATCAACTAAGCCTATTAGTATCCAGGTGGAATGCATTGAAGGGAATCTTATCACATAAACCCCTAGATACAGATGTAATAGTCTTACCTGTAAAATCATGTAGACTTTTAGCCTTGTATTTCCCTTTAAAGATAACCAGGATTATAAATATTTCTCCCAAATTCCTTTTTCAGCCTAAATACTTCTCTGATTTTAGGGAATGGTCTTAAACTCTATTTAGGGGATTAATCTATATTAAGTGTCTGATTCAGAGGTCTTTACAGAGGTTTGGCCATTTTCCTGCATATAAAATAAACTCGTTATCCCAATTAACATGCCACTGTCGCTTTCATCCTAAAGTAGCCATGCCCCTAAGGGGATCCTGGAGGAACACTTGTGCAGCAGACACAAAGGTCAACCCATTTAGCACTTGAAATTAACAACTGTACAAAACTTAAAAAGTTCATTTTGCACCACTAATAGGTTAGAAAAATCCCAAAGCAACTGGGATACACATGTTTTTCATTCATACTCAATGAGACAATTAGATGGAAACATTTCATATTTTAGGGCATTTGGTTTGGTCAGGCATTCTAACAGAAAACAATTACACAAGCACCTAAAGGAAAATCCTAGCCATCTTTCCAGAAACCTTTCAAACATTTCAAACTTTTTTTTAAACCTGATGGCTCTTTATAAAAAAAAGAAAAAGAAAAATGTGTTTATTTTGCACTCTGACACTTGGCCTAGGTTCAGAATAGTGCAATCTCAGACATTGCATGTGATTCGCACCCACACCACAGGTGCGATCACATGCGATGTCTGAGCAATGCGAGTTCAGCCATACATGGCTGAACTTGCATTGGATTAGCACAAAAAAAAGTTCAGGGGCTTGTTTTTCCCCCCACTGGAATGTTATACAAGGTCCTCCCTTTGCCTCCTGGGATATGCACGTCACATATCCCAGGGGGCATATGGCTTAATTTAGAAAGGAGGAGGGGGGTGGGCCTAGCACTGCATCATCAGAAAGCATGCCAACTGAACCAGGAAGAGCCGGCGGGCCTCTTAATGATATCACAATCAACATGGCGGTGCAGGACTGAGAGATAGCAAAATAAAAGAGGATCTCAGCGGGAAAACACTGGATCCTCTGGATGGGTGATTTTGATAAATGTGCTACCTGCACCACCCAGTAAGCAGGGGGGGTGAGCGGCCAAAGATCCTCTTTAGGCAGCTGGTACTGGGACTATCTGTAAATGGAACTGCTGCTTTTGTTGAACCGTTTGGTCTGTTACATTTAGTGGAAAAATAACAGATCTACTGGCAGGATCAATGGGTAAGAAAACTGTGTTACTGGGGTATTCAGAAAAACACACACATCCTTACCCTGGATGTGGGAGCAGCGGATGTGGCCATCTTCCAGCGTGACGGGCTCAGGGAAAGCTGCTCCGGTGTCCTCTACCCGAAAGGGGCCAGACATATTAAAAGGGGGTGGCCGCGGTGGGCGTGGATAGATTCATGCAATGCATGAATCTATCCACTGCATATAGGGGGGTGGCTTGAGAGAGGGGCAGGCGCCCAGGCGCCCCTAATGGACGGGCCGCTGCTGGCTCCTATGCACATTAGGAGTTTCTTTACAAGAATCAGCTGCAGATCAGAAGCCACAATATATGAGTTACAGCAATTTGTAAATGGCTATTTGTTTTTGCAGTGTATACATGAAAAATGTTTCTGTGTTTTTGATCTTTTTTTATATTTCTTAAACATTAGACCTTTTATGACCAGGGGCCAATGGTGCTTGGAAGCACGAGTCAAATTTAGCAGCAATAGTATGCAGCTATCAATGTGACTATAACTCTATGACTAATTTCTGATGTAAATGATTTAAAATTTTTGAAGTTGACAGTATGGAAAAAATTCAAAATACAATATACATTTAAAAGCTTATAATGATTTTTTAAAAACGTTACTTTTTTATAGATGTTATATCTCTTTAGGAACTGTAGCCTGTCAAATGCTTTTATCAAAGTTAATCTTTCTGTGTGGGAAACAATGACAGCTGAACCGGTAAGTGTCGGCTTGTTTGTAAACACAGCCATGTGATCAATATGAATGGCTGTCATAGTGATCACATGATCAGGAACTAATGGCAGTTTAGCTAAGATACCGCCATATCACAAAACTACCATCCATGAAAGGTACTAATTCTCCTGATCTCAACCATGTGTATAAACACATAACATATTCAGGATACATAGACCAGTGCTTGGGGGCAGTAGTGACATGAGGCCAGCTCTGAGTCAAAATGTACAATTTGTTTTGCTTCTTTGTTTATCGCTTGTATTGGCCATTTGTTACTATATTAGCAAGATAGCTAAACTGGGTCAGAGTAAATTAATTGGAGTACAAAGGTTCTTTATCATCCAGGAAACATGAAACCCTCCCTGTTTCTTTTTGTTTGGTAGTTTGTACAGTTGAAGTTCTCAATCTAAACCTCGCCATGTAAAGCTGTACATTCTAATAGTAGCTTTTACCAAAAAACACACACATAGGATGGAGCTTGTACAAAAGCCTGACCATTAAAGCCTAACTTCTTTTTCCAAAAAAAAAAAAAATAACCAAGCCCTTTTCCCTCTTCCTCCTTATACACCTAGTTGAATATAATATAATGTTTACTCTGTAATTTCAAAAGTGTAACGGCGGTCACATGATGACCACTGTCCTTGCTTGTTCAGCTCCAGCATTGGACAATGCACATTCACAGTGCTCATTAGCCCAAATATTGAGATGTGTGAGTGGCAATCTACAGTAAGCAGTGCACTGAAAGCTCAGGTTGCATGATGATGCTCAGGCCAGGGGGTGTGTCCATGACAACCTGGGCTCACAAGAAAGAGTTGGTTGATGTCATTTATCTAGGAAGTGGGGTGGCAACCACTGTACAAGGAGAATGTCAACAGCAGTGCTAACGTGCGCCAAAGGTAAGTAGGACTTTTTACACAAGTGAAAGAAAAAACAATGGGGGGGGGTATAGAAATTAGTAAATATAAAAGGAAGCTGGAGTTGAGTATTAAGAGTTTGCTTTATACCTTTTGGTTTGGTTTATAGTTATTAAAGTGATTGTAAATGATTACCTTGTAAATCAACCCATTCAGTTTAAAATACAAATGAAACATGAAATGAAAACATTTGTGTATAGATTTAAAAAAATGATCAAGCCCTTTCCCCCTTTCCCTTTCTTATAAGTGATCACATTCCCTCTGTTCTCAGCTGCATAAGAGCTGGAAGGAGGAAAAGCAACAGTACACTGATATTCCCAGTGAATGGCTGTGCAGGGGAGGGGGTGTCAGGACAATTCTGGTCAATTGAAGAGAGCAGGAGATCCCAGCATAGCTAAAAGACTGACCACGGTGTGTTCTCCTGCTTAGTGTGTTCATTTTTTAATAAAAAACAGAGGAATACACAACAGTCTGGTCTTGTTGGTCCCACTTCAGAACCTCAGATTACATCCAAACCATGAACTTCAACCCTTAGTGAAGAAGAAAACCAGATCAGGGCTGGATGGACTGTAATCAGGGTCAGACAGGAGGCACAGACCCCCCCTGTTTCGGTTCACTCCACCCACAAACTCCACCTCTACTACACACTCCATCTTCTGCACCTTTTCTTCCCCCAACCACCCCCAACCCTTCTCCTACCCTCCATGCCCCCCCCCCCACCTCTCATATCTCACATTACACGCACTTTCTTTCAACGAATACACTTAAACCCGATTGCCAGCTGGTCTGTCAATCAGGGAAATCCCCTGAACGCATACTATACCTGCCCCAGGTAATCTACCAGACTGAAAGTTATGCTCACTCATCTCTATACGGAGATCCCTCCTCCCGATCGCAATTACTTCATATAACCAATACCACTCACAGGCCTACCATCCCGAAAATGTAGGACCTCTCGGGCCCCTGAACCATAGACTGCCCACATCCACCATACCACCTACACCACTCCACTGGTTTTTCCCTAAATGCACCATATCTCCTATATACCTTCTTTTATCATTATAACGAGAATGTATACTGTTATACTGTTTTGGTTTTGACTTATTTGTATTGCCTTAGGCCTAGAGGCCTGTGTAAAGCATAGTATTGTATACACATCTGTCTCTGTATATATACCTGGAACATTTTCAATAAAATGTTATGGAAAACGAAAAACAGAGGAACTGGCAAGAACTATTTTCACTACTTTGATGAAGAGGATTCTTCATTTAAATGCGTCAGCCATTACGAGTGCAGCCTAGTCTTTCCACACTATTGGTGGACCACAGCAGATCTGAAGGCGACTGGTCTCACTTGCTATGATATGCATATACATGCCTGTGCGTTTGTGAGTATAACAAATTATATTCTCAAATAAAATTTATTTTGGTAATGTGCTAGGTCAATGCACCCTTCTCTTGTTGTTGAACTGGCAGGAACATCAGGGATTTCACATAAAGTGAGCAATACAAAGAGAACAGGACACTTTCTCCTACAAGTACATGGTCCAGCAGGCACATATCCGGAATATAAAATGTTGGGGTTACATATTCTTTAAGAGCCAGCTATTTGACAACCAAGCCTCCTGGTGTGTGATGAGGTTAAATTAAGTAGTCATGCTATAACCATACACTTTGGGAAATATGGTTGTAATACTATTTAAGCAGACTTTGATAAGACCAAGCATTTTTTTAAACCTTAGACATGGTCCAATTATGAGAAAATTAGGCCTAAAATGATGATCATATTATTGTATGCCAGATCTATGAAACCAGAAACCTTACAACTATAAATTACAGAAAACCAAATCCTCCAGGATTTAACAAATGTGACATGTTCAAGTGCTTTTATTTCATCTTGTAGTCAAATCTCTCGTTATAGATTATTAGATTACAGCTGATCGAATTTCTTTTTTTCGTTTATTACAACAATAACTTCTTAAGAGTGTGCAGATTTCCAGATGGAGAAAGAATACGCATGGGACAATAATGGATAAGCTGTAGAACCACATGTTACAAGGTGACTTTTCCTATCGCTAAAATGCAGTGTAGCTGAGGTTCAGATATATCAGACTCTATTTTATCCGTACAGATCACAAAATATCCCACTGGAATGGAAGTGTTTCAATGGCTTCAATAACTTCTACATGGCACGGTTTACATTTCCTACACCTGTAGATGCAAAACAGACATGGGGTGGGAACAGGATAGCTATTTTGGTAACATTAGGCGAGGAACAATGGCGAAAGGCAAAATTACAGGGAACTAAGGACTGCTTCAATATAGCTGTTGCTGTTGTATAGCGACATGTAGCTGTATATTATTTCTTTTATGATGATTATATATTCTAATTTCCTGTATTTTATATAATTTTATATATACAAAGTTTACAGTGTCTATGTAAAGCAAGATTTCTAGCAATGCTAAATACAGGCCTGAAATACACATGTCAACTGATTAACTTGTCGCAAGATTTGTAATTCTGCTCAGCCACTTTGTGATACAAATTCATATGGCAAATAGCAGAGCCTAGAAGGTGACACAACTTTCACTTTTATGCCCCGTACACACGGTCGGAAATTCCGTCCACAAAATCCGTCAGATTTTTTCCGACGGATTTTGTCCGACACTGGTGTTGCATACACACGGTCGGACAAAGTTGTCTGAAAATCCGATCATTCTGAACGTGGTGACGTTCGTTGCATACGACGGAACTACGTAGAGGCTAGTAGCCAATAGCTTTGGTCTTGTAATGTGATGTGAGCATGCGTGGCACTTTGTCCGTCGGAATTCGCTACACACAATCGGAAAAAGTCCGATCAGGATTTCAAATTTTTTCCATCTGAATTTCCGATGGAAAAAGTCCGATGGAGCCCACACACGGTCGGATTTTCCAACAACATGGTCCGATAGGACATTTTCCGTCGGAAATTCCGACCGTGTGTCTCCAGGATAGTTAAAAGTTAAAAATAGTTAAAAATGATCCCTTGCAGTGGGGATATGCCCTCATAGCAACGGTTAATTTAGATTTAGGGGACTTTACTTACCTGATCCTCTGCTCCGCTGCTAGACTGGTCACCCCAACGTCTGTATTGGACATGATGATGCAGAGGGACTGCTGCAGAGGTTGAAGGGGTGGGGGGGCAGCCTTTTAGTGCTCAGACCACTGCATCAAATCGGTCTGCATGGCTGTCGTCCCAGAAGGAAGCTTCTTCTAAAGATGATGCACAAGAAAGCCTGCAAACAGTTTGCTGAAGACAAGCAGACTAAGGACATGGATTACTGGAACCATGTCCTGTGGTCTGATGAGACCATGTAAACTTATTTGGTTCAGATGGTGTCAAGCGTGTGTGGTGACAAGCAGGTGAGGAGTACAAAGACAAGTGTGTCTTGCCTACAGTCAAGCATGAGCTGCATGAGTGCTTGGGGGCTGCATGAGTGCTGCCGGCACTGGGGAGCTACAGTTCATTAAGAGAACCATGAATGTACTGTGACATACTGAAGCAGAGCATGATCCCTTCCCTTTGGAGACTGGGTCGCATGGCAGTATTCCAACATGATAACGACCCCATACACACAGGGTTTTTTTTCTCAGAGAATAGGTGCAGGAACTTCTTATCTCCGCCCATACCCACCTCTGAGCACCGTTGCTTGGTTTCATCCCCTACCCGCCTCTCAGTACTGCCACTTTTAGAGAGTACAGAGCCAAGTATAACTTTGTGGTGCTTAGTAATTTGTATGAAATGTGTAAATGATAACAAGAAAAGTAGTAAAATAGATTCCCCACAGCCAGCAGCAATAGACCCCCCCCCCCCCCAGCAACAATAGATCCACTCAGAAACAATAGACCCCCTTAGCAACAATGGACCCCCACAACAAAAAACCACCCAGCAGCAACAACAGATCTCCCAGCAGCCAGCATCAATAGACTATCCAGCAGCTAGCAAAAATAGACCCCCTTCCATCAATAGGGGGTACCACAAATTTACACTGTTATACAAGCTATACACTCACTACTTTACATTGTAGCAAAGTGTAATTTCTTCAGTGTTGTGACATGAAAAGATATAATAAAATATTTACAAAAATGTGAGGGGTGTACTCACTTTTGTGAGATACTGTATGTGTATATATATATAGCTATAAACATATATATATATATATATATATATATATATATATTGTAAAAAGATCTTTGACCAATCATTCCAACCAGGACCCTACCATAATTTCCTCCCTGCTTTAGCTGATGGGGTGCAGTTCAGTGCGAATGTGCCGAAACATTCATCTTTATTTTCAAAAATGTGAGGGGTCTACTCACTTTTGTGACATACTGTAATGCCGCGTACACACGTACGGACTTTTCCCGGCGGACCTAAGTCCAGCGGACAATCCGCTGGACTTTCCAGCTGGGTACGCTGGACTAAAAAGCGAACGGACTTGACCACACACGATCACGCAAAAAGTCCGACGGTTCACGCGATGACGTACAGCACGTACGACGGACTAGAAAACGAAAAATACTAGAAAAATACTTGCTACTGAGCATGCGTCCTTTTTGGTACGCCGGACCATACTACACACGACCGGATTATCCGCTGGACTGCCAAGTCCAGCGGATAATTTGAAAACAAAACTTGAAACTTTAGTCCGCCGTACTTTGGCCAAAAAAAGTCCGCCGGCGCCCACACACGAGGGGATTATCCGCTGGACTTCGGTCCAGCGGATAATCCCGCCGGATAGTCCCTTCGTGTGTACGCGGCATAAGTCTTACTATAGGCTTACCTATAAATTAAAATTGTCCATGGGAGTTAACTCCCACTTCAAATTATGTTTTTTTTCCATCTACCTGGAATTCATCTTTGATCTCCTTAGAAATGGAGCACAAATAATCAGCTTGCTATTCATGGCAATCAGGTGACAGCATAGAAATTCAGCAGGTTGGGTTTTTTGTCCAGTCCTTGGTTCAGCTAAATGGAAATAAAAAGATATGACCTGGTGAAAGTCAGTACTATGTCACAGGTAGTAATGAGCTCATTGACTAATATGCATAGAATGGATATTTCTAGAGAAAATAAGTTTGTCTGAGGCCAGCCAGGTTGTTTTTGAACAATTTGATCCCCTCATATTTGGTTACTTTACAGAATTTTCTGGACCAAAACTCCTTCTAGGAACACCTCCTGCCTGGAGTTTGTAGATACTTCACTCGTTTACTTGGGCATCTTGCCAGTACTCAGGGGTTCTCCTACATTTCAGAAACACGCTGACAGTGTAACTGGCTTCTAATTTGAACTTAACATGAGTATTTGAGAGTTCCCCCCTCCCCCCCAGGCAGCAGTCGACCATAGATGTCGATTTTTCCCAGTCTATATAAGGGCAGATCAAGAGACGGTCAACTCATGTCTAAGGCCATCTTTAAACTGACTACTTTGAAAGCTTGTTATTAGAATATTATCTATAATAAGATACTAGGGAGGACTAAAGCCCCATACACACGGTCGGATTTTCCGATGGATTCTGTCCTATCGGACAATGTTGTCGGAAATTCCGACCGTGTGTAGGCACCATCGGACAGTTTCCATCGGATTGTCCGACGGACAAAGTTCTATCTCCTGCTCTATAAATATTCTGACAACAAAGTCCGATCCTACCAATTCCGATCGTGTGTAGCGAATTCCGACGGACAAAGTGCCACTCATGCTCAGATCACATTACAAGACCAAAGCTATTGGCTACTAGCCTCTACGTAGTCCCGTCGTAGGCAACAAACGTCACCACGTTCAGAATGATCGGATTTTCCAACAACTTTGTCCGACCGTGTGTATGCAACACCAGTGTCGGACTAAATCCGTCGGACCAAATCGAATGGATTTGGTGGTCGGATTTTCCGACCGTGTGTATGGGGCTTTAGAGCACGCTGGAAAGAGTAAATGGGTTGCCATATGTGCAGTCCCAGTCTGACCACTCTTATGCCGTGTACAGACGATTAGAATTTCTGACAACAAATATTCAGTGAGCTTGTTGTCGGAAATTCCGACCGTGTGTATGCTCCATCGGACCTTTGCTGTCGGAATTTCCGACAACACCTGTTTGAGAGCGGTTCTCAAATTTTCCTGACAAGAAGACTTGTTATTGGAAATTCCGAGCGTGTGTACACAGTTTCCGACGCACAAAAGTCCACGCATGCTCGGAATAAAGCAGACTGGCTATTGAACTTAATTTTTCTCGGCTAGTTGTACGTGTTGTATGTCACTGCGTTCTTGACGTTCGGAATATCCGACAACATTTGTGTGACCGTGTGTATGCGAGACAAGTTTGAGCCAACATCCGTCTAAAAAAAAACCCACGGTTTTGTTGTTGGAATGTCCGATCGTCTATACACGGCATTAGGGTTTGGAGTCTCTTATATCATGGGAGGATAGTTAACGAAAGAGGTTTTATTACCTGCCTGATAAATCACCACCATACCTTCTCTTCCAACAGCAGCGGACCTGACAACATGAAATCGTTGCCCTATCTGTCTATTTTTGACCATTTCGTGTCTATGGGTAGTCTAAACTACCTAGATGACCTCCACCAGGTAGATCCTAAGATTGTGGTTAGACAAGAACATATTTCTTCTGGCATATGCAGCCTGTTCTCAACATAACCTCTACTAACAAAATGACTATGATGGGTATGCCAAAACATTGAAAAAATGTTTGTCAGGTGCATTATAGTGGAGAAAATTCTAATTTGTAGTAAAGCGTGGAAAGACTTCTTATCAAATAAGGTACATGTGAGCTATCAGGAAACTTGCATTGAAAGAAATGCAGATGTTGTAATTTCTGACCTCCTGCTGGAAATGACTTGCTTGGACTTCAATATTTTGTGTTGTTGACCATAAACAAGCATGCGCCACGTTAAGTCAGTGTGAATCCAAAAACACAATAAAAAAAGTATGTTGATAAAAGTAAATCTTAATAATATAAAAAATAGGTGTAATATAAGTTAGTGTGATATATCAATAAATAAATAAATGGATCCAAAAGGGGCGTACATGTGTCAAGTGATGTACACAAAGGGGGCGTACACAAATCAAATAATATAAATAATATTCGTGGTGTTAATAGTCCAATATTGCTCCAGATTTATGTCAGATGTTTCCGAGCATACATTCTATGCATTGTTTAAATTTTCCTTAACGGTCATCTATTGGTGGGCTATCCTAGACCGGTCTCTCTAGTCTCTCACCTCAAGTGTTGTTAAATTATGCCTTTCTGGGGTATCCTGTGTCCCCAATATATCGGTATCCGGAACTTTGCTGTGCCTCAAGACTCTTGAGTATGTGCCTTTAAGGGGTGTCACCTGTCCTCACTGTCGAGTCTGGTGGGTGATCCGGTCGGGTCCTTCCCGTTTTTAGTATCTCTGGGTTATGTACCTACAGTGCTAATAGTCACTGGCTCAACCCAGGGAACCCAGATGAAGACACGTGAAGTGTCGTAACGCGTAGGGAGTGGCCGTAGGCAGACTATTGAGAGAACAGGACGCGAGGAGGCTCTGAGAACGCCGGTGATGTTCTATCTTTTAACTCTTCATGCCAGTTTTTATTCATGTAAATGTACGAGTACATCTATTTTATTTTAATAAATTCATCCCTTGTTTTTAATATACTACACTAGTGGAGGCCTGTATGTCCCCCTCTTACCTCCCCTGGTGTTATGTCATGTTGAGCCAGTGACTATTAGCACTGTAGGTACATAACCCAGAGATACTAAAAACGGGAAGGACCCGACCGGATCACCCACCAGACTCGACAGTGAGGACAGGTGACACCCCTTAAAGGCACATACTCAAGAGTCTTGAGGCACAGCAAAGTTCCGGATACCGATATATTGGGGATACAGGATACCCCAGAAAGGCGTAATTTAACAACACTTGAGGTGAGAGACTAGAGAGACCGGTCTAGGATAGCCCACCAATAGATGACCGTTAAGGAAAATTTAAACAATGCATAGAATGTATGCTCGGAAACATCTGACATAAATCTGGAGCAATATTGGACTATTAACACCACGAATATTATTTATATTATTTGATTTGTGTACGCCCCCTTTGTGTACATCACTTGACACATGTACGCCCCTTTTGGATCCATTTATTTATTTATTGATATATCACACTAACTTACATTACACCTATTTTTTATATTATTAAGATTTACTTTTATCAACATACTTTTTTTATTCACACTTTTTGATACTTTGTTTCACTATATATTAATTTTTTCTATGCTATATATGCGATTCACTTTTAAATGTTTGATAGCACTGGGCATTCACTATTTTAGACATTTGTCACTATTGCTGTGTTTCCCACTATATTTGCACATATCACAGGTGCAATTTATTTGTGATTTTTGTATATTTCTTTTTTAATAATCCAAAAACATGGTCTGTATAGTTTTCTAGGTCCAACACTTAGAAAGTGTTGAAGTGGATGGCTTAGCATAGAAGCCAGGCAACTTTCATTATTCATATACTGAGGATGACCAGCTGTTTGTAAGTGGTGCAACAAATCCCAGCATACAGCCAGGTGAGTCAAAGCACATCAAAAGTGACAAAGGAAGTATATATTAATAGTGACGAGCTAAAAAGTTTTAAAAGAATCAACATAGAGAATTGGCAAACTGTGCATTTTTACCCCTTAATTCAGATTTGTAAACTCTGTGGAGCATCATAGAATTTATAAATCAAAATTACACAGATTCCTAAATTGCTTTATTCTCTTCAGATCACACAGATCTACAGGCAGATTTTTAAATGAATCCACATTCGATTCTCTCAATTCGATCAGCTATCTTGTTATTGTACTGTAGGTTCCTTTAGAGCATCATCAATTTAAGCAGGGTCAGTTTAGACAGGAGCTGATTAACCTATCTGCATGTCTGAGAGGAAACTAGAGTACCCGGAGGAAACCCTTGCAGGCAGAGGGAGAACATGCAAACCCCAGGCAGGTAGTGCTGTGGTTGAGATTTTAACCAATGACCCTAGTGTTGTTAGGTGGAAGTGCTAACCACTTAGCCACTGTGCTATACAGAAATTGTCTGACTTGTTTTAAAATACACCATAGAACACTGAGGTGGTTAATTATTATTATGCAGGATTTATATAGTGCCAACAGTTTGTGCAGTGCTTTACAGCGTGAGGACAGACAGTATAGCTACAATACAATTCAATACAGGAGGAACCAGAGGACCCTGCTCATTAGAGCTTACAATCTAAGGTGGGGGGGGTCAAGTGATACAAAAGGTAATAACTGTGGGGGATGATCTGATGGAGAAAATAAAAGTTCAGTTGTTGGAGGCAGGATAAAACTTTATATAAGTGTTTTCACCAAAGATTTTCACCCCAGGTTAACACGTTTTCTAACTTAACTCATCAGAAAAAATGTGTGATTTTTGGGAGTAGATTGTGTGAATGCTGTGTGACAAAAATATATACTAGACTATATACTAGATATACAGTATATATAATAGACCCATAGCCGTTCCTTTTTCCATAGGAAAATAAAGATGAATGTTTCGGGACATTCGCACTGAACTGCACCCCATCAGCTAAAGCAGGGAGAAAATTATGGTAGGGTCCCGGTGGGAATGATTGGCCAAAGATCTGTTTACAAAATATATATATACAGTATCTCAAAAAAGTGAGTACACCCCTCACATTTTTGTAAATATTTTATTATATCTTTTCATGTCACAACACTGAAGAAATTACACTTTTCTACAATGTAAAGTAGTGAGAGTACGGCTTGTATAACAGTGTAAATTTGCGGTCCCCTCAAAATAACTCAACACAAAGCCATTAATGTTTAAACCGTTGGCAACAAAAGTGAGTACACCCCTAAGTGAAAATGTCCAAATTGAGCCCAAAGTGGCAATATTTTGTGTGACTACCATTATTTTCCAGCAGTGCCTTAACCCT
Organism: Lithobates sylvaticus; assembly: GCA_028564925.1. Lineage (NCBI taxonomy): Eukaryota > Metazoa > Chordata > Amphibia > Anura > Ranidae > Lithobates > Lithobates sylvaticus. Next base: position 85,042,175 of record CM053036.1, on the reverse strand, counting down.
CTTGGGCATCGAGTTCACCAGAGCTTCAAAGGCTGCCACTGGAGTCCTCTTCCACTCCTGCATGACGACATCATAGAGCTGGTGGATGTTAGAGACCCTGCACTCCTTCACCGTTTGAGGATGCCTAACAGATGCTCAATAGGGTTTAGGTCTGGAGACATGCTTGGCCAGTCCATCACCTTTACCCTCAGCTTCTTTGGCAAGGCAGTGGTCGTCTTGGAGGTGTGTATGGGGTGGTTATCATGTTAGAATACTGCCATGCAACCCAGTTTCCGAAGGGAAGGGATCGCTTCAGTATGTCACAGTACACGTTGACATTCATGGTTCACTGTAGCTCCCCAGTGCTGGCAGCACTCATGCAGCCCCAGACCATGATACTCCCACCACCATGCTTGACTGTAGGCAAGACACACTTGTCTTTGTACTCCTCACCTGGTTGCCGCCACACACGCTTGACACCATCTGAACCAAATAAGTTTATCTTGGTCTCATCAGACCACAGGACACGGTTCCAGTAATCCACATCCTTAGTCTGCTTGTCTTTAGCAAACTGTTTGAGGGCTTTCTTGTACATCATCTTAAAGTGGTGGGCCACCCTGAAAAAAAAAACTTAAAAAAAATTTAAATAAAAATTTTAAATGAAAAAAAATATATAATTTTTTTTACTTACCAAAAATGGCTGTTGCTAGACAGATCGTCCTAATCTGCCTCTTCCTGCTCCTCGGCGCTGTTCTCTCTTCTGCTCGGAGCGCCGTCTTCTAGTGAATGGGGCGCGGTGTGTTATGGGAACTGTGTCCCACAACACATCGCGTTCCCCATTCACAAAGCGCCGCGTGACGACTCGCGCATGTGCAATAGGCCGCGTGACGACTCGTGCATGCGCAGTAGGAAACGGGCAGCGAAGCCGTAGTCTTTGCTACCCGTTTCCATTACTGAGGATGGCGGCGATGGGTTAGAAAGTAACAAGGGGAACTCTGGACAGCCGCACACCAGACGAGGATGAAAAATCAAATGGATTTATTTAAAAACAGGAATCACATCAAAGTCCAAAAACACAGCAAAACAGAGAAGGGGGGGGCACACATCTGACGCGTTTAACGCTAAATACAGCGCTTACTCATAGCTACTGGGACCGCTGGGACCGGAGCGCCGAGGGACATCTCGGCCTCCACGACCAACATCGCGGGAGCCCTGGGAGGCTAAGTGTACTTATTAAAAGTCAGCAGCTACCTTTTTTTTTAGCTGCTGACTTTTAATTTTTTTTTTTTTTTGCTGAAACACCGCTTTAAGAAGAGGCTTCCTTCTGGGCTGACAGCCATGTAGACCAATTTGATGCAGTGTGCGGCGTATGGTTTGAGCACTTACAGGCTGACCCCCCACCCCTTCAAACTCTGCAGTAATGCTGGCAGCACTCATACGTCTATTTCCTAAAGACAACCTCTGGATAGGACGCTGAGTACGTGCACTGAACTTCTTTAGTCTACCATGGCGAGGCCTGTTCTGAGTGGAACCTGTCCTGTTAATCCGTTGTATGGTCTGGGCCACTGTGCTGCAGCTCAGTTGCAGGGTCTTGGCAATCTTTTTATAGTCTAGGCCATCTTTATGTAGTGCAACAATTATTTTTTTCAGATCCCTGATCTTCCAGTGACCAGTGTGAGAGAGTGAGAGCGATCAGAGAGTTCTTTGCCATGAGGTGCCATGTTGAACTTCCAGTGACCGGTATGAAAGAGTGAGAGTGATAACACCAAATTTAACACACCTGCTCCCTATTCACACCTGAGACCTTGTAACACATTCCGACCACAAAATCCGTCTGATTTTTTCCGACGTATTTTGTCCGAAACTTGTGTTGCACACACACGGTCGGACAAAGTTGTCAGAAAATCTGATCGTTAAGAACGAGGTGATGTGCAAAATGTACTACGGGACTACATAGAGGCCAGTAACCAATAGTTTTCGTCTCCAAATTTCTTCTGAGCATGCGTTGCACATTGTGCGTCGGAATTCTCTACACATGATCGGAAAAAGTCTGATCGAATTTTGTCTGAAAATTTTAGATCCTGCTCTCAAATTTTTTCAGACGGAAATTCCGCCGGAAAAAGCCCGCTAGAGCCCACACACCGCCGGATTTTCCGACAACATAATCCGATGGGACTTTTTCCATCAGAATATCCGACCGTGTGTACGGGGAATAACAAGTCACATGACACCGGGCAGGAAAAATGGCTAAATGGGTCCAATTTGAAAATTTTCACTTAGGGGTGTACTCACTTTTGTTGCCAGTGGTTTAGACATTAATGGCTGTGTGTTGAGTTTTTTTGAGGGGACAGCAAATTTACACTGTTATACAAGCTGTACACTCACTACTTTACATTGTAGCAAGGTGTCATTTCTTCAGTGTGGTCACAAGAAAAGATATAATAAAATATTTACAAAAATGTGAGGGGCGTACTCACTTTTCTGAGATACTGTATATAGAATAGTATTTTTCCCAGCTCAGGATATGTGCAGATAAATTTAGGCAGGCTTATGCTGTGCGCTGGGCCTGTCTGTTTGGATTTGGGGACTGAGAGTGTTTAGTGTAGTGGTGGGTGTGGTCACCTGTGCTCTGATTCAGAGATGCTTCCCCTGCTTGCAGAAGTATAGTTCTGGAATAGGGGTTGGACCTGAAGTCTACGTGGCAGGCAGCTCATGTGAGGAGCCCTGACCAATTATCTTTCGGTATTGGCAGGGGGCAGGCCTCCCATATAAGCTGGGGTCACATACTGCCAGGGAGGAGTCAACAGAATAGGAAAAGACAGCATGGAGTATTGAGGTGCTGTTCCGGGCGTCCCCACGCGGGCATTCACCGAGCGCGGAGGAGGGATGGAGGAACTGCTGAGAGGGAGCTGTAGATAAAGATCTTCGTCTTTGAAAAGGTATCAAGCTGCTGTGACCGGGGAACACAGGACTTGAATGCTGGACAAGATCAACACAGAAGAAGTAACAGTAAAGCGGAAGAGAGTAGAACAGCGTTCTGTGACCAGGGACACAGAACGGCCAAGTAGTCAAAGGTCAGTGTGAACAGAACAAGAGAAGCTATCAAGAATAGTGCAGAATGCTGGGGAACGCAGCATTGACAGTAAAGGACTGGCTGGGAACAGTAGTCCGTCTATCACCATGTGTCAGGCCATCGGGGGGATATACCGTGTTATCTCTGGTTTGCACATTGGTAATATCTTCCAAAGACTGTGTGGCTGTCAAATTCGTTGATCCATCGTGGAGAGGTTGTGTTAGGCCTCTGGATCTTTGATTCTCAGAAACCGTCATAGTCTGCAATGTGGAATTATTCAGAGTGATTCTTCTTTGTCAAAATTGGAAGTGAAGAAGTAGTGTTATAACATTTACTGAGAAAACTAGATGTACAACAACTGTCAAGCCAAGGCTATTCAGTATTTTCGTGCAATACACCAACCGCTATGGGCATCTCATATCACCCCTTATTCCACCCAACTTGTATCCTGCAATAAACATAACAAAACCGCGCAAATGACTGTTCCTTGTCTTAGCCGATCGTGGGGAGTCTGGCAGCAGGGTGATTGGTGGATTGCTAAGTAACCAAGTCAGCAGCCCTTACGGGGGTACTGTTACAAATATATATATATATATATATATATATATATATATATATATACCTGTCAAGCCAAGGCTATTCAGTATTTTCGTGCAATACACCAACCGCTATGGGCATCTCATATCACCCCTTATTCCACCCAACTTGTATCCTGCAATAAACATAACAAAACCGCGCAAATGACTGTTCCTTGTCTTAGCCGATCGTGGGGAGTCTGGCAGCAGGGTGATTGGTGGATTGCTAAGTAACCAAGTCAGCAGCCCTTACGGGGGTACTGTTACAAATATATATATATATACCTGTATATATATAAAACCATTACACCAAAGTATCCTTACCTGTGCTTCAAACTGTCAACTGCCTGTGAAATTAATTAGTATTATTCCAGAGTCCATGGGTGACAGGGAAAAGGAGATTTATAAGGCCTGCAGACTTGAATGTTTTGGGCCACCAAGTGGGGAAAGGTCACTGGTCATTGGCTGGCAATGCTTTTGGCCTTATGCAGTTTAACAGCTGCACAATAATTTCATCTGTTGTTAGATATGTTATGGTCTGTGGTTGGTGTTTAGTGAAAGCAGCTGTGTAAGTGCAGGGAGTGAGGGCCTACGGAATTTGTTCTGTAGACTATTAGGTGGGCCCTTGGTCAACAGGGGTCAGAGCATGTTGCAAAACAAAGCAGTTGAACCCGTGCAAGCTTGATGAGTCCCCTACACAACCCTAAGATCTCAGCCAGCTGCTGCAACACTCAGTGCCATTTGACACTCGATAACTTCATATGGCAAACGGATTGCTCTTATTCAAACACAGATTAACTCTTTAAAGCCAACCAAGAAAGTCCATGATATCATTTTAAGATTGAAGCACTACAAGCAAAAAAACAAGTATACATTGGGAGATATATACCACAAACTTTTAACTGCTATAAAAAAACTGATAATCATCCAACAGAAATGATGTATTGTACTGGTCTGATTATATCTGCATTGCAGTAATTTTATTACTATCATTAAAGTCTAAGTGAAGCCAAAATAAAAAATTAAAAAAACACAAAAACTAGCACAAGCAGCATAACTTACAGTCAGTAGGATGTGACCCTTGTGCTGATGCCTGAGGTGAACTCCTCCATCCATGCCCTCCCTACCCACACCAAAAGCTTCAAGTGCATCAGGGGTTAATAGAACTAAGGGGCTGTTAAAGGCTCTCATCAAGAGAGTCCAATTACGCCTGTCCTGTCCTCCGAGCTGCTCAATTCATGGAAGCCAAAGTACAGCTTCTATGAATGAAAAGCGATCTATGAATGGGGAAAGAGTGGATGATTTAAATGATCGCCCCCTCCATTAGTAGATCCTGTTTCATTCATAGAAGCTGTAGTACGGCTTCTATGAATGGAGCAGTTGGGGTGAAAGGGCAGGCTTATTTGGGCTCCCTTGATGAGAGCCTGTCACAAGTCCCTTGACTCCACCTGACATAATGGGGGGGTATGAACAGAGGAGGATTTCACCTAAAAGCCTCAAGGCACACCTCCTACTGACAGTAAGTTATGTCCCTTCCCTGCTGATTTTTTATAGTTTTTTTTTGGCTGTACTTATACTTTAAAGGGTAACTCCACTTTCGTGGGGGAAAAAATTAACAATAAAAAAAAAATAGCGTTATGTTATTAAAAATTACCTTTTTTTTCAATCTGCAGCACTGTAATTCTCTGTAAAATGCAATGCAATATGGCTACCTGAAGGTACCCCTAGGTATGTAATTTCCTGCTTGTGTGATTGCCTTACTGATTTTCTCAGAAGTCTGCACTAAGATACGAATTAAATTTTGAGCAAAAATTGCATTTTTGGTGAGATATTCCCAATAGGTAATCACATCTAAAGGGATGAAGGCCTTGCAATTTTCCTCATTAGAGCCCTGCAGTTGCAGCAGCTGATTGATAATTATCAAACCACTCCCATACAGAGTCACTTGGCATATGGACACAGACAATCACACAGCTATTTCTTCAGAATAACAAAAGGTAGGAATCTGCAAAAAAGTTTGTTAAAATCCTTGCAATGTACATAGATCACCCAGGGGGGAATATTTTTTTCTAAACAAAAGTTGAGTTACTCCTAATGATATTCTTTTAAATAAACTATAACACCACAACTAATTGTATGGTGTAATACAGTATTTAGAAGGTGTTCATACGTTACAAGTGAAGCGGCCATAACCCTCGATGGGGCGGCCTTGACTTTTGGGCTTACCAGTTACCTCCGCTTGGCTTGTTAATCCGTGTCCAGGGGCTCCCAGGGTTAGTACCCAACAACTTTGGATGCTGACACCATAAAAGTCCTTTTAGAATTTTTATTTGCAGGGGCAACATCCAACAAACACAGTCTTGAATAGGAACAGAGGGCAAGGGTGAAGAAACTCAGGCACCTTGAACTGCTGACAATTGAAATGTCTCTAACAAAAAAACAGAGAGTAGCCACTCGCAGCTGGGCACTTCAAATGCTGAACAAATCTCTAGCCAGAGATTTTGGCAGTAAACACTTTGATCCAGAAACTTGTAAAGTCTCTGACACAGAATAAACTCTCAACTGAAAGTGAATAGGAACCTTTTCTCAGTACCTGGAACTTTCTCTGTCTCCTTGGCAGTACTGCGAAAATGTGGATTCGTTAGTGTCCATAACAACCCAGCAACCAGGCTCTTCTTGAGATGCCAGCTTGTTGGCCCTCCTCCGAAGAGTCCTCCCCCGGTCGTTTACACGAGCTGCAGTGCCCCTCCAAGATTGAGAGCACACCTGGATGCCTTGAATCCCCCCTCAGTTACTGCGCCTCGGACCAGTCGGTTCCGAATCTCGGGAACAGATGGATACTTGCCCCACACCAAGCGGGTCTGTGGGGCTAGTCAAACCGACCATGTTGCGGGATGGCAAACGCTCCTGGGCCTGGGACCCCTCACGGGGCTACCCCAGTCCAGATTCAGGAACAGGCAGCTACGGTCGAACCCCGAGCACGTGACTTCAGTACCCTAAGTACCCTTCCCCAGACTACACAGCGGGGCCAGACGCACCCACTGATTGGCTCTGGGGAAGACTGATGCTCAAAACGTCCAACCAGGCCTGGTTCTGGGCCTGTCATGTGTACCTCACTGTACCCATGACCAGGCAGAACCCTAGTACAGCCCAGCCAAACTGATGCCAAAGTGAACCTGCACGATTAACCCTCAGAACCCCACTACTGTTCTGAGTAAAAAAACAAAATTTCACATATAGTGGACACCTTGTAAAAGTGTCACCGCTAAATAAGGAAAAAAAATAAAGTGAAGCACCCTCTAGTTAGTGAGCGCTAGAAGTGAGTTTTTTTTGACAGGGTAGGAAATTTTGGGCAGGACTATCTGGTGGCTAGGCCTGTTTGTTTTCACTCTGGGCTGGAAGAGGCTCAGGGAGAGTTGGGTGAATGACAGGTGGCATCACCATCACCTCCCCCTTCTTTCTAGAAGGTCCTGGAAAGAGAGGAGGGGAGGAGAGGTGGATCCTCTTGAGGTATCTGGGGAGCCTTGACCAATCCCCAACTTGGATTGGCAGGCCTCCTTAAATACCTGCAGTCAGGCTAGCAAGGGAGGAGTTGTCGGGTGGAAGAGCTGGAGTGAGAGAGTGTGGAGGCTTTTGGGCCCACGGGGAGCTTCCCAGTCTGGGGGGGTGACCTTGGGCTGGGGCTCGGGTGCATCCGGAAGGAGTGAAGAGATCCCGGAATCAGAGGCACAGGAGAGAGGACAGCGGGAGAGAACACTCTAAGAATCTCCAGGAGGACTATTGGTCACAGTCAGGATGGCTGGTGAGTGGGCACAGTCGCGAGGACTGGGGAGGACTGGGAGATTGCAGTTTAAGAGATGGGTGCAGAACCAGTGAAGAGAGGACTGTGGAAAAGGGCAGTGGAAAGGGGTCTTTGCAGCCAGACTGGCTGGCAGGGCCTGAAGCGAGCTATCTGGTAGTGGTAGAGCTAACACCTAAACTATTCTACACCACAGGGGCTGGAGGTCCCTGCCCACAAAAGGCAGTTCAGTGAGCCCTGGCTGAAGCAACATCACGCCTACTCGTGTGGTGCTAGCTGGACCGGAGGACTGTCACAGTCTGTAGCAAGGGAAGGGTTGGTGGAGGAACAATCTGCAGCAAGTGAATGCTAGAGAGAAGATTGAGGTGTATGTGCAGGGAGTGTACATAGTAGTACCAATTGATTGATCTACAATTCACAATTGATCGTTCTGCAATTCACAATTGATTGATCTACAATTCGAAAATTGATTGTTCTGCAATCCACAATTGATTGATCTACAATTCACAAATGTTTGTTCGGAAATCCTGGACATCCCATAACTCCCTAATACCCATCCAAGTTTATGGACTGGTCTGTGTAGGTTGGACGTCAGGCTGGGCAGGGTGACGGGTGAACCACAACTTTCAGAAACCCCCAAGGGGGCATGGCTACAAAAGTTTAAACAGGGATCTATCACAGAATCTAAATCACAAAAACTTAGGCAGTAGCCAAAAGAAATAGGTAAATCATGTTATTTACTACATGTGAAAGCTATTAGTTGCTCCTTGTTTGCTCTATTGCCCCCTCCTTCAGTAAATCAGCCAGCTAGTAGTTTGTTTGGTGTAAGACAAAAGCTTTTACATGTGTAAATATGACTTGCTGCACTTAAACTGTTTCTGCAGTCTTACCAATTTCGGGGGTTGCCATATAGAATTTGATAGAAGAGATTGATTCAAGCCCTCAAACTGTGTGGGTATTTACTAAAGGGCAATAAACTCTTGCTATCAAATACATATATTTATCAGCTCAACAATAATTATAAGACCAGCTGCAGTCACTGCCTTTTTAATTGAGAACATGGCAAAACTTCTTTCGGCTCTTGTTCTGCCTTCACATAATGGCCAAGACAAAGAGAAAGTTGTAATGGGTTGCAGGGAAGGACTAAAAACCTTTGGCCTGGGGGAAAAACACAACCAAGTTGGACTTTCATGGCAGGAACTGAATTGATTGGTGGGCAAGGTGAAATGTGTGAACATCTAGGTATATAAGCCCATTGTTTGTCACAGCAGGCCCAAATCTGAATGTTACAGTATCTCCACTCTGTGCCCCCAGAAAAATATATCTTACTTTTACTGGCTTTGTGGGTCGCTATGATGTGAGGATTTGGTATTCATAACACAATCATCTTCTATCCAAAATTACAAAAATGTTCAAAAGTATTCAGTTGTACTTTTTATAAGCAATACCATTTTACAGTTGAAGGTACAGAGATTACTTTCCATTTTACCATTCTGATGTCTACTACAATCATCAATCACCTCTCTAGCCAATGTCTACATATCACAGGGACAGCTCATATGAGAACATATTAATCAATCAATGACTAAGCCAGTGCGACAGGTCCAGCTGTGAGATTGACAGCTAGAACCACCCAATAAGAGTGAGAGGAGATCTTAAAAGCCATCACACTTAGACCTCAATAGAAGAGTCACCATGTAACATAGGATGACCAGATGCATCTGGACTTCATCTTTAGAAAAAAAATATATAAAGTTTTTATCTAATCCATAGGAATTTTGTTATTTACCAGCAATTATATTCAGCATGTAGAGAGCATATATGTAAGCATACTCACATCTGCTTAAGGAGAAATATGATAGCAAGTACATGGTACAAAATATGCCTTTCCATTTCTGTTGAGAACTGGATGCTATCTGCCTTATGATTAGATAGATAGATAGATTAGATAGATAGATAGATAGATAGATAGATAGATAGAGCTAGATAGATAGATAGATAGATAGATAGAAAAACAGAGCTTTCTACTCCTTTACTGGTACACAGAAAGCTGTAACTAGTTACTATGGTTTCCTTTACACAACATTCTGTACTCTTACTTAGTTATATTCATAGCACAGATGTAATTTCTTTGGATATATTGGTAGAGAATGACTCAGTGTCCCGAGAGCCGCACATCAAGTCAAGACCTGTTGTATGATAGTGAATAGTAGTCTCAGCCTAGACCCCCACCAGGACACGCCCCCAATACATTTCACTCTACCCACCAGAGCATACTCATACTGAGACTGCCATTCACTATCATACAGCAGGTCTTGTGTTGATGTGCAGATGCCGGGACACCTAGTCACTCTCTACCATTGCCTGCCGCATAGACGAGCTCCTTTCCTGGCCAGCACTCACAGAGATGGGCACAGGACTTCATTCCCATACAGCCTGAGCAGCTCACACACATATCTTTGGTTCTTTGGATATATTAGTTTCATTATATAAGTTCTCCATGGCACAACAGCATTTGCTGTGCTTTGTATTACAACAAATTATGTTATGTCATTCTATAGTTGAATGCAAATCAAATCATTTGCAAATCCTTGTTAAAGGCATTGGTTTCCTCCCACATTCCAAAGACATGCTGGTAGGTTAATTGAATCCTGTCTAAATTGGTCCTAGTATGTGTATAAATGAGTGTTAGTTAGTGACATTAGATTAAATGCTCTTTGAGGACAGGACTGATGTGAACGCATAATAGATACGTAAACGGATGGCGATATATAAGTACCTGTAATAAATAAATCAAATAAAAGGTATCACTTAGTATTGGATTTCTCAATGGTAACATAGAAGTGTGGTTGCTTTATTATCCTGTACTACCACATGCCCAAAAAAATAAACAGAAGTATCATTGCAATATAGAGTGTTGGGGGGCATGGTTCCTGCATGGCACCAGTCGAACAAGTCTGACCTAAAATTATAGCTGCATCATGTCTGCCAGAGCCTTCAGTAGAGGCTCAACCATGGGCAAATGCACTGGGAGACATCTATCATCCAAATTGCCCTCACTGGGCTCCATTAAGTGCTTCCTGGTGGTGGACTATGAAGGCTTGCAGGATCGAGGATAACAAGCCAGGTCACCACATGGCAGCAGATTGGCTTCCCCTTGCCATGCACTTGGACTTATCCCATCTTCTTCTGCACGAGAAGGACTCAGAGAAGCGCCTTGAGGAAGCCATTAGAGAGCTACAGTAATGCACTCTCCAGATAGCCACAGCATTATACAAACTAGAGGACCAGGAATACAGGAATAGGAGAAATAATCTCTGCATAGGAGGCCTTCCTGAAGCTGCAAAGGATGAAAATCTCCCTGATACGGTAGAGGCATATTTAATGCTATCCTGGGGAACTTCGTTACTACACCATTAAAATTTGATTTTGTTCATAGAGAGCTTCATCTCTGTAACGTACCATTAGAGTTGCCATGGAACGTAATCTGTCGCTTACATTACTTTGATGAAACAGAAGCTATCCTCCAAAAACTCTCAGGCCTCCCCTCAATTGACTTTGAGGGTGCCTCTTTAACCATATACCCATATATAGCCCAGGAAACTCCAAAGAGCATTACGACCTCTACTAGAGAAGCTTTGGGCAGCCAGGATAAATTACCGATGGGGTTTTCCCTGCTGCATAATAGCTCACAGAGATGGTTGGTTATCAGTTCTGCGCTTCCACACAGACCTACAGATCGACCCCCTAGAGCCACCTGGATCACAAGAAATATTTTTTTCACAACTGTCTTTAACTCCCAGTAAGACAAAGCAGAACCACTAAAGAAGAAATGCACCTCGATCCCTTGGTCATCACAGAAATATGGGTGAGATCATGCTGAGGATGTTGTCTTTTGTGTTTGTGGGTTACTTTTCAATTCTTCTGTATGCAACCCACCAAGTTTTGTTTTATGACCATGGTTGTTACTTACTAGCTTGCTTGCATAACTATGCTTCAGAGACATACTGATTCTATTTCTACTGTAACTCTGAATTGTGACAGTTCTCTCTCAAAGTTGACTTGAAGTATGCACACTACATGTATGGGTTCATCTGAGTTGTGTGGCAATGACTTATCCAGCTCCATGGATCTCAAAATCCTTTAGGCCAGGGGTGTCCAACCTGCAGCCCAAGACAGTTATGAATGCTGCCCAACACAAAATTGTAAAATTACTTAAAAATGTAGATTTTTTAAAAAATCTTTATGCACAAATGTGTTTTATCTTCCCAAAGAAAGATATCTCAGTCGTCACAATCACACCTTGTTTATTTCATCAGTTTTTTAGGAGACAACATACATGTGCACTTCCACCACCAGTATCTAAAGTAGGCAATGATAGAGGGAAAGGTCCAGAGGAAGAAGAGGAGCTGTTGCTCTTATTGCTTTGTCAGTGGAGTTAGTTGTATTGTAACAAATGGTATAAATAACTGTTAACGCAAGAAGCAGTGTAACTAAGATAGAGTTAAATCACTTTATACAATAAATAGACAGTTCATAATCAATTAATCAGTCCACGAGAGAGGTTGGTGGGGTATTATAGGGGGCTACTGTCCTCAGAGAGAACCAACTCTGTATACAGACAATGAAAGGAGAGAAAACATTAAGCGCCACCTAAGTGCAGTATTAAGATCAGTGTTTTAATAGCAAGGTAATTAAAATCACTCACAAGAGGAAGAAAAAAACATAGGTTCATCTGTTTCCAGTAGTCCAGGGTGCTCCCAGTGTCTGGAATAGGCTTAATTCGTGGCTGTGTGGGTGATAGATCTGCAGCACGTCCTGTGGCCACCAGGAAGGCAACCAGAACCAGTGTGGAACTCACGGAAATGACATCACGGACAGCAGGGATACATCTGTAGAAACAGTGTAGTGAAAGAAGATGGGCAGACAGGCTACTCACTCGGAGCATCGGCTCCTTCTACAGGCCTGTGGAGTTGCATTGTAGTTGGGAATGGCACTGCACAAGTATTACATAAATCAACTAACAGCAATGTTCAGATCTGTAGTTCTTTGTTGAGTTAGTTGCTCAGCTAGCAAAATAAGTCATCGGCAGAGCAGGGAGACTTGATGAAAACTGGTAGGTATAGCAGAGCAGCTATAAAGTACTTCCTGTAATCTAGAGTCTGCATTAAATCCCTTGTATTTATAGCATTTGTTTGTTTGGTGGCTCAACAGTGGTTAGATTGCCATGATGTCAAGTGTTACATTCAGTACTGTACCACTACCTCAGTAATGACCTTGCATGACTTCCACAACAACTCAATAAGATATCATTCAACCTTACACTTATGATTTTATACTAATAGTATAAATAAAGGGAATTTTTTTAAATCTAAACAGAAAACACAATTTAATTCATTTTTAATATTAAAAGCAAACTCATCTGTCCATCCATGTCACCCAGTTTTATTTTGTTGAGAAATCGCTTTGAAAAGCACCCTCCTAGCCCTTCTGGCTGTGGCCATCTTGAGTAAGGGCAGAAGATTCATGTGGCATTTACTTCCTGTAATCCATCTGCCATTAGCACCAGCATGCAGGCAGGAGGGAGTGCTTAGCTGAGAAAGACCCTCTTCAGATGAAAGAAAAAATGCCCATGAAGATTCCTGGGATATATGACATATTAGCCTAAGCTAGAAACCTTCCTATCTATTTAATTAGGCTTGCAGCATAAGGATTTTTTTTTTTTGTTCACTAGGATAGAGTAGTGCAATTGTGGCTGAATATATAGTAAGGGGAATGGGGGTGATGGGTAAGGGAACACGGTAAATAGGGTTAAATAGGGGGCGGGGGCAGCTATATGCAGTCATCTCTGGAACCACCTCCCCAATTAATAATAAATAAATATCTCACCAATTTTTTAAGAAGCCTGGGGAAAGACCGGGATAGTGCGGCCGGGCACTGTCCGCTCTGTGGACAGCCCCGCGTGCCGCCTTGATGCGTTTTGGTTTTGTTTTGTTTGTAGTGAGTTTGTTAGTTGGAGATTTGAACGGGAGGGAATGGGTATTGATAGGTAGAATCAGGGAGGTTTCCATTTAGTGGGGCCCCCTGACTCCCTTCCTACACTAGTAATACTTTCATCTTCCTTTTTTCTCTCTTTTACTTTTTTTTTTTTTAGGAGGAATATTGGGAGAATTCAGGAACTACATGTACATTATGGGGTATTTAGCATGTTTTGTAGTATGCATATTCTAGAAATGCTACATATATGTGATTTTGAATGTTATGTTTTGTTATGTCCTTTTTAAAGAAAAAAATTAATAAAAATAATTTTATAATATACATTCCTATCTATTTAATTAGGCTTGCAGCATAAGGATAGAAAATAGTTAATATTGATAAAGTTTAGTTATGCTTTAATAGGCGATCCTAGTACATTATTCAATGTTTATTACTGTCTGTATCCCCACTAGGGTCATTTCTGTTCACTTTGTGTGCTTGTGACCACATAGAATCTCTCCACTGGGAGCAAAGATAGCAAAAAAAAAAAAAAAATGATAAATGGTTTAAAGTGCTAGTAAATCCCAAAACAAAAATGTAACATATTGAAGCTTGCCAACTCTTAGATGAGGTAGCTGCATTAGTTTTTTTCCTTTAATTTCACCTGTTGATCCAGCCCTGTTATTTTTTAACTTCATTTATCAGAGCAAGCTGTCCAGCAAAAGTGGTAGTTAGAAGGTTGATATAAATCATTTAACACTGACGGGGTGATTACAATAATCAGCTTTTATTCATTTATGTAAAACCTTTATCCCAGAGGGAAAACAAAACTGCTGCTGTAATTGCTTAAAATGTGTTAACTGGAGTCCAGCTAAGTCCATCTAAATCTGCTAGTGTATCTAATGCCCCGTACACACGGTTAGATTTTCCGACAGAAAATGTCCTAACAGACCATGTTGTCGGAAATTCCGACCGTGTGTGGGCTCCATCGGACTTTTTCCGTCGGAATTTCCGACGGAAAAAGTTTGAGATCCTGCTCTCAAATTTTCCGACAACAAAGTCCAGACTTTTTCCGATCGTGTGTAGGGAATTCCGACGGACAAAGTGCCACGCATGCTCAGATCACATTACAAGACCAAAGCTATTGGCTACTAGCCTCTACGTAGTCCCGTCGTACGCAACGAACGTCACCACGTTCAGGATGATCGGATTTTCCGACAACTTTGTCCGAACGTGTGTATGCAACACCAGTGTTGGACAAAATCCGTCGGAAAAAATCTGACGGATTTTGTGGTCGGAATTTCTGACCGTGTGTACGGGGCATAACCCTCTCCCCAGATGGACAATGCTACTGACCAAGAATGTCTCAGTTGCCCCTCCAAAGGAGGTGAGACAACCTAAGACAGCAGGTGTGCTCAGAAAGAAAAGACCCCTCCCCAAAAAAAGGTAAACGAATGAAGCCACCACATTTAAGGATTGAAAAGTTGCAATATATTACATTTTTCTTTTCCATTTAATACCAATTTAACCCATCCCCACTGTATAATTTTTTTTCTCTATTGCTGTTTTACTCTTGTAGATCTTCTTACTTCTTTTGTTAGTGACCAAAAAAGAAAGGAAATTTTTTTATTAACTATATTGGTATCTGGCGGTCAGACATTACTTAATAACACCACTGACACAAGAACATATTTTTCCTTTTGTCTATTACATAAACTTGCATACTACAAATGTGCATGTTTATGTGAACTGCAGACAACCCAGCACTTTTCTTACTTTAAGAGAAAAATAGACGTTTACAATTTTACTTCCAAACTGTCTAGTAGTTTTTTTCTGTAACTGAGATCAACTTCAGATGTCTGCTGAAGTGATGGCTATGCCATTCTCCAACCATGGAAATTACCGTAGTTAACACACTTCAAAGCTGTAATTTGTAAAAAAAAAAAAAAAAAACTTCAATTATATTTATATTAGCTGGGTGTACATGCCTATAGCCACCTAAAATGTATATTTGGTAATCCTAAAAACACATGTTGGGCACCATTTTATTTTTACTGGTCAGACAGAATTGTACTTTTTTCTTGGCTAAAGTTTTGTTCAGAGTAGGGTTCTTGAGTAGTGGTATATTTTCCTTTGAGTCAGCCATAAATGCCTGTATTAGTTTGTTAGGGGATTCATAAGAAAGGGTTCACATGTACACTGTCTTTTTGAATTAACCATTTGGGGATTTTTCTTTTATCCCCTGCTTTCTGGAAAATTTGTGCGTGACTTTGGTGAGCAACCCTGGCTTTCTTTCACTATTTGAGTTTGATGAGTGTTAGTTAGAATGTACCATCAATGACATCAAATTTAGATGCCAGCATAGATCCTGAGGAAGCAACATAATTGTGAAACGTGTGGATTATTATGATGACATACGTCTACAATATTGTTTATGGACTGTTATATGACAATTAATTGCCCTTCGTTTCTGATGGCTACAATATGCTTATGCTTTTGGCTTTTAAACTGTATAATACAAATTTCTTGGTTTCATCTCACATGTAATTGATGTCTCTGTGTTGGTACAATTACAGTCACATTTCTCTTTCCTCTATCCATCCCTCTCTTTCTTTGGGAAGATGGATGGGTCTTTCCAAAAATAGTAGAGATAGTACCAACACAGGTCTTTTTTTACAAGAAATGAACCCACCCTTCATATAATTATATACCTTATCAGTCTGCTGCTTCTACGTTTGCTGTTCAGTCACAGGCTTGGGGTGGGAGAAGACCTGTAAGGGCGCTATAACTGAAACAGAGAAAAATTGGGTCTTCTAACCTGAATCGCAGAAAATTGTCACATGATAGAAGGCTGCTGGTCTAATCAGCTGTGGCCATAGATTTGCCAGTCCTGCAGCTGCACATAACAGAGGTGTGGGATGCTGGTGACAATATTACCCAATATGGCCAAATAGCCATATTTGGTCAATGATATTATTCAAATAGGGTCATGTGGCCATAGTAGGTCATTTTGGCCTGAATCATATATATATATATATATATATACATATATATATATATATATATATGCCAGGAGTTCAGGTTAAAAGTGATGGTAAAGTCCTTTTATTGATTTATACCTAAAGGTAAGCCTACAATAAAGCTTACCTGTGTGTACAGTAAATATTTCCTAAACATGCTAAGTTTAGGAGATATTTACTTTAGTAGCGCCAGTTACGTCTCCGGTGCATGCGCACTGAACTGTGCCATGGCTGTGACTCCCACGCGTATGCACAGGAGTGACATCATCATGGCTCGCCCATTAAAATAGCCAGAGTCCATGAATCAGAAGGAAGACCACTTGAAGATGAAAGCCTTGTAAGCCTTGACAGCGCACTGCTGGGGGCTTCATTTAAGGTAAGCCTTTCATAATGTGCAAGTAAAGATTAAAGATTAAAGATTATTATTTTTTTATAATTTTTTTTATATATTTTTTTGCAGTTTACTACTGCTTTAACCACTTCCCGTACATAAACAGTGGCATGGCGGCTCTATTGCGCAAAATCACGTACCTGTACGTGATTTTGTCAATATACACTGGGGGGTGTGCGCGCCTCCGGAGCCAATATCACGCGCTGATTGGCCACGGGGACTCATGATCACTCCCCACAGAGACAGAACGGCGATCTGATGGTGTAAACAAGCAGACCACCGTGTTCTCAGGCATGGACACTGTGATCTAGTGTTTCTACTAATCAGGAACAGGGATCACAGTGTCCATGCAGTGAGCCCATCCCGCCCACAGTCAAAAAGCACAATTTAGGGAATACACTTAACCCTTTGATCGCCCCTGATGGTAATCGCTTTCCTGCCAGTGTCATTTATACATTGTCAATGCATATTTTTAGCTAAGGGGGTAAAACCTTCCGTGGCTGAAGTGGTTAAGTGCTACCAGACATACACAACCTGAAGGTTCTTTCATTCAGACATTGGACAGGAACTTCATATTACAATAGTATTTCAGTAGAAGGTACATCTTTCTGAGTGTTGATAAATGAGACCCAGTGTGAGCTCTGTTCAGTTACTTGCCTACTAAATTTTACTTCAAAAACAATGAATAAGCAACAGTCCTGAGAACCAAGCCCTTTTTTTAAAAACATTCTTACTGAAATCTGCAAAAAAAAAAATTTTGGCAGTCCAAAAAAATAAGTGGTATGACCCGTACCAATCACTCCAACATCTGCTTTGTATTTTTAACGTGCTTGCAAAAAAGACCTGCGAATCTGATTGGCTGCTGTCTGGAATAGCTCAATTTAACAAAAAACTAGGCGTAAATTAAATAAAAAATTTGCACGTGAACAAAACCACAAATGTAAAAGTCAGGACTACAGAAGATAGAACCAGTTGTAAAACGTTCTGTTTTGATTCCCAGTTTCCTCCCAGCCTCTTTCTATAATTGAGTTATACATGTTGTTTTTAATTTTGTCTGCATATGTTTATGAATGGATTCTGGTATTCCAGAACCTGGAAATCACCATTTTGTTCTGCTTCACTCCCTTCTAATATTACAAGTGCTGTCTGCATATTTTCCAGCACCGGCTACATTGAACACACAGACACTGTCAATCTTCATCAGGCAGTTTCGTGTTAAGTGCTGAATACTCAGGCTGATCAGAGGGATGGTGCCGCTGTGGTAACTTCAGAAGAAAAGACAGCTACATGCCTATTTCCAGTAACCAGAACGCTATGAATGTCTCATAAACAAGAAAGATATAAGGTTCACTATACATTTACCAGAAGATAATGAGTCTTTTACTGCAACGTAAAGAAAAAAAATGAGTATTAAATATGCTAAACGGAAAGCTATTGAGCTCCTTTTTTTGCTGTTTTTTAAGCAACTTTCTACTGTGCAGGTTTTTGGCCTGTAGCAGAAAAGGGATCCTGCCATATGTTGTTGGCAAGGCTAGTCATTGCATATAATGCATTCAAATAAAAGATAGAAAAGGCATCACTCACCAAATAAGAAACTAAAGAGTATTACAGAATATTGGGCAGCACAGTGGCTTAGTGGTTATTTGTTCTGCCTACTCCAGTTTCCTCCAACACTTCAAAGACATGCTGGTAGGTTAATTGGCTTCTGTCTAAATTTGCCCTACATGCATGTATGAATGTGAATTAGGGACCTTACATTGTAAGCTCCTTGAGGGCAGGAACTGATGTGAATGTATAATATACAAGCCACTTCAACCCAGCTTCCCGAATCTCCCACCTGCTTTCTCAGAGTTGCCATGACGTATCCAGTACTTACAGATATCAGGGAGCATGCCATTTTCTCTCACGGTGTACTGTTCAGGCCTAGGGGCCAATAACCAGGCCCAAACTCTGCAATATAAGGGGGACTAAAGATGGCCATACATGGATCGAATTTTGGCCAATTCCTGTTGGAATTTGTTCTGTGGGTGGCCCGGTCAGCATCACGTGGCTCAAGAGCCAGGGGGACAATTCTTGGCTGAATCGCACTGTTTGGGTATTCTGAAAGCTGTGGGTGCTGGATGTCAAGAAAACAATAGCTGCAACTGCAGATTCCTCTATCAATGCTCTTTATCGTGGATGGGACAATAAATGATTTCTCTCATTCAGCCCACATAGCTGAACAAGAAAAATATTAATGTGTATGGCTAGCTTAAAGTGGTTCTAAAGCCTTAAAGGTGAAAAAACTTCTGTCACTGATCAGCCCCCCCCCCCCCCCCCATTTTACTCACCTGAGTCCTGTAATTCCCATGCCGGAGATGCGCTCTTCCCTTTCTGCCCTTTTTTTCCTCAGCTCTTGATTGGATAGATTGATAGCAGTGCACCATTGGCTCCCGCTGCTGTCAATCAAATCCAATGATGACGGGGCCGAGTCCGGCATTCTGCGTCCATGGACGCTTCTCCTAGGGGGGTAATACGATGTGAGGAGGAGCTACCAGCGCTTCCGGGGGACCCCTAGAAGTCGAGAAACGGGGCCACTCTGTGCACAACAAACTGCACAGTGGAGGTAAGTTTGACATGTTTGTTATTTAAAAAAAAAAAAAAACGAAGCCTTACAATCACTTTAAGGTTTTTCACCTTAATGCATTCTATGCATTAAGGTGAAAAATGTATGCAGCAGTGGGACTTAGGAGTGAGCCCGCCCCCAGGAAAAGCGGCTTGATGAAGGCCCGTTGAGGAGGAGGAGCCTGGAGCACCAGCGGGGGGCCCCAGAACAAGAGGATCGGGGCTGCTCTGTGCAAAACCATTGCACAGGGCAGTTAAGTATAGACATGTTTGTTATTTTTATTTTTTTTTAAATTTGAAGGTTTACAACCACTTCATGTCATCAGCTCCGACACAATCCAACAAAAGCACTTACACAGTGATCCCTAGTACAACAGAGTGGTGGGGTGGTGAGGATAAGGTGAGTACAAATTGGAAGGCCAAAGAGACTTTGTCATTCTTCCTTGGATGGGCAAAGCAACAGAAAGGGTTTGGAGAGTGCAAAATCCGGTGCAGCTCTGCATAGAAACCAATCAGCTTCCGTTTTTTTTTTTTTTTTTGTCAAAGCTTAATTGAACAAGCAGAAGTTAGAAGTTGATTGGCTACTATGCCCAGCTGCACCAGATTTGGCACTCTTCAGTTTCAGTAAATAAACCGCAGAGTGTCTTAAAAGTGCAGGAGCATAAAGATAATGATTCATAATGGCTGCTGCCCATGGTTCTGTGATATCATGTGTTTAGTGTTTAGTTGTGTGATATCGTATTTTAAACATGGCATTAGTGGCCTGTTATCACTGCCCACTCAGCTTCCATTGCCTAGCAGACAAAAAAATAACGAGCCTTCTACTGATCTATTATCCCATTACAGGCCCACCAAATGAATATTATACCTAAAGAAAGACACACTAAACCCAACTAAAAGCAAAAAGCTGGTAAGAAAACCTCCATCTGAAGGAAAGAGCTCTCTAGGTGAACCGTGTCGATGATGTCAATGAAAATAGCCCATGTACACGAGACATATTGTAAAATAAACTGAAGTAAATGGGCACGTCCTTAAAAGAAATTCACCAGCCTTTGATATTTCCAGTTGGTTTATATTAGTAGCAAAACGTTCTGGAAAAATCCACCGAGGTTCCTTACTTATTATTTCATTGTTATTAGTTCAAGAAGCTTTGCTGAGTGATGAAAAATCTGAATTTAGCCTTGGCAGATCACCAAAAAGAACCAATGCTGAGAAAATGACAGAATCCCCAAGATTTCTGCCATGCAGGTGGTAGCAAACTATTAAAGACTTTTCCAGGAGGGGGTTGAGCTCGGGAATCACCTGTTAAGTACACAGTAAATCTACATTTTAGTATTTTAGGTGATCTTTACACAAAAATTGAGTGGAAAAAGTGGTCCTATGTCGCCTAGCAACCGAGTATGTTGCAGGAAGGAACAATGATTGAGGAAGAGAGAAAGGTTTAAATGGAATCGTCTGTACAGTCAAGTGACCAGACAGCACACTCTATATTGGTAAATTTAAAAGGATTTGTACTTTAGAACAAACTACATTTTCCTAACCTCAGGTTAAAGAATAACTGTAATGAATTGGCAATTTGGCAGTAATCATATATTTTAATCCAATATTGCATGTATTACCTAATTGCTTATGCTTTGGCTTCAATACTTTGGGGTTGATTTACTAAAACTGGAGAGTGCAAAATCTGGTGCAGCTCTGCATAGAAATTCGCTTCCAGGTTGTTTTTTTTTTTTTGTCACTGCTTAAAATGATTGTAAAGTGTTTTTTTTTTTCCCTATAAAAATAACAAACATGTTATTACTTACCTGCTCTGTTGCAGTGGATTTGCACAGATTAGCCCAGATCCTCCTCTTCTTGGGTCCCTCTTCTGGGATCATGGCCCGTCCCTCCTGTTCAGTGCTCCCACAGCAAGCAGCTTGCTATGGAGGCACCCGAGCTGAGTTACAGCTCCCTGTGTCCATTCAGACACGGAGCCCTGACCTGGCTCTGCCCCCTCTCTTCCCTGATTGGCTAGATGACTTTGATTGACAGCAGCGGGAGCCAACGGTGCTGCTGCTGTGTCTCAGCCGATCAGAAAGGAGAATCTCGGATGGCTGAGACATTCATGGACATCGCTGGACAGAGAGGGACCTCAGGTAAGTATTAGGGGGTGCTGGGGAGGCTGCTACACACAGAAGGCTTTTTATCTTAATGCATAGAATGCATTAAGATAAAAAACCTTCTGCCTTTAAAACCCCTTTAATTGAACAGGCTGAAGTTAGAAGCTGATTGGCTACCAACCACAGCTGCACTAGATTTTACACTCTCCAGTTTCAGTAAATCAACCACTGTAGAGTCATTCACCTGAAAAAAAGTATAGCGATGTGGAAGTGTGACATGGTCAGGAAGCATTTTCTAAAGGAGACCAGCAACGGGAACCCACTTATTTCTGTAATCTCAGATGTACTTTAATTCTTTCGCTGTGGTTTATTTGCACACATTAAAATAATCATTTAAGTACTGAAGATTAGTTAAAACCCCAAAACAGTGTTTATATACACTGAGCAAAATTATAAGCGCAACACTTTTCTGTTTGCCCCTATTTATCATGAGCTGAGTGCAAAGATGTACAACTTTTTCTATGTACACAAAATGCCTGCCCATTTTAGAGTGGCCTTTTATTGTGGCCAGCCTAAGGCACACCTGTGAAAGAATCATGCTGTCTAATCAGCATCTTGATATGACATACCTATGAGGTGGATGGATTACCTTGGATGAGGAGAAGTGCTCACTAACACAGATTTAGACAGATTTGTGAACAATATTTGCGAGAAATAGGCCTTTTGTGTACATGGAAAAGGTCATAGATCTTTGCGTAGAGCTCATGATTGATAGGGGCAAACACAAAATTGTTGCGTTTATATATATATATATATATATTATATATATTTATGGTTGAAGCCCTATGGCCGACACGTATCTGAAGGGAAATAACTTAACCAATAAGATCTATAACATGAAAAGGGAGACCTGAAGTGTGCCTTGGTCTATGGCCGGTACGCCAGAAATAAGGGGGCATACCCTGATTAGAAATGAGTATTTGATGGGGGTGATGTTGTGAGAAATGCCCTTAAAAGGGGGAATGGGAGGGTGGGTATCGCGCACCGGAACCGACGAAGACCACAGGTGAGTGGGCCGGTTAAATACCCTCCCGGCTCCTCCCATAAATTCAGGCCACCATGTTGGCCTTCCACTTATGGTTGAAGCCCTATGGCCGACACGTATCTGAAGGGAAATAACTTAACCAATAAGATCTATAACATGAAAAGGGAGACCTGAAGTGTGCCTTGGTCTATGGCCGGTACGCCAGAAATAAGGGGGCAAAAACTGAGGTAGGGTTTGAAGATATTTATTGCCTTTTAGTATTGACTACTGCGTGAGCTGGGCGAAGGCCCGTGACATTTCCGCCTGTGGGTCGTGTATATACCGGGTGAAGCAGGCTGACTTCCATCTGCCGAGTCTCTGGATGATGTGGCCTGGGACCCCCTGCTGTGAGGCGGCTGAGGCGGCCCCGATCCGAAAAGAGTGACCGGAGTACTCGCTGGGGTTGAGGCGTAGGTTGCGGAGGAGAATTCTTACGTGTGTCATGAACTGACAGGTGCTCAAGGGTTTGACTGGAAAAGGCAGAAGGGGATCGGTGTCCCTTTGTTCTGGCAGGAGTGAGAGCAGGTGGTTGAGAACCGTTACTGGGCACCAGGCATTGCCGGTTCTGTATAGATGGATGTCCACCCCGTGGCCAGCTTGCTGAGTCTTGAAAACGTTGAGGTGGAGCACGAAGTGGTCTTGATGGCGAACTAGGTGGCGTCTGCACAGGGTTTGGCTGGTCGAGCTGTTACGGGTGAATTCGCTGGGACGTAAGAACCCATAGTAGGCCAGGTAGATGGCGGCTTGTATGACCTGGCTGAGGAGGACACCAAAGGGGGAACCAGCGAGTATGGCGGACATCTCGCGGAAGATGGCGCCAGTGATGGGGCGACGTCTGGTTCTGTTTGCTGGTTGCTGCTTCTGGACGCCGCGTAATACGGCTCGGACGGCGTGGGACGAGAAGACAGACGGTCTAGTAGGATCTTGAAGGGCCAAAAAGTGCTGTATGCCGGCCAGGTATAATTGAAAGTATCTGCGGGGGCCAAGGGCCAGCGAACCAATGGAGGCCAAATATGGCTGCGAAGCCCGTGGAGGCCGCGGCATCTGTCACCACCTGTGGTGAGAAGGGTGAGACGGCCGGGATAAACATGGGTATCCCGTTCCACGAGGAAAGGAACTCTTCCCACATCGCTAGGTCTGCTATGGCCGCGGCGTCCAGTTGAGGAAGGTGATGGAGTGTGCGGGTCCGTCGACCTTGTGCTCGGCTATGGGGACATTGATATTCTGGAAGACGACTCTTAATTTGTCGAGGTCTACTGGTGAAACGTTAGGCTGCTCTATCAGTAGGAGGTCATCTAGGTAGTGGATGACTTCTGTGCATTGGGCCTTGTGTAGGAGAATCCAGGTGAGGGATTGAGCGAACGTGTCGAAGAGCCAGGGGCTACTTTTGGAGTCGAACGTGAGCTTGGTGGCGAAGTAGTACCTGTCTCTCCACTTGATACCGTGCCAACACCAAAGAGACGGGTGAATCGGCAGAAGTTTGAAGGCGTCCGATATGTCGGCTTTGGATAGCCAGGCCCCTGTGCCTGCTTTGAGGATGGCCTGGATCGCCAAGTCGACGGAGGCGTATTTTAAGGAGAACTCCTCGGAGGGAATTAGGGAGTTGAGGCTGGGGACGTGGCAAGAATGAGGCGCAGACAGGTCGTACACCAAGCGAACTTTATTTGAGAATTTGCCCTTGACAAGCCCAATAGGGCTGACTCTCCAGGTGTTGAAGGGGGGTTGTGTGAAGGGACCAATGACGAAACCTCGCTCCAGCTCGGCTAGGAGTAGTTGGTCTATGGCCTGCTCGTCGGTGGCCGCTGATCTGAGATTCCTACACTCGTAAGTAGTGTGGGGCAGGGAGACAAGGCCGGTATGGAAGCCCGCCGTGAATCCTTGTATGAGGAACGTGGCTAGTGAGGGGATGGGGTGTGAGTCCAGATAGACTCCTAACCATAGGCTGTTTATGCGGCTCAGTCACAGATTTTTCGGTTTGAGCTCGCATAGATTTTTCGGGTGCGCCCTGTGGCACACGACGCACACGTGGAGCAACCTGCATTGGCTGAAGTTACACGAGCCGTAGTTGTAATTATTGCAGATGGCCGCTCCTCCCATGGTCCGGACGGGGCGTCCGAGTTTGTCGAGCTGGGGTTTCTGTGTCGGTGCTGGCGGGTTTTGTGCTGGAGCCGAGGTCGAGGGAAACTCGACCGAGTGGCGGAGTGTTGCACTGGAGCACCAGGCGGCGGTGTGCGTGGAGGATTGGCAGACTGCGCACAATGGTGAGCGCAGACCGGCGAAATGGCGACAGAATAATTCTGTGTCCATTAGGCTCCAATCTGTGGGTGACTGGAATTGCGCCATCCTGGCGGCTGCTTTTGCGGAAAAGGAGCGGTGGTAGTCATAGAATGAGAACCCGCCATATTTGTAGCCCAAATCTACCACGGTGTGGAGATATAAATCCAGCTCTTCCCTTCTGCCGGGGGAAGCTGAGCATATGATGTCTCTAAGCATCCCAAATGACAACGCAAATTCTGGGACGGACAATTTGCGGTTGAGTCTGGGGTCTTTAGCTTTGAGGACCACCGAGACATCTCCCCAGGTATAGGCCTTGTTTTCGGCTAGGTCGTGGACTGAAATGAGAAGGGAGGCGAGGTTGACGTCCTTGCCATCCAGTATGTCCTTCTTAATGCTGGCTGGAACCAGGTGTGCTGGGCAGACCAGGGGACATGTCCCTGCGGTACCTGTGGCGACTGTTGTAGGTGGCTGTATCGCGGCGGGGCCGGGGACGGCCGGGGCCGGGTGAGATTCGAGGAGAGTCACTCTGGCTTGGACGTCCGTGACTGTGTTCGCCAAGGACGACACCATGGTGTGGAGTTGTGTTATGGCCGCAGATATAGACTGGAGGGAGGCTTGCTGAGTGCTGGGCCCTGCCATGGCAGGAGGAGGAAACAAGAGCCTGAAGAGCTCCGCCTTCCTGGCCGTGGCGGGGAACGGCACGCCCCTGCGTCTAAGTTCTGCCGTCAGTCTGGGGATGGTCCATCCCCTGAGGGACTGGATGCTGTCACTCATGGACACTGGGGCATATATATATATATATATTTTTTTTTTTTTTTTTTTTTTTGGCCAACTCGACTGGGGTACGTTGAGGCGAACTGATGCATGGTAGATGCCACCGGATTCGGATCAGGACGTTTGTGTGTGACAGCGTACTGATCGGCATGACAGAAGTAGGAAACGGTCGAGCCGCGATGGCGACGGTAGACGAACCAGACTTCTGGAGCATGTACTGAAATGTGGCCAACGGATGTTCAGGGCGCATCGGTCCGAACCTGTGCGCAGCGCGACTGGGTTCGAAGCGAGGTGCGGCCTGGCGGTGAGAGAAATGAGGGGAACCATTCCATGAGGTGCTGAACGGTCGGTCGGGTCTCACGACCGACGACGAGCAGACTCAGGGGTGGTTACTGAAATGGGGCCGACAAATCTGGGGTACGTTGGAGGCGAAGACCGATCCGCAAAGGTGCGACCGGTTTCGAATCAGAAACGTGACTCGTGAGGTGAAATGTTTTCCTCGTGACAGGGGCGCCGAGCGGTGAGCCTAAAAACTTTTCGACTGACAGCGACCATACCCTCCCGGGCTCCTCCCATAAATTCAGGCCACCATGTTGGCCTTCCACATATATATATATATATATATATCAGTAAAATGCACTCAAGTTAATTTTAGTGCATACAAACATAATATATTAGCCAATATTTTTGGTTAAAAAGTTTTGCTGAGAAGATAGCTACCCAACATGTCAAGCTTAAAATTGCCAATGCCCAAGAAATGGTGAAAAACTTTGGTGCACAAAATTTTCCATATCCAATACTTTACAGGTAATCAGAATAGAGTAAGATATGAACCTTGACTTAATGCTCTCAATTTCACATGCATGGCATTATGTAACATGTGAAGCGCAATCAACATTTTTCTACATACGTACCCTGATGTGTGCATTTATGTGTGTGCATGTCTGAAGGGGTTTAAAAAATGTTGGTTGTTTTTTTAAGTGCTTGGATGTACCTTTATTTAGACACCAGGGGTCTGTTAGACCCCCGATGCCTTCCCTGCACTTCACTGAAGCTAATGAAATGCAAGCTAGTAGAAATCCGAGACCTGGTGGCACCTGGTGACATCTGTCATATGGGCCCAGGGTATGCAGGTAGGATAGCAGAGCCTGGGAAACATGGTGAAGAGTTACACTATAGCAGCCAAGAGGCAAGAGCCAAGATTAAAAAAATTATGAAAAAAGGTAAAAACAGTATTGTAAAGAAAATTGCAGTTGTTTATTATATACAGTGCTTAACCACTTGCCATCCGCGATATGGCCGAATGACGGCCACAGCGCGGATCTCAATTCCCGGGAGGCCGTCATATGATGTCCTCCCTTGTGCATGCTCCCTGCGCGCACAGAGTCACTGAGACTCGGGTGATCAGCGATCCGAGTAAGGGGCAGGGCCCCTTACCATGTGATCAGCTGTTAGCCAACGACAGCTGATCACATGATAAAAACAAAAGCTCGGTGATCTTTTTTTTTTCTCCTCGCGCTGACAGCGGAGGAGAAAAAAAAGCCGATCACCAGCTTATCTTAAAGGGACATCGGTCCCACCTTGCAATCCCCACAAGTGCCACCTTGCAATGCCCATAAATGCCACCTTGTAATGCCCATAAGTGCCACCTTGCAATGCCCATAAATGCCACCTTGCAATGCCCATCAGTGCCACCTTGCAATGCCCACAAGTGCCACCTGTCAATGCCCACCAGTGCCACCTATCAATGCCCACCAGTGCTGCCAATCAGTGCCACCTAAAAGTGCTGCCTATCAGTGTAACCCATCAGTGCCCATCACTGCCATCCATCAGTGACCATCACTGCCACCTATCGGTGCCCATCACTGCTGCCTCATCAGTGTACATCAATGACGGACAAAAATTACCCATTTTATATTTTTATAACAAAATAAAAAAAAAAAAATTTCCACCTCAAGACATTTTTTTTTCTAATTTTGGATATTTCTAGAAAATGAGAGGAAATTTCACAAACACAGAATAAAACATAGACAACAATAAAAATAAAAAAAAACAATAAAGGTTAGACTGCTGAGGTTTATCCGAAGAAATATAACTAGCTGAGATTCAATATTACATGTTTCCTTTAGGTTAGAGGTAAACGATAAAATGAACAGTCAT
Organism: Lithobates sylvaticus; assembly: GCA_028564925.1. Taxonomy (NCBI): domain Eukaryota; kingdom Metazoa; phylum Chordata; class Amphibia; order Anura; family Ranidae; genus Lithobates; species Lithobates sylvaticus. The sequence goes on along the minus strand of CM053036.1, from coordinate 85,014,364 downwards.
TTTTGATTAGTTACTGTGAATTACCTTGTCTCGTTAAATAAAGATCTTAGTCTGATAATAGCTTTGTAACGCTTAAAAAAAATATTTTCTTAAATTAATTTATATAAAATGCGAATGAAAATGTTAATAATGTAAAGTTAAACATAATCCTGGCTGCATTTATTTTTAAGTAAGCTTGTAAGCTGCACAGCATAAAGAGAGGGTTAAAGAAAGATTTCCATATTGCTTATAGAACCAGAAAAGGAATGATCCATAGAACTCCATGAGATCAATGCTGAACAGCAGACTGGAGGCCTCCTGGGGCCGCTAACTGTATTGTGTGTCAAAGTGTAACCAGAGATCAAGGAAATGTTCTATATCCCAATGTATCTTTGCCCTGACTCCTCTGTCACCAGATATGTAGACATGAGGAGGAGCGGAGTTTGCAAGACTTAAAGAGGTTGGAAAGGATAGATTTACAGGTGCTCACTGCCACATACAGCCAATTAAAGTTATTTATAACATATTACTCATTATGTCTAAAGAGCACATATATCTAAAATGTAATTTTCTCAAAAGAAACCAGCAGAGAAATTAATATTTGGTCCACTTTTACATCCTCTGAAAATGCTCCCTGCACAAAGGATAGTACTGTAAGTACTTTTCTGTTCTGCAACTAGTGCCGCCAATCTACTCTGTATTAAAAAAAAAAGATATGAATGAAAGCCGAATTTTAGGCAGATAAAGAAGACACAAATGATTATAGCTCTGTTTCCATTAATAAACAATTTAATGGATTTCATCTCCACGTTTCCTGTCACTTTAAATAGTTTGCTTGGACCAGCTTGGCACTCAGCCATTCATAGGCAGCTTTGTATTCTGTGAATGAATACAAAGCTTCCTCTGATTGGCTGAGGCAGAGAGGCAGATTAATGATGTCAAAATCTCTGCCTCAGTCAATCAGAGGAAGCTTAGTATTCATTCACAGAATACAAAGCTGCCTATGAATTGCTGTGAACCACTCAGACCGACTTTATTTTGTTCCAGGTGTTAGACAAGAAGTCTCTGTTTTCCAGCTGGATCCCAGCAGTACGTACTGTATGTAGCTGAAGCTAAACACTGTTCATACAACGCTTAGAGCCAATGTAGTACTTAGTGAAAGAAATTGTTTGTTTGGACCAGCTTGGTCTAAACAAACTATTTAAAGTGACAGGAAACATGGAGGTGATCTTTAAATGCAAGCAGTGTAAGTACCTGAATTTGACCTGGTATCAGCTTCTTACAGTCCTGGACAACAGGGATGTATTGCGAGTGGAAACAGCAGCTCAAGGAGTCAATCAATTCATAGGTAGGAGGAGAAAGGGAGAGAGAGAAGAGAGACAGAAAGAAGTGTTGCTTCTCCATTCCATGTCCAGTCACAGGCTAGGGTGGGTCCAAGAAGACTTGAGCCTATTAAGCCTAGAGGAAGTGGGTTGAATAAAGCTGGCCATTAGGCTGAGGACATTTAGAAGCAGAAAAAAGTACCATGGGGATGACCATTGTCGCAGAGGAATAAAAAACGGGATAATCCAAAATTCTACATTTCTCACCAGGACAAGAGGTGAAGTCAAATCACAATTACAACTGTCTAGTAACAAGCAGAATTCCTTTCACTTTGCATAGGTTTTCTTTAACTTCCTGATCTTCAGGGCAGAACGTGAAGAAGTATCTCCTCAATGGATACAGACACCAATAAATAAACAGGCAGGTACTTTCTTACACTATGCAAAACTACAAGAAAAAAAACTAAAAATAAATAAATAAGGTTTTGTCTCTAATTCATACATTGGTAGATCTTGGAAAATATGTTACTTTGGCTAAGGACAAGTTCAGTTGAGTTTAAAGGTCCAGTCCATTGTAAGTGCATTTAAAATACAAAAAATTAACATGAACTCCTCAGCATGATATACAGGAAATATATATGCTATCAGGTAAGTTTTATACATATCATTTATATATAACTATAGGTTACAGCTAAGTGTCTAGATTAGCCTTTCTCAGCCTTTTTTAATGTGAAGAAACCCTTGAAATAACTTTCCAATCTTAGGGAATCCCTACTAATAATTACTATATCTACAGCTTACCGTACATTTTTAGCTTGGTGGGCACTGGTAAGAATGCCCCTTACATTTGTGGTCATTGGAATGAATTCCCCTCACAGATAGCTAAATTAGGTTATTGATGTCAGTGGTTATTTATATGAGAGGCAGCAATTGCTCATTGTTCAAGGAACCCCTATCAACAATGGAGAAACCCTATTTTAAAATGGCTGGTCTAGAGACTCCCTAAGCATCCTCCATGTCTCTGGCAGCTGCTTGATTCACCTAAAGCTCACCATATACATGAAAGTCTGACTTTACAATCTTCTGCAAATAACTATGTAGTGCAAGAACCTGTATGAATGGATACAAATTGGTTAGACAGATAACTATTATATTCCATAGCTTTGGTAAATCCAGAATTGCTTGTACGAAAATTGTGCAGTCAGACTGTAACACGTATGGTGAGCTTATAGGTTTAAAGTGGCAGCCAGAAAAATAAGGAAATAAAACCAATAAATATTGTATTTTGGATCTGCCCTCTCTTACTCTTTTAGGCTAAACAAAGGATTATTAGCATTTATAGCAAATATGGTTCTGTCTGCACTCATAGCCCTAGATGCATTTTTTTTGTACATTTAAAGAAACCTTTATAGCACTCTGCAGTCTTGCTACAAAATACAAAGTCTGTTCTGTGCATTCTCTGGAGTCAACTGCCAAATGTCACCTTAGATTACATTTTTTCTATTTATTTAAAGAAAAGGCCTATTACAACTTCCCTGCAGTACTCAAATTGGTTTTGTTACCTACTAAAATATAATATGAACAGTTATGTCATTCGCATGGTTGTAATGTGAAAATCCCGGGGTTCCCTATGCACAGCCTTAGATACAGCCCTTGCCATATTAAGTTTATTGTTGCTGCACTGAAATTGTCAAGTGCCTACTGAATATGAATTATATAGTCAAGAGAGCCTGCTGTCTTCTGCTAAGAGAGCCAATGGCACTGATGCATGGAAGACATTCAAATCTTGGCAAAAGGTTTTGGAGAAAATTTCTTTCCAATAGCCTGAAACTTGGAACTGACCTCGAAATCCCAGAAAGCCTTAAGGAATTTGTTCTTCAGTTTCCTACACTGTGAAAATAAAAACGATTTGAGAGTGTACAGAATGATAGCCGGTGTTAAATGTTATTGTCTGCTCCGATGAACTGCCCTATGACTATACCAAGGAAAATAGTCGCTTAAAAGATTCCAAATTACACAAGAAGCAAAACTACCTTAGTTAACCCCCTTAAAATCCTACTGAGCTGCTGACATTTTGAAATAGATGGGCACCATTAATTAAAAATTACTAACAGCTATCATAAATAATCTCAATATGATGGACATCAAAACATGCAGGGCTGTTCAAGTAGTACATATTTTTAGGTTACATTACTGAGCCAATACAGAAAACAAAGCCAGTTTGTAAATTGCTTATGGAATCAAGGAAACACAACAGCAGTGCTGAGTCAGAGAGTACACTTGACTTGACATGTTGTTATATTAGGTTTATTTAAAGGGACTGTATATTTGGATAGAGTAAAACGTGTTACAAACTCTCCCATTCATTTTTGTGTACCATTGAGTAAATTTCCCTTCACTTCCTGTCCAAGAGACACAACAGATAGTGAAACAAAATCTTCTAAAGTGAGGGAAATTGTCTTTTTAGAAAGTTGTTACCAGAACCATGTCCCTATTGGACAATTTCTCCTTACCTCTCTGAGGTAAGGACAACTCTAACATTTTTTATATCCCCTTGCGGTTTTTGTGAGTGACTGTGGTCACCATTAAATATAGAGAAATATGCTCCTGAAAAGGGGCACAGACACGTTTAAAAGAACTTCTTTAAAAAAAAAAAAAAATTATTCCAAAACTACAAAAAAAGTTTTGCTCAGAGATACACTTTAAAAGGTTTCAACAACCTTCAGATGAGTCTCGAATGCAACCTTTCTATTATATCCCAATACTAAAGACCTGCCCTGTGTCACCACTAATAGATGCGGGCCTACATTGAGGCATGGCTTCTGAGACATGCTCAGTTTTCACCAGTGCCACTTGCAAGAAAAGCAGCATTTGGCAATATGACACTTTCAGGTTACGCCCCTCTGATTTTTCCTACTACTGATAGCTGACAATAAACCAGGCAGATCATAAGGACAGATTTGTAAACCTTAGGAAAGCCAATGGTCATGACAGAAGGTAAACACATGCAGCAACCAGAAGGTTAGGGCAGGCAGTAATATTTTATTTATTTAGTACAGATACTTATATAGGACCATCAATTTGCACATTCACATCTGTCCCTGCCCTCAAAGAGCTTACAATACAAGGCCCCTAACTCACATTCATACACATTTTAGACAGGAGTCAATTAACTTACATGTCTTTGGAGAATGGGAGGAAACCCACCCAGACACAGGGAGAACATTCAAACTCAAGGTAGAGAGTGCCATTGTTGGGATTCAAACTAACAACCCTAGTGCTGCTAGGTGGAAGTGCTAACCATTTAGCCACTGCGAAATAGATGAGAGTCACAAACCAAAAACCCAAATGAGTAGTTAACAGAATAGTGAAACAAAATACAGGAACCCTAGGCTGAACAAGCTTGCGGGTACTAGGAGAACAACTGAATCATTTCCAGAGTCAGAATACCGAAACCAGGAAATAGGCAGAATTGTTATAATGAATGGATCAGGACACAAAAACCTGTAGACAAATTGAGCTGTCAGACACTGGTACCATTCAGATATGGCATTGGACAATCTTATGGACAAGTAGTTGTATGTCTATGCTATAAAATAGCATAGGTGGGGTAGGTGCATGCCTATAGTGTGTGCTCGGGAGTATGTATGTATATCCTTATCCTCTATTTCTGAGAACTACATACGGCAGTGCTTAGAACAGGTACAGATATTCACAGAATGAATATTTGAACTGTTTAAAGGTAACTTGAGTCCTCCGTTGAAGTTTAAATTTCATATTTAACTGGAGCAAAGTTAAGAAAACAGAATTGTAGAAGACCAGTAACCACTTTGAAGAATGTGTATGTCTATATGTAAAACTTACCATGTTTGTTCCAGCTGGCTTCTGCTTCCCTTCTCAATAGTTCTGCAAACAGATAATGCATGAGAAATTATCCTGCACATTTAGTACATTGAAGCCTGTTCTTTCATGTTCCTATGTACTTCAAATGCCATGACAGCAGATATCTCCTGAGATGACTTACCCACCACTCAGAAAACTACTATGCATCTGTATGATGCTGTGGATGAAAACAGCAGGCTACATACCCTCCAAACCAGGACCCAACAATATTACTTTTTTAGATTAATTTTCTGCTTCAGCTGGTGTTAGTCTGTTGTGATTACCATTCGGGGTTAGAAGCCTGTTTGCGTGGTAAAGCCAAGACAAATATATTAATCAATGTCTTCATGCTGCTGATCTCCTCCAGCTTCTTTCAGCTTCTGCCTTTCTATATGCACTCACTACAGCATGGGCACAAGGCACATGCCCCTTTATGTACATCAGCTGCGGGGCAGGGAATCTCCTGTCCACAGTTCACTGGCCCAGCAATAATAGTTAACCTTTGGGTTTGGCCCAACTTGGGGGTCTGATCAAACCCAAGCTTACCCTTGTTCATGAGAAATAGGGACTTGTACAGTTTTGGGTTAATTTGCTTAAATCAAATATTCTGTTCACCTTGCACATGAAGTTTCACTCTGCAAGGGAATTTCCCCCGGAGTTTATTGAATGCAGTGACACTTCACTTTGCAAAGAATACCCAATCACATGCGAGTCAAATAAAAGAGCAACATTTTTAATTGCATTGAATAATGAAAGTCAGCAGAGCTTTACCTCATTCACTAAGCTCTGTGGAAAATTCCCTTGAAGGTTGCAACTAGAATGGCAAAGTGAACAGTCTATTTGCCTTTAGTAAATTAACCTTTTTGTCTTTTTTCACACATACTCTTATTTATTTTAGGTACTTATATAGCGCTGTCAATTTATGCAGTGCTTTACATATACATTGTACATTCACATCAGTCCCTACCCTCAAGGAGCTTACAGCCTAAGTTTATACCCCATGTATACCTACTAGTGCCAATTTAGACAGGATCCAATTAACCTACCAGCATGTCTTTACAGTGTGGGAGGAAACCAGAGAACCCAGAGGAAACCCACACAGGCACAACATACAAACTCCAGGCAAATGGTGTCATGTTTGGGATTTGAACCAGTGACCCTTTTTGCTGCTAAGTGAAAGTGCTAACCACTACACCACTGTGCTACTCCAGGCAATTTCCCCTACTATAATAAAATAGTAAAAACTATTATACAGTTTTACTAGTTTTTTGGATCTTACACTACTTTATTGTTGAACATTTTGCAGCCACACCACAGTACCTTAATATTAACATTCTTGTTTTCATGAGAGAATGTTGGGTCACAGATAACTGTCAAACCCTATAATTAGTGGCCTAACAGAAAAAGTAACTTTATAAACTTGAAAATAAAAAAATAAATGCTTATTTAGCAAAATAAAAAAGATACTTTTAGATATCAGCTATTCAAGAGTTGTATAAAAAGGCTTTACAATTATATTTTAACAATCTTTGACCAATTTTTATTTTTTTTTATATTATTATTGTTATCAAAGAAACAGGTGCGCTTACTCCCCAAATTACATGATTAAATGTTGTACATACATAAATAAACATCATCAAAAATATCGTAAAAGCAATGTAATGAATAATAATAGAATCCCAAAGGGTGCCAGTGTGTTTAATCTATACATTACAATCACCAAGAAATAAGTTGCAACAAATATACATGTAACTTAGTCCCAAAAAGTGCAAGTGAATAAATATGTGCAGCAAAGTCCCCAATAAAAAATAAATTATTTATGAATCAGTCCCCCAAAAAAATGTACAAATGAATTTCTCCCAAAGAATAATGAGCAAAAAATAAAAAATGAAAGTCCAGATGACAGCAGAACAAATACAGTGATTTAATAGTGCTCTCAGTGAAAAATGATTGCCAATAATGTGCTCCAGTGCTTGAGTAAAACCAATCATGTAAAGCAGCTTACAAAATAAAATAGATCTCGGCAGTGGAGATCTAAATTCACTCATGAATATTTGTGACACTCCGTCAGCGCCCATTTTACACACGGAAATGCCGCCAGCAAAACTCCAATGAGAGCTTTTTGTCGGAAAATGCGACCGTGGGTATGTTCCATCGGTCTTTTGCTGTTGGAATTCCAGCCAGCAAAAGATTGAGAGCATGTTCTCTATTTTTGGGTCAGGAAAAGTTCCTATCCGAAAATGCGATCGTCTGTATGCAATTCGGACGCACAAAAAATCACGCATACTCGAAAACAATTCAACGCATGCTCAGAAGCATTGAACTTAATTTTCTTGGCTCGTCGTTGTGTTGTACGGCACCGCGAGAACTTTTGTGTGACCGTGTGTATGCAAGACAAGCTTGAGCGGAATTCCGTCTGAAAAACCATCCAAGATTTTTCGGATGGAAATTCCGCTCGTGTGTACGCAGCATTAGTCAACATGAACTATTTTTAATATATATGCTGCTAGCATTAGCAAATACATAGGAAGTAATGGTGTATTAGATTAACATTTTTTTACATTTCTTCAGTTGCTTCCTGGTTTCTGGCCTAGGTCAAAATGATGTCACACATCCCATGTCCTCAAGGAATTTTTCTTTCATCTGGAGGAGGGGAGGAGTAGCTTTCTCAGCTAACCACAAATTTCCGCTTGCATGCTTGAACTAATGGCAGATACTTTAGGTTTCAGGAAGTAAATGCTACATGACTCATCTGCCCTTACTCAAGTGGGTGCAGCTAGAAATGTTGGGGGGGGGGGGGGTATTTCAAAGTGATTTCCACTTTAATACAACATATTATTATTATAATTTTTTTTTCAAAAACTGTTTTTATTTAAATATAAAGAAGGTGTACAATGAATACAGATATACAGATACCCCGTAGGTGGTGACCTGGGAAAGAGAGAAAGAAACAGAGGGGAAGGGGCCTTGGAGTAGGTATGTCATTCTGCTCTGGGGGGATTTGGGTGCCCAATTTCACGAGTTAGGCCGAGAGCCGCATGGATTCGTCCGTTGTTATAAAGTGATGCCAGCAGGACCATACTTTATTGAATTTGTGTCGCTTTTGTTATGTGGACAAGCTCCTCCATATCTGCAGTTTTCTGTATGAGTCAAAGCCACTCTATTATCGTGGGCGGTTTTGGGTTCTGCCAGCAGTGTGGTATGTACATTTTCACCACTTTTATCATGTGCAGGGCTAGGGAGCGACTGTATGATTTCAGCGGAATGGAGTGATGTAGCAGAAATTGTGCTGGAGAGAAGTCTAGGGAAAATGTTGTTATCTGGTTGGTTAGGCAGTGGACTTCCTTCCAAAATGGTTGAATTTGTGGGCACATCCACCAGATATGTGAGCCTTCAGCAGCAATGCATCACCAACAACTGGCTGAGACTGAGGGGTAGATTTTGTGTAATTTCAGGGGAGTCCTGCAAAATTGGAGCACACTTTTTTACATGAAGGGTAAAAAGTGGGTGGGAGTTTAATTGGCAAGGTTTGCATTAAGTAGCATATCTTGGGGAGAATGGTTATTTTACTGATGGCTGCTTGCCCAAACCAGGAAAGAAGCCCAGTTGACCAGGATTGTAAGTCTTGCACTAATTTTTGTATGGTCGGGAGATCGTTTTTTGAATATAAGTCAGATAGTTTGTCGGTTAGTTGAATGCCCAGGTATGTTATCGCTTCTTGCTGCCATTTAAACAGGAAGTTAGATTGACAATGTATTAACACATCTTGTTTCAATGAAATATTCAGGGCGTGAGATTTTGAGAAATTGATCAGTATGGTTGGTCATGGTTCTGAAGTTAAAAAAGTATCTAAGCAAGTTTGGGATGGTCGTGATGCGATTAGTCAAGAAGAGAAGAATGTCATCCGCGAACGCTGGCAACTTATAGTTTTTTTGGGCGAATGTTATACCTGATATATTAGGGTTTGCCCTGAGTCTTCTGAGTGACGGTTTGAGTGTGAAGACAAAAATTATAGGGGGCAGTGGGCAGCCCTGTCGCATTCTGTTAGATATTGAGAAGGCATTCGATAGGTGGCCGTTGACACGTACTTTTGCTGTTGGTGACGAGTATAAAGCTAGTATAAAGTTCAGCATACGCCCCCTGATTCCAAGGGCCGCTAGCGTTTCCGACATAAAGTTCCAGGCCACTCTATCGAATGCCTTCTCTGCATCAAGGGACAGAAAGAAGCCAGTGGTGTATATTGATTGCTCTTAGAAAAAGTGGTAGTAAACGGTTTGGAAGGATTTTGGCGTAGAGTTTGAGGTCTACGTTGAGTAGGGATATAGGTCTGTAATTTGTGACTGAAGAGGGGTCCTTTCCTGGCTTCGGAATTACCGTTATGTGCGCTTGTAAGAGATCCCTGGGTGGGGGGGTGTGTGCTGAAAGGGTATTAAAGGCTGTTAAGAAATGGGGTAAGAAGGCATCTGAAAAGGTTTTGTAGTAGCCTACCATCAGTCCATCTGGGTCAGGGCTTTTTCCAGATTTTAACTGTTTAAGGGCTAATTTTGCTTCCTCCACTGAGTGAGGATGCTCCAGATCCTCTGCTTTCGTGTCAGATATCGACTTGGGGCTATACTTTTGTATGAATTCTTTGAGCTGTTGTAAACTGGTATCAATAATAATGGGGGGTATGTGGCGCTAAACCCTGAATAAATAATTAATCTCCTATGGGACGTAATCCCTAGTGATGGGTAACCTTATGGAAATGAAATAATAAATTCACATAAAGGATGCAATCATCATATATACATATATAAATAAATAAAATAGCAATAAAATATCAGATAAAGTGAATGTGCAGATAAAAGTGACCAATAAATACATGCTGAGGTAGAAAATGACGATAAAAAATATTCCAAATAATAACGATATAAAATGTGAAGTTCTAAAATAAGTAAGAAGGAAAAAGCCTTCTGTGAATTTACTGTAAAGTGCACAGTGCAAAGTGCAAAAACGTGAAGATGAAAGACCAAAATGAGGTCTGAAAGTGCAAAATAAATCAATAAATGAATAAATAATGCTACAATAATCAAAAATGCAGCAAAATGACTAAAGAGATTATTAGTAAAATATTCAAAGCATGAATAAAGTCCAAGCGGGGGTCTGAAGGTGTATAAACGTGAATAAGGGTGCATCAAATGAGGAAATGCAATATTTAAAAATGTAGTATTGTGGCTAAGGTATCAGATCACCCAGAAAGGTATAGGTGAAAGTGCCAGAATAACTGATATGAATTCCAAATTGAAACGAAAAAATATTTCACATGGTGCACTACAAGTCCCAGTATGCAATGAATTACATGGTGCACTACAAGTCCCAATATGCAATAGAGATTGTACCGAAGTAGCTAATACTAATGGTATCACTCAGATATAATAATTCCTAATGAACAAAGAAAAGAGTTCCAGATGTTTTAAATAGTAAAAAAGTTCTGTGTAACTTCCGTGTAGATAAAGTAAAAGAGAGAGTGCTCCGCTGTGTTTTTCAGGGATGTGCCCCCGTGTTTCCCCCAGCCTCTCACCTCTAGGACTGGCCCCAATAGGCCTAGTCAAGCAGAAGGACCTGTGGATGGTAGCCCTGGTGTTAAATCCCTCGCCTTCCTATGGATTCCTGTGCGCTCTCCTGTCTCACAGTCCGGTCCCCTTAATGGTTCCAAACGTCACTCCAGATGAAAGCAATCGCTCCCAGTTCAAGCCAGCATATAGGGTGAGGGATAAGAGAGAAACAACGGCGCTATGTGTAGTATAGTATTAAGAAATTTTAATAAGTAAAGTATCCACTTACATAGAAGATTGCATAAAACCGCTCCAAGATGGAGGAAATTCCGGTCTCGGCCGATAACCGGAAGTCAACAATAGGCACCTGACTTCCTTCCTCACGCGTATCGTCACCTAATATAGTATTTGACATATTGGTTGGCTATGTCTGAGTTTTTTGTAATTTTGCATCCCGAGGAGTCTGTCAGGAAGTGGATTGTAGTGGCCACTGGAGTTTTTTTGGAGTGATTTTGCTAGCATTTTCCCGGATTTATTTGCATATTTGCATATTCATAAAACACTTTTTGGGATAGAATATACTTCCTTTTAATTTTTTTGCCTAACTCCTCTACCAGTTCAGTTATAGCTTGAATAAGGTCTGGGAGAGATTAAGATGCCTGTGACATTTTGTGTGCTCTCTCCAAGTCGTGGATGCGGGCAGTCAAGGTGTGAAGGTGTGCTTGTCGTTCACGCCTACGTTTCACTGATAGGGCTATTAGTTCTTCTCTCACCACACATTTGTGTGCTTCCCATTTGATTAGCTGGGATGTATCAGGGAGATAATTTTCCCGGAAGTATCTTGATTGTCATGGTGTGGTCTGTAAGAAGGGACGGATTTAGATGCCAAATTGAAGAGCGGATGGAGAGATCCAGAATTACCAAGAAATGGGGTGGTGGTCTGAGAGGAACATCGGGTCAATAGTTGTGCGGGCGAGAAGTGTTAGGTCTTGCTGAGATATGAAAAGGTTATCTTTGGTGAGGGGGCGAGAAGAATGTATAATCTTTAGTATGTGGCTTTAGAGTGCTTTAGAGTGCGCCAAGGATCATGCAGATTGAGATCCTTCAGATGAAGTGAGGATGCACCGTTGGATGTGTCTTGAAGTGGGTTTAGGGAGACATTAAAATTGCCCCCCCCCCCCCCCAGTATCAGAGCGCCTTCTCTAAATGACTCCAACAGGTGGGTGATTTTATGGAAAAAAATTATTTGGTGGGAATTTGAAGCATAAATATTGACCAAGGTGTAGGGCTTTCCTTGTATCTTACCTTTCAAAAAAAGATATCTACTCTCCTTTTTGGACAATGAGTCTGAGGTGTGGAAGGGACAATTTTTGTCTAATAGCACTTCCTTGGATTTGGATATTGGGTTGCTAGCATGTATGGCTGTAGGATAGTGGGGGTTAGAGAGTTTTGGGATATCGCCTTTCCCTATGTCCGCCTTACTCCACTGCATTGATAGAAGTAGCCATGACCATTTTTCAGGTATATTGAGGCCGCGAGCATTAAGAGAGATGATTTTAAGGGGGATCCTGTTAGCTTTCGGCCGGGTAAAGGCCATATTTGTGAGGTTGTTCTGCTTTGATGGCCAATTTAGTGCCCAGCGTGTGGTGTATATCTGCGCTGTAAACTTGTAACTAGGTCGGCAGAGGAGAATGGATAGGGGACAGGGATTGGGTGGGAGAAAGTCTCAGGGGTGGGGCAGAAGCGGGAGAGTAAGTAGTTAAAAGAAAAAGGATAAAACAAGTGTTAGTAGTGTCCGGCGACCGGTGACAGCCTGCTAACCTGTCTGTATTCTCAGCGTGCCTTGCGCACGTTGATGTCGGGAAAAGTCAGTGGTAATAGTAGAATGGGAAAGCTATAGTTATGTAACACAGGGATTACCACTGTGTGGGAGGTGGTCTGGGAGGGGGTTGTGTTGGGAATGTTGCTATGTCTATACACAGTTATGCATATCTTTGTACAAGAGTGTATTCCAGTCTGGAATTAGGTGTCTACTAAATTACCATTAGACTATAGAAAACACAATGTGTAATCGAATCTCAGCACAAAACTTTTCAAAAACTTTTTTCAGTAACAAATATCAAATGGCAAATAACAATGAGCAGGTATTCATTAACAAACTTCAAGCATCAAACCTGAGGGGTACCAAATAGGGGAGAGCAAAAGGGTAGAATAGTATAGTGTAGTTCCTGGGGGGAATGTGGAAGGTGAGTGGGAGTTGCTGTCATGCAGCATGATATCTCTACGTATTATGGCACAACTTTGTGAAACCCACAACTTGGTATAACTTAGTGCCGTCAGCAGAGTATTGTATATAGAAGCTGCCATGTGCTTTTTTGAGGGATCCCCCTCAGCTCACCCTAGGCAATGTTACATCACCTAGAGGCTGACATCACAGTATTGGGTTTGCCCGGGTTATGTGTATAACATTCATGAGTTATCTCATAAGCAATCCTATTGTGGATTGAGGGATCTCTGCTATCCAGTTTAAGATATAGGTTGTTGCAAATGACTCACAGGAGAATAGCAAGGCCCCTTTTTGTGGTGGAGCACTTTCCATTTATCTGGAGCTGTTTTGAATGGGACCATGTGAGGTGGGGCCTGTGTTGGAGTAAAAACATGAGAGCGGGTCACTTATATATAGTGTGTCTGGATAATGTTTCTGTTTTACCTAACTTTGGAGTCATTCCAAACACTTTCCACCTGTAAGAGAATAGGAATACGTTATACGGTGTTAAATTGGTCTTTAGCGAGGCGAGGGATGTCATTAGCGAGGGGTGTGTGGCTGTGAAAGGGTGTGCAGACTGTTACCTAGATATAGCTTATTGTGTGTTAGCTAGTAGTTGTATCCCCAATCACGCTCAGGAAGAGCTACAACCTTGTGCTTCAGGAGAATCGTCCCGCCAAGCTTGGCTTGTATACATACGGTCACACAAAAGTTTGCTGAACTTTCGACCGTCAAGAACGCGGTGATGTACAACACTACGACGAGCCAAGAAAATGAAGTTCAATGTTTCCGAGCATGCATCGAATTGTTTCCTAGCATGCATAGGAATTTTGCGCGTCGGAATAGCTACAGATGATCGTAAATTTCCGATCGGAACTTTTTCCGACCGAAAAATTTAGAACATGCTCTCAATCTTTTTCTGGCTGGAATTTGGCCAGCAAAAGTCCGATGGAGCATAAACACGGTCAGAATTTCCGACCAAAAGCTGTCATCGGTCTTTTTCTGGCCGAATTTCCGATCGTGTGTACGCGGCATAAGAGATCGGGCTCAGAAGTTCCATGAGGTTGTGTGTGCCTTAGTTCATATGTCAAAGAGGCGGTCAGGGTTATGTAGGACGGGAATGGAATCCCACCCCGAACGCGTGAGACAAGGTTATCGTCAGAGAATTGTTCGGATTATACAAAGTGTCTTGAGGTACCTGGGCTCCGGTGGTAGAATAGATCGCTCGAACTTCATTTGGGTCAAAGCATATACAATATGGTACAGTGATTTGGGGAAGGGGCAGATATCTAGGTCTCATAGGGGGGTGATATGGCTTATGCCGTTCCATTTATATTCATTGCTATGGTTGGATGATTAACTGGTAACAGTAGAAACTAAAAACAGTTAGAGTAGTACTCACCTCAGGTTGGGATGTCACATCCGACCATGTCAGTATTCTCAGTATTCTCGCTGGGCCGGCGGAGATGGTGGAGCTTTTGTCGGGCTGGTGCCTTGCTATTGGCCATGACCGGTAGAGAGCACTCGACTTGTAGATGGCGGCATGACCTCTGGTCTTGTGTCTCCATGGGTTCTGCTCTGGGAGGTTTGGTTCTGAATGCCGCGTACCAGTTGGGGACAGTCACTAGTGGAATATTGAGGGTGTCGCAAAACTGTGGGAGATCCTCAGGTACTCTTAAAGATGCTGCTTTGGAAGGTTGTTGAGAGGCAGAAGGGGAACTTCCATTTGTAGTGGATTCCCTTTGTATGCAGTGTTTCCCGTAAGGGCTGTAGGTCCCTACGATGCTGTAAAGTGATTGCAGATAGATCTTGATATATTTTAATATCATTGCCAGCATGAGAAAACTTGATCCTGTTGCAGGCCTTATGCAGATTTTACTCTTATTAGCTGAAAGTCCACCAAACAGCAGACGACATCCCAGGGGGGTCTGTGTCCCTGCCCCGTAGCCTCAGGGCTCTATGAATATGTTCCAGCTCTATCAGGGTGTCATGGGGTCTGTCTAAGAGGTTATTAAGCAGACTCACCACTGTTTGCAAAAGCTGGTCTGTTTCCACTGAGGTTGTGCCTTCTCCCCTCGTTGTCCAGATCTTCCAAATGGCTATTCATGTCCCTTAGCTGCAGTGTGTTTGTGTCCACAGCGTGATACATGTGTCTCAGGGCTTTATCATGGTGGGCTGCCGTTATTTCTATCTCCTGCACTCTGCCAGCCAATGCCTGGATGTCATAGTGGAGGTCCATGATGGCCGCCAACAGCGTGTCCTTGATGTCCGCTGCAACCGCCCCTTAGGCTGCCTAGGTTTAGCTGTGGCGGGTGTTGTTGATGAACAGGACCCACTGGTGCGGAGGGGAGCTGGAAGGAGGAGGGTATCCGGCTGTGCTGGGAGCTTGAAAGTGCCCGCGTGAGGCAGTGGCCACCATGCTTCCTGTCTGAGTGCAGAAGATCTCCGGGAATTGACTGGCTCAGCTGCCCGGAAGTGCCACGGGGAGAGCAAGATCTTGTTGCTGACGAGCTGCGGGATGCAGTCCCCATAGTCTCAGCTGTACAGGCACGGTAGAAGTCACCGTTAATGGTGAGAAAGCAGCTCTGTTGGTGAGAGATCTGAGGCTAAGCGGCTATCTACTCCGGAGGTCAGACCACTCCCCCCCCCCCCCCCCATTATTATTTTTTAATTTTAAACATTTATACACTGGCGTTCTGTATTGTTTTGAAATGTTTGCAAAAATCTTATTTTGTAAAGATTAGTTTGTGAAGCATAAGCCCATGTGCATGTTGTTAGAAACCTGTGTACAGTATAACTGACTAAAACAAACAGTCCGTTCTCATTTCTGAAACACACACAAACACAAAAGAGGGACAGGTTCGCTATTAAAAATCCTAAATTACTCTTTGCAAAACATGAAACATCCAGCCTATAGTTGAACTTAGACAGAGAGAGGTAGGAATAGGCTGTAGTCCACCAGGGGAAAACTCAGACAGGGCTGACAATACTGGTTTGGATTTTTGGTCTGGATTTCTAGCAGAATTGCTAGGTATGTTTCTGCACTGGCAGTGTTTTTTAAAGGATCTAGTTTCTAGTTCTTCTTATACAAGGTGACAAGGATAGGTTAGAACTAGGGATGCACAATTCCCTTTTTTTAGAACTGAGGTATCAGTGAATTTTCATGGGTACCGATACCCATGCAAATGGCTGGTATCGGCACCATCCTAGTTAGAACCTTGGATTATGGTGTTTCATTGTACAACAGAGTCAATAGGCCGATATAAGAGGTAAATTATTCCACATTTATTATTTCAGGTACTTATATAGCACTGTCAATTTACACAGCACTTTACATTCACATCGGTCCCTGCCCTCAAGGAGCTTACAAACTAAGGTCACTAACTCTCATACAGTATACATACTAGGGCCAATTTAGACAGGAGCCAATTAACCTACCAGCATGTCTTTGGAGTGTGGGAGGAAACCAGAGTACCCAAGGGAAACCCACACAGGCAGAACATGCAAACTACAGGCAGGTAGTGTCATGGTTGGTATTCAAACCAGCATCCCTGGTGCTACTAGGCAGAAGTACTAACCACTTAGCCACTGAGCTGCACATTTAGCAAATGCTGCAAAATCTTTGATACTGCTTTACTGGGTACAACATACCGTACCTACTTTAGTTTAATACATACGTAAAGTAAATGCTATATGTCTCCTAGAAGAACTCACATATATTGCCAGAGGTACCGTTGTTAAACACTCTAAAATATGGGCCTGTTGGTTACAGTTTAAAACCAATTATTTGTACTGTGATACTATTTCAGGCCTCTGACAGCTTTCTTTCAATAATTGTGGTTGTTTGGAATGTTTTCATTGATCAAATTCTTTAAACTTTGAATCTACCGTAATGCATCCGATCCACCAGCCCCCCCGCCTTTTTTTTTTCTCTTTCCTTTCTTTTAATAATTATAAAAATATGTTTCTCTTGTATGTAATACTACCATGCTCATTTTTGGGGTTGCAATTGGTATAAAGCACTTTAGTGATCACACGAAGTTGCGATTACTATTTGAATGAATGTGACCCAATTCGGTATTATACCTTTTTTTTTTCTTTACGAGAGAACTTGTCTGCTCGTGTTGTTTTGTTTTGTATTGTTGTGTTTTTGAAATAAGCAATAAAAATGTATTAAACAAAAAAAAAAAGGATCTAGTTTGGAGAAATGTGCATGTGTTGCAGAGATGGACTGCATATGTGTTTTTTTGTGCTGTTATGCCCATAAATACACCTTAACATAGACATTTCAGCACATTTCCCAGCCACTGTTTTTGAGGTCAAAACATATTTTAAAATACACTTAATTTAGTAGGGTGGGCATTATCTATAAGTTTGACATGATAATTAGTAAGTTTGGCAGGCTTTTTAAGTCATTCAAATACTAAAGCAAACAAAACTGTAGCAAGGGGACTGAATAGCTTCAAATACCAACATCATAGAGCAGCTCCAAAACAGGAAACACGAACCTAAAAGAGACTTTACAGTTTGTATAATAAAGTGTTGGGTTTCAGGGGTTCATGGCTCAGGCACAGGTTTTAGCACTAAATGCTACTTTATAATTATTAACGTTGGCCATAAAAAAACATATCAATTGTTTACTCTTGAGTTGCACTTAGTTTGTAAAGTGTATGATTGATTTCCTTTAATTCAGACATTTTATAATTAACTGCTGAAACCAGGGTTTTCATTTATTCCAGAGGAGTCTGTAAGTAAAAAAGCTTGCAATCAGTGTCCAGTGCCATTTTCAGGTGCGGAAAGTCAAACTGATGTAATTGCATTTGTAGCTGCATTCATTTTATCTTTTATTTCTGCCTGGAGTTCAGGTTTAAAATTATATACACATCTAATATTCTATAGGGACCAGTGGGTCACCTTAATTCTGCTATAGCAGAGGAAATTAAAGTAGATTAAAAAAAAAAAATCTCAGGGCTGTGCTGGGGGTGGATGTCATTTTTAGCACCCTTCCCCCCTACCACCACCATCCTGGGGCCAAGATTGCAACCTTAGGCAATAGCACTGCCTTTCTGTGTGGGTATGCCAGCACACACATACAGGCAGTCAGATAAATGATGCTTAGCCATTTAAAATGGCAGGCTAAGCATGAGTAAAGTTTCTTGGCCGTCCACTGTGCTTCCTAAACAGACAGATGAATTGGCTTGCCACTCCGTACATAGTGATGCCGAACCTGCACTGCTAACAGGCTCCATTTTTCTGAAGAGGTTTGGCTGGGAACTACCTGTAGTTTTACCAACCTCAGCATTACTTATGTCCAGTATGGAAACTCTGGTCTCGGTGCCGTGCCCCTCTGTTCCTCCATGAGTACCTTCTGAATCAGCCCCCTCAGTTGGTCTCATAGGTGGCATGGCCCTACTTTTCACAACACTGGAACCTCTATTAAGCTGATGCTGAAATTATTAGCACTGTCTAGTTATGCTGAAAACATTTGTTCAAAGAAGTCCTGGTCTCCGTTTTTGTTTTGGCACATTTGGCATCTGCTGTTGCAAGACCAATTTTGACTGATTATAAATCCAGCACTCTTTGTGGTGCTAAATGATCGTGAGAAAATTTACCAAAATTACAACCTAAAATGTATAATGCCCCATACACACGGTTGGAAATTCCGACCACAAAATCCGTCGGATTTTTTCCGACGGATTTTGTCCGACACTGGTGTTGCATACACACGGTCGGACAAAGTTCTCGGAAAATACGATCATCCTGAACATGGTGACGTTCGTTGCGTACGACGGGGCAACGTAGAGGCTAGTAGCCAATAGCTTTGGTTTTGTAATGTGATCTGAGCATGCGTGGCACTTTGTCCGTCGGAAATTCGCTACACACGATCGGAAAAAGTCTGATAGGACTTTGTTGTCGGAAAATTTGAAAGCAGGATCTCAAACTTTTTCTGTCGGAAATTCCGACGGAAAAAGTCCGATGGACCCCACACACGGTCGGAATTTCCGACAACATGGTCAGATAGGACATTTTCCGTCGGAAAATCCGACCGTGTGTACGGGGCATAAGACCAAGAATTTTCTTGGCTCATGCCAAAATAGCGATGCCCAGTAGAGCCTGTGCTGACTGGCTTTTTTCACTTCTATAGTCTTTTGTAATCAAAGTCTATGGTAATAGACAACAACCCACTTGAAACAGGTCAACTGTAGGTTAAAAGGAGGCCACCTGCAGGTCAAAAACACCTGTCAATACATTCTAAATGATTTCAGAAGCATCTCAAACAGATGTCAAGCTGATGTCATCGACTTGAAGCCTGAAGCCCATCAACACAGAAATTATTGTTTTGTGGTTTCATCACAAACACCTTGACCATATTGGTGCAGGTCTTTTTTTTTAAATATATAAATGTACATATATACACACACACACACACACACACACTGTTTTACCTTTTTAGAGATATATATAATTTAGTTCCACACAAGGCCAACAATGTTGTCTAGAATTCAGTTAGCTGCCTTGTTCTATCATTACCTTTGCAGTCCATACTGATAATGTTGCCATGAGTGGCGTTCTTTCTCACTTTAGGTGACAACCTTATGCTTAAGTGTGATTTATGACACCGCAGCTCCCAGGGGAAAATCACACAAGTTACTCCAAAAAAAAGAATCCAATAGTAACTTACAAGTAAAGTTGGTTTAAGTTCACTTGATGCTTGCACCATGTGTACATGGACTATCACAGCCAAATCCAATGCAAATAAGGTTTATTAGAATACTAACCAGTTCATCGTCTTTTCCTCCTTTTATGTTTAAAATTTTTGTGGTTAATATTCTTAAATGGACAAGTCAATACTACAATATTAGGTTTTACGAAATGTTTTCAAACAAGTGTTATTGTTACTTATTTACTTATATTAATAAGGTAATCTGTATTGTAAATCATATCACAAGTATACTTCACAAGCATACTTCTAAAATCCAATAGTATAAATGTACAGTTGTATGTAAGTACGCTGTACTGTATACAATTTTAATTTTAAAAAAATGATTTGAAAGATTTTAACAAAATATGACTATTGTCTATAGCAATATAAAATTAAGTTAACCTCAAACTTGTTTTAATTATACTTAATTGTATAGCCTTAGTGGTTTTATCTACATTAAATAGAACATTATTATTAAAAAACAAACTTATTATATTGTATAATTTTTTGTTTAAAGAAAGAATAGCAAGGCTATAATATTTGTGTGTGTGTAACGAGCACATGATAAGGCTAATTTACTAAAGGAGTTGAGACTTTCTACTCAAAAATCTAATTATGTGCAAAAACTCTGCACATGATTGGGTATACAAAGTGAAATGAAGATTACCAACTCCTTTCAGAATTTTTTTTAATTTATGTCCATTAAAGACCAGATTGTCAATAAAGCAGAATCATGGGTTTGATATGGTCAATTGCCCCCCATAATATTATCCTGAATATTTGTGCTTATGCTGATAACTAGATTGACATTATGTTTACAGAAACATGCAAAATATTTGGAGGGTGCAAAATGTCAGCACTTCGTGTCAGGTTTTGCAAACTGAAAAGGTCAGCAGTTCACCTAAAGCTTTGAAGGGATAGACACTAAAACAGTGCATTTAGTGCTAATACTGGAAGCAAACAAGCGGAGGCTCCAGACTCCCTCCTTACCTTACCAAGCTCACACAAGGGACAGCTCATGTGGCCTGGAAATTTCATGCAAAGAGATTTTTTTTTCTCTTTTGTAAGCACTGCAAATTATCGTCATCATTGAAAATGATTTTTCCTTATTTCCATGGTTGTGGAATTGTACTCTGCCTGACCTAATTGTTTATGCCTTGGTCTTTAGAGGATGAAATGTCGGAGCCTTTTAAAATATAGCTACTTATTTATCCAGTAAAGATTTTTTTCCAATTTAAAGGGATTTTCCACTTTTAGAAAAAAAAAAGCGGAAACCTTTTCCAGTGTAGTTAGTGGACTATTTTTCATACACCTGTCAGTCTGCTGTTTTTTAACACGTGTCATGAATGCCAAAGTACTCCAAAATGCTTGTTATTTTAAGCATATTAATAGCCAAGCCTTTTTTAACTTTGTACTTTTTTTCAAATGGTAGAGTAGGGAAAAGCTGTAACCTTCATTACCGTCTTATTGTGGTCAGTGTCCCTATTGGAGGGTTCTCCCCTCGCTTCCTGCCACATTACCAATTTTATCACCAAAACAAGAACTAAAGAAAAATCTACCCAATGGGACACAAAAGCAAAAAAAAAACAGGACATCATAACTGATTTTCAGAGATTGATTTTAACTGATTTACCATAGACATAGAATTGAACATGAATAACAATACATGAAGTCAGGGATGGATGGGGGAGAAGAAAGAGGGCTGGGGAGTGAGGATGCAAGAGACGAGGATTAGGTAAAGGGGCCTGGCAGTCACTAGACCTATTTTGGTAAAAATCAATCAGATTATTTACATTCAAATGTGGGGAGCCTCCACCTCTCCTGTTGTCTCTTTACTCTTCTCTGGGGAATAATTATGGTTGCCATATTTAACCACTTCAGCCCCGGACCAATTGGCAGCCAAAGGACCAGGCCCCTTTTTGCGATTCGGCACTGCGTCGCTTTAACTGACAATTGTGCGGTCGTGCGACGTGGCTCCCAAACAAAATTGGCGTCCTTATTTTCCCACAAATAGAGCTTTCTTTTGGTGGTATTTGATCGCCCCTGCGGTTTTTATTTTTTGCGCTATAAACAAAAATAGAGCGACAATTTTGAAAAAAATTCAATATTTTTTGCTTTTTGCTATAATAAATATCCCCAAAAAATATCTAAAAAAACATTTTTTTTCCTAAGTTTAGGCCGATACGTATTCTTCTACATATTTTTGGTAAAAAAATCGCAATTAGCGATTATTGATTGGTTTGCGCAAAAGTTAAAGCGTTTACAAAATATGGGATAGTTTTATAGCATTTTTATTAATATTTTTTTTTTAATAGTAATGGCGACGATCAGCGATTTTTATTGTGACTGCGACATTATGGCGGACACATCTGACATTTTTGACACATTTTTGGGACCATTGTCATTTATACAGCAATCAATGCTATTTAAATGCATTGATTCCTGTATAAATGACACTGGCAGTGAAAGAGTTAACCACTAGGGGGAGGGGTTATGGGCTGTGACGTGTGTGTGTTTTTTTACATTAGGGGGCGGGGCTGACGTCTGAGTCATTAATCGGCTTTCCCGATGACAGGGAACAGCTGATCAATGACAGGCAGAGTAGGAAGCGCGGGGAGAGGTTTGTTTACACAGACCTCTCCCCGTTCTTCAGCTCTGTGACCCGATCGTGGGACACCAGCGGCGATCGGGTCCGCTGGTCCCGCGGCCGGGGTCACGGAGCTCCCGACCGGGTCGCGAGCGCGCCGCTGGCGGCGTGCGCGTGACCCAAGGCCAGGCAATTAAAGGGCCACGTACCTGTACGTGGTTTTGCCTGCCCGTGCCATTCTGCTGACGTATATGTGCAGGAGGCGGTCGGGAAGCGGTTAAACAGGATCCTAGGATATACACCCTTTTTTTTTTTTTTTTTAGATGTTTGTTGTAGTTTTCTGTCGTGTATGAGCTGTAAATGTTTTTCCTTTCATGAATGTTGTCTTGTTTCTTTATTGTGCTGTACCCATTTGTAAACTATTTAAAATGAATAAACAGGATTTAAACAAGAATGAAACCTATACACATTGGAACATTGGTTCCAATTGGTTACAGCTGGGAGGAGGTCCTGTTAAGTGTTGACACCCTTATTTAGTATCATAGTATCAAAGTATCATAGTTAGTAAGGTACTGTGGATACAAGAAAAGTAACAGGGTGCCACGTCCTATGTATAGAATGAAATTAAGTAGAGGAGGGACTATGGACTTTTTAGGCACAATACCAAGAGAGATTGTTTTAAACAAAAATATACATTTATTATACACATATAAAATGTCTTTAACAGATCTTTTAAAATCCCACAAATATTAGTTAATCATATAACAGATGTTACTGCTACTGTATCAAAACCATAATTATATTAGAAACTAGGACAATAAATAGTATTCATTTCATAGTATAATCAAAAATCCCCCAAAATATGGTTGAAAAAACAGAATTACGGTACAGTGATGCTATTCAGACAGTGCAGATATCCTCAACATGTTACGAGTGTGGTCACGCTTCTTCAGGATAGGATAGTTTGTGGCTATCAAAAAATAAGAAAGACAAAAGAATAAATATAGTCAATCAAGTACAAAAAAGTTAGTTAACATAGAAAATACTGTAAAGCTAATAAATTAATAAGCTTTATAATTTATTATTTTCTATGCTAACTGACTTTTTTGTACTTGATTGACTATATTTATTCTTTTGTCTTTCTTATTTTTTGATAGCCACAAACTATCTGCTCCTGAAGAAGCGTGACCACACGCGTAACATGTTGAGCCGTCTACACTGTCTGGATAGCATCACTGTACCGCAATTCTGTTTTTTCAACCATATTTTTGGGGATTTTTTATTATACTGGAATGAATACTATTTATTGTCCTAGTTTCTAATATAATTATGGTTTTGATACAGTAGCGGTAACGTCTGTTATATGATTAACTTATATTTGTGGGATTTTAAAAGATCTATTAAAGAAATTTTATATGTGTATAATAAATTTATATTTTTGTGCATGTATTTATGTCCCTAGTTATTCCCATATCCCTGTATATAGTGGATGCTTAGATGTGCTTCTAAAAGCTTTTTAAATTTATTGGCACTTTCTGCTGACATCATCAATTGTGGAAGGAAATTCCATATCCTTACAGCTCTAACAATAAAGAATCCCCTACGCAGTTTGTGATTAAACCACTTGTCCAATTTCTTTGAATGGCCCCGTATCTTCTTAAGTGCCCTGAGACTGATCAGTTTTTTCCCTATGCTAGGATCACCATTTAGATATTTGTATGTTGCAATCATATCTCCTCCTAAACGCCTCTTTTCCAGGGAGCATAAGTTTAATTTATGTAGTAGTTCCTCATAACTGAGGTCCTCCAAACCCCTTATCAGCTCTTCTCTGGACTCTTTCCAGTTCTAGGACATCCTTCCTGAGGACTGGTGACCAGAACTGGAAAGCATACTGAAGATGCGGTCAAGCCAAAGTTTTGTAAAATTTTAAGATTATAGTTTTGTCTCTTGAGTAGATAGACATTTGATGGTTTTGCATATCTTGAAATTTTTTTCATCTGAAAGGTAAGTTTGACTCTACAAACACCTAAGCCTCCCTTTTTATCAATGAGGAAATGCACTATATTGCCAAAAGTATTGGGACGCCTGCCTTTACACGCACATGAACTTTAATGGCATCCCAGTCTTATGCCCCGTACACACGGTCGGAAAATCCGACCACAAAATCCATCGGATTTTTTCCGACGGACTTTGTCCGACACTGGTGTTGCATACACACGGTCGGACAAAGTTGTCGGAAAATCCGATCATTCTGAACGTGGTGACGTTTGTTGCCTACGACGGGACTACGTAGAGGCTAGTAGCCAATAGCTTTGGTCTTGTAATGTGATCTGAGCATGCGTGGCACTTTGTCTGTCGGAATTCGCTACACACAATCGGAAAAAGTCCGATAGGACTTTGTTGTCGGAAAATTTGAGAGCAGGAGATAAAACTTTGTCTGTCGGAAAATCCGACGGAAAAAGTCCGATGGAGCCTACACACGGTCGGAATTTCCGACAACATTGTCGGATAGGACATTTTCCGTCGGAAAATCCGACCGTGTGTACGGGGCATTAGTGCGTAGGCTTCAATATTGAGTTGGCCCACCCTTTGCAGCTATAACAGCTTCAACTCTTCTGGGAAGGCTGTCCACAGGGTTTAGGAGTGTGTCTATGGGAATGTTTGACCATTCTTCCAGAAGCGTATTTGTGAGGTCAGGCACTGATTTTTGACAAGAAGGCTTGGCTCGCAGTCTCCACTCTAATTCATCCCAAAGGTTTTCCATCGGCTTAAGATCAGGATTCTGTGCAGGCCAGTCAAGTTCCTCCACCCCAAACTCGCTCATTCATGTCTTTATGGGCCTTGCTTTGCGCACTGGTCCAAATCTCTTGGTGGAGGGGGGATTATGATGTTGGGAGGTTTTTCAGGGGTTGGGATTGGCCCCTTAGTTCCAGTGAAGAAAACTCTTAAGGCATCAGCATACCAATACATTTTGGACAGTTTCATGCTCCCAACTTTGTGGGAACAGTTTGGGGATGGCCCCTTCCTATACCAACATGACTGCGCACCAGTGCACAAAGCAAGGTCCATAAAGACATTGACGAGCAAGTTTGGGGTGGAGAAACTTGACTGGCCTGCACAGAGTCCCGACCTCAACCCTATAGAACACCTTTGGGATGAATTAGAGCAGAGACTGCGAGCCAGGCCTTTTCGTCCACATCATTGCCTGACCTCACAAACATGCTTCTGTAAGAATGTTCAAACATTGAGTTGAAACTGTTATAGTTGTAAAGGTTGGGCCAACTCAATATTGAAGTAAGACTGTGAATATAGTGTACATTGTGTTGAAGAATCAAAAGAGGAACTAGCCTAAAACAATTGCATTCTGTATTTATTGTCATATGCAGCATAGGCATGTCTATGGGCCATTTTTTTCATCATATACTCATTCTTAATTGCCAAATTTGCAACAGGTTTGTTTTAAGCAAAAAAAAAAAAAGCAAAAAGAAACCAGGCCATTACAGCTGAAAGGAATGCATGAGAGCAGATAAAGGATTTCACAAGTTTGCCCTCTAAGCCTCATTTCCTGTTCAATTTTGGCAACTCAGGTTGCAAATTAATAAAAAATAAAAGATTAGAGAACCAACCAGATGAGGGTACACATAGGTACCACCAGGTAATTATCCACATGCTCGAATCGAGTGGGACTCAGTGGCCAAAAGGTAGCATATGGAAAAATATGCACTATACCAAACAGAGGCCACAGAGCTACGTGCCACACAGAAAGAGCCCAGGGAAATAATACCATGCTTTGTTTCATGTTCTTATGTGTGTTTGTACTTGGTCCCAGACAACATTGTCTATATGATGTTAGGTGCAGGATCTCTGTTATTTTTTATGGTATTTGGTCATACTAATTTTTTTTCAATAAATAAATATATTGTATAAATCCATGGTATTATTTCCCTGGGCTCTTTCTGTGTGGCACTTAGCACTGTGCCCTCTCTTTGGTAGAGTGCATATTTTTCCATATGAAAAATAATAAACCATTAATACTGGTACTGATGGAACATTTACCAAAATATAAATTAGCAGTGTAAGAATACAGTTGTAACTGCATTCTTTCTAGAAAAAAAGAACTATAGATTATTTTTAACAGTGTGATAATCAATAAAATGTCAATAATGAAGGAGAGTAAAGAAACTTCATGAAATTAAATGAAATAACTCCCTGTGTGTGTTTCTCCTGAAGGTTAAGTCCACCTTAAACCAATTACACATATGTAGTGCCATAACCCCTAGGGGCGGCTGGACTTTTTCTGGGCTTACCAATTACCTCCTCCGCCTTGTAGCTCGTCGTTCTTGTCTAGGGGTTCCCAGGGTTGATACCCATTAACTGCGGAGACTGACACTTGAATTCCTTTTTAGGGTTTTTATTTGCTTAAAACGTTGAACAGAAACACAGTGTCTCAGTTGGGAATAGAGGGTAAGGGTATAGAAGCTCAGGCACTTTGGAACTGCTGACACTCGATAGGTGTCTCTTTCTAGATGATCCAGGGAGTAGCCACTCACAACTGGATAACTCAACTGTTGGATAAATCCTTGCTTGTAGATCTAGCAGCCAACAAGAGATTTTAGCTTAGCAAAGTCTCTGCCACAGACTTGGTTGTGAAACTTTAAATGAACGCAAAAGTCTCTCACAGGAACTTAGTTGTAACTGAAGGATAGGTTAAGAACTTTTCTTACAGTACCAGTATCTTGCAGCCAGTCCGGCGATACCGTAAGAAATGCAGATTCAATTAGTGTCCTTACAGCTCAGCTTCCAGGCTCTTACCGAGCAGCCAGCCTCATGCGTGGCCCTCCTCCGAAGAGTCCTCCCCTGGTTGCATGTAGAGTTGCTGGGCCTCTCCAAAACCTGAGACGGCACCGGAACACTTTAGAATCCTCCCTCCAGTTACAGCTCCTCAAACTAGCCAGTTCCGAGGCTGGGGAACGGATGGATCCGCACCCCAGGCCATGAGGGCCTCTGGGGGCTGGTCAGGAGGACCAGGACCATGGAGTCAGCAACAACTTCTGGACCGGAACGGACCCCAGGCCATAACCCAGAACCACGTGACTTCAGCACCTTAAGTACCCTCTCCCGGAATACACAGCGGGACAAACGCGCACCCTGATTGGCTCAGAGCAGAGATTGGTACCCAATGCGTCCAACCAGACTGCGTTCTAATGCCCCATACACACGGTCGGATTTTCCGATGGATTCTGTCCTATCGGACAATGTTGTCGGAAATTCCGACCGTGTGTAGGCACCATCGGACAGTTTCCATCGGATTGTCCGACGGACAAAGTCCTATCTCCTGCTGGATAGATTTTTTGACAACAAAGTCCGATCACACCAAATCCGATCGTGTGTAGCGAATTCCGACGGACAAAGTGCTACGCATGCTCAGATCACATTACAAGACCAAAGCTATTGGCTACTAGCCTCTACGTAGTCCCGTCGTACGCAACAAACGTCACCACGTTCAGAATGATCGGATTTTCCGACAACTTTGTCCGACCGTGTGTATGCAACACCAGTGTCGGACTAAATCCGTCGGACCAAATCCGATGGATTTGGTGGTCGGATTTTCCGACCGTGTGTATGGGGCTTAAGGCTTGTCACAGGCGCTCACCCTATGAACAGGCAGAACCTCAATACAGCCCAGCCAAACTGATGCCAAAGCATAATTTTGAATAATTAACCCCAAAACTCAACTACAGTCTTGGGCAAAAACTAAATTTAAATGCATAGCGCATACTTTAGAAAAGTACCGGCGCTACACATATTTGGTGCACTTTGGTGGGTTTAATCACACCAGGGATCAGGGATCTTCAAACTACGGCCCTTCAGCTGTTGCGGAACTACATGTTCCATGAGGCATTGTAAAACTCTGATATTCACAGACATGACTAGGAATTATGTGAATTGTAGTTCCTGAACAACTGGAAGGCCATAGTTTGAGGACCCCTGCCTTAGGTTGATCAATGTTCCCAGGACTCTGGTAGGAAATCCCCCCCCCCCCCCAACACACACTTCTTAGCTCTGTTCTCCGTATCACAACCATAACTTTACTGACACCTGTGTCACTCCACCTTTGCTAGCTTCTGTACACAGAGTTATCATGAATCCAGCACAGGCTAGTTCTCAGCTTTAGCCCAGACAAAATGGTATAGAGGAGCAAAAATCTGGGGAGAAATCTCCTGCAGAGTTCTAAGCTGTTTAACCAGTTAACATCACCCAAAATAAGTAGTTTCTCTTTTTAAATGTATGCAAAATATAAAATAACCCTTAGTGTTTAAAATATAAATATCTGAAAGTTTGAAGAAATGTTCCTTCTTCACATTCTAGGACATCTAAGCCTTGATCTTATGAACAGTCCTCCAATACTATTTTTCGTAATTGAATCTATGAAGGAGACCTATTAGTTCTGACTAATGTCAACATCAGCCTTTTCCCATCTCCATTGCCCCAAGGCGCCTTTTATGCTGTGGGTATAAACGACATGCTCATTCCCATGTAACACATCTTAGTGAATTTGTTAAGAAGTTTCCAAGTTAATGAAGAGCAACAAAAGTGCCTAGAGCCATCTAGCACTGCTCAGGCATGGAGAAGCCAGTGTTGACTTTTCAGAAGACTATTAATATCAAGCCTGTCTACAGCAAGAGGGACATAGTGAGGACTGGAGTCTTCCCATCAGAGGCTGGCATGCCAAGAGTATTTTTTTCCTATGTGCAAAGTATGTGACTTTGTTTTAACCATCCACCATGTGATTTTGTTTGTTTTAAGTAAGGCTCACAACATTTCCCAAATGACTAACAAAGCCTTGTGCGGTGAGCATCATAAAAATCCCAAATGTCCAACTTCAATGAGCTTCTGCTGAGTTTTATGAGGCATCCTGGTGTGTGAGAATAGGGGGAATGAAAGCTAAGCAGAACTAGAGGGTAAAGAAAATTTTTCCTGGCTTTAATAATTCTGTCTGTACATTGTAGTATATGATCAGATCTCTTCTTACAGTGCCAAAACTGTTTTAGTGTTAAACCTTCTAATACATTAATTTAAAAGGTTAGAACCTCTGTCTGTTTTTTATTGTGTTTGTGGTCCACAACATTGTTTTAGACTAAAGAAAAAAAAATAGAAAAAGAAATAGTTTTAGCTAAAGAGACATCTAAAGGACAGCTTTACCTATCAGGATGTTGTTTTTCAAAAACTCCCCCCACCCTCTGAGTGCAGGTCACCTGAGATATGATTTAACTTCAGCCCGATCCAGTGATCTTACTTCCAACATGATTTCAGACAGCTTTTCTTTATACTGTACATTCATACTGTGACTTTAATCCTCCTGAGGGTAGTGGTACTCATGGCAGCTTCCAGCTGTCCCTGAGAGTTAGGTACACTCATAGGAATAAATAGAGGCATGTGCAGTATGAGGAAAAGTTGGCCAGATCCATGTCGGAAAAAAGATAGCTGAATCAGGTAGACAGGTATTAACCCAGGTGGAATGCAATTAGGGGGTGAGGCATTCGTTAAAGGACAGTTTCACTAAGATGAAGTTGTCCTTCAAACTTGAGGAACTGAACAAATGGGCCAATAACTTAAAATAGACAATCAACGAACACTAGCATTGTCCAAGATCATGCCTTTTTCACTTGTTTTATACATGTATATAGTACAATAAGATTAATTCTTAATTCTTATATATTAATTCTACGCCATCTTTTTTTATTTTGGCACAGGGTTCCCCTTAACCACTTCCCGACCGGCGCACACAGATATACGTTGGCAGAATGGCACGTACAGGCAGGAGAGCGTATATATAAGGCCCTCCTTAATGCCTGTCGTGCCATCGGGAGCGCGCCCGGGAGCTGCGCGCTCCCGCGCCGGTCGGGACCCCCCGTGAGGCTGGTCGCGGGTCCCGCGGACTCGATCGCCGCAGGGACACCCGCGATCGTCTCACGGGAAGGCTGAACGGGGAGATGCCGAGATAAACAGCATCTCCCCGTTCTGCCTAGCAACTAGTGACGCCGATCTCTGCTACCTGTGATTGGAGCAGAGATCAGCATTCACTAGCTGACAGCCACGCCCCCCCACAGTAAGAAACACACCCCTAGGCATACTTAACCCCTACACTGCCCCCTTGTGGTTAACCCTTCACTGCCAGTGTCATTTATACAGGAATCAATGCATTTAAATAGCATTGATTGCTGTATAAATGACAATGGTCCCAAAAATGTGTCAAAAATGTCCGATGTGTCCGCCATAATGTCGCAGTCACAATAAAAATCGCTGATCGCCGCAATTACTAATAAAAAAAAATTATTAATAAAAATGCTATAAAACTATCCCCTATCTTGTAAACGCTATAACTTCTGCGCAAACCAATCAATAATCTCTTATTGTATATGTAGAAGAATACGTATCGGCCTAAACTGAGGGAAAAAAATGTTTTTTTATATATTTTTGGGGGATATTTTTATTATAGCAAAAAATAAAAAATAATGTGTTTTTTTTTCAAAATTGACGCTCTTTTTTGTTTTATAGCGCAAAAAATAAAAACCGCAGGGGCGATCAAATACCACCAAAAGAAAGCTCTATTTGTGGGAAAAAAAGGACATCAATTTTGTTTGGGAGCCACGTCGCACGACCGCGCAATTGTCAGTTAAAGCGACGCAGTGCCGAATCGCAAAAAGGGGCCTGGTCCTTTGGCTGCAAATTGGTCCGGTCTGAAAGTGGTTAAAATCCATACCAGACCTAAAGGGTCTGGTATGGATTTTAAGGGCCCTACGCAATTTTTTTTTAATTGGGCACAGGGTTCCCTTTAATTTCCATACCAGACCTGAAGGGCCTGTAGTGGATTTTGGTGGGACCCCCACGCATTTTTTTTTTTTGGTTTGGGGGTCCTCTTAATATTCATACCAGACCCAAAGGGCCTGGTAATGGACTGGGGGGGGGGGGGGGCATGCTGTTTTTTTCAATGAGTTTTTTCTATACTGCTAAGACCTGACAATTCATTATAGCCGCGATCAGTTTTAAATGACTTTTTTCCTTTAGAAATGTAATTTTGCTGTGGTACTGTTATAAATACAGGAAAAATTAGCCATTTTACAGGCATACTATAAAACCCCCCCCCCCCCCCCAGACCATTTAAAGGAATATTTAATTTTTATTGTTTCACTTTAAGCATAATTAAAATCACTGCTCCCGAAAAAACTCAATTTTTTAAAACTTTTTTTGCATTGATACATATCCCCTGGGGCAGGACCCGGGTCCCTGAATACTTTTTATGACAATAACTTGCATATAAGCTTTTAAATTTAGCACTTTTGGTTTTTCATGTTAATGTCCCATAGACTTTAACAGTGTTCCGCGACTTTCGAATTTTTCCGCAAACACTGCAAAATGTTCGTTGTTTGCCGAACGTCCAAACAACCAGAATTCGACCCGAACTTATGAGAAATGAGAGTAGTAAAACAGCAAGCAGGCTCTGGAGCCAGAAGGGATGTCAGCCAAGCAAGTCTTTTAACAGGAATGCAGGAGAGCGTCTCTGTGATGTTTACTAAGGCGAAGGCAGAGATCCTCTGGACTGGACAGCTTAAGTAGACAGGACTGACGAGCAGGATATCATCAACAGCTGAGTAACTGTGGAGAGATAGGAGCTGGCAATTAGCCAACAGCTGAGCGGCCAGCTCAGAGAAGGAAGGGCTGAGCCCAGCCCTGACAGTTTTAGGGATGTGTGAGCTACAAATGCATAGGAAATTTGGTCAAAATTGATGGCAAGATGAATGCTGTATGTTATCAAAATTACTGGAGAAACATTTGCATTCATCAGCCAGGAAGCTGCGCATGGGACGTATCTTCCAACAAGACAATGATCCAAAACACAAGGCCAAATCGACCTGTCATTGGCTACAGCAGAATAAAGTGAAGGTTCTGGAGTGGCCATCTCAGTCTCCTGACCTCAATATCTCAAGATCTCAAACGTGCAGTTCATGCAAGACAGCCCAAGAATTTACAGGAACTGGAGGCTTTTTGCTATGAGGAATGAGAGCCTCATTCACAAATACAACAAAAGACTTCAAGCTGTCGGTATTAAGAACTGGGGTTAACTTTTGATCAGGGACAGACAATCATCTAAATCATAACAATATTTGTTGTGACTACCCTTTGGCTTCAAACCAGCATCAATTCTTCTAGGTACACGTGCACACAGTTTTTGAAGGAACTTCCAAACATCTTGGAGAACTAACCACAGATCTTCTGTGGATGCAGGCTGCCTCAGATCCTTCTGTCTCTTAATGTTATTCCAGACAGACTCAATGATGTTGAGACCATGGCTCTGTGGGGGCCAAACCATCACTTTCAGGACTCTTTGTTCTTCTTTATGCTGAAAATCATTCTTAATGACATTGGCTGTATGTATGGGGTTGTTGTCCTGCTGCAGAATAAATTCGGGGCCAGTCACATGCCTCCCTGATGGTATGGCATGATGGATAAGTATCTGCCTGTATTTCTCAGCATTTAGGATACTATTGATTGGGCAACGTTGAAGAACATAGATACAGTGGTCGGCCAAAGAAACTTAATGCAGCAGATGAAAGACACATCATACTTAATACCCTTTGACATTGGAAGATGTCCAGCAGTGCCATCAGCATAGAACTAGAAAAAAACAATGGGGCCCAGGTACATCTATCTACTGTCTAGAGAAGTCTGACCAAAAGAGGTCTTCATGGAAGAATTGTGGCCAAAAAGCCATACCTCTAATGTGGAATGAAAATTGAAAATTTAGGAACTGGGGTGAAGAAAAATAGCAGCAGGTGCTCTGTTTGCCACAGGGCTGAAAAGCGGTACAATAATGACTGTCTGCAGGCAACAGTGAAGCATGGTGGAGGTTCCTTGTAGGTTTGAGGCTGCATTTATGCAAATGGAGTTGGAGATTTGGTCAGGATTAATGGTGTTCTCAAGGTTGACGAATACAGTCAGATACTTATTCTTCCTGCCATACCATCAGGAGGAGTGTGATTGGCCCCAAATGTATTCTGCAGCAGCACAAGGACCCCAAACATACAGCCAATGTCATTAAGAACTATTTTTAGTGTAAAGAAGAACAAGGTGTGCTGGAAGTGATGGTTTGGCCTCCACACAGCCCTGATCCATCAAGTTTGTCTGGGGTTATATGAAGAGATAGAAGGATTTGAGACAGCCTACATCCACAGAAGATCAGTGGTTAGTTCTCCAAGTTTGGAGCAACCTACCTGCCTAGTTCCTTCAAAAACTGTGTGCAAGTGTACCTAGAAGAATTGAGGCTGGTTTGAAGCCAAAGGGTAGTCACATAAAATATTGATTTGATATAGATTATTGTTCTGTTCACTCACTTTGCAGTTTGCAAATTGATAAAAATAAATAATTAAAACATATATTTTGCAAACCTTCTTACTTTACAGCATTTCTTCATACCTGCCTAAAACTTTTGCACATATAGACTACATTACCAAAAGTATTGGGACACCTGCCTTTACACACACATGAACTATAATGGCATCCCAGGCTTAGGCCGTAGGGTTCAATATTGAGTTGGCCCACCCATTGCAGCTATAACAGCTTCAACTCTTCTGGGATTGCTGTCCACAAGGTTTAGGAGTGTGTCTAAGGGAATGTTTGACCATTCTTCCAGAAGTGCATTTGTGAGGTCAGGCACTGATGTGGACGAGAATGCTGGGCTCACAGTTTCCGATCTAATTCACCCTAAAGGTGTTTTATTGGGTTGCAGTTAGGACTCTGCACAAGCCAGTCAAGTTCCTCCACTCCAAACTCACTCATCCATGTCTTTATGGACCTTGCTTTTTCCATTCAATGAATTTATAGCCTCCAAATCACATCGGACTCCACAGAAATAAAGTGTAATTTTTTTAAAGAAGAATGTTTATCCTGATTGTCATAGCTTTGTGAATTCAGCCTAATATCCCATTTAAAGCAAAACCAAAGGCAAAAATACTTACCTTGTTTCAACAGTCCAACACATGTGAGGTCACTCACAGTACCAGCGTGTTCTCCCTGACTTCTTCAGGTGCCAGTCTTTAGCCATCTTGATTGACACAGACAGTGAGCTGGTTTTTAAGCTGAGTTGCGCATGTGTTCATTTTACAGGGGATTACGAACAGGCAGGTAAGTGTATTTTACTGCAGAAGAGACATTGCATGTCTCTTCTGAAATAATGAACCTTTCTTGAAAGTGGCAGTTGAAATAGGAAAGAAAGGAGGAGGATTGTGTTGGTTTGCTATAGGTAATACTTATACAGTATTTTTTCAACAATATTATAGATGAGTCTCAAACTGCTTTGGTCATCTGTTCTATTCTGCAAGGTGGCATCAGTAGCCTCATAGGCCTTGTATTATACTTTCAGATTAAAAGCAATTTCTGGCTATAGATAGAGTCTGTATTTCACATTTATGAGTTTCTGTTTAGTAGAAACTGGTGGCAACCAATCAGCTTCTGTCTTCAACTTGTTCAGTTAAAGCAGAGTTCCACCCATGTAAATGTCGGCAGCTACAAAAAGTGTAGCTGTTGACTTTTAATAATCAGACACTCACCTGGCGCACAAACCCCACTCCTCTCCCCCTCCTCTCCCCCTCCTTTCCACGGTGCTGGCATTCTAACTGTGGGCGCCCGACTGTGGCTTCACAGCTGGGCGCGCACTGCGCATGCGCA
This sequence comes from Lithobates sylvaticus, assembly GCA_028564925.1. Taxonomy (NCBI): domain Eukaryota; kingdom Metazoa; phylum Chordata; class Amphibia; order Anura; family Ranidae; genus Lithobates; species Lithobates sylvaticus. The sequence continues at coordinate 84,979,365 of CM053036.1, read as the reverse complement.
AGCTACGCTGCACACTGTAATTGGCCAGGCAATCTTCTGGGACCTGTGACGTGTCCCAGAAGATTGGAGGGAGGGAGGGGGGAAGAGGTGATCTTCCTTCCGGCGCAGCTGGGCCAGGGGAGGAAGTGGGAGCCCCCCCCCCCAAAAAAAATGACATGCCAAATGTGGCATTTCAGGGGGTTGCCCACACTTAAAGCGGTAGTTCCATTTTTGGGTGGAACTCCACTTTAAGCTTTGAAATTGAAATACAGAAGCTACTTGAGTACCATGCACAATTACTCTGTGGTGGTGCCAAGAACTTTAAGGAAAAAGACACTCTGCCCACATCCCTAATTGAGATACACAATGGAGAATTTTTGTCCTCTGTGGGACTTTGGGAGGCAGAGAGTCTTGTAGCAATAATGTTATATCAAAAAATTATTTTATTAGACTGAGTTAAAACATGGTAAGAATAAAAAATCGGATGTATATATAACAGATATTGGGTGACAATGACAGGAAGTATTGCAACGATACAGTAAACACCACACAACTCTGTCCTTACAGTTAGACTAGGACAAGAAAAGCATGTTGCGTTTCAAGGTTGAAAATTATGAAACCTCTTCTTCAGGGGCTAGTGGTGGAGTGTATGGTTATCTAGAGATATTAACAAAAACAACAACAATGAACAGTCAAAATACACTATATACAGGTGGTTTGCAAATAGGTACATTTACAGGTGATTTACAAAAGGTAATAATCACAATTAGGTCAAAAAATATATATACAAAATATATACAAAAAGAGCATACTAACCGTATAATTCCTGAACGGTCACCAAGTAGCATCCAATTAGGAGAAAAGTGGGGATATATAGTTTGCTGCCAGGGATCAGATCGGTGGAAAGGACCCCCACAAAGAGAGTTGTGTGGAATCAGGATCAGGACCAGACACAGAGGGCGCCCTACGACCAAATTGAGAAACCATAGACTCAACAAACCCTTTGCTGGCCTAATGTCTAGAACAGAAGGGGAGGGTAGTAGGTATTTTAGCAAGCGGAAACAGGAAGAAAAAACAAAAAAGGAAAAAAGACCTTAGTATTGTAATCGGGAAATAAGAAGTATACTAAATATATGTAGTGTTAGTATGAATAGTGATGGATTTTATATTGATCTGTCCACACATACCTTGTCAATAAGCAAAGAGGGATTCTTGCAGATGGATGTGGATAAAGGGAGTGGAGAGTGCTCAAAGGGTTAAATAAAACCAGCGAATAGAGGTCCCAAATAATCTGAGAAAAAAAGAGAGGGAAATAATATACGATTGATTGCAATCATATATAAGCCTGCAGTATCTTAGAGAGTTGTGTGGGATTATATTGAAAATCCAACACAACACAAAGTCAGAAAAAGCAGATCCACCAATATCGTTGTGGACTGTCATAGACTCTCCAAGATAAATTGCCAGGATACTGTAATATATATTAATATCATAGGGACAAGCAAAAAGGATTAGATTTACCTTTAGGAGTACAAACACCCACAATCCACTCAATGCTAGCAGCAGTATAAGACTGGACACACAGACGTCCGTCTCATGTTGTGCAGCTAATTAGCAAGGAAAGCCTACAGCTGGCTGCTAAGATGAGACAGGGGTTGGACGGAGGAGGTGCCCTCCGAGTCCCCGGCACGCAGGATCGCCCCCTCATCCCACAGACAAGGATGCCGCTGGCAAAGGGCAGCGTAATGACATCACGCGCTCGATGGAAGGGGGCGTGTGTGCATAGTGGGCGGGTGATCGGCGCCCGTGTCTGTGGTTCGCGGCGCAGTGGGTGTCATGGCAAATGGGATTAACTCCAGCCATGTACACCTATATTGTAGGAGGCCAAATGCATGAAACCAGAAAGGATGACGCAATGGCTCCCGTGCGCCGAGTGGACGGCCTTGTCCCAAGCAACACATCTCCTATACATTGCAGAGGTTTATATCATGATCCATAGCAGGAAAATAAAATAAAGGGGCCCACACAGGAGAAACATATTGACACAAAAGGAAACAGAGAAAGAATGACATGATTGTGAACATACACATATATGCAGACATCAGCAAGTTGTCATCAGAACAGATACAAGTATCTATATGTATACACATACATCTAAGTATGCACAGATTGCCGTTACGGGTGTTCAGCTAGTTTAATAAATTCTAATAAGAATATTAGAGGTTATGGAACCAAAAAACCTAAGGAGAAGAAAGGGAGAGGAACCAAAAAAAAAAAGGCAAATAAATATTTACTGCATCTTGGACCAAAAAGGTCCAATTTGCAAAATATTCAAAAAGAGTGGGGCGGATTTTATTCATTGGGGTCCCATTCTGACCCCCCAGATGCAAAACCTTCCAGGAAGGGTCGAAATGAAATAGCATCATTTACCCGGGGGTCTGGTTGTGTGGAGGCGGAAGATCCATTTTTGTTCTTGTTGTAATAGGATCTTGTTCCAATAGCCACCACGCAAACCCAGGTGTACCCGGTCTAAGATCAGAAAAGAGATTTTTGGAAAATGCCCGTATGTATAGCCGAAACATGTCTCCCCAGCGGATGCATGATTTCATAGAGGCTATATGACGATACACTCGCCTCCAAAATTCCAAGCTTTTCTTGCCCACATAAAAGCATGCACAGTCGCATAATAGCAGATAAACTATGCCAAAGGTTTTGCAATTAGCATAACGCTTAGGGGCGTATTTCTCGCCATTTGGTAATTGTATAATCTGCTAAATGTGACTCTCATGAAAAGTCATGGTGAAAGTTAGATTGAACAAATTAATGTTTAATTCACCCAAAAAGTTTTGAATGCTCTCTGGCGGTCCATCCCAAACGAGCAAAATATCATCGATGTAAAGATGCCAAATCACCACAGTCTCCATATAGGGGCGCAGATGTTCAGATAGTGAAAGCATACGTTCCCATTCCCCCAGGCACAGGTTGGCATACGATGGGGCACAGGAAGTCCTCATCGCTACCCCCTGTACCTGGAGGAAAAAAGCACCATTGAACGTGACTATTTCTATCAAAATTAATTCTTAATGAAGAGGTGCATCACTTCTGGCAAGTAGAGTAAAAGACACTCAGGAGAGCCTAGAGAATTATCAGAATCTGATTACCAATATTTTATTTACAGAAACAGATTTCTGAAAACAAAAACTTGCCACTGAACATCTGGGAAAGCACAACAGATTTGGGATCTGGTCTCAGGTCACAATTCTTCCTGCAGACAACTCTCCTAGCTTTCTACCATTTTTTTAGGTAAGGATCTGGTCTCAGGTCTTGTTTGGTCACTGGTTTTTTAGAACTCTGTATATTATCTCAACCTGTGCACAATTCTTTCTACAGACAATTCTCCTAGCTCTCTAACATTTTTTTCTTATAGAGTATGTTATCTGCACATCCCTGCGTGGCTCGTGCCTTTGCATTCTACATCTAGGTCTGTTATTAGCATGGATCGATTTACCTTGACCAGGAATACTTCAGTCTGAAAACTTTCTTCATACCTGCCTCATGATTTCTGACCCCTATAGGGTCAGTCCACAAATCACTGATGTTTTAGAGTTTAGTGGATTCTGGAGATATGAACCACTTGGCAGGTCAACTTTATTGGTGGGACATCTGTTCATGAGTTTATAGATGTGGCCTATATGGGAGGTTCCCACTCTCCCTGTCAGATATTTTATAAGGCAGACAAGATTGAAAAATGATATTCAGTACTAAAGATGTCTGTTTGCCACTATTACTATTACCACTTTGTGGAAGTAAGTATAACGTTATGGTGTATACCACCCACAGATTTATAGTAACCGCTGCACTTCATATAACCTCAGTGTGTACTCAAACTGGCAGTTTTGATTGAACCCTGGCACCCCCTTGGTCTAGTTAGTTTGTGTAGTGTGAGTGCTCTGAACAGTGCCTGGGAATGGTTAAGTGTACCATGCTCAGGACAACTTGGAAGAGGTGGTCTCACGCACAGTACACTTGTGGTTTAGTATGGTTCATATCAGTGTGAGTACAGACTGTGCCTGAGCACAGAATTCTCAATAGATGACGGAGCAACAAATCAGGGATCACTGTGGTCTGGTTGGCAGAAATGATGATGTAAGGGTGTCCGAGAACACTTGCTTATAGCCCAGTGCAAATGCAGACCAGTGGGGGAGTAGGGAGAGGGGGACATTTGAACCTGGTTATGGTTCAGCTCAGATACCTGGGCAACCTGGAAGAAAGTGAATGGATCACCTTTCAAGTTCAGGAATCTTGCCTGGTCATCAGCAGTTTGGGTTTAAAACAATTGAATTCATTTAACAAATAGGATGAGTATAGCACCTTAAAATTGGGCTAGAATTGTTTGTGCCCAAACAAATGCATTTCATGTTCAGCCTTGTCAGCAAAGATTTCATTGGATTGATGGATTGAAGGTGCTATAGAGTTCATTAGGATTCTACAGGCACTTGCATGCAGACAAACTCTATGCTATATTACGTCATGTAATTGCAGGCTGTTGAAAGCAGACATTATTTCTGATTAAATTTGAGTTGCTGCACATGGACACACATCGATGACTTTAATCAGTGTAAGTACATTGGAAAAAACATATGTGCCTCAATGCAGAATTTACTCTTACATTAGCCGAGGCAAATTGAGAACGCCAGGCAGTGGGAAGTCTGTGCTTTTCTTTAAATACATAGATTACAAAAATGGGACTGATCTAAAATAAAGTTTGGAAACTAATATTAAAGTAGGCAGCTTCTCACTGATAACAGGACTCCTTTTCTTTATGAGATGTGTGCAATCGAATTGGCCTTTAGTTGAGCAAGTTACAGCATAACTCATCTTTTGAGCAAAAACATATTTCAAGTAACAACTGGCATATGAATACATCACCAAATGTATTTACTTACCTTCTCTCAGGTATTCTTGCACAATTCTACTGCCTGTAGTATGGATTAAAATAAATATAGCCTAATTTTAAGTTTTGGATAGAATAGAAGAGTTTAACCCCTACCAAGTTTTTTGTTTTGGTGTCTGTGTACCATTGGGGAAATTTCCCTTCACTTCCTGTCCCAGAAATGCAACAGGAAGTTAGGAAAAAGCCCCTCTTAGACAGCTGTCCCAGGAACAAGTGCCCCCATTAGAAAATTTCCCCTTGTGTCTTATTTTGAAGACAGCTATAACCTTTTTGATTTCCCATACCTTTCTGTTTTAGTTACAATGATCACCATTAGAAATAGAGGTGTGAATCTGCCCATTGGGGACTATGACAGCTACAAAAGCATAAAAAGATTTAGCCCTTTCCCACTCGATCCAAAACTAAAAAAAATTAAAAATATTTTGCCAAGAATACTTTAAACAGTCTTGGTACATCAAAATTTTCAAAACCAAAATACCCTGGAGTCGCAATGCCTATGTAGCGCCCTCTAGCTAAGTGTACTAGTATACATAGTTAGCTGTTAGTTTAGGTAAATTGGTTTGGCTGAGAGCCTGGCCTGGGTTGAATCTGGGTCAGAGTTGAGTGACTCAGGGAGGCTGGATGACTCAGCAAGCAGCATCTCTGGTGCCTTCACCTGTTTTCTGGAACCTTGGAGAAGCTTCCAGATGTAGTGGGTGGAGGCTAGGAGGAGCTGCTTGGCAAATCCTCAGCAAATGGGCTGGCAGGGGGCAGGCCACCTAATAAATAGGCATGAGTCATGCCAGCAAGGGAAGTTGGGTGGAAGATGGAGATGGGGTGCTGAGGAGGCTGTTGGAGGTCCTCGCAGGGCGCCCCCTAGTCTGGGGAGTGTGACCTCTGGTCTGGGGCTTGGGTGCTGAAAAGGATCCCCCACAACACATGAGGACACCCTTCCTGGAGGCACAGGAGCAAATGAGAGGACAGCAGGAGCAGGTCAGAATGTCCGGGAGATCTCCTGAGAAGTCATCTAGGTGGGCTGGTGAGTGTTCAGTCTTGGAGGACTGTGGCGAGAGTGTCAGTCTGGAGGACTTTGGATAATTTAGCCTGGAGGGCTATTGAAAGGGGCAGCTGCAGCCAGGTGAGTTTGCAGTGCCTGCTGTCCTCAAGTATAAGGGCTGCAAGTCCCTGCCTGTAATGGCCCTTTGGTACCAAATTGCAGCAAGGTGACACAGTTCTGCAAGTGAGTTCTGGAGGAAGCAGAGGAGTGTATATAGACTGTATATAACAGAAGTTGTCCCTGAAGTTTGTTTGAGTTTGAGTCAAGTGGGCATCCCATACATTTCCCAATCCCTATCCAAGTTCTAATCCCTCAATAAACAAAAAAAAAAAAAAACAAAGTCACGGACTGTTCTGTGACTCTGGAGGGACTGTGGAAATTTGGTGTGACTGGCTGTGCAGGGTGGGGGATCCCAGTTACTTGCAGCCCTTTAGGGGGTGCGATACACCTATATTAGGCAGGTAAGTGATCACTGTGAGATGCAAACATCTGGCCAGTTTATTACATTGACCCTTAAGTATCTCTCATAATGAAAAAATGTCAAAGGTTCATGGAAAAGGAGTGTGAATATCTTCAGGACAGATAGGAATCTGAAATTACATTTTCTAAAATGATTGCCAACCTATAACATGTGCAGAAGAAAAAAACACAAATCAAGAGACAAAGGATTGATAATTAGAAGGGCACAGGTAATTCACTTTTAATAAGTTGTTACCTACTGCTTACTATAAACCAAAATTAAGGAAGATTATGAACACTTGGTACTAGGGACCCCTTACCCACTTTTTGAAGTAGCCAGCAACAATAGCGATTGGACCGCTTTGGATGACTAATGCCGTGTACACACGACCAAACTTTTCGAAGGACTGAATTCTGTCTGACTTTTCGATGGACTTTCGACGGACTTCCGTCGAATCGGACTTGTCTACACACAATTACACCAAAGTCCAACGAATTTGACCGTGATGACGTACGACCGGACTAGAATAAGGAAGTTCATAACCAGTAGCCAATAGCTGCCCTAGCGTCGGTTTTTGTCCGTCGGACTAGCATACAGACGAACGGATTTTTCGACTGGACTCGAGTCTGTTGGAAAGATTTGAAACATGTTCTAAATCTAAAGTTTTTCGACAGCAAAGGTCCGATGAAGCCCACACGCGGTCGAATTGTCCGATGGATTCGTTCCGTCTGACCTTTGCTGTCGAAAAGTCCGGCCGCGTGTACACGGCATAAGTTCCATTCAGCTCTGACAATGTTGCAAACTCAACAGCACCTGTCTTAAAAAGTAAAGCATTTTCCTATAGCAGGCGTTGTAATTAATATTGCTGGACACCATAGGTCTACCTTTAACAGGCTCTTGAAAATGACAAATAAATTGCAGTTAAATGTGCTTAATTCAGCACCCACGGGACTGCTTCATTACTGACCTCCTGTTATTTTTAAAAATGGCAAGCTACAATAAAAAATATAGGAGCAGTGGATAGTAATTACCTCTCAAATGTGATCTAGAAGCTTATCAGCAAGAACGGCAGAATTTACACAGATTACTTAAACCATTAAATTGCTTAAAAAAACATTAACACATAAAAAAAACATTAAAACACACAGCATGTTGCTATGACTTCACATTTGTGGTTTTCAAAATGTATAATTAAAGGATAAGTAAAACTTAAAAAATCATTAGCACGCTAAAGCTGTGCACAGAAAAAAAATGCAAAAACCTGGCACCTGCCATGTAAGAGATCAACTGCCTGAAATCATATTAGTTCCACCCTGTACTGAGGCAAGTTGCCCAGTACGCATTGGATATTGTATGAAGAGTGTTCTGACATGTTCAGTCTTATTCAATAAGGAAAAGCAATAACCCTAGAGGTCTTTTTTTTTTTTCTCTGATCTCATCCAATTGGTTGCTTTAGTTGCTATAGGTTACTGTACTTCGCACATCCATGTCCTTTGCACTGCATTGCTAAAAACACCCAAATGACTGTAGGTCTCCTTCTTTTGAACTGTTCCCACGGGTCACCATTAATTGCCCCTCGTCTCAGAACTTTAGTTTAGATGCATAGGTAAATAAATACAGGAGAGGTAACTGGTGTTCAATGAAAGAATGAGCGCCAGGGGCCCAACACTAATTGCGTGTGTGCCTGTCAATGGACATGTTGACATTTCTCATGTTGTATTGTTTGCACTTTACTATTAAAGGTTTGATTTGTAATTCTACTCTTTTAAAATACAGCTGAGATAAGGTTTGGGGACATTCTTTCTATACAGGTTATGATACTTGCTTCCCATGGTGTCTACCTCTGTGCCATTGGATCTTTAGGGCTATTTATACAACTCATGTAAATGTAGTATTCGAGCTATAATAATTAAGACGTTTGATAAAAAAAAAGTCAAAAGGGTCAATGTGTGTTCTTGCTTGTTACGCCCAATATACACTTTACTAAGACTGTAACAGATGTAATATGGAGCAGTTGTGCTTCTAGCTTTAATTTTCAAAGCTTAAAGTGGTCGTAAACCCTCATATATACTTAGGGAAGTGACTATTCTCAGGTGATACACAGAGACTGGACAAATCCCCCTACATAAGTTGTACCTGTTTATCTGTAGTATTCTCATCTCTACATCTGTTCAAAGTCCTGCATTTATCAAGCTTGTCTGAGCTTTCAGAAAACAGGGTGCGGGAGCGGAAATTACACAATGCAGAGCTCAGCAAGGAGAGCTGATTGGAGGGAAGGGACACTTCCCTTCTTCACACAGCAACAGAGCTGAGCCTGTCAATCACAGGCTGTGCAGGAGCTCCCTCCTCTGTCATCATTTTATCTCTTGATGTCAGGAAAACTTGTCAGAGGTGACTCATGCTGATAGCAGAGGAACGAAGCAGCAGAGAGGAATGACACTTAGTGCTCTAGATTCAGATAAGTACACACTATAGAAGGATATGCTTTGTTCATATTCCGTGTCTGAGGTTTGCAACCACTTTAACTGAACAAACTAAAACAAGAAGCTGATTGGCCATGCACAGCTGTTCCAGATTCTGTCTGCTTCTGTGTAAGTAAATTTATGTAGAGTTATGTATTTAGAACTATGTCTTAAAGGGATTCTAAAGGCAGAAGTTTTTTTTATCCTAATGCATTCTATGCATTAAGATAAAAAGCCTTCTGTGTGCAGCAGCCCCCCTCAGCACCCCTAACACTCACCTGAGATCCATCTCTGTCCAGCGATGTCCACGAGTGTCTCAGCTGTCCGAGATTCTCCCTTCTGATTTGGCTGAAACACAGCAGCGGTGCCATTGGCTGTCGCTGTTGTCAATCAAAGTCAGCTAGCCAATCAGGGGAGAGAGGGGGTGGGGCCTGGGCAGGGCTCCATGACTGAATGAACACACGGAGCTGTAACTCAGCTCGGGTGCCCCCCATAGCAAGCTGTATGCTGTGGGGGCACTCAAAAGGAGGGAGGGGCCAGGAGAAAAGAAGAGGGGCATGAGAAGAGGAGGATCCAGGCTTCTCTGTGCAAATTCACTGCAACAGAGCAGGGAAGTATAACATGTTTGTTATTTTTATGGGGAAAAAAACTGACTTTACAATAATCTTAATTATATATGACATTTTGACCAGACTATTTGGACTATTGAGCTAATAACTCTGACCATGTGCGTGAAGCTATTGCAGGGGTGTTTAACCACAGCGCAAAAGGAAACTCATCCTCAGGGGTGCCAGGTTGCCCTATATCTTACCATCGTTATGGACAGTGAAAACCAAGCCTCTGAGAATGATGGTATTGTTGCAAGAGTAATGTCTTACCTTATCAGTCAGTCTGAACCCTGATGCAATATAAACAAAAAAATCCATAAAGATATTTAAAACAAAAGTCTTTATTTTTACCACTTATCCTTCCCAATGTTACACCCAGTCTAAAATAAAAACTGAAAGTGCTCTATTTTCTGGACCCACTATTGAGATTTATTTTTTCCTGCACCTTTATAGTCTTGAAGTGCCCCTGGTTTCATGCAAACCTCAGAACCCAAATGAATGAATAAAAATAGATGTAAAATAAATGCACATTTTAAAGCTAAACAGGAAAAACAATTAAACACATAGATTAGATACCTATATGAAGCTAGTTTACTTACTAAAAAGACTATTGATGTAAATCCATCAGTGAGATTGACACAGTGCAGTCCTGCCTAGCATGGCAGGAGGCCTGACTTTTTCTATGTTGCTGTTAAAGTGAAAACTAACTGTATCTGAGCACCACAAACTAATCACTTTGAAAAACACCCTCTAGTATTTCTAGCTGCGGCCATCTTAAATAAGGGCAGATAATTCATGTAGCACTTGCTTCCCGGAATCCATGTCTTTAGCTCAGGCATGCAGGCAGAAACATGTGCCAAGCTAAGAAATCCCCTCCTCCAGATAAAAGAAAAAATGCCCATGAAGACTCCTGGGATGTATGGCATAATTTTGGCCTAGGCCAGAAACCAGGAAGCAACTGAAGAAATGTAAAAATAAATATAATATAGCTTCCTATTTTTTTACTAATGCTAACAGCATAGGGAACAAAAATAGTTCTTGATTGAGAGAGTTTCGTTTTGTTTTAAAGTGGAACTTTACTCTCCCAATCAACATTGATTAATTTTAATCCTCATGCTGCTAGCATTAGTAATTAGATAGGAAAGAATATCATATTTACTTGTTTTTTTTCTACATTTGTTCAGTTACTTCCTGGTTTCTTGCCCAGGCAAATTATGTCTTTCATCCCAAGGGTCTTCAGGGGAGGGAATGTAAGAGGGGTTTTCTCAGCTAAGCACACTCACCTGCATGCATGCCTGAGCTCAGGGTAGATGGATTTCAGGAAGTAAATGCTATATAAATCATTTGCCCTTACTTAAGATGGCCACAGCCAGAAATGCTAGTTGGTTGTTTTTCAAAGTGATTTCTCAAGAAAATAAAGCATTGAGACATGGATGGATGGGGGGAGTTTGCTTTGAATATTAAAAATAAATTAAATAATTTTTTTGGTTTGTGGTGTTCAGATGCAGTGAGGATCCACTTTAAGTAATGGTCACAGGTCTTGTTCTTGACCTATACTATGACTGGACAGTGAAAGAAGAAGCAGCACACTGATAAGCTCATCTCTTTATAACTGTTCTCTTGCTTGCTCACACTGGGAGCGTAAAGTTGGCCATAAACTCTGCAAATTTTGTCCGGTTCCTAAGTGGATGTCCCTGTTGCCCCCTCCTGCCCAACATCCTTTAATTGAAAATTTGGAGGAGTCAGGCAGAAAATTATTGGCCGAAAAGTGGCTGCATCCAACCAGATGCAGCGCTGTTTGGGTATTTTGAGAGCCAGTGGGGCCGGCTCTCAAAGTACAATTGTCCCAGCGAGAATTTGACTCCCACTGGCAAAGGGGGCACCTTCATTTTCCCAGCCCTAGCCCCTAGAGACACATAGAAGGGTCTATATAAGTGTTTTATTCAGGCGATTGCTCCAAGTCATGCACAACCCTTCAGGTGTGTATGCCAGCACCCTCAAGCTGTACCTAGCAGATACTGGGAGGAGCCATAGGTGGACCTCATGTCTCTATCCAGCCAAACCTTGTGGGACATGTTACACACCAACAGCTGCATGATGAACAAGATGCTCTGATCTTATCTTCAGCCATTTCTAAGAGCCACATTGACATGCTTCTGTATTTAAAGGTTTTACTTACAAATTGCTCTGCAATATAAACACAGATGGACATCCATTGGGTGCCCCAGAGCCTCTTTGTTTATCCATGTGGTCCAAGCTAGGCAGAAATGCTCTGGTCCTCCTGGCTCCAGCAGTAGGTAGCCCCACAACCCCCAAAGGGGAGCCTATGCCCCAAGGAACTATTTCTTTAATACTGTAATCGCTCAACAAAAAGAGTTTCTTCTCAAAGGACAACAACAACCCAGCTCTCCACAACCTTCTTCAAATATCCCCAATCCAGGAATGCTAGATAACAACTGCACTCCCATGATGACAGCTGGGGCAGGACCATCTCTTAAAAGTGCCTTACAAGAAGCACACCTGATTGGATCATTATGCTGAGCCTTGTTTTCCCAATCTGAGCTCTGCTGTAAGATGGACTGCAAGAGCATGATATCAGGTCAAATTTAGGTATTTACATTGCTTGCATTTTAAAAATACATGCAATGAAGTATTAATGATTATCTGCCTGTAGCTCAGCTTTAAAGAAAAACTAACTATGCAAGGAAGGAATCTCTTATGGCATTCCTGGTAGGTCTGCTTTGCCACCCAGCTCTTTGTAACAGCAAATTAGCTATGACAACCAAATGTTCTTTGCCTGGACAGTGTGGAAGGGTGATTCCAGAACAATAAGTCACACATTTGTATGTTTCTTAGTGGATATAAAGCAGAAGTTAATACATGGAGGAGCACAGTGTATATACAATGTTTATTCTTTCAGCTGTTCATTATAGCCAATTTAGGACAAGAGGTGATATTCTCTCTGCCATAAAATGCCACATCAAAAGAAGCACAGTTGTTATGAGAAGTCCTTTGGCAGCAATGTGCATGAGAAGGTCATACAAACAAGTTGTGAGCAGTCGTCTGCCGCTGACTACTATGGGGAGACCTCAAAGATTTTGTTTGTCTACACATTATATGTTAGTTTATTGTGTTGAGATTGTAATGGGTATCAAAATGCCACTCAAAGTTAAGAAACAGGTCCCCAGCCCACCTTGACTTTGGTTTAGGACATGGATAGATAAAAACTGGAGTTATATAATAACGCACCTTGGCAAGTCAATAATTTGTCTGTTTATGTGAACTAAATCACAGGTTCTAGATGCCCAGGTGGTCACTATGGTGTAAAGAATGACTGTACGGCTCTATAAACTATCCCTAAATGAGCTTTTAGCTTTATTCCTCTTTATAACGGATACATTTGTAGCATTTACAAAACACAAAGATCATCTGCATCAGTCCCTGAACCCTTGTGACCATCAGTCCATAAACCCTTGAGACCTTCAGTCCTTATTGCTTCCTGTTTCAAGATATGAATTTTATACTTTATTGCATTTTAGTTTAAAGTAGAACTAAAGGCAAATAACTCCTTTCAGTTTTTTTTCTCTCCGTGTCTCATTGTGGAGACTTCCCTTCCCTTTCTGTCCCATAGCCAAAACAGGAAGTGAGAGGAAATCTTTCCAAAGTTTGGGAATCCCTAGTTGTCTTGAGATTCGAATTAGTATCCCCATTGGAGGATTGTCAGAGAATGGTTCAAAGAAGAACAGGTGCATCTGCCAACTCTCAACAGGATTGCAGATTACGGGCACTTAGGCGTTTGCCAGTGCAAATGTGCATGTGCGCACGGCTGCAAACATTAATAACTGTGGGCGCGCAGATCCTGGCTCTCAGTGGCCAATTTAAGGTCAGCAGTCTGATCCACAAGTTGCTGGATGCTCTTCAGCTTCCTATGTGTTCCTGTGTTCTGCTTCTGCTATTATTGGATTCCCTCTTACTGACCCAGCTTGCCTCTGACCTGTCTTGTCTACATTCCTGGCTCCTGACCCTTGGCTTGTTCTACCTACTCTGCTTCTGCCTGTTCACCAGTGAATGACCTCAGCTTACCCTCCTGACTTTGCTGCTGCCTGTCTTCCAGTGTATGAACCCGGCTTGTTCCTGATTCAGCTCTCTCTGCTCCTGGCTGATATTTCGTTTATGACTCCTGGCTTGACTCTTGACCCTGCTTCTGGCTCTCCCTATTATCAAGCACTGCCTGGTATGTCTGAGGAACTCCTGCCCTGTATTGCATCCTGCTCGTTCGGCTGTCATCTGGTATACATCACTTCTGCACTTCAGCCTATTGCAGCCTGCCAGCCCTGCTTCTTTGGGCATAGCATTCCCTGTCATCACCTTCAGGGTTGCTCTGCACTCAGCCAAAAAGGAAGACCTCTCAGGATTCCGGCCTCCGACCAGATACGTGACAAGGATTTCCCTTCTGTTCATGTTCTAGTGACAACCCAAAGTCTGGGATTTTCTTTCAGTGGTAATGGTCACCAGAGCAAATAGAGAGGGCAAATCTCCCCAATAGGAGGCACAAACAGCAATACCTATCCTTCTCCTCTCTAACAAAACTAAAAAAAATGCCTTTAGAAACGTTTTTTATACCAGGTGCACTTTGAAGGTATTTTGGTTACTTTTGGCTCCCTTTCTATAGCCTCAGTGGTTATATTGTTTGATTTGATTACATTAGCCAATATACATGACATGGTCAAATGTCTATTGGTTAAATAAATTAATTTTATTTGTCATAAGATTGGCCTGTGCATGGAAAGCAAGCAACTCTCCGACAACAAAATCCGATCGGACTTTTTCCGATCGTGTGTCAAGAATTCCGACGAACAAAGTGCCACGCATGCTCAGATCAAATTACGAGACCAAAGCTATTGGCTACCAGCCTCTACGTAGTTCCGTCATACGCAGCGAACGTCACCACGTTCGGAATGATCGAATTTTCAGACAACTTTGTCTGACCGTGTGTATGCAACACCAGCATCCGATGGATTTTGTGGTCGGAATTTCGGACCTTGTGTACAGGGGCTAAGAGTTTTCGATCATCTCTCAGAAAATAATCCCCTGGAATTTTGGACAGAAATTTCAATCATTTTCCTCTTCAAGTGTGGTTATATGTTGATTAAAGTAGTAGTAAACTTTGTTTTTTGAATTGTACCTACAGGAAAGCCTGTAATAAGGCTTACCTGTAGGTACAGTGAATGTCTCCTAAACTTGCACTGTTTAGGAAATATTCATACTGCATGCAGCCGGTTATGTCACCAGCGCATGGGCTCTGAAGGTTCGGCATACCATGTTGGACCTTCACAGGTCCCACAGCGAACAAGGCCTCCTGCGCGCATGTGTGGTAGTGATGTCATTGCGGCCCCGGCCACTCATGTAGCTGGAGGCCGCAAACCCAGAAGGAAGACCGGGTGAAGATGGAAGCCCTGTCAGCAGGGACAGCACGCCACTGGAGGGATTAATTTTAAGGTAAGTCTTGCATATTGTTCTAGTATTTTCTAGTCATTAAATATGATCACTAACTTTTCAACCCCCCACCAGCTTAAAGAACCAAATAAATAATCTGCAATAAGCTTTATACTGAATGACCATGCCCTATTAACAAAGCAATAACAATGTGGTACATAAAATAAATACCATAGAGTAAATAAATTGGAATAAAAATCTATCACCATGCAGGTACCACACTTGTTTGTGACAGGAGAGATAGTTATATGTATCCTATTCCCTAACTCTCTAATGGAAGGCTATAAGATCTCATGTTCTCCATCCTAATAGTATAAAAAGCAAACACACAATAAAATCCCATTATTCACAAAAAATATATATATATATTTGCATATTTCTCACACTTAAACACTTAAATAATTCAGATCATTAAACAAAATAAATTTTAATATTAAACAAAGATAACCTGAGTAAATCCAAGATGCAGTTTTTAAACTATTATTTAATTTATTAAGAGAAAAAAATGTTCAAACCTGCCTGGCCCTATGTGAAAAAGTAATTGCCCACTCCCATGCTGAATCTTGAATGAACAGTGATTAACCACAATTTTTTGGAAAGCTCAGTTAAATTTCACTTGCCACACCCAGGCCTGATTACTGCCAGACCTGTTGAATCCTGATTACTGCCAGACCTGTTGAATCAAGAAATCACATAAATAGAAGCTGTCTGACAAAGTGAAGCACGCTAACAGATCACAAAAAGCCACACATCATGCCACAATCTAAAAAAAATCAAGAATAGATTATAAACAAAGTAATGTACATGTATCGGTCTAGGAAGGGCTTCAAAGCTAATTTCTAAGGCTTTGGAACTCCAGTGAACCACAGGGAGAGACATTATCCACAAATGGAGATAAATTGGATCAGTGATGAACAGTGGTGAACCTTCCCAGGAGTGACCAGCCTACACAAAAATTACTCCAAGAGCATGACGACTACTCATCCAGGAGGCCATAAAAGAACCTAGAACAAAATCTAAAGAACTGCAGGCCTCACTTGCCTCAGGTAAGATCAGTGTTCATGAATCATGATTCAACAATAAGAAAGAGACTGGGCAAAAATTGCATCCATGGGAGATTTCCAAGGCCAAAGCTACTGCTGACCAAAAAGAACACAAAGGCTCATCTCACATTTACTAAAACCCATCTTGATTATCCCCAAGACTTTTAGGCAAATATTCTGTGGACTGATGAGACAAAAATTAAACTTTTTGGAAGGTGTGCGTCCCGTTACATCTGGCATAAAACTAATATAGCATTTCATAACAGGAACATCATACCGACAGTCAGACATGGTGGTGGTAGCATGATGGTCTGGGGCTGCTTTGCAGCTTCAAGACCTGGACGACTTACCATAATTGATGGAACCATGAATTCGGAGCTCTACCAGAAAATCCTAAAGGAGAATGTCCAGCCATCAGTTCATGACCTCAAGCTCAAGTGCACTTGGGTTATTCAGCAGGACAATGATCCAAAACACAACAGCAAGTCCACCTTCAAATGGCTCAAACAAAGCAAAATGTAGGGTTTGGAGTGGCCTAGTCAAAGCCTGGACCTAAATCCAATTGGGATACTGCATCATGGCCTTACACAGGTTGTTTATGCTGGAAAACCCTGAAATGTCTGAATTAAAACAATTCTGCAAAGAAGAGTGGGCCAAAATTGCTCCATAGCAATGTGAAAGACTCAGTGACAGTTATCGCAAATGCTTGATTGCAGTTGTTGCCGCCAAGGCAGGTTCACATAAAGCCAGGCAGTTTTGGACAGCTTTTTTGCCTTAATAAATGAAACCATCATTTAAAAACTGCATTTTGTATTTACTTGGGTTATCTTTCTGTAACAATAACATTTGTTTCATGATCTGAGTCATCTAAGTGTGACAAATCTGCAAAAAAAAATAAAAAATCAGAACATTGTACAATTGACATTTGCACTTGGAACTTCTTTGACCTGGGGGGACTACTGTGCCTCCATTCCTTAGACTGTTCCTTTGTCTCAGGATCATAACAGTAGATCCATGTCTCATCAGCAGTTACAAGTTTGTCCAGGAAATCTGACTAATTTCTTGCAAAATGTTCCAAAACAGCCATCGATGTCTCCACACTTTTCCTCTTTTGTTAAGTTGTCAAAAGTTTTGGGTTCCACTTTTCTGCAAACTTTCTCATTTACAAGTCGTTGTGTATAATGGCACCAACTCTCTCACGTGATATTCCCAGATATGTAACAATACTTTTGGCTGATATTCGGTGGTCCTCCATGATCATGTCATGGATGGCTTTCACATTTGCAGGCATAGAGACAGAAACAGGCCTTCCACTGGTTTTCTAATTTTCAACATCGAAATAGCCAGTTTTAAAATTGACAACCCAATGTTTAACTGTTGCATATGAAGGGCCACGGTCACCCAAACTTTGTGACATTTCATCATGGATCTGCTTCGCACCTTTCCCTTGGAGAAACAGGAACTTGATTATGGTCCTATGCTCTTCCACATTGAATTTTTCTGGAGGTGCTGCCATGTTCACTTTAGACCTGAAAAAGAAAGATAAGTTAAAATCATAGGTAGTTGATTTCTGCACCATTGAATATAGACAAATTGGCCAGTACACCCTGCAATTTACAGCTTCCTAGTTACATTTTTTCTGGGTAAGGCTCAATACTTATTAGCACCCCCTCGTATAACAAGCATTCTTTACTGCATATACAGACTGATTTTACAGTTGTGGGTTTAGTAACACTTTAGCCTAGGTTCACACTGCTGTGGGATTGAAATCGTGCGAGTTCAGCTCAACTTGCATGATTTCATACCCGCATGTCAGTCAGTTGTCACCAAAAC
Organism: Lithobates sylvaticus; assembly: GCA_028564925.1. NCBI lineage: Eukaryota > Metazoa > Chordata > Amphibia > Anura > Ranidae > Lithobates > Lithobates sylvaticus. The sequence goes on along the minus strand of CM053036.1, from coordinate 84,961,494 downwards.
AAAGATACCCCATGGAAGATTTTCTTTCAATTCCTGTTCTAGAGAATACTCTAATTTTTTGTATTTTCTTTTCAATTTGGCATGCTGGCTTTTTCTTATGATTAGTAATAAAACCCTGACATGGGTTTTAATACTTCACTGCTATATCCAGTAGACCCAAGGCTAGCATGTTGTTTCTGTGCCTTGTAATTATTTTACAGCAAATCAGAATATATTCCTTGATAAATGTATACATAACCTACGAATCTGGCAGTTGCAGGATTACACTTCCCAGCATGTTCTGCCTTCCAGATAGGGTGGTGTATTTTTCTAACAACTGCAGAGACGCAGTCTGCCTATTACATTTAAATAAAAACAGCCTAGGCTATGGAGGAGGCTGTGTGTTTTCAATTAGAGGAGAGTGTCTTTACTGCAGTGACAGGTGTAGGATTTGCTGTAGCAAAAATACACCAGTGATTATAATCACAGTACAATGTCTGAGATTTCCTAAACTCGTCCATATTTTCTTTGTAAAACTGTCCTGGTATCATGGAATAAGAGCAATTACTTAATTGCATGAAAACATTTAAAACTGTTCCCTCTATTCCTTGTTAAGAAATATCGTCGCCATCTTGTGGGCGAATGCAGAAATGTCCTTGAGGTAGAATTACTCTTATTCATGTGTATTATTTTATGAAAATATTATTTACACTGGAAACAAAAATATTACCCCCCCCCCCCCCCACAAAAAAAAAAAATAAATAAATAACTTCCAATTATCCAGTTTCATGAGATGGTATGTAAGTGAGATAGCTTGTTTCGGAGGCAACTTTCTGCAGTACTGAGCAAAGGCTGACCTATTGATCTCTTGTCAAGCTGGCCTGGTGCTGTGTGTACATGCATTTAATGAGCTCTCTTACACTTCCTTAACTCTTCTATAGCTGTAATCAGAAAGATGTGTGAGACTCTAATGATTATTATGACTTTAATAATAGAAGGCAATGATAAACCATAATTTTACCAATTTTGTGTTTAAAATGTATAATTTACTGTATACTACTTGAGTGTAAAACTATAGCGATTTATCTGTTATTAATATGATTTACTGTAAATAGCACATTGTTAATAAATAACCCTTAAAGATTATCTGAATGTAATCATTTAGCTTGTACCACATTTACATGGGCCCCCAAAAGAAGTGTATGGGGCTTCCTAATGCATGCTGTGGTCTACTGTAATGCCAGAGAAAAAAATGCCTTAGCACCATGCTGTCGTAACAATTACTGTAATGCCAATCCCATGGAGGAAGGTATTGATAAACATGATCATTACCTGAGTGTTTAGTAAAATGTTGGCTTTGGTTTGCACTATGCAATGCTCCTATGAAGGTCGCCTACAGTACTGGTCACTGCAGCCCCCCAAATATCCAGTAGAACATTTAAAGGTATGATGAACACAGTGTGCATGCAATGCAATACAGAACTGGTATTGTTTTATGTTTGTAGTCCCCACTGTAATATCCACGTCATCTCCCCCACTGTAATATCCACGTCATCTCCCCAACTGTAATATCCACGTCATCTCCCCCACTGTAATATCCACATCCTCTCCCCACTGTAGTATTGGCTGGGTATCGCAGAGTATTGGCTGGGTATCGCAGAGTATATGCAGGGTTAATGCAGAGTATCGCAGAGTATTGGCTGGGTAATGCAGAGTATATGCAGGGTTAATGCAGAGTATCGCAGAGTATTGGCTGGGTAATGCAGAGTATATGCAGGGTTAATGCAGAGTATCGCAGAGTATTGGCTGGGTAATGCAGAGTATATGCAGGGTTAATGCAGAGTATCGCAGAGTATTGGCTGGGTAATGCAGAGTATCGCAGAGTATTGGCTGGGTAATGCAGAGTATCGCAGAGTATTGGCTGGGTAATGCAGAGTATGTGAATTTCCAATACTTAGTCCTTTTTATGATTATTTATTCAAAACAAAAGCAAAGTCTTTCAATAAAAAGGGTTTAAGGGTTAAGGATTAAGGAGTTCAGGCACCTGGTACTGCGAGTTTAAGATCTCTTTTTAGATCAACAAGGCAATGGTTCCCCTTATTAGATCCAGCCACCACCGGATAAGCCCCTCTCACTGGACCTAGCAGCCGGTGGGGTATTTGTCACAGTCTCTGCCACAGACTTGTGGATTAAAGCTTAAGCGTCACTGAGAGATTTAAGAATACTTCCATACAATACCAGTCTCTTTCAGCTGAACCGGCGGTACTGTAGGTATAGTAATCCGGATTGTGTCCTTCAACTGAGTCTCCAGGCTCCTTCAGAGATACCAGCCTTGTGCACGGTCTTCTCCTGAAAGAGTCCTCCCCTGGGTCCTTCAGTTTCTGGGCCTCTCTCTTTAGATGAGACGGCACCGGACCATCCCTGGATCAATAGGCTCCAAGATCCGCTCGGGCCTATCCTCTGAGTTGTGCTGCCTCGGGCCAAACACAGGATACATAGCTCCGCACCCCAGGCTAGGAGGGCCATGGGGTTTGGGTCTAGAGGGACCCGGAAACAAAACTGCAACCAAAAAACAACCCCGCCAACCTGGCGTCGGTACCTTAAATACCACCCCCCCCCCCCAGAAGCACAGCAGGAGAAAACACTCCCACGGGGCTGGTTCCGAGCAATAGGTGGCATCCAATGCATCCAGCTAAGCTGCGTTTCTAACCTCGCCGGCGGTGACAGCGACACCTGCAGCCAAGGAGAATCCAGTGCAACCCAGCTGAACTGGTACAGAAACCAGTAATTTAGACAAATGAGCCTGAAGCCCAACTGTGGCTTCAGGCAACTTAATTTAAAAAAAACAATAGCGCCTGCTCGCTTTGATTACACAAAGCCTGGTAAACTCTAGATACTCAGAGCATAGTGGTCTTCAATGTACTCCTCTATAGGAAAGCTAAAGAAAACCAGGTACCCTCCATGTAAATGAAGGAAGGCTCTATAAATGAATGAGTGTACCAAATGCAGGGGCTTGATAGGAATGGTAAACATGAAAGCACTTATCTTCTTGTAATAAATATAAGCGTATGGAAAATTATATTTAATGTTAGAAATCACTAACCTGCCCACAACAGACAGCATTTCTTTCAGTGCAAAGAAGACACTGAAAATCTTAATGCTCAGAATCTGCATCTAACTTGTGATAGCGGCCCATGTCACAGCAGGACCACATGAACATTATTATAAGAGGGGATTATCAAAAGCCATTTACAGCCATAATGATTGATTAGCTTTATCTTCCTGTCTGATAGTCATGTTTATGACAGTAGCACTACTACAGCCAATCACATTGTTAGATTGCGACATAGGTAATTTGTATAGTGACCATACATTAACCTTGCCATGCATTGAAAGAGGCTCATTCTACTAGCTGCAGATCAAACATAAGAGACCAATTGCCCTCTTTGCCAGGACTCTTTCCAACACCTATCTCTTTACATTACTTATTGACTTCCCCATCTATTTTTAACATAGGAATACTGTTGCTTATGGATTTTAATCCAGTTTGTAGTGAAGTTAAGCAAACTTTAATTGTATTGTAGTCATTATGATAGTTATAATGCCCCCACCCTGTGTTAACATTCACAATTATATAACTGCTTCTGGTTTAGAAAGCAGGTAGACATAAGCCAGCAATGTAGGTGGTTAGCTGTTTGCTAAAACAGTGGCTTATGGGAAAGAATACAGCCATTGTGACAGGGGTCCATAAGAGCTCAACTATTTGTTACTCCTACTAAATAGTTATGGTAATAACAGTAGAACATTTATTAGGAGTATGGAACAGAGACAGTTATATGAGATCTCTGTTTATAGATTATTCAATGTTTTATTGACAAACGATGTACATTAATGGAGGTGAGCACCATCGTGGGACCAACCATTGGGGCCCCTTTAAATTGAGGATATAACAGGGCAATCGGTAGGCTGTTCTCCCCACTCCAAAGCTCCACCCTGCTTGGTTTTCAAATGTATAATAAAACATTGTGTGGTTGGGGGGTGGGTGACCAGAGCTGTCTATTGTTTTCAGGGGCTTACACATGTGAACCCCACCCCCCTTTGCAGCGGAGCTGTCCATACAATACATTGCATTGAATGCTCTTATTCCTCCAACACAAAATGAATGAGATCTTAGTTGCAAAAACAGACATATCCTCAGGGCATTTGTCCCCTCACCAGCTATGTCTTGGGTGAGAGTTGAGGTACACTCCCGTTGGCCTACTTTACAAAGTTTATCAATGGAAGGCCAACTGAGCCATGTCCATCGCTGGGTTCTGGGCATAAGTAATACACAGAAAGACTAATTATATTGTCTTTAAACCAGAGCCAAATTTACAATAACACAGTCCATATTTCCATCGCACACATTCCTGGAATGAGCTCCTATAGTACCGAGTACTGTAGCGACCACCAACTTGATACTGGAACATACACGGTATAATGTAGATATTCGCCAGTTCACCAAGGATCTTCAATTGCGTCCAAACATTTTTCATTAAAAAGAGATCACATCACAAACAGTGTAGTGCAACGTTTCAAAGCCACACAGGACCCCTTCGTCAGCCATGCGATCACATCATCACCACCCTGACGAAAGGGTTCTGCGTGGCTCAGAAATGTTGCACTACACTGTTTGTGATGTGATCTCCCTTCAATAAAACACCGTTTGGATGTAATTGATGGTGTGCTGACGAATCTATACCTTATACCAGATTTACAAAAAGGCACACTAGGCACATGCCTATAGTCTCCACCTTACGAAGGGTACGTGAATCTGCTAGATAGAGCACAGGTCTGCTACAGGAATGCTGACAGCCGCTCCTTTATAAAAAAAGAAGTTTCGTTTATACAGGAGCCTGTGCTGGGGCTCCTGTGTTGGTGTAAACTAAGCTGTTTGTTTATACAGAACATTGAAGGACCAGGACTCAGCTGTCATTTTTGACAGCTAGGTCAGTAGTTTGTGTTGCAGAAGCCCTTGTGTAAACAAACCCTGCAAACAAATGCTATTTGCAGGCTTTGCTTATAAGTTCATTGTAACAATTTTATTAATTCATTTTTACAGGTATTTACAGTATACAGCACCAACAATTTACATATTGTACATTCACATCAGTCCCTGCTCTCAAGGACCATAAAATGTAAGGTCTCTCTCTCAAATGCATACATGCATGCACACCAGTGGTGGCTCATCCGTAGAGGGCGCACGGGTGCCACCTCCCCTCTCCATGCATCCGGCCCCCTGATTTACATATCAGTGGCACCAGACTATAGATTCCAATGAGGCGGTGTGTTATTTTAAAGCACCTGGTTAGAGCCAGAGGCTCTAATAGGCTTAAAAAAAGGGTGAGCCCACCCAGTTGTATAACCATAGTGAATTCATTTTCACTATTATAACACTAAAGTTCCTCCCTGCCAATCAAGAGGCAGGTCTGTGAGACCTGTTTCCTGATTGGCCAAAGCCTCAGGCGATCCTATTGGATGCCTACAATATACAAAAACATACTTAGGGGGCACACCCTAAAATGCTTTACATTCAAGATGGTGCCGCTATAAGACCAAAAACACTACAAAACAGATTACAATGCACACATACAAAAATGACATTTATCCTGCAAGGCTAGGTAAAAACACCTGAACATATTCAAAAATATGGGGGTTTGGTCACACTATATGGTCATATGTTGCTAAGCCCACTTACTGCGACAAAGTACCCCGAATTAGTGGGTCCTACCCTAATAATAGAATTAAAGAACCTGTGTCTCAACCATGGGAGATAAACTCCTCTATGTGGGAGAACTGAAGGGATTCCTCCTATTCACTGGTGGCCACTAATAAGAGGTAATGAAGAGGGGGAGGGGTGCTCCAGCCCAAGAGACCTGGTCAGGGTCCATACAATATACAAAAACATACTTGGGGGCACACCCTAAAATGCTTTACATGTATATTTTTGTATATTGTATGGACCTTGACCAGGTCTCATGGGCTGGAGCACCCCTCCCCCTCTTTATTACCTCTTATTAGTGGCCACCAGTGAATAGGAGGAATCCCTTCAGTTCTCCCACATAGAAGAGTTTATCTCCCATGGTTGAGACACAGGTTCTTTTATTCTATTACTAGGGTAGGACCCACTAATTCAGGGTACTTTGTCGCAGTAAGTGGGCTTAGCACCATATGACCATATAGTGTGACCAAACCCCCGTATTTTTGAATATGTTCAGGTTTCTAACTAGCCTTGCAGGATAAATGTCATTTTTGTATGTGTGCACTGTAAGCACCCGTACACACTGGCGGAAACTCCGACCACAAAATCCGTCTGATTTTTTCTGACGGATTTTGTCCGACACTGGTGTTGCATACACACGGTCGGACAAAATTAGATCATTCTGAACGTGGTGACGTTCTTGCGTACGACGGAACTACGTACAGGCTAGTAGCCAATAGCTTTGGTCTCGTAATTTGATCTGAGCATGCGTGGCACTTTGTCCGTCGGAATTCTCTACACACGATCGGAAAAAGTCTGATCGGATTTTGTTGTCGGAAAATTTGAGAGCAGGATCTCAAATTTTTTCCGACGGAAAAAGTCCCATGGAGCCCACACAGGGCGGATTTTTTTCCGACAACATGGTCCAATCGGACATTTTCCGTTGGAATTTCCGACTGTGTGTACGCCCTGTATAATCAGTTTTGTCCTATTGGATGCCTAGTGCTTTGGTGTAAGACACACGGCGGAGGAAGCTGGAGCAGCGGACACTGATGAACACATTAGGACTGGTTGTGGCACAACCTCATTTAACTTTATTTTTGACAGGCGTTGCCACATTGAGTTAAAAATGCCATGGCTCGTTCATAATATCATCACTCAAATTACCACATATATTCTAGATTTCACCCCATCCCAATTCCTCCAGCATCACACATCTCTTTGTAAGAAGGCATATCACAAATCTCTTGCCATGTACCTTGTTATTGCTGCTAGGATGTGTATACCGGTAAGATGGGGCTCCACAGAACCCCGAAACCTACTGATTGGTTCAAACACATTCAGAAAGTTGCAGACATGGAACAGTTCATAACTATAGCTCATGATACCCCTTCCAAGTTTACCCACACCAGGGCCTGCTGGCTGCATTATCAAGAATCCGCAGACTTCCCCTCATATATGGCAAAACATACCCTAAGATGATCTGCTTACCCAAAGCATTAACCGCACACGAGAGAGGCAGAGGCTACTCAGCTCAATCCACCCCCAACTAATCCATTTCTCCACCCCTTTTTTTTTCCCTTTTCTTTTATTCCTCTATCCTCTTAGTCATCTTCATGGGCTTTTGACCCTGTAACAAACTCCTTTTATGAACCCCCAAAGTATGAACATGGTTCTTAAGCACTCAGTTCAGTATTCACTAACTAACCCACTATACCCCCCTACATGGCCTACGCAGATTTTTCTGATCTTACATTTTGTCTGGGCTGTTCAGTTTTACCCCATTTTACCTATTTTATGAACTCATAATACTGAATGTTACTTTGTACTAAAGAGGTTGGAGGTTACCCCATCCTATTCCTCCCATGAGGATTTGCTTATATTTTTGTTTTTTGTTACCGTATTTGCCGGCGTATAAGACGACTGGGTGTATAAGACGACCCCCTATTTTTCCAGTGAAAACTTAGGTTTGGGGCTATACTCGCCATATAAGACTACCCCCCTTCCGAGGCAACACCATTTACAAAAAAACATCAGAAACAAAAAAAAAAACATCAGACTTAACATCAGAAAAAGGAAACTGGTGAACTACAAGTCCCAGAGATCCCACAATTGGTAGGCAGCAACAATGAATCCTCTCCTCCAAAGCACCATAAATCATACCTGTATTTTAGGGGAGATCTGGAGCTAGATGTGCAGTACAGGATGCTTTGTTAATATGTAGAGCACAACGTACACACAGTATATGATGCTGTGTTAGTACAGTAGCACCAGGTACACTTCAGAACACAGTGTGTAGACAGTGTGCACCACTGAGCCAATCACGGCAGGCATTGTATTTTCCTAATCTGTTGATGGATACAAAGCCTGCTCGGATTGGCAGAGGCTGTGACATCAGCCCGCGCCGCTCTGACTCATGTAGCCTGCTCGGATTGGCAGAGGTTGTTACCCAATCCGAGCAGGCTTAGCAGGCTCTGTATTCATCAGAGTGCATCGCCCACCGGGATTGGCTGAGCGGCGCATACTGTATACATATTACACTTTTAGAGAGCGTCCAGCGGACTGAAATCCATCTGGTGGCTTCTTCACCCGGCGTATAAGACGACCCCTGCTTTTTGGCTGTGTAATTTCGGTGTAAAAGGTAGTCTTATACGCCAGAAAATACAGTACTTTAAAAAAACCCTAATAAAACTTTGTGAAACAAAAAAAATCCACAGCTGTAAAGCAAAGCATTGCTGCTACGGCATGTGTACAGCCCTGTCAGGCTATATTGTTGGCATGTCAGGGAGTGACTGGAGGAGGGGGTAAAACCTTGGTTCAGCAGCCTGGTTTAATGGCTCCCCGGTTCCCCTTATGAAGGAGCCCACATGGTGTTGTTATAAGGAGCATAACAAGAACACACACAGATGTGTATTGCAACTGTGCATTTAGTTGTTTGCCTAGAGTTTCATTTCAACTGTTTATGACAGTGATAGCATATTTATAATGATTATGAAAGATATGTTATATCTAAAAAATGTAATATTCAGTGTCATTTCTCCAGGTAAAAATACATTCTCTATATTTCAATCAATCAGTGAAGGGACACACCTATGTTAGTGGAATCTAACGGAAAGGGACTTGACCATGACATTACGGCATAATTGTAGTTGACTGATACTGTGTCTGTTTTCACCGTACTTACATTTCGTTTTTGGCAGTTTTGCTTTCTGCTCTATCACAGCAGCCTTTTATCAGCGTGTCAAATATTTCGGATTTATGACAGCAACTCATTTTACAAAAAATTTAATTGCGCTATGCGTAGCCCTTATTATATTTTGGCAGCCGCAGTTGAAGCCTCTTGGGTTTGGGGTGCCGTTATGTTCTATGTTAACTGTCAGAAGCTTCTGCAGAAAGTCAGGATATGTTGGGTTCAGAATTACGTAATTTTATCAGGAAAAAAAAATGTATATAGGAGTTTTACAGCAATGTTCTGATACACTACAGAGCAATAGAACTGTGTGTGTAACTGTAATGCATCTTGACAATGGCATTTATATTAAATTCAGTGCACTGGGTTAGTGCCTGCTAAATCAAGTATTTCTATGTTACACAATAGGACCAATGCAAGGCACCTGGTATCATGGCTGGATCTACAGGCTGGGAGTGTATGCATGTAATTAATACAAAAAGTAAATACATCTGAGGAGGACTGGGCCCTAACTATTATAATATGTCAGTTTGATAGCTTTAAGGTTTGATATTTCACCATTCAGCCAGTGATCAACACAGAGCCCACAGTCGGTGACACATGCTGGGCATTATATACCTACCAACCACAGATGAGTCCAAACCCAGAAGGAAGCTGACAGTGTTGGGCCAATCAGCTATGGATGAGGCTTTCTCCATCCTTAAGCTGCATGGACACAAAGAGACAGGGGGTTTTGTGACATCATTGACCTAATATGGCCACATAGTCCAAATAAGTCAATGATGTCATGAATATCTCTACCCCTTTGTGTACATGCAGCTGCGGAGCAGGGAATGTCTCCCAGTCACAGCTGTTCGATAGGTTCCTTCCAGGTTCGGACCAAACCCAAGCTCATCCATACTACACAATCCCATTTCAGACCTACATGTGTCACAGGTAAGGGTTACAGCACCAACTTCCTTTGCAGTCCTGGGAGGCCATATAACTAAAAGCCAAACTAAACTAATTTATTCAGGGAAGCCTATCCCACACCCACCTAACAACAACTGTCCCCAAGCCACCCCCATCAAATCATTCTCTGCAGCTATTACCTTTTGTACCACCACCCCCTCCCTTTAGAAAGTAAGCTCTACCAGCAGGGCCCTCCTGTACCTTTTGTATAGAACCGTACTGTAATTGTGTTGTCCCCCCTATACATTGTAAAGCGCTGCGTAAACTGTTGTATAATATCGTTTATCGTGTATAATAATAAGGTGTTTCATAAATTATGTCCTTTAGGAACACCCACTCTTCAACGTGCCACCAAAAACTGTGGCACCACGGTACACTTTGCAGAGTACACTTTCTTTAGCTGTCCCTACCATGAAAGGGCCATTGCTCCTGAGACAAAGGTTCCCAGTCCTCCCCTGTTCCTGCACATGAAATATCTCTTAAAGATCACCCCATTGCGGGCCAAGTTAAATCAGACAGCCAGATCTTTATCTATATGTTTTTGGGAAACAAAAACATATATATATATATATATATATATATATATATATATATATGTGTGTGTGTGACACCAGCACAGGATAAAAAGAACAGTTGTGTCGCATGTTTTTGCTTTATTGTCAATGTTTCCGCAACCACTAGAGTGCCTGGATCACAAGACTGGCTGCACAAATTTACACAACCTTTGACAGGTAAAACAGTTTCAATATATGTTTTCACTTCAGTATTTAGTCACTTGTCAAATTTACCGAAAATAGATTATAAAATAGACTTTAGTATCTATTTTATAAGTCACTTTGTTGTACAAAATATATCTTGAAGCATTAATAAGACATTTCTTGACTGAGGCCACTGGTGTTTAAATTTAAGTGTATTATTTAGACGTAACTTCTATCATTGTTTAACCCCTTGGCACCTCCCAGTCTTTGTTAATGCTGGGAAGTGGAGGAAACTTTGTGATCATGTGACCTCTATGATTGGCTGCCAAAGTGGTCACAGGATCAGGAACCCATCCGTAGCAATCAGCAGAACCTCAGAAACTCATTAATGCACACACTATATTACCAAAAGTATTGGTATGCCTGCCTTTACACGCACATGAACTTGAAGGCACCGGGTCAAGTTCCTCCACCTCAAACTCGCTCATCCATGTCTTTATGGACCTTGCTTTGTGCACTGGTCCAAATCATTTGGTGGAGGGGGGACTATGGAGTGGGGTTGTTTTTCAGGAGTTGGGCTTGGCCCCTTAGCTCCAGTGAAGGGAACTCTTAAGGCATCAGCATACCAAGAGATTTTGGACGATTTCAGGCTCCCAACTTTGTATGAACAGTTTGGGGATGGCCCCTTCCTGTTCCAACATGACTGCGCACCAGTGCACAAAGCAAGGTCCGTGAAGATATGGATAAGCGAGTCTGGGGGGAGGAACTGGACTGGCCTGCATCTCAACTTGATAGAACACCTTTGGGATGAATTAGAGCGCAGCCTTCCTAGAGAAGCTGCTATAGCTGCAAAGGGTGGGCCAACTCAATATTGAACCCTACGGACCAAGACTGGGATGCCCTTAAATGTGCGTGTAAAGGCAGGTGTCCCAATACTTTTGGTAGTATAGTGTATGTGCAGTGATGGGGCCCTGCCTCCACAGATATGCATTACACGGTCATCAAGAGGCCACTTTTGGTTATACAGAAAACTTTTGGAGGGTATTTTTATATCAGTGAATGTAACATTTACTGAAAAATCGCTGCAGCTAAAACAATCACTGTAATGTAAGCCACATGCAGCAGGAAAGTTGAGCAGCAGGTAATGTTTGGTGAACGCCACATTCACTGCTTTATAAATAAACCCCTAAAAAAGCAGCATGGAATATACTAGAAATAGTTAAAGCAACAGAACAGGTATATTTAACCTTCCCTTGATTTCAGTCTGTTTCTGCTAAGTGCTAATTGTAACATATTGAACAGCATCGCTGAATTCTATTGCTTAGAATAAATAACATCCAGACTGCTTGTGGCTTTGACCTCTGTTTTGACACCTCACTAATCTATTGTGATACTATATCAACAATGATAAAACATGCGACATATGACTTGTACACTAGAAATATCTAAAAATAAAACACATTGGCTATTTCCAGAAAACCAAATTCAGTGATAAGTACAGAAAGCAAAATTATGTTTGCTTGAGTGCATTTTTGTTTTTCATTGTAGTATGTTGCTTTTTGGTACCTGGGAGTTCTTGGCACAGGCATTTCTGTGCTAAATCAAGTCTAAAAATAAAAAGGGGACAGTGCACTCATTGATTGTTCAAGAACACAGGTTACAGCGAGGTGCAAGGTAACTGGACCTCCTGATGTCTATGGTACAAAAGATGCTGGTACTCCTTCCCAAATGAAATCTTTATTACATCATTGGGGTTGATTTACTAAAGCTGGAGTGTGTAAAATCTGCTGCAGCGCTGCATAAAAAAAACAATAAGTTTCCAGTTTTTTTGTCAAACCTTAATTGAACAAGCTGAAGTAATGAGCTAATCAGCTACCATGCACAGCTGCACCAGATTTTGCACTCTCCAGTAGTAGTACATCAATCCTTTGGTGTAAACCAGTGGTCTCCAAGTGTTCTAAACAAAGGGAAAGTTTACTGTCCCTCAGACTTTAAGAGGGCCAGACTTTGGGCAGCGGCAGTAGAAATGTTCTGGCATCAAATAAAGTAAACACTGCCTCAAGCTTGGTGGTTAGCAGGAGTAGAACAATTACATAGCACCTGTTGTCAAAAGGAGTAGCAAAAATGTCCCATTATGGGTATTAGTTGGTGGAATAGTAGCCCATCATTGGTATTATTTGAAGGAATAATGTCCTATCTTTGGTATTAGTTGAGGAATATTGGCCCGTCATTGGTGTTAGTTGGAAGAAGAGTACCCCATCCTTAGTATCAATGGGAAAGATAATGCCCCATAATGTTAGTGTCAGGAATAATGCCCCACTGTTGGTGTCCAGTGGGAGGAATAGTGCCTCATAATGGTGGTAGGAATAGTGCTGAATAAAGAAAAACAAAGGGGCGCATCCAGCTTATGGGACAAAGAGACCACTGGTGTAAATAAACGCCTATCCATGTTTATGCAACCATGAAGAGCTACAAATAATGGCTGGTGCAGCCACAAACTCACAGGCAAGGACATTCCTTGCTGGTTTTAAGGATGCCACCTAACCATGTGCATTGGGCAAGAATGGCACATGCTGCCTTTATGTACAACACAATGGTTACAATGCTTAGGAACATGTTGTGATGTGTGTTTTCGGGTTTACATGCACTTTAATATGAATTCTAAAATGTAACTCTCTAACACCTAATCTTAAGCACTTATTCTAATGCCAGCCTTAATCTAAACCCTAAACACAAACATAATGAACATATCAAATTTATACTTACCTTGTTATGAGTAAAAGTATCTGGCCAACCTGTGCTAAGTTTAGCGCTGAAAGCTACTGATCCCTGCATCAAATACAATAAGCACTGAGATGCCAGAATTGAAATTAACTGGCTTGTTTTGATTGCGCCATTTAAAATGAAAGATAATTCTTTGGGTTAACTGCAGGAATTGAACACTGTCAATGTCAGACAACAAGCTAGTGAAGTGAAGTGATATACCACTACTTCCAGGACCCTAGAAAACATGCAGAGCTCTTTAAGTGCCGGTTCACACTGGGGCAACACGACTTACAGCGCGACTTAGCAAGGCAACTTGGAAGCAACTCGGAAGCAACTTCAACGTGACTTTGAGTTATTTACAACACAACTTCAAGTCGCCCCCAGGCCAGGCGACTTTGGCTGTGGCCAATCACAGAATAATCAGCTCTCTGGGAGGGTGGGGTTTGCCTGAGTAAACAAATTTATTTTCCTGTAAAGTCGCTTCAATATAGATGGAGTTCCGACTTGGAGGCGACTTCCATTGAATTCTATTGGTATAAGTCACCTAGAAGTCGCCTTGAAGTAGTACAGGAACCTTTTCTGAAGTCGGAGCGACTTCAGTAGTATACATTAAGATGGCTCTCATTGATTATAATGTAATTCCTAATGTCAAGCGACTTGGGGCGACTTGAGGTCTGACAAGTCGGATCCCAAGTCGCGGTAGTGTGAACCGAGCCTTAGTGTGAGTCTTGTACTGCAGTTGCTGGGAGCTAGCAAGACCAACTAAACTTCCTGGAAGGGTATAACAGTGATGGTGGGTTGTGTAATCAAATGGAACTCAGTAATGGTGGACCAAAAGTCTTGTGGAAGAACTTCTGCATAAGAGTATTTAAAAGTAGCACTTTCTCTGATGAGGGAGAGAAAGTATTGTCCCTTGAGGAGCTTAGCCAGGTGAAGTGGGACCTTAAAGAGGAAAGAGAGACTTGGCAGTCTCAATACTGGGGGGCTTGGGTGTCTCCAGAGTTATTTGGAATGAGTTAAAAGAAGACATTTGTTCATCCTGCTGGAATAAATACCTTCTTGTAACCAAATATTGCCATGGTTGGTTGAGTCTTGCTGAATCAGCTGAGATTTGATCCATGTATGGATAGGCTGATTGTACCCAAGTCGATCCATCGATCGACTTGGGTACAACCAGCATGTCGGATTTCTAGCATGTGATTACTGCCAGCAGCTATACCCGCTAGCAATAATCACTGTGTTTTCTCAGCAGAGACGGCTGACTGTGTTGGTGGGGGAATCAAGCGATTTTCTTTCTTGCAACCCATGGTTGCAGGAAAGAAAATCTCATCTATGGCCTGCCTTACCTCAAATAACACTGAAGTCACCCAAGGCCTACAGTAATGAGATTACCAAATCTTTCTCTCCTTTCAAAAGTCTCAGTTCACCTGGCTAAGCTCCCAAAGGGAGGATACTTTGCTTCCTTCGCCAGGGGAAGTGTGACTTTTAACTACTCAGAACTTCTCCCACGGGGCTACAGTAAGATCCACCACTATTGGTTTCTGTCTGTAAGAACTGTAAGGAAACAAGGAAAGATTCTATACATTCTAAAGACAAGTACATGTTTTTATTATTATTGTTATAATACAGGATTTATAAAGTGCCACTGATTAGTGCAGTGCTTTACTCTATAAAGGGAGATAGTAGAAATACAAAACAATTCAGTACAAGTGGATTGAGAGGGCCCTGCTCATGAGAGCTTACAATCTAAGAGGGAGGGTCAAGTGATTCAAAAGTAATAGCTGTGAAGGACACGCTGATGAAGAAAGTAAAAGTACTGTTTATTAGGTGAGGGTATGATAAGCTTGCCTGAAGAGATGAGTTTTCAGGAATCCCCTAAAGATTGACAGAGAAGGACATAGCTGGACAGATTGGGGTAAGGAAATCCAGAGGATGGGAGAAGCTCTGGAGAAGCCCTGGAAGCAGGCAGTGGAACTAGAGAGCAGGAGATCTTGAAAGAAGCAAAGAGGAAGGTTTGGATGGTATTTTCATATGAGGTTGGGAGTGTAGCTCAGGGCAGAATTGTGGATGGCTTTGTAGGTTTTAGGTAGTATTTTGAGTTGGGTGAGCCAAAGCCAGTGGACAGATTCTCAGAAAGGGCTGGCAGAGACTCAGCGGTTGGTAAGGTAGATGGTTCTGACAATAGCCTTCATGATAGACTGAAGGGGGGATAGGCTGTATAAAGGTAGGCCAATGAGAAGGAAGTTGTAATAGCCGAGGCAAGAGATAATGAGGAAGTGAATTAGTGCGGTTAAGCTAAAAGCCTGGGAATGTAGAAAAACTGAGTGGGCACTACCTGGAAAAGAAGACATTAGCCTGCTAATGGGCCACAGTTGCTGCAGTGTGGAGTATTTGGCTTTTCTTTCCTCTGACTGAGTTGAGCCATGTGACCAAGGGCAACTGCATCCTGATAAACTTATATATTGCAGTGGGACTGTATAGTAATAGCCTAAGATATCAGGGTTAGCTAGGCAGTTTGCGCTTTACAACATAAGGGCAGACAGCACAGTTATAATACAATTCAATACAGGAGGGATCAGAGGGCCTTGCCCGTTAGAGTTTACATTTCAAAAGGGAGGGTCAAGTGATACAAAAGGTAATAAGTGTGGGGGATGTGCTGATAAAGAAAATAAAAGTATAGTTGTTCGGTGGTGGCAGTTTAGGCTTCTCTGAAGAGAAAAGTTCTCAGGGATCGTCTAAAAGTAGATGGAGTTGGAGATAGTCAGACAGATTGGGGTAGGGAATTTCAAAGGATGGGAAAGGCTTGGGAGAAGTCCTGGAGTCCTGTGAGCATGGGAGGAGGTGACAAGGGAGCTAGAGAGCAGGAGGTCTTGGGAGGAACGAAGAGGACAATTAGGTTGGTATTCTGAGATAAGGTTAGGCATGTAGCTGGGGGCAGAGTTGTGGAAGACTTTGTGAGTTATTGTTAGTATTTTTCATTTAATTTGTTGGGTGAGTGGCAACCCATGGAGGGATTGGCAGAGAGGGGTAGCAGATGCTGAGCAGTTTGTAAGGTTGATGAGTCTGATAGCAGCATTCATGAAGGACTGATGGGGGTATAGACTATTTAAAGGTAAGCCTATGAGAAGGGAGTGGCAGTAACCTCTTCTACAAAAATTCTCCATTCCCTTAAGGTATCATTTTCGATGTGGTCATGACATGTGTACACCTCTATCAGCCCAAGGGTAGGGGGGGTAAAAAATAAGTGGTTAAGCTCATTTTGTTTTACCACCACCCCTCCCCCACACCACCACCACCAACCCCCCTTAAAGTGTTAATAAAACCACAACAGTAAAATCAGTCTATATATGCAGTAAAGCATGCTTTTATACTTACCGTGGAACCTAAGGCGTTAATCCCCTGTGTAAAAAGGCTGTTTGATCCTGCTTTCTCTGATTCTCCCCTTCTTCCACAGTCCCCAATTCATCTGCTGGTGTGTAATTTTAGAGTTTTTTTTTTTTTTTCTTGGGAGAGTGCATGTGATCAGCACAGGGCCATTTAGCACTGTTTAGACAGAGGGTCAGGGATCATGCAACCTCATAGGACAACCAGAGTAGAATGAAAACTCCTCCAACAAGCTTTAACCAGTGCTCAGCCAGACACTGATAGAAGTCACAAGACTGCTATATACTGCTGATGAGAAAAGTTATTTAGCAGTTCCATGTTCTGTGTATTGTGGGAGACCAGATATAATGAATGCAGGGTCTTGGGCTTAGTAACACTTTAACCACTCCCTGACCGCCTGCCGTACATATACTGCGGCAAGGCAGCGCTTTTGCGCAAAATTTGGCCACATGGGGAGCCATTCAGCTGGCCTGGCGGATGTGATGTAAACAAAGCAGACCGCCATGCTGTCAGGCATGGACACTCTGATCTAGTGTTCCTGCTAATCAGGAACACGGCGCTGAGTATCCATGCAGGGAGCCCATCCCCCCACACAGTTAGAAACACACTAAGTGCCGGTTCACACTGGGACGACTTGTCAGGCGACTTAGCCGCCTGACAAGTCGCATCCCGTTCTGTACAATGGAACCGTTCTAATGTGTAGCTCCGACTTAGGAAAAGGTTCCTGTACGACTTTGGGGGCGACTTGAGGCGACTTGCATTGACTTCTATAGAGAAGTCGTTTTGTAAGTCACCGCAGCTGTCATGTCCAGGTCGCCTGAGGCAGTCGCGCTGCAAGTCGTGCTGCCTCAGTGTGAACCGACACTTAGGGAACACTGTTAACCCTTTGATCGCCCCTGATGTTAACCCCTTCCCTGCCAGTGTCATTTATACTGTGTCAGTGCATATTTTTAGCACTGATCACTGTAATAATGTCACTGGTTCCCTAAAAGGTGTCAAAAGTGTCAGCTAGGTGTCCGATCTGTCCACCACAATGTCGCAATCCCGCTAAAAATCTCTGATCACCTCGATTACAAGTAAAAAAAAATTATTTTTAAATGACATAAAAATATCCCCTATTTTGTAGGGGGTATTGTCAATACTTTTGCGCAAACCAATCAATATACGCTTATTGGAATTTTTTTACCAAAAATATGTAGCAGAATTTATATTGGCCTAAATTGATGAAGAAATTCGATTTTTTTTTAATTTTACTGGATATGTATTATAGCAGAAAGTAAAAAATATTGGTCTTTTTTTTTTTTTTTTTTTTAATTGTCGTTCTTTTTTTTTTATGGCGCAAAAAATAAAAACCGTAGAGGTGATCAAATACCACCAAAAGAGAGCTATAACCACAGAGAGCCAGACCAGGGATCTGTGAATGTAAACAAACAGATCCCCATTCTGACAGGGGAGTAGAGAGAGATCTGCTGTTCCTAGTGATCAGGAACAGCAATCTCTCTACTCCTTCAGTCAGTCCCCTCCCCCCATAGTTAGAAACACCTCCCAGGGAACACATTTAACCCCTTGATCGCCCCCTAGTGTTAACCCCTTCCCTACCAGTGTCATTTATACAGTAATCAGTGCATTTTTATAGCACTGATCGCTGTATAAATGTCGCTGGTTCCAAAAAAGTGTGAAAAGTGTCCGACCTGTCCGCCGCAATGTCACAGTCCCGCTAAAAATCGCTGATTACTACTACTAGTAGAAAAAAATAAAAGTGGATGTAAATCCTCTCATATACCCAGTGAAGTGAACAGCTTCAGATGATACACATAGATGAAACAAATCTCCCTACATAAGTTTTACATGTATATCTGCTGTCTTCAGCTTGCTATGTTCTTTAGATTTCTTACCTCGTGTTAGAATTTTTACTTCCTCATTCAGCAGTAGGAGTGTGGTCTGGGCATACACTGTGTGACAGCTGATTGGAGGAAAGGCACCCCCCCCCCCCTCCACATAGGCAGAGGAACAAAGATACTTTCAGAGCTGTGCTAATCTATTTATAGCACCCACCCCAACACAAATCTCAGGCTGCTTTTATCTCCCGTCTTGGAGAACTTGTCAGAAGTTATGCTGATAACAGAGGAATGAAACAGCAGAAAGACACGGGACTCAGGGCTTTGGAGAGAGATAAGTAAACACTACAGATATATGTCCCCAGGTCAGATTTCCTGAATCGAGATTACATCCACTTTAAAGTTAAAACTTTTTTTTTATTCTTTTGAATAGAGATAGGAGGGTTATAACATAGCTCCCAACTGTCCCTGATTTAGAGGGACTTTCCCTAATTTGGAACCCTGTCCCTCTTTCCTCCTCATTTGTCCCTCACTTTGGTCTGATCTATATAGTCGTATATAAAATGCACTTATCTTTCAAAAAGTGTTTTCATCAGATTTCTAAGCCAATATCAAGGAATAGTAGTGGTTAAAAAAAAAAAAATGCTTGTGGGTTTAACTAATATATTTTTTGTTTAATTCTCCTTTAAGGGGGTGTGTCCTATGCCTAGATACTTTTGCTAATAGGTGTCCCTCGCTCCCATTTCAAAAAGTTGGGAGCTATGGTTATAACCCTTTTGAGTTTTTTGCCATCTGGGAAGATTTTTCCTTTACTTCCTGTCCCATAGCCAAAACAGGAAGTGAGAAGAAAATCCCTCCAAGATGAGTGAATCCTTGATTGTAAGCAGATCTAGTTTCCCCATCGGAAGATTTGCCCTCTATTCCTCTTCTGGTGACAACCCAAAGTTTGGGATGTGCTTTCGTTCTCAATGATAATGGTAAACAGGACAAATAGAGAAGACAGCACTAAAAACCTGACAGGTGTTCTAATCCTTCTCCACTTTATCCAAAACGATAAAAAAAAATAAAAAAGTTTTGCCTTTAGTTTAATCTATTCTGCAATTTAGGATGTTGATATGAATGTTTTCTAATGGTTATTTTGAACTTTTTAAAGAAGAGTGCCCATGTAGTGTCCTTGAAGCTGCACGTGTATGGCATTCTTGGAGAGATAAGCGGCGGTGTGTGCAGCGGGTGTTGTGGGGGGTCTCTGCTTGGCTACAGTAACAAAAGAAGAGTTGTGCTGAGGTCATATTCTTGCGGTGGGGTGGAGCAGCCTCAGGACTGTCAGTCAAGCATCAGGTTGACAGGAGCTGCTTTTCTATCAGTTGAAGATAGCACTGATTGCTAATTCAAGGAAACAAAATGGCAATTGTAATTATGGGCTTTGATAAGATAAAAAGGCAGAAAAAAAACAGATGGAGTAAAGGCAGATGTGAGAGAGGAAAACAAGGCAAAGGGAGCAGAGATCTTAGATTAAAAGCTTGATAATCTACAGTATATTAACTGCTGCCAATCAAACAGACACAGGTATGAGGACAGGGGCTGTGTGAATGCTCCCAGTGCACGCCTAGCTGACCTAATACAATTATGGCTTATTTAAAGCACTACGTACAACAAGCGCTCATTATTAGCACACTTTCCGAGGTCAGATCCTCTTTATTGCCTATAGAGGAGGCAATGAGCACTAAAGTGGGCGGGCTGGGTCTCTTTAAGGGCTTGTTCCCACTGCATGCGGTGGCTGGCGTTTTCCCGCACTGGATAAATGCCAGTCACCGCAAGGGCATACCCCGTTCATATCAAAACGCTGGTGTAATGTGTGGTGCATTGCAGAAAAATGCAGACATGCTGCATTTTTTCCACCATGCAGTGGATGGTACTGAATGCCACCACACTGCAGACCAACGCACTGCGTTGCTGAGCGGTGATGAGGATGTCGCAATAGGGGAGAGTTACCAAAACTGGAACACTTAGACCCCTTTCACACTGGGGGCGCATTAGCGCTAAAGCGTTGCTCATTTTAGCGGCGCTTTAGCGCTGTTTAAGCAGCGCTTTTCGGCCACTAGCAGAGCACTTTTAACCCCAAAGAAGGGGTTAAAAACTCCTGTGTTGCGGCTCTTCCAAAGCATTTTTCAGGCGCTTCCGAAACGCTGCCCATTCACTGCAATGGGCAGGGGTGTTTTGGGAGTGCTGTATATAGTGCTTCCAAAGATGCTGCTTGTAGGACTTTTCCTAACGTCCTGCAAGCGCACTGCCCAGGTGTGAAAGCACTCATTGCAATGAATGTGAGGCGGTTTTCAGGTGCTTTACAGACGCTATTTCTAGCGCTAAAATGCCAGAAAACTGCCTCAGTGTGAAAGGGGTCTTAGAACCTGGTGCAGCTGTGCATGGTAGCCAATCAGCTTCTAAATTTAGCTTGCTCAATTAAACTTTGGCAATAAAACCTGGAAGCTGGTTGGTTTCTATTCAAGTAGTTGTAAAGCCTCAAGGTTTTTCACCCTAATGCATTCTATGCATTAAGGAAAAAAACCTTCTGTGCTGCAGCTCCCCCCAGACCCCCCACCCCCCACCCCTTTTTCTTACCTGAGCCCGATCCGATCCAGCGATGTGCACGAGCGCAGAGACTCCAATGGCTCCCGCTGCTGTCAACCAAATCCAGTAACATGGGAGTGGGGGGGGGGGGGGCGGCAGGCATGGATGTTAGAAGGGTGACGCTCTCCATACAGATACAGCAACATTAACAGGATGCATGCATGAAGACAGGGACCTCTGGCTGTTATCCATTGACTTTGGAGCTTCATTGGAGGCTCCAGCTACCCCCCGTCCTGACTGTCTTCTAAGTATATACCAAGCTAAATTATATATATATATATGACTGTACTTACCTCTACTCTCTACCCCTGACGAAGGTGTAAAAACTAGACACGCATCAGGTACTAGGGAACATCACCCTCTGGAGAGTACCAGTGTCATTTTATATATTCTATGTTGTAACTTTGCCTTTGTTATGTTTGTCATATGTACATATTCTTAGACACCCTACTTCTTTTTATATTTGATCACTTGTTTGATCTGCAATTATTTACATGTAATAAATCCTCTTGTACCTTTCTTTAGTATTGGTGGTCTTTCAAAGTCCCATTTAGGGGGTATTTCCTTTTGTTCTATACAGTTTAGGGATGGGACCACCACACTGTTCATCTGACATGGTGGAAGCCTCTTCTTTTTCTGGGAGTGGAGGGGCAGGACCGAGTCCAGCTGTCTGTGTCAATGGACACAGCAGGGGGACTCGGGAGTGAGCCCGCACAGGTGCCCCCAGGGAAAGAAGCTTTCCCTGGGGGCACCCAATGAAGAGGAGGAGCCTGAGGCGCCGCCAGGGCACCCCAGATAAGGATCGGGGCTGCTCTGTGCAAAACGATTGCACAGAGCAGGTAAGTATAGGCATGTTTGTTATTTTTATTTAAAAAAAAACAAGGGTTTAAAACCCCTTTCAGTGCTGCACCAGATTTTGCACGCTTCAGTTTTAATAAATCTCTCCCTATGTGACACTTCAAATAAAGTAAAAAATAAGTGGTGTGACACGCTGAAGCACACATCGAACTTTTACCTGCCAGACCTTATGCAGTGTTTTTATTTTTTACTTTAATATAGATGTAAACCCTAATGCCCCATTTATATATTGCATAGCGGGAAAAAGCACTCCCACTTGTGATTTTGTGCGTGCGATTTTTCACACAATTCCGTGTGACGCACAAGGAACTTAAATAGGCTGCCCTATGCGCACTTGTCGCGCAAAATGAGCTCATGTTGTACCTTCTTGTGCAATGAACTTTGTGCAATTTTTAGCCTGGGTTCACACTAGTGCGATGCAGCACATCGCATGTGATTTACACAAAAATCGTACTGCATTCCTGTGCAAATCCCATGCGATGCCTGTGCAGTGCGATTTGGGACAGTCATTTTGTATGGCTCAAATGGCGCTGCAGCCGCACAAAAAGGGGAAAGACACTTTTTTTTTTAGCCACACTGGAATTGGATCGCATGGGTGTTCACAATTCAGTGCGAATCTAGCCTAACTGGTGCATATTTATTTGCTAAAGCACTACTTTTTATTTTTATTTTTTTCATCCTTTTTTTTACATCTTCATACTGCTGATCTCTTGCTGCCTCTTGCACCCACTTCCTGTCTATATGCATGCACTCCAGTAGCAACTGCATGTTATTGTTCAGGATGGGCTCCACTGAAATCCCATGTGACAACGTAGAAGAGCTATTGAGCAACAGATAGAAAGAGTTGTCACCTTATAAAAAAAGCACTTGAACAATGACCTACATGGGAGGAACACCAGGATTTATTTAGTGAATTCTGTGGATTTTTTAAATTTATAATAGCTGGAAAGAGACTGGAAAATAATGGGAATAATATTCCATTATGCCCAGGATGGATATACTTACCTTGTAAGGAAATAATGCTGTACATTGCTTTTGTGGGTTTTTTGTTTTTGTCTTTTGTTTTGTTTTTTTGTTTTGTTTGTTTGTTTTTTTGTTTTTTGTTTTTTTATTGGAGTTTATTTTTAATATTTACAAAATAGAATATATGTTGTGTAAGAATAAAAATCTAAGTTGTATACAGGCCCTTGTAAAAGTCTTATTATGTTTCAGTCTCTTTCTTCATATTGCTGTGGGTATGCTGGTACCCTGATATAATTGCCACATTGGTTCCATACAAATGACCATAGCATAATAACCTTTGCCATGGCATTAACATGTTAAACCTTTTATCCTATTTTAGTGCTTGGGTTTAGATCTCCATTCATTTCTGTGGAACTATAAGTCCCAGCTACGACCTGTAGTTCCTCACTTTTCCAGCAGGTGGGAAGCCACCACTGCACACCTCTGTACTTGCAAGATGTCTCATCATAACATGTCCTCACTTGTTTTTAAAGGGTCTCCCCATCACGCATGGCAGGACCAGGACCACCCAGAAAATTGGATTTTAACACTGCCCGTACTTGTTACAATTAAATCCATTAGGGGCTCTGATAATTCCCCCAGCTGCTAATTGTGTACTAATCTTGTAATTTGCCCTACATGATTGTTGTGTATGGGATGACTGAATAAGGCAGTGCCCAGAGCAGTGGCGATGTACAAAGTGCTATATCCCTTAGCAACCTAGAATATGATATTGTGCAGCATCTTAATTCTGCATCAGCCTGTGGAGTGGATGGGTGCAATCAAGCGATGTAGATGTAATGAATATGAATGCATTTCAATGCAAATGTAAAAACGATATAAATAAGCATCTTGCAGCAACATATACCATGGCGTTTTAAATAAAAATCCATCTGAATTGAAGAAGCAGGTGTGAGATTCGAATTTCTGTTGTGCCAGTGGCATCCTTGAGGTGTGAACTAAATTGGCATACAATAAGGGCCATCTTTTTATAATAACCCTCTTGGAATGAAGGTGATTGTTATAGTTGTCCAGCCTTCATTTCAATGTGAATGGGGAAGAAACTAGAGTCTATGGTTTCTCAGCTCTCAGCGGGGTGGAGATGGCCGAGGAGCTCACAATGGGACAGTCGTGTGGACTGAAGGTGGCCACTAGCCAGCACTGGGCTCAACATGTGTATTTGGCTTGGGTGGGTTAAAATTTCGTCTGGCTGCCCAGCTTCACCTGTTAGAACGAAAGCTTCCCTCATCTGCATTTGTATGTAGCTTAATGGACTGCCTGATGGACTACTACAAAACTGCTTTGATTTGCAAAAAGATCCGACTTGTACCTTCCACCAATTGCTAGGTATGGGGGTGTGGATTTCATCATTGCTGAGATGGGAGGACATATCTTCTCTTAGATTGTCCTACTTAAAAATATTAGATGATCCACAAGCATTGGAAAAAGTCATCAATGTCTACAATACTCTATAATATATGCTGTAATCTATAATAGGCAACGATAGAGGGGCTTTGATATAGTCTACAGACAGAAGTTTCAGGGTGTTAATAATTGATATATATATATATATATATATATAGAGAGAGAGCTATATCATTAACTTATATACAGTAATACATAGTAGACAATGGTGGAGGAGCCTATAAAGTCGGGGATGGCAATAGTTATTGAATACACATGTCTATGATATTATGGGGGGTATTTGCTAACATTGGTGCACAGAGAATCTGGTGCAGCTGTACATAGTAACCAATCAGCTTCTAACTTCACCTTGTTTAATTAGACTTTGCAAATAAAATCTAGAAGCTGATTGGTTACTATGCACAGCCGCACCAGATTATGTGTGCACCAGTAGTTTAATAAATCCCCCCCTAATTTGTCCATAGTAGACAATGATGGAGGAGTTTTTATATAATCTACAGACAGAAGTTTGAGGGTGTTAATAATTGATATATCTCTCATAGATATATCATTAGCTTATATACAGTAATACATAGTAGGCAATGGTGGAGGAGCCTATACAGTCGGGGATGGCAATAGTTATTGAATACACATGTCTATGATATTATGGGGGATTTGCTAACACTGGTGAACAAAGATCTGGTGCAGCTGTGCATAGTAACCAATCAGCTTATAATTTCAACTTGTTCAATTAGACTTTGCAAATAAAACCTAGAAACTTATTGGTTACTATGCACAGAAGCACCAGATTCTATGTGCACCAGTTTAATAACCCCCCCCCCCCCCCTTATTTGTCCATAGTAGACAATGATGGAGGAGTTTTTATATAGTCTACAGACAAAAGTTTGAGGGTGATAAATATATATATATATATATATATATATATATATATATATATATATACATACATACATACATAGAGAGAGATAATTAGCTTATATACAGTAATACACAGTAGGCAATGGTGGAGGAGCCTATAAAGTCGGGGATGGCAATAGTTATTGAATACACATGTCTATGATATTATGGAGGGATTTGCTAACACTGGTGAACAAAGATCTGGTGCAGCTGTGCATAGTAACCAATCAGCTTCTAATTTCAACTTGTTCAATTAGACTTTGCAAATAAAACCTAGAAGCTGATTGGTTACTATGCACAGCCGCACCAGTTTTAATAAATCCCCCCCTTATTTGACCATAGTAGACAATGATGGGGGAGCTTTTATATAGTCTAAAGTTAGAAAATTGGGGGTTTTAATAATGTCTGAATATAATATGTCTATGGCATTATTTTATATCCAGTAGTCCATAGCAGACAATGATGGAGGAGCTTTTCTATAGTTAAAGCTAGAGATGTGGGGGTGTTAATAATTACAGAATATATTATGCCCATGGCATTATTTTAGAAGCAGTCCTGTAGACCATGATCAAGGAGCTTGCTAGAAATTATGGGAGGGGGGGGGGGGGTAAAACTATTGTGCAACTTAATAGCAATTTGTCAATGTGTGAATTTACATATACTAGTAGCAATTCTATCTAGGGGTCTTTATATTAATAGATTCACAAATCTTTTCACACCGGCTTCATTCATTTATCTAAATGATATGTATGGGGAAATGTGTGAATCGTGGATGAAAACACTGATATATAGACCACCTAAGGTAAGACATTGGGGTTGATTTTCTAAAGACAGATAAGATGTTCCCTTTGCAAGGGAATTCTCCCTTACATTAAATAATATGTTCAAAATTCCCTTTGCTGTGATACCCAATTAATAAGGGACATAATAAAACATTATTTTGATTGCATATGACTGCAAGTCAGGCTAGCTTCTCTTTATTCACTAAGCTAAGGGAAAATTCCCATATAAAGTGAATAGGCTAGTTTCCTTTTAGTGTATACAATTTGTCCAGATAAATGCGTTAATTGGAGGCTGCCCTACAGACCAGTGACTTTTTTTTTTTTACTTTTTTTGTGGTGGTAGTAGTGGTCAGACCAGTAACTTTAATCAGCCCATATATAATGATTAGCTGTAAGTACAACACTTGTTGTAATGTGATTTTCTCAGATTTAGACTAGATAACATCCACCTCCTATCTTTAGGATAAGGCTTTCAGGCCAGTATAGGAGTGGAGCCCTAATGTATAGACTGCCCCCCCACCCAGATCCATAGCAGTGTTCATGGCAAGGAATCTTATAAGGTTAAAAGCCATGGTGTTTTTATTCTAGGCGTGTTTATTGTTGGTTTTCTAAGTAATAAAAGAAGCCCTAATCCAATTAATCCGTCTCCCAGTTTACATACTCCACGGCCATCCCAATACACAAAGCACCGAGCCTGCAGTACACATCTCCTGCTTATGTCTGGCATCCAAGAATCCCCCTCCTGCCCCTTTACAAACCTGACACATCCTTTACACATTTTCATAAACCTGATTAAAAATTGCCAAATTTTCTTAGAGGAAATCAGATACATAATCGCTAATGAATGGCACAGATCAGCTGCAAACACTATTACAATGTGGTTTGTTATATTTCCAACAGATTAAGAAGAAGGGGGCATTTAAATCCTCTATGGTAGGTGTGAGGTGCTTATATATACAAGCTGGCACATCATCATCATTGCATTGCCACTGTGCAGATGGGATGTGGAAGGGCAAACGTTGCCAGGATTGGGGCTTGCGCCTCCACAAAAGCTTCTGATAAGCAAACTTGACATACTGAGGCTTGTAGTTCCACCACAGCTGCAAATGTGCAAGTTTGCCTGGATGGACTTTGTAGTTCCACTGCGGCTGTGTAAGCTTTTCATGCTCAGGCTTGCAATTCCACATCAGCTGCAGATAAGCAAGCTTGCCATGCTGGGACTTGTAGTTTCACAAGAGCTGCAGATAAGCAAGCTTGCCATGCTGGAGCTTTTAGTTCCACCAGAGCTGCAGACAAGCATGCTTGCCATGCTGAGGTTTGCAGTTTCACATCAGCTGCAGATAAGCTTGCCATGTTGGATATTGTAGTTCCTCAACAGCTGTAGATAATCAAGCTTGCCACGCTGGAGCTTTTAGTTCCACCACAGCTGCAGACAAGCATGCTTGCCATGCTGAGACTTGCAGTTCCATAACAGCTGCAGATAAGCTTGCCATGCTGGATATTGTAGTTCCTCAACCGCTGCAAACAAGCATGTTTGCCATGCTGAGGCTTGCAGTTTCACAACAGCTGCATATAAGCTTGCCATGCTGGATATTGTAGTTCCTCAACAGCTGCAGATAAGCAAGCTTGGAATGCTGGAGCTTTTAGTTCCACAAGAGCTGCAGACAAGCATGCTGAGGTTTTCAGTTTCACAACAGCTGCAGATAAGCTTGCCATGCTGGATATTGTAGTTCCTCAACAGCTGCAGATAAGCAAGCTTGCCATGCTGGAGCTTTTAGTTCCACAAGAGCTGCAGACAAGCATGCTGAGGTTTGCAGTTTCACAACAGCTGCAGATAAGCTTGCCATGCTGGATATTGTAGTCCCTCAACAGCTGCAGATAATCAAGCTTGCCACGCTGAAGCTTGTAGATCCACAGCATCTACAGATAGGCACATTTGCCATACTGGGGTTTGTAGTTCACAAAAACTGCTGATAAGCAAGCTTGTCATGCTGGGGCTTGTAGTTCCACAGCAGCTGAAGATAAGCAAGCTTGTCATACTAGGGTGTGTCGTTCCACAAAAGCTGCTGATAAGCAAGCTTGTCTGGGGCTTGTAGTTCCACAACAGCTGCATTAAGCTTTCTCCTCAGAAAGCAATGATCTGAAAAACGTGATAATAAAGAGCTGTTGTGTCTTTTATTTATTGTAAAAATGTAATGAAAGAATCAGAGATTATGTGTTTATGATGTGCCTATAATCAGAGAGAGCTGGGGCTATATATGTGCATTTTCCAGTCTATCTATGATTATTCAATACAGGGCATCTTTCTAGTATTGCCTATATGCACTTGCTGCTGACTTAATTCCAGGAGCTGCAGATGCAAAGGGTAATTGGCAGAGTTGAATAACTTACATAATTTATGTGTATAACTGAGGGCATCCTGTAAGGCTAGAGATACAAGGGGCTGGTTTTTCCTGGGACCATCCTCCCACAATTAAGCCAGGATAGATGAGAAGGGAGTTTGACATTGGAGAGCTCAGGACAAGAGGAGGGACTGCTGGCAATCAGTACACTTAGTGCTCAATGAGACACCAGCCAATACACACACCCTCTCACACATATACACAGTCACCGAGCTATCAGGAGGTCCCCCAATCACAGCCAGGTTACATTGGCTACTAACTAGAGTGTGATCAGCACTCAACAAATCCTTTCATCATCATTCATCACACTGCAAAGGGCTGCCCTGCAACGTCATTTTCACAGAAGGGGAGAAACCAAACTTATCCTGAGTTTGCTTCAGTTTTCTGGAGGAGGCTGAACCTGACAGTCCTGCTTCGTGCATCTACTTGGGACTTGGCCATCTGCAGCCACCCTTGAGAAGACTTGGACAATTGCACCTCCTCTGGACTCATTGGAAGCCACCTCCGACGTTGGGCTCTTCTGTCTGGGCACCAAGCAGCTACTTCTTTGGAAGGAGGACCGCTCTGATTTTTGTTTTTTTTTTCTAATTTTTTTTTTATCCCAGGCTCTTGTTCCTCTAGTCAAGGATCCTGTTTAAGGGGAGCTTTGTGTTTGGGGGGCGATCTGCCTTGGTCTAGCCCTCCGCCTAGGCTCTCCTGCTCTCCGGCATACTGGACAGGGAGATGGGAGGGGGACTGTGCCTGAGCTCCTAGGACTAAGCAGCTCTGCACCTTCTCTCAGCCAAGGACTTTCCCCAGCCAGCCAGCCTGCCTGCCAGACACACAGCAAGCCTCCCAGGGACTATCCTCCTTACTACACAGCCTCACCATGAGCTACATGACATCCATGCTTGGATATATGTAAGTACAGTCAACTTTTACCATTCCCTTTCCTATCTGCTGACTACACAGCACCCCTCTAAATCCTGTCTTTCTATTTTTTTTTCTCCAGGTTGATGCACTTGTTTGTCATCTGCTTACAAGCTCAGGTAAGAATCAAACTTTTGTTACCTTTAATTTTATTACACTGTATTCTACTTTATAGCTATTAAAACTCTGCATTCTTTCAGAAGAAACACATTGATACATAGTAGCTGCAGAGTGTTACAATATTATTTTTTCTTCTGATAAGATTCTAAACTCCTATACCTCAAGGTCAAGGCAATGAATCTAAAAGTTTTTAGTTGATTATTCTACTATATTAATACAATTCTATTTAATAAAGAATATCGACTATCAAGGTAATAGTATATTAGTTTTGACCAATATAATAAAAAAAAAACATTTTGGAAAGACAGTTGGTTATCAACTCAGTAGATCTATTATTTATTTTAGTTTATTTTTTACCAATAATAACCAACTGTTTTTCCATAATGTATTTTTATTATCAACTCGGTAGATCTAATATATATATATATATTTCTGCTCATTACTTTTAAATAAAAAATGTACTTGGTAAACAATGTGGACTAGGTGTGAGAATATATATATATATATATATATATATAATTTCGGCTGGCCATACATCATACAATTTTCTTATTCAATTTCCTTTTAGATTTACCTTCAACTATGCAGTGCAGCGGCCTGCCTGATTGAATACAAATTGAAAGTGTTTTAGGTTTGACCTCATATTATTAGGTTTTGGTAAAGGAAAATTGTACAAGAAAACTGTATGTGTGGCCAGCGTTGGTTCATTTTTAATAAAAATGTGTTCTGTAAAGAATGTGGACTATCAAGGGGGAGATCTAATATCTATTTTAGTCTGGCCATACATTATACCTATCTCATCAATTTCCTTTAGATTTACCTTCAACTATGTAGTGCAAGGGCCTGCCTGATTGCACACAAATCGAAGGTGTTTTAAGGTTTGACCTCCATATTATGAGTTTAGTAAATATAAAGGAATTATACAAGAAAACTGTATAATGCATGGCCATCCTCAGTTAATTTTTTAAGCTTCCTTCTTTTTTTTTTTTTTTAATAAAAAATTATTCTGTAAAGAATGTAGGCTATCTATAATAGACTACCAATAGTGCAATGCTTGTAATTAAACATAAAGCAGGTGTTGCAGTTTATGATAAAGATTTTAGGCAAATCATTGCAATATCAGATGGGGTTGTACCAGCCTTATGGTTACCAGTCTATATCACCACAGGCTGCAATGTTCAGATCTGGCAGCAGATTCTAAACATATTGGCCCACATACACATGTAAAAAGGGAAGGGGCACTTAAGGGAATAGGAAGCTTCACTAGACTCAGGACACAGTCAAAAAAAAAAAAAAAAAAAATTATTCTATTGACTTTGTGAGGTATGGGCTGTTCAGAAGCAGAATCTCTGATTTGATATGGGGATTTTAGTAAGAGCTCCCTTGTCACCCATAGAAGGAAAGAGGAATCTTCCTCACATTTGTTGAATATACATCTTTATAAATGTCAAAGACAAGAGCAATTCTGCTTGTGTCCAATGGAGCTCTGTATAGCCAAAGGGAGTATAAATCTCAGCAAGAAGGGTTTGCTTTGCAATCTGCCAAATTTGTCACACCGGTAAATGTGGTTTCCGCACATTATGGTGTAACATTGCAGCTGCATTGATGTTCAAACGTGTGTGTGTACATATATACTACTACACACAATATAAATATATATATATATATATATATATATATATATATATATATATATGTGTGTGTGTGTGGTAGTTTTCTATTGCATTATATACAATCTACTTTCTATTATCATGTAATTTTATGGTACAGCTAGACTGAGATTTATTTCTACCATAGGCCTCTGTTTTATTACTGTGCTACAAAATTTGTAACTTACCAAATGCCTATTTGAACGCCAAACTCTCTGTTTATATATAGTTTCAGAATTTGGCAATGTGACTTTATTAAAGATGGGCATAGTTTATAAGCATATATACCACACACACTTACTTGTAGTCTTTGGGCTACTTGTAAGATATTCTTATTGTCGTGATCTTGTGTTAATGCCCTTAAAGTATGCCAGCAACACCTTAGAGCGTGTTTGGGCTTCATCTAGATGTACTAAGCAGTATAAATATAATAGCTTGTTTTATGTATTTCCTAAAGGTAACTGTTCAGTCCCCACCTAATTTTACACAGCATGTGAGGGAGCAAAGCCTGGTGACCGACCAGCTGAGCAGAAGGCTTATCAGGACCTACCAGCTATACAGCCGGACCAGCGGGAAACACGTACAAGTGCTGGAGAACAAGAAAATCAATGCAATGGCCGAAGATGGGGATCCACATGGTAAGCATACTTTTTTTTTAAATTTATTTATTTTTGGTCTGGGGATTGGGGGGGGGAGGTATATGACAATTTTTTTATGTGGGACAAGATACTACAGTTCATGTACCAATGAGTTGAATAATGCTAACTGGCAATTTTTTAGGCTTGTAAAGTACACCTATTGCCTATTGATAGGGAATACAATGCAGATTTTACCTTTGTTTATTTTACCTGTTTCGGTCAGTAAATCGGGTACAAAATATATTATTTTCCCTTTAATTTCGGGGACCTTAAAGCAGATAGGATTACACAGGCCTAGAGCAAAGCTCAGTTGGTAATTTATTTGTGTAGAAGATAAGACATATCAAAGACTTGATACCGCGCTTGTTGCAGCTTCTATTACCATTACTGTTTCTTGCTTTGAGTTTGGCATGCTTGGTGGGTTTTAGGTTGTTTTATTTTCTAAGTTGCTTATTTTAATAAAGGGCCGTTTGCATTACAAAGAAAAGTCAACAATTTAAAAGACCAATAAGAAATGAACATCTATAGGAAGGAAATGTATTTTGTCCATTTAAAGGCCAGCATTGTACAGGCCTTTACAGAATACATCAAGGCCATTCACCGCCTGTGCTCAGAGATGCTTAGAATTCTATATTACTGTCAGATTTCTGAAGATCCATACACGTTATGGCCAGTCTGCGTGCAAGTCGATAGACCTATCTGTGTAGTTTTTGTAGGTGGGATGAGTTTATTGCATATTACATTCCATATAGATGCAGTAAGACCATACAGATTTCATGTAGACAGTGGGAACTTTATCAGTGACTCCAGTGCTGCAAGGCCACAATCTTACCCACTAACCCAAACACAAATAATATTATATGTGTCCTCTATAATTTAATAACATATAGTTGGACAACATGTGATTGAAAAAGATTACGCTTTTTTGTCCTCATGAGTCAGTACTCCATAAAGCTTGCACTCTAAATTTGGCACCTGAAATATGAGACCGCATAACCTGCAGTGTCATACCAGTTCTGATCAAATGACTTAAAGACTGAGGCTCCACGTTATGCTGCAAATGGATAAATGAGCTATGCTTTTGTTTGAGTTGCTTTGTATAGATAAATAGATCTTCTTTTATGTCTTTAAGATTAATGAAAGATTTTTAAGATACTTTCATCCTAATTTCATAGAGCGCGATCAGTCTATAATGCTGTAACCAATAGCAACCAATCAGAAGTCATCTAGTCCTGGTTTGAATTCAACAGAGTGAGTTTTTATTGGTTGCTATGGGATATTGCAATTAGCATATCGCTTAATGAATAAGGGCAAATCATAACAATAGGGTCACTGTATTAGGATCAGCTTGAACTAGTGGACAGAAAGATCATATGTAACCATAGACGGAATAGTTGTACATGTAGCATGTCTGATACATCAAGTCATTTTCATAAAGTCTGCCTTTGTCCAGTTTCATTTTATAATATGTTAAAATCATCCAGCGTGCAGCCATATTGAATTTTTTTTTCGAGCACGTTTTTTTCCACTGGTGATTACTCTGCAATTGTGGAATGAATAATAAAAAAAAAAAATATATATATATATTTCCTTGGCTTAAGCCTGCTTTGCAACACTGTACTCTCCAATTTGTCTTTCAACTACTAAAAAAATCTTGCATTAACTCACAAAGACAGCAGGAAAGTGAAAACAATGTTCTTCACAGCTGCTTTCTTGTATGTTGTTGCTAATGCAGGCATAGGCCTTAGTGACAGTGGTACTCAAAGCCGAGGCCTGTTCAGGTGGGAAGAGTCAAAGAATCAGCTGTTATTTTAAGAAGTCCATTTTTAGCAATCCATGTCGTAAATTAAACGGTCAATTAAATTCCAAACTTTGAAGTAGGGCTCACTTGTTTCCTATGGTTTTGTTCTGCGGAAATCTCCTGATACTAGCAATTCAAACAAGGGATTCGCACTTCTAAATTACCCCTACATTTGAAATTCTGTAACCTATGAAGCTAAAGCTTAGTATTGAATAAGGCATAGGGATTCAATGATTACAGCATAGCCCTAAAACACACTTTGGCTGCTAATGTAGGAAACTGTATTTTTTTTTTTTTTTTTTATGTTTTCCAAAATTATTACCAAAAGGGGAAAAAAAGTGTTCTGTAAAATAAGTTTAGTATTAGTGGACATGGACAGTCTGGTATATAAACACACACAATTTGGATCAAAACAGAACATTTACAATTAAAGAGTTCAAGGCAGGGAATGCAAAAAGAATAAACGTGTGTATGTATGTATGTATGTATGTATATATATATATATTTTTGTGTGTGTGTGTGTGTTATGACGGTTAGGAAGTATGATATAAAACAGAAAAAGAACAAGCTTTTTCTCAGATGTAAAGGTTTAAGAAAGTTGTAGTCTGTAAACGCTAAAAAGACGTTCAAGATCGTTCTATATGAATCTCCAGAGAGACCCCTAATGTCTGGAAGAGCCATTAAAACTCTTCTTACTTTCACCTTTTTCAACATTTCCTGAATACTTTCTCCTCTTCTCAGTGCAGTTTTGGGATCAGATGTGTCTCACTGCATTTTTTCTGCATCAACGTAGCTACTTTCCTTCAAAGTTTCAGCTTGAAACATAATTTTACTGGGATAAAGCTGTCACTAGAGCAAAAGAATAGAAATGAAAACGCTAAGCTTTCCAAAAATACATCTCCAAAAATCTCATGACCCCTTTTTAAAAAAAAAAAAAAAAAAAATAAGAAATCAGAGAGGGAAGAACATTAATTTTGCAATCAGCATAGATACAGATTAAAAACATGTTGGGTGGAATTAAATGAATCACAACTTGAAGAGTTTGTCTGTAACCCTGAAAAAATGGGATAAAGCTACAAAAAAGATATATTACATGGATTTGAAATATATAGTATATACTTACCTTTATACCAGATAGGCAGATAGATGGCATACTAAAGGAGAGGTTTGTACACTGTCTAATGTTTTAATAAAGTTTTTCTAAAATTTTTTTTTTTTTTTTTTTTTCATTGCATTGTGCTTGATTCAGCTGCCCAATCAGATTCTGGAAAATTAAAAAAAAAAATCCCCTAAATCCGATTGGGTATTTTCAATAGAACAAGAGCGAATGTTAAAATGACACCTTCAGTAAAACTGCTCTTTTACTAATTTTAAAAATGTGTTTTCCTGTATTTTGGGACTGATGGCATTGTAATTTTTTATCTTGTCAGTAAAACAATGCACAAGACAGCCCCTGAAATCAATCAATATCCTTTAAGCCTTTTACTGGATTTCAGATTGATTTTCCTTCATACGTCAAACTAAAAAAAAAAAAATCAACAAGGTATCAGTCCATTTTCACTGCTAGTAAATTAAAGGCAGGATCAAGTTTAAAAATATTTGATACATGGGTCTGTTCTGTGCCAGATGTAAAATTTTGGTTCTTGGCAATATGTAGGGTATAGGCATATCGCTGTATCAAGGGGTTTTAAAAATAATACATTTAGAAGTATTGTTTATCATGACAACAAATCAGATTCGTCCTCATTTGTTCAACCCTGGCCAATAGACATGATAGCTGGAATGTAATTGCGTCCTATAGGCCATATTTAGCTTTCTTTTATAAAAAAATCCCATACAAGCTAAAGTTCTGCTACTTTGCTATAGGATGGAGACAGGAATCTATATCTAGTTTTCCATGCACTGTGTGGGTAGATGGCTAATCTAATGAGCAGTTTCGCAATGCAATTACACTTACATTTTAGAGGAAAATTGTAGGTGTTCCTAGAAAAAAGAATATGATTGCATAAAAAGACATCAGCACAAAATATTAATAATCTTTTGCTGTGCCATAATAACTTGTGCAGTTGTCTCTCATTGTTCAACAATCACTATTTAAGCAGACAAAGCA
This sequence comes from Lithobates sylvaticus, assembly GCA_028564925.1. NCBI lineage: Eukaryota > Metazoa > Chordata > Amphibia > Anura > Ranidae > Lithobates > Lithobates sylvaticus. The sequence continues at coordinate 84,925,727 of CM053036.1, read as the reverse complement.
GTATCATATTAAGTTGAAATGTGGATGTGTGGGTGTTTTTTTTTTTTTTTTTTTTTTTTTTTTTTAAGCTTCATTGACCCAAAATTTGCATAGTTAGTTTGAACAACGATCAATGCCTCTGTTAAAAAAAAAAAAAACAGTAAATCAATATGACTCAACGCACAAGGGTGAAACAAATTAAAGGGCATTTGCTATCCTCTGGGTCTCACTGGGTTTCAGCTGTGTGTTAGCGCACAGAGTAAAATAATTCCAAATATAACCTGGAAAATGGGCCCATTTCTGCAGGTTGCCAAAAATATGGAAACTGATGGGTTACATCAGAAACTCAACCTTTGTTAAAGCAACAGACTAATTTATTGGCCAGGATACAGATGTAGAAGGGGGCATGTCTTAAGATTGATTGGCATGGTGTTTATTGTCTGCCTTGGTTAAACATGACATGTTAGCTTCTGAGTTTTGCCTGCCTGTGTAATAAATCATTATTATATTATGACTCTAATATTTGCTCATACTGGCAATACTAAAAGGTATTTATTTTTAAGAACAGTCTTTGAGTACAAGCTCATTGTCTTAATGTATTTTCATGCTAAGCCAGATATCCCTGGACAAAACCCACACGAAACCCAAGCAAACAACCCCAGAATGCAATCTAGCTGCCATGCTGTCCTGTGTTTAACAGCTTGTTCACATTTATGCACATCAGGAAAATGAATGTAAAACAGTTAAGACCTCACCATTGGTCCTGAAAGGTCTTCCTAACACCCCCCATGCTTGGGCACTAAAATGCCAGTGGTGGGTGTTCTCCAATGATTTGTTATCCACATGCTAAAGCTATAGGTAATTGCAGCCATCAAATTTGAACAAAGCTATATCGCATGCACATTAGAAGGCTCACTCCAATGCCTCCGTCAGTCATTGTCAGTCATTGTTTATACAACAGTTTTAGTAGCCTTTGCCTTCCAACAAATCCCCCCCCCCCCCCAAAAAAAAAGTCCAGGTATAAATGTTAAAAATGTGTCTGCTCCTGTGTGAGAAGTCTATACCTACTGTTGTCTACACTTACCTATTGTCTATATTATGCTTGCATGGAATTCCTCTGTATATCTAGTTCCCCATGACATCATGTGAAGTTTGAATTAATATTATAGTACAGGATTTAAATATCAACAGTAGTTTGTGCAACACCCTACAATAAAGAGTCAATACAACTCAGGACAAGTTTTTGGAAGGTCCTGCTCATGAGAGCTTATGGTCAGCAAGGGAGGGTCATGTTCTATAAAAAGGTGTTAACTGTGGGGGGGATGAGTTAATAGAGAAAGTTAAAAAGCTCAGTTGATCAGTAGACGTGGGATAGGCTTTCCTAAAGAAATTTGTTTTCAGGAATTTCCCAAAGATGGACAGAGTAGGAGGTAACTGGAGAAATTAGGGTAGAAAGTTCCAAAGAATGGAGAGGCTCTGTAGAAGTCCTAGGGGTGAGCATGGGAGGTGGTGATGAGCAAGCTGGAAGGCAAGAGGTCTTAAGTGGGGTGAAGAGGATGGTTTGGGTGATGACATTGAGACAAAGATAGTGATGTAGCTCTGGGCAAAATTGTGGCTGGCTTTGTATGTTATTGTTAGTATTTTGAATGTTATTTGTTGGAGGGGCATAGGCCAGTGGAGGAATTGGCAGAGAGCAGTAGTGAACACTGATATTGTTAAGGTGGATGAGTCTGGCAGCAGTATTCATGATGGACTGAAGCAGGGATAGCCTATGCAAAAGTAGGCCAACGAAGAGGGAGTTGCAGGGGAGAGATAACAAGGCAGTGAATTAGTAGATTGGTGGTGTCATTGGTTATGAAGGGATATATAATGGAAATGTTAGAGGTGACGGTGGCATGATTTAAACAGTGATTGGCTGTGGGGATAAAAGAAGAGGCCAGAATCCAGGATTGCACCCTGGCACATGCCTGATGAATGGGTTCCTGCATGGCTCCGAAACATCAATATCTTTTGCTGTGATGCGATCAATCAATAAAGCGTTGGACCCTTTAATGGAGTTCCCTGGTATGCTGGTGACATATTTCATACCTTGCCATTAGGGAAGGGACAGATAGTTGTATCATTAATGGAAAAGTCAAGGGAAGGAGCAGTGTGGAGGAAATATGAGCTCAAATTTGGAAAGGTTCAGTCTTAGAAAGTAGTGTGACATCCATACTGATATGTCAGTTAGTAAATTACTGATGCGCAAGGAGACTGAAGGGGTGACTTGAGGAATAGAGAGAGATTTGGGTGACATCAGCATAAAGATGCTATTGGAAGCCATGGGGACTTATCACCTGACCGAGGGAGGAGCAGCAGATAGACAATAGAAGGGGATTTCAAATTTTCTAATGGGCAAAGTGACCAGTCTAGCAGCCTGCATGGGAATAAGCAAATACGTTTGATGATAAATATTATTTACAAATGTGATTACTTAACTTACCTGCCTTATAATAGCCACAGAGCTGCAAATGTATCTGTGGGCTGGCTCTAGAAGGCCACTGAACAAAAATTAGAAGTTCAGTTTATTTTTATTTTTTTTAACATTTGTGGATGAATATAGAATATTATACTGATGGTTAAGAGGGAATTTCGAGAGCCTCAAAACAGAGCAAAAGGCTGCATAGCAAAGTGTCAGTTATCTAATTTTCTATACAGCTGTGAGCAATTTGTACATGTATAACTAGATTTTATTGGCAGCTTATTCACATGTAACTTTTTCTGTTTGCATTTAGTGCTCTTCTAAGCAAAGACTGTATTTTGCTGAGTAGACTTCCCAGGCTGAAAATGGAATATTATAACACTGTCCTTTTTTTTTTTTTTTGTCTCTGCAGCCAAGCTGATTGTGGAAACAGACACGTTTGGAAGCAAAGTCCGCATTAAAGGTGCCGAGACGGGTTATTATATCTGCATGAACAAGAAAGGAAAGTTGGTTGGCAAGGTGTGTTGAATTCTAGAGCATGACAAAATGTTGTCCTATGCCCACTGAGATGGAAGGTCTGTCAATGAGTTTAGGCATAAAGAGAAGCCATTGGGGCGAATATTGCAGTCAAGAGGCACAGAGAAGGTGCTGATTAAAAAAGAAGGGGGGGTGCGAATTCACGGTAAAAACAATTTTTGATCAAAAGGCGCAGGAGAAGTGGGAAAGGAACAGAGTAACAAAGACGAGATAAAAGAGTCAAAAAGAAGAAAAGCTGAAAGGGGGGAAAAAAGGGGGTGTTTCAAATTCCATATATCTTATTTAACAAATAGCCAAATTGCTTTGCTATTATGTACAATTACATGCTACAAGTATTTGGAATGTTAAGACACAAAGTTCAGACTGCCTCATCACTAAGCCCTGAAATCTTCACATTAGTCATGGTTGTTCTTTAACACCCAGAAACTGCTCTGAGGGGTCCTTTTAAAAACTTCACTTTCAAGCCATTATTGGCTCTAAAGATGTCTGCGTTCAATAAGGATTTTCATTCCTCGTATTCACTATTATGGGGTGGGGGTGAGGGGGACCCGAGCTGATCAAAGTTAATACGCCCACTGCCTGTGCATACCTGCTTTTGAAATGTTTTTTTCCCAACCTTTATCCACTTCAGTAATTGACAATGACTTCCTGGTGGTTACAGTGTTACACTGCTGCATAACAACCTGTATAGAATGATGCATCCCACTTTTTTTTTTTTTTCCCTCTTAAATCAAAGATTTTGGAACTGCTTGTTCTAGTTATTTTAAGTTTAGTTCATTTATGGGTCATTGAAAAAAACAAAAGTAACATTGCTTGTGTTAGCCCATAGCAACCAATCCATTTTAGCCTATTTTAGAGCAACCAGTGGCAAAGTGTAGAAGTTACTTGATTTGAGAAGCAATAATTTTCATTGGTCTATCCAGCAGTTTTAAACAGGCTTATAAAAAAAATACAATCAGAACTCACTTTAGAGTGATCAGAGATAAAAGATGACACCTCTTTGGTTGATATGGCATTTTTGTTTTTTGGGATTTTTTTTTTTTAAAGCTTGACTACTTTTTTGCTTAAAATACTTTTTGTTTAATATGGCCAAAAGGAACTTAATTTTTGCCTGACCTGATTGGTTGTTATACCAATTAATTGGTAGTATATTAATAATAAACACTGACATTGCCAGGAAAGATTCCCTAGTTTTTAGAATATCGTACATTAACTATTTTTCCATAACATGCAAATGGGTGGAAGGATATCAATAATACAAAGTGTATACATTCAACAGACATGCTGATGTTATCAGATTTTGAAAATTTGGCATTGGCCTGCTTGGCAAAAGATTCCACTAGGAGAATAACTTGATTCACAAATGAACCTGAACCATAGAGGAAATGTTCATAAATCCAAAATGGCAAGTCCAAATAAATACTGCACATTAGTTTAAGCATTGATCTTCTCAATCAATTGCTGTGATCTAATTCCAATCCTATGTTAGATCAGTCAGGCATAGCTAGTGGCATGTTTAATTAGAGGCTACATTATATATATATATATATATATATATATATATATATATATATATATATATATATATATATATATATATATATAATCATAAATTTAAACAAATTGTGTAATCCAACTATGGCCATTCCAAGAACAGAAAAAAAAGGTCCATTTGGGATACAGGATTTTTCTTTGGCAAATCTGAGTGAGTTTCATTAGTTTGTTTGCTCTTTTTAAAAATGTATTTTAATTTTATATTGCAGACAAATGGAAGAGGAAAAGACTGTGTCTTCACAGAAATTGTCTTGGAAAACAACTACACAGCATTACAAAATGCCAAGTATGAAGGATGGTACATGGCGTTTACCCGTAGAGGACGCCCAAGAAAAGGATCCAAGACAAGGCAACACCAACGAGAGGTTCACTTTATGAAAAGGTTACCTAAGGGTCATCACACCACTGAACCTCATAAACGTTTTGAATTTATTAATTACCCTTTTAATCGGAGGAGTAAAAGGACTCGATACTCAAGCTCTCGGTAGGAACTGGATAATGGTCCACTCCTCGGACTTTGAACAGACTACTCTATTCTAATATAAGATTAAAAAAAAGACATATGGACTAGTGGTTTATATATAAATATACATATATATTTTTTGTTTTTACAGAAGATGATTTATTTTTTTATTCCGATGAGACTTTTTTTTAAGAAAAACAAAAAACAAACTTATTAACTTGCTAAAAGTGCGCTCTTCATATAGATCTTAGACCTTTTTTTAATATCTAGAAAAAGAATATTGTAGTGAAGAACGAACCTGGGACCAAAAGTGCTACTTAACTGATCAAAACACTTAACCAAAAACAAGTCGGGTGCAAGAGGACTGAAGAAGGAGCTGAACCTTCTATTTTTATTGTTTTATTTTTTTGTGACATCCATTAATGGAGTAATTGATTTTTTTTTTTTTTTATTATTACATATGCTTTTAATTATTTTTAAGAGCTGCTTTTTCACCTATTCAGTTTCCTTAGTGGGAATACAATTAAATTACCTGGCTCAAGCAGGTATCATGACGAGCAAAATATTTTTTTATACCAACGAGGACAAATGTTGTTTTTGTTTGACACAAAAAATACAAAATCTTAAGACTTGCAACTGCATGGTGGTAAAAAAATTAAAAATGCATCCCAGTGGTAGAAATCAGTTGTAAAAAAAAAAATAGTGATAATAATTATTCTTTTTATTATTATTTTGGAAAACACTGTACAAATGTCAGTTGTCTGGCAAGACTTTTATCCTTTTTTTAAGGATGTTTGTAAATATTAATATTAATGATGGAAATATTTATTTAAATGTGTATTAAAATTTGTACTAGTATCATGTGGCTACATCTTTCCTTTTGTGAACTATTATTAATCGTAAAACAATTCATATAATGCAGTCTATTTGAGTCCCCCAAAATTTATGAACAAGTCTTATCTATCTTATCTATCTTATCTATCTTATCTATCTTATCTATCTTATCTATCTTATCTATCTTATCTATCTTATCTTATCTATCTTATCTATCTTATCTATCTTATCTATCTTATCTATCTTATCTATCTTATCTATCTTATCTATCTTATCTATCTTATCTATCTTATCTATCTTATCTATCTTATCTATCTTATCTATCTTATCTATCTTATCTATCTTATCTATCTTATCTATCTTATCTATCTTATCTATCTTATCTATCTTATCATTCCAATCCCATGGTCAGCAAGAATAGTACTTTCAGATATGTTTATATGAGGCTCACAAGTTGACGAAAGTGTTGTCAAGTGAAAATGTCCAGTCAAAACTTTATTTTTTTTTATATTCAGATGGGAAGGAGTAGAATCCATGTCATGTTTTACTGCTATCCTGGTCTCTTTAAAGAGCTAAAAACTTTATAAGGCCTGTAGCTTTCTTCTACCCTACTAAAGAAAAGCATTCTTATTTCTGTCAATGTTGCTGTTGGAGATTTGGTTCAAGTCTTGTTGGATGAAACCATTGCAATCTGGATGGTAAGAGAAGGGAAAATTATTTAACGGCGCCCCAGATATCAGTAGAAACCTAACAGTGTTTGCTCTTTTCCCACAATATAATAAACTGAATTAAATGTATACACTTAAAGCTTTAGGACTTAGTCTATGCTAACTGTAGGCAAAAGGAGATTATACGAAGGTCAGCTCCTTCTCCAATAGTTCATCCACCAAATAGTGGGACTACTACATTTGTAGTCAAGACTGACCATATCGCTATGACTTTACCTTAATTACTAACTAATATATAGCTATATATACAATGTGTGTATATATAGACACCATATGACAAATAGTTACATTTTAGGGATCAAAAATTAGTGGTCGTTGGTGTAAAATGAGAAACCCGCACAACGCTGGCTGGTGAGAAGTTTATATTTGGTTGCTTTCTGAGCATCCTAGAATAGCATTGGAAATTTCAGCCTGATTTATTGGCCTGTATGTCAGTTATTTTAGCATACACTAACATGACGTGATTGTCTAATTCTGTTAGTCTGCCACTGCAGAATTACAGTCACAACATATATTCTGAATATTGTGTACTACTTAACACTACACTTAGGTGGGAGGTGGCCTGAATACCTTTATTAGAATATAAAGCATTTAAAGTGTATAATAATTAGGTGTCTATTTATAAATGTTTTCACGCAACATTCACCCAGAATTTACACATTTTCAAATTGAATCAAGTTAAAATGTGTAAATCTTGAGTGAAGGTTGTTTAAGTCTTGTGTGAGAAAATGTAAAATTTAAAACCAAAATACAGAGCCATGACTATTATTTTTACACACTGTTGTATTTCCACAAATCTTATTTTCAAATATATCATACATTTTTGGAATTCACAGTTACAAATACAATAATTTGGTGCAAATGTTTTTACCAAGCAAATTTTCTTTATGAAACGTTTTACATGCAAATTTGTTATGGGAATTTCTCTTCCAATGTATGTATTGTTGTTTGAAAGCAATAGCATTTTCACACAAAAATAGACACACTGTTTTTCATTTTTAGAGGGGTGAAAAGTACTTTTTGAGCAAGTGTTTAAAAAATGGACCAATATGGAGCTGCTAATATTAATATGTAAAGTGTTTTAGGGAACATAGAATTGTCAATTTTTTCATATAGACATTTTGTGATTCCATTACTGACCAACTATAATGTTTTCACAGTGGGCATTTTATTTTCAAGCTTTATTGATGTTTTGGTATCCTCGTTTGCATCCTCAAATACACAGTTTATGGAATTCACTACCTGGCATCTTCTTGCATACAGATGGTTTACAATGGGATAGTCTTTCTAAGAAATGTACACAGGTCACATTTATACCTCAAGGGTTATCTTAAGGCTAGATCCTGATGTCCACAATCCAATTCTGACTCCTTAGTGCTAGTAACATTGACAGTGGTAGGGGATCTTTACTGTAGTGGTTCCAGTTTATGAGCTTGGCTTTATCAAGAAAGGCAAGTGTCCAAGGTTGTTGTTCATTACAAAACTATCAATTTACAATTTTTTTTTATCACATTTTAGTTGTTGCTTATGCTCTTTAAGGTTGGTGACATCAGTGACAGTAGTTGAGGCCTCAGGGTCATTGGTGACTAAATGGTGAGACCCGGGGGGTCATCTTTGACAAATACTTTAGGCCTTGGTAAAACAAGTTCAACAATCACTGCTTTAATGAATGACAGACAGATCAGTCCTAGAAGTGCTTTGTTGGATATGGCTGGAGGGGGCATAGGAGTGCTACAATGGGCCTCGCAACTAGTAACATTGAATATGGCATGTTATGTGATATTTGGGCATGTGCCAATGACATTTCCTTTTGATGAGTGCTACATTTCTATTATTGCTCAGTTTTCCATTCACAAAAATTGTGTAAACCATTTTTAAATAGTGAGATGGGAAACTGCAATTTTAAGCAAAAATATTTTCACATATAATGTATGGGAGAGGAACATTTTGTAGTTGTCACAAGAGGTGAGGGAAAATCCTGTTACTGTGACAACTGTCTATGATAAAAAATTAACTCTAGAGAAATTTCTCTGATTTCCCGTTATCTCTCCATCCTTTCCATAAAGGTAAAAAATAAATTCAGGCTATACATACATACGTACATTAAAAAATGCACCTCAAGCCCTTAGTGGTTAGTCACGTTTTAACCAAAATGAAATTCTGAAACCTGGTCCTGTGGCTGCTTTTTTTGAAGTGTAACGCTCTCAAAACAATTGTCTAAAGGCTAACAGGAATTACTGTATAACTGTGACATCACAAAGGGTAGAGTGTGATGTCGTTGGGGAAAATATCCTAAATTGTTACATTCTGTAAACAAGAAATTATGAAGGAGAACAGTGTGAGAACTTTTAACTGGCACATAACCTGTAAAAGATGGTAACGCAAGATTATCTATTACATATATCCACCTGCGTGTACTATATAGGTAATTAATATTTTGTTTCATTTAGGTAGATTCAGCCCTCTATTTATTTTGGGATCCATTGTCACTATAAATAAATTGACGGGAAATCCAAATAGCATTGTCACCAGAACAGGAGTTCCAAAGGGGACATCTAGTTCGGTGACAGGTCTCTAATAGGGAAATCTCCCTCACTTTGTAGAGATTTTCTCTCACATATTGTTGTGTCTTAAGGACAAGAAGTGAAGGGAAATCTCCCTCCAACAGGACACAGACAGGAAAAAATAAACTGACAGTGCTTTTAAACTTTCCCTAAAGGGGTTCTAAACCCTATTTTTTTTTTTTTTTCACCGAGCCCTCCTGCCGATCCGAGATGCGCCGTGTCCGGGTGACACGGCTGCATCGGGATCGCGCCGCTGCGTGGGCACGCGCGATCCCTCTACTTCTGAAGGACGTTCCGGAACGTCCGATCAGAAGTAGACAGCTCCCCCCCGGCCATATATGTACAGTGGCCGGGTGGGAAGTAGTTAAATAAACACATACTTACCTCCACTGTGCAGTTAGTTTTCCCCCGATCGAGTGGCCCCGATCCTCATCTTCTGGGGTCCCCCAACGGCTCGTGGCTCCTCCCCCGCATCAGTTAACCACCTAGGAGAAGTGCTCTCCCTGGGGGTTACCGCGCAGGCATGCTTCCGAGTCCAGCACTTGCGTCCATAGACACAGAATGCCGGACTCGGCCCCGATGCCCGCGTCATTGGGTTTGATTGGCAGCAGCGAGAGCCAATGCCTGTGCCGCTATCAATCTATCCAATCAAGAGCCGAGAACCCTGAGCATGGGGGTAGAGCGCGTCACCGCCGTGGGAACGAACGGGCTCAGGTGAGTAAAACGGGGGGGGGGGGGGGCTGCTCAGTGACAGTTTTTTTTCACCTTACTGCATAGGATGCAGTAAGATGAAAAAACACGAGTGTTTACAACTTATTTAACTTAACTCTCTTGATGCAAGGGCACCTTTACTCCAGCAACCCAGTAATGATTTAAGTAATTATAATTGCATTAAAAATACAAGCTAAACAAACAAAATTAAAGTTCTACCTAATCTCTGAGCTATGCAAAGTTCAAGGCATATTTGAAAAGTATAAGGGTCTTGTACACAGTGGCTGCATGTTGGAATATGCAATAAAAAAAATCAAGCACATTTTGCCAATAAAGTATGAAGACTTTTATGAAAAAGATTTAAATAGCATACAAAGATTAATGTGACACTTTTTTTTTTTTTTTTTTTTGGTGCACACATTAAACGTAAGGCTGAGCCGATTGTGGCATGGATGTGTGCCAAATAATGATCGCGAGGAAAACACACAACCTTAATGTAAGGAACAGAACTCATTACCCAGCCTCTGAGCGTATATTTATATTTGGAGAGTGCAGTAGAACCCTAGATCATTTTTCATTTTCTTCCTTTTATTGGAAATAAACCTTAATGTGTAAGATTCTTGACGGAGGAGCACAGGTGCTATTTAGAATGTATTTTACTGATATGGTACTTTTTTTTTTTTTTTTTAATTTTCTTTATTAACTGTTCTTTAAAACTAGAAGGAATTGAAACGCCTCAAAATTCTGAACAGAGAACAAATCGAGTCTGACACAATCTGGTACCTATTTAAGTCTGTCCAATTGGCTGCAGACCAATCTCAGTTGTTTATTAAAGGTACACTGTAGTCAAAGGCTAGATGTTAGCTTGAAAAATATATACAGAGCCTGCATGCTAGGACTTTTGTTTTTGAACTCTTTACTTAGTCACCTGCTTTCCAGGAATCTAAGGTCCTCAGAAAACTAAATACAGAACTTTGGATTCCTCAGATCAGGAGTTTCCAATTTCCCTCATCCAAATTTCGACAGTCTTGTAACACATGACCTTGGACATCATGAAATACATTACTGAAGTTGCTGCCATCACCCAACTACAGTCTACTAGATGTTCCAAGGCTCATGAGTGGCCCTGAATGCACACAGTTTGTATTTATTTAAGGTACTTATATAGCGCCATCAATTTACGCAGTGCTTATATATATATATATATATATATATATATATATGTGTACAGTACATTCACATCCGTCCCTACCCTCAAGGAGCTTACAATCTAAGGTCCCGACCTCGCATTCATATACTAGGGCCAATTTAGACAGAAGCCAATTAACCTCCCAGAATGTCTTTGGAGTGTGGGAGGAAACCAGAGTATCCAGAGGAAACCCACGCAGGCACAAGGAGAACATGCAAACTCCAGGCAGGTAGTGTCATGGTTGGGATTTGAACCAGCGAGCCTTTTTACTGCTAGGCAAGAGTGCTACCCACTACACCACTGTGCCGCCCAAAACCAATGGCCATTACTCATACTCTTAGACCTCTCTGCTGCCTTTGACACAGTTGACCACCTGCTCCTCCTCAGCAAACTAAACTCCTTGGCCTCTGTGATTCTGCTTTATCCTGGTTCTCCTCCTACCTATCTCAGCGCACTTTCAGTGTTACAACTTCATCTCCTCCGCTCCTCTTCCTCTCTCTGTTGGGGTACCCTAAGGCTCTGTCCTTGGGCCCCTCCTATTCTTGCTCCATACCTCTTCCCTGGGCCAGTTGATATCCTCCGATGGCTTGCAATACTACCTCTACGCCGTTGACACCCGGATCTATCTCTCCACTTCTCAATTCACCCCCTCGATCTCCTCACGGATCTCAAACATACTGAATGACATATAAGTATGGATGTCACACCACTTTCTCAAATCTTTCTAAAACTGAGCTTGTTATATTACCTCCTTCCTGGTCCCCCCCCCCCCCATGACATTACCATTAAGATCAACAGCACAACCATTGGTCCCTCCACACATGCCAGGTGCTGGGTGTAATCCTTGATTCTGACTTCTCCTTCAGACCCCACATCCAATCACTGGCTAAATCCTGCCGCCTTAACCTCAAAACATCTCCAGAAGTCGACCCTTCCTGACTAATGACACCACAAAGCAACTTATTCACTCCTTGATTATTTCCCGCCTTGACTACTGCAACTCTCTCCATAATGGTCTACCCTTACGCAGGCTATCCCCCTTCAGTCTATTATGAATGCTGCTGCTAGACTAATACGCCTCACTAATCGATCTGTGACTGCTGCCCCTCTCTGTCAATCCCTTCACTGATTTCCCCTACCCCATACATACTCCCCTACCCCATACCACCCTACAACATACAAGGCCATCCACAATATCGCCCCCAGCTACATCACCAACCTCATCTGCAGATATCGCCCAAATTGTCCCCTCCGCTCCTCCCAGGACCTCCTGCTCTCTAGCTCCCTTGTTACCTCCTCTCATGCTCGCCTTCAGGACTTCTCCAGAGCCTCTCCCATCCTCTGGAACTCCCTGCCCTGTATATCTGATCAGCCCCTAACCTGTCCACCTTTAGGAGATCCCTGAAAACTCACTTATTCAGGGAAGCCTATCCCACACCCACCTAACAACTGTCTCTGAGCCAACCCCATCAAATCATTCCCTACATCTATTACCTTTTGTACCACCACCCCCTCCCTTTAGAATGTAAGCTCTATGAGCACGGCCCTCCTGTCCCTTCTGTATTGAACTGGACTGTAATTGTGCTGTCCCCCCTCTACATTGTAAAGCGCTGCGTAAACTGTTGGCGCTATATAAATAATAATAATAATAATAATTTTGACCCAATTAAAAAGATTGTTTAACATGCACTCACTGGAACTATGTGAGTGTATCTTAAACAATCTTTTTTATTGTGTCAAAATAAAAGGAGGTTTTACACTAGGAGAGCGTTTCCCTTGTTTTTTTTTTCCCTTCTTATCTTCCATTACAGATTGCGGCCCAGACCTTGCTGGTAATCTTTTTGGGAGAGCAGCTGTACTTAGTAAACCTCACCCATTTAAAGGATGATTAGGTTGAAGAGCGCAGGATTAGAATCCTTTCCTTCTGTGGTGATGTTTCCCTCTTGATGGTGTATGGCCCTCGGCGTTCATGAGTATTGAGCCCTTACAAAGGATAAGAGGAAGGTTTCACTGTATAGCACAGGACAGGATAGAACTCAACAGGCTGTGGTCACATCATCACACCTAAGGTATCTTTTAACAACCCTGTTTAGTCTGGAAACAGAAACATGTATAATACTTAAATTAGGATAAATTCAGTAGACTTTCCGACTTTGGAAAGTTATAGTATTTCCTATGTATATTTTACTGTTTCTTTCCTTTTAGAAGGCCTCTTGCCACCACCAAGCTACACTATAGGAATCTTAGTTTAAAATTAACGCAAACTTCAGTCTCATCTATTCATTAGGGTGCAGGGGACAGGATGATCATCAGCTTATGTCATTCTAATCTGACTAAATAAATAACACTACAGTGTTAAGGTATTCAAATTAAACTCTGACACACACACAATTTCAACAGATTGGGTGAAATGAAGGATTTTCCGAGGAATACCTATCCAGGGATCTCTGTTAAAGGGATAGCCCACTTTAGCCCACTATACCCATGATTAGCATACATTGGTTGTTTTCAAGGTATGTGAAGTTTTGGAAGAAATCAGACTTAATGTGACAGTATGGGGGTTGAGTCCCTAAAACTGGAGAATGACAACATTTGGTGCAGTTGTGAATGGTAGCCAGTCAGCATCTAACTTCAGCTTGTTAAATTAGGCTTTAACAAAAAGCTGATTGGTTTCTATGTTGAGCTGTACCGAATCTTGCACTCTCCAGTTTTAGTAAATCAACCCCTACAGGTCACCACTTTTCAAGAGGACTGAGTATTTGACTGTAGACTAACCTTATCTATTTACTAAAGGTTTGGTACACTTTTTGTTTTTGTGAATAACTCCCCCCCCCCCCCCCTTTTTGAAAGGGTAACTTCACTTTCATGGGGAAAAAAATTGCAAATGAAAAAATAAAATAATATATAGTATATACAATTGCAACTCAAGTCATATTGTAATTGAATGTTATTAAAAATGACCTTTCCTAGACAGGGGTGCCCTCTGTCTCTGACTCTCTTCATCCTAGTGCTGGAATCCATGGCGATGGCTTTATGTGCTGATAGGAACATCTCAGGAAGAATTCCTTATGCGGGCCATGAATTCAAGCTTAATCTTTTCGCAGATGATGCTCTTCTGACCCTGACCAATCCCCTTATTACCCTCCCAAATTTGCAGCAGGTCCTTTTTCGATTCTCCTTAATTTCAGGCCTGTGCATCAATCTGAACAAAACAGTCGCTCTTAATGTAAGCTTGGCTTCTGACTTAGTTTCCCGCTTACAGTTCCACTTCCCCTTCCAGTGGACGTCCTCCCATATTGACTACCTCAGGATTCGGTTGACCCCCTCCTACTCCTCCGTATTTGCAGCTAATTACTACCCATTGCTTCGTTCTATATCAGACCCTATCAGACCCTATGCAGTCTTGGCAATTCCCGCACTTATCCTGGATAGGTCGAAAGCCGACTTTGAGCCCACTCATGCAACACAGCTTACAAGTTGTAATGTGGTACTCGGCTTGCCTCATGTCACTTTTCCTGCCCTTGCTCCCAATCACTAATAACCCTCTTTTCCCCCCAAGGCCTAGTCCAACCACAGGCATTCTCCTGGTGGGTTACTAACGGGTTTTCACATGTTCGACACTTCCTCACCACCAGATCACTCCCCACGTGGGCTTCGCTCCGGGAGATCCATGACATACCAGAAGGGTGGCTCTTCTGTTATCTCCAATTTCAGCATTGGCTCACCTCACTGCTCAGAACTTCTACCTACCCATTCCAGAAGACTGCATTCAAACACACCTGCTTGCACTCCCCGGGATCCCCAGGCCTTATCTTGGCTCTCTAAGCTTCTCTGAATAACCGTCCCTCCCTTACCTCACTCACCTATGTAGCTCAGTGGTATTGGGTCCATGCCCACATTGCCCATGTCAATCCATTCTACAGTTACCGCTGCTTCCAAGGTTGTGGCCATCGTGTGATGTTGTTCATATATGGTAGAAATGTCCTAGACTAACTGGCTTCTTGTCCCGTGTATTTGGCCTCTTATTAACATTATTTCATCTGCCCATACCAAAAGAAGCCAAGTTTACCTTTTTACACTGCTCATTTCCGGACCTATTCGCCTATCAATGGAAGCTCGATTCCTATCTGTTTCTGTTAGCCAAAAGAACATTTGCTGAAGCCTGGAGAAAAACATCTGTTCCCTTTCAGGGGGTGAGAGATCGCATGACCACGTTGATACTTAACAAAGGTTATGAGCATCCGCAACGAATCTCATGCCAAGTTTCTCAAAATTTAGGAACCATGGCTGTCATATGCCTTTTCTACCCTGCCCCCAACCAGCTTGGGCTACCTGTGACGGACGGTCCCGATGCTCCCGAGCCCTTAACTTCCCCTGTCTCCAGGTCTCTAATCTTCTAGCTTCCCTCCCCCTCCTAGACTCCTCCTTCTCTTTTCTAGCTCCCTATTTGGTTTGGTTGGTGTTCCCTCTAGCTTTACCTTTCTGCTTAACTTTCTTCTGATTTCCGTTCCCTTTCAGATCTGTCTAGTCTATATATTACACCACCTTTTGGATTATAGAGGGCCCAGGGGACCACTTAGTTGTGGGAAGTCTCTGTGGGACCCCTTGGTCCTCATGGGCCCACAAACACTCCTATTCATTGCTGTTATGTTAGCTCTTGTTTCCTCTGTTCATCTATCACCTCCTTTTTTTGTCTTCTAATCCTAGCCCCTGCATGGGCGTAACTTTTGCGTGTTCACTATTTGTTAAAACCAAATAAAAACGATTGAAACAGAAAAATGACTTCTCCTTTTCAATCTGCAGCACTGTAATTGTCTGTAACATGCAATGCAATATGGCTACCTGGAGGTGTTCTGTACACAGAATGTTTACAGAACTCCCCCCAGAAACATAATTTCCTGCTTGTGTGATTGGCTCACTGATTTTCCCAAAAGTCTAAACTAAGATACAAGTCAGATATCAGGCATCCCCTGCAATGCAACAAAAAATGGATTTACGTCTAAAGGGATGCAGACCCTGCAAGTTTCCTCATTAGAGCCCTGCAGGTGCAGCAGCTGGTTGATAATTATGAAGCCACTCATTAGATTCCCTTACCACATGGATATAGACAAACACACAGGGATTTCTTCAGAATAAAAAAAGGTAGGACTCTGCAATAAAGATTGTTAAAATCCTTGTAATGTACATAGATCACTCAGAGTAATGGGTTTTTTTTTTTTCGCCTCAACAACAGTGAATTTACTCTTTAAAATTGTTTGCTTCCAAAGTACTTTATAGTAATCTTGTGTCAATTATTTTTAGATAAAACAGACTGCTTGCTTTAAGACATAGTCTTAAGTAGAATTTCTGAAATTGAATATTATGTGTATTATGCAGTGTTTCTATTATTTTAGGCATTTTTAAAAAAAAGTTATATGCTCTTTAGCAATGCACTTTACGCTGCATTTATGTGACGAAAAAGTACCAGTAGGCCAAAAATTAATTTATCAGCTTTTACCAGCTTTTATCTGATTAATATCACTCGGTCTTTAGTATCCCATAATCTGCCTCAACAGGGTGAAATACTGCTAAAATGTTAGGTGTTAGATACAAAAATCTAATGTCTATAGCTACCACTATTTATATAAATTAGCTAACAGTGAAGTGCTACTTCTATGTGTATTGCTATTATTATAAACTTACACTTAGAAACAATCCATTTAACATGTTAACCACATGCCAAAGTGTTGTGCTGTGCAAAGTTACTATAAGAAGCTGTTTACATTGATTCATTTCTTTGGCCGTTTACAAAGAGCTACAGGGGGCATCTGAAATTTGCTCCCTGGGTTTTTCTCCATTATTGACTGGAGATCTTGCCACATTAGGATTAGGCAGTTGAGAATCCCTGGTGTGCTGGATATTTGTGTCATCTGACGATGTGACATTTCAATTCACTGAGAGTAACTCTCCTTTTCTACTTATAAGTAAGATTTGTTGGATGGACGGTTCAAACATAGCCTCTTCTTGACAAGTAACCATTTTGCCTTATTGCTCCTAGCAAGATATTTTACATTCAGGTTTGTGGTTGATTGTTGAAGAAAATGTATCCATCAAACATGAGTATTAAATGTAGATAGTGTCGGTAGGTATGTTAATCTGGCAAGCATGGCCTGGCAACCAGGATGCACAGTGATCCAATCCCATGTCCTCTGCTGACCATAGATTTGCACTTTCCAGCAGGTCCATGAAGCTGTAGCCAGGTATAGGTGATAGAAACGCAGGAAGTTACAAAGGCCTTGTTACCATGGCAACAAAGATTTCTCTTTAGGAGAAAAATAAATTCTACAATATAATTAGTTCTTCTTCCAAATTAAAGTGAAGCAGACAAAAAATATGACGCAATATAAATCTACAGCTGAGGAGGCTGCTTGACAGACTTTTATTCCTGTCCTGCAAGCACACCGTTCCAGTGTGAAAGCACTCCTCTGTTTAATCTTCAACTGCCATGGTGCTGCACATGTGATCAGTTATGACACCAGCCATTGGAAGGTTTGACAGTTTGGTTGAGAGCACGACCAATGTGACTGTTCCATTCCTGGCACGTGCCGGAAATGTAACTGTTTTTTGAAACTGTTAAATAGATGGGTTTACTTTCACTTTAACAGCAAGCAAAATGCTAGTTTGGAGGCTGTCATGGCGATCTGTTTGCTCCAATAGATTTAGTTACTGACTCAGAATAACTATGCAGATAAGGACTTCTGAATTTCCTGATTTGGAAACTTGGTTAGGTTAAGTGATTCAGAAAGTACTGAAGCCAATGCGTCAGTGAGGTAGCCAATTAATTAGCATCTTCAGAATGAGGTCACCAATGAAGGCCTCCATGTTAACCTTAGGAAACATTTATATCAATTGAATTGCTTGATTGTGGATTTATACAGTGTGTATGACAATCACCAAGATATTATGTGTCAGAGCAGCACGTCTTTGTCTTGTATACCATAAACCTGGAGGCAGACCACTCCATAAAATGTGCTGGCCATCAGCACTGGGTAAACCAACTCTGAAGATTTTAGCAGTACCATTACTAAAGATTTTGCTTCTGGGCAGAGAACTGCAGGGTACGGCCTTGTGGGCAACCAAAAGTGATAGTATGGGCCATACTTGTTAGGTTCGACACAGACAGAAGTCTCACTCAGAGACATCAACCATTTTACATCTTTGTCTTGCTCTTGCTCTTTGTACTGCTTATTTAAAAATACTGTGGCCTCATAATGTATCTTGCTAACATTTCCAAACCAAGATACGTTTTTAAAGATGGTATAGCTAAAGTTTTGTCTAAAGATGTCTAGCAAAGTTTAATGAAGTTTTAACTCTGTTTTGTATCAGGATATTTAGGACCTGTGCATGTGAAGCAATTCACACCTTAGGAAGGTCTTCACTGTTTAAGCTTTAAATTGAGGATAATTTGCCTTTGAATTGCCTTCCACAAGGACGATACTAAATACGTTTGCTAGGCAGCAGCTGCTAATTGGTACTAAATGAAACCTGTTTATGCATAGAGTCAAGCTACCTGTGACTCAAAGGAAATGCACTGCTAGAGAGAAATATATAGAAGTCAAGCAAGGAAATGCACGCATAGCACATTGAAATAAAGTTAGAGCAGAGGACTGTAAAGAGGTGTATGCAGCAGCGTATAACAATATAAGCTGGATAGTAGGTGTTTTTGACACAGTTTAAATACAGAAAGTGATAATTTGAGAATGCATATAAAGCACATAGAGTACAATGGCATAACAAAAGGGGTCACACAGGTTACAGCAATGGCAACCCATGGGATTATGACTTTGCTGCAACCTCCGTTTGCTAACCCCAAACACCTGAATCATCAATGTGTTCAAGCTCCATTTAAGATGTAAAATGGGCATGAACTGAAGTACTGATGATGATCTGACTAGGACTCAGGCTTATCTGTCTTTAAAGACACACTGCAGTTAAACTTAAGTGCTGGGATGCATTAATTGAGAACAGCGTGTAATGCACTAGTGTACCCAGTTATTTTTGTTGATTTGGTGATTCCAGAACCTCAAAACCTCTGGTAGATTGGGCTATGTAAGAATGTTTCTTCTCAGCTTCAGGAAACATGATCTTCACTGCATTTGGCCAACTTCAGTAATGCCAAAATCATACAGATACTTTTCACAAATTATAAATGCTTATGTTGAATGGGGTAACTTAAAGTAGTATTACAAAAAACACAAACAAGTACTAGTTCTGCCTTTGTGTGATCCCATCATCCACCCCAGCCATCTATTTTATAAGCAGTATCTAAATACCTTAAAAAGTTGCACATTGGCATAGAAAATGTTAAATATTTTCTGATGGTATTGGGTCCAACTACAAAGAGCTTGTAGTTGGGGTACACAATGTACACGCACCTGAAAACATCCCGAATACAAGCTCTTTGATCTTTGATAGAAGTGCCCATAGCTGAACATACTCATCGCTTTTATGAATGCCTCTAGAGATATTTAAAGTAAGTGATCCAACATCAGATATATTTTTATGTTAAATGCAGGCATGCTAAATTATCTGAAAGTGTAAGGCAGCCCATGCATTGATCTTCTTTTTTCAATCAGTGGGTGTGATATTGTATTCTGACAGCGGGGAGCCTTCAGGCTGTCAGAATACAATGATCGGTGTTGCCGTATTTATCTCCTTTGTGTTATTAGAGGAATATATTTATGTGAAAATTTTGTGGCTGGAGTTCAGATTTACTTCTGAAAATATAACCTATGTAATGTGCTTAAAGTAGAACTATTTAACTATAATTAAACTTTTTAACTTTTTTTTTAAATTTCCGATATATATTTCCGAGAGAATAAAGGAGGGTAATAACCCCCCTTTAGATTTTATTTTTTTGCCCATTGTGGCCCATTGTGGAGATTTACCTTCACTTCCTGTCCCATGGCCAAAATGGAAGTGAGAGGAAATCCCTGCAAAACAGGGAATCAATTGGGGACCCCCAGGTTATCAGAACTAGTGTCCCCATAGGAAGATTTACCCTCTATTACTTTTTGGGGGACAACCCAAAATTTGGGATTTTCTTTTACTTTCACCTTGAATATTAATTGTACGAAGGACAAATCGAGAGGGTATATATCCCTAATGGGGGCTAAGACAGCAATAAAAAACTGACAGGTATCCATCTCCACACTATCCAAAACTAAAAAAAAAAAGTTTTGCCTTTAGTTATACTTTAAAGTATTATTCCTAAAGAACACTGCTATAAGCAATATAGGTAGTGATTTTCTATTTGTGCTGTTGGCTAAAGGCAATGCTGGAATCCCGTGTCATTTAACTACAGAAAGTTGAACATTTGGATTTTCTGTTATGCCGCATACACACAGTCGGAATTCTCATCGGAAAAAGCTCTGATGGTTTTCCCGTCGGAATTCCGACGGAATTTCGCTCAAGCTGTCTTGCCTACACACGGTCACACCAAATTCCGATGGTCAATAACACCGCAGCATAAAACACGTTTGACGGCACTATAAAAGGGAAGTTTAATGCTTTCGAGCATGCGTCGAATTGTTTCCGAGCATGCGTCGGAATTTTGCGTGTCGGAATTGCATACACACGATCGGAAAATCCGATAGAAAGGTTTTCCGTCGAAAAAATTAAGAACAGGTTCTCAATCCAAAGTCCGTCGGAAATTCCGACAGAAAAAGATCGATGGGCATACACACGGTCGGAAAATCCGATGAAGAGCTCCCATCGGACTGTTTCCATCGGGGTGCTTTAAAGCTAAGGCAATGTAAATGTTAAAACTATTTTTCTAGTCGAATTTATCATATTACATGGGTTCCCATTTAGTAGATTATCCTAATGAATCAGAAGATTTTAAATATTAAAGTAATGGATTTGTGTTTCTGGAATGTTTAAAGTGTGCTCTGCCCAATCAGGAGATAGCATCAAATTAATTGTAATGTCCTTTTCCCAGCACTGTCACAAGCTCCTCAATACCTGGAGGTACTTGATATTTTCTTTACAGACAGTGGTTGAAAAGAGCAGCATAGGACAGATGAGTATATGCTGCTGGAAAGGGGGGGGGAGGGTGGCATTAAAGTAAATCTGCTATTTTATCTGGCTTGGGCAAAGAACTGATTTACTTACTTAGGGCTACAGTACAGTTAATTTTTTTCAGCTCTGCTTGACACTCTACTATGGTCTAATGATGGATTAGTTAGCTACCCACCAGTAAATGATTAAGTAAATGCCTATTTAGCCTTGAGTCTGTCAGAATTTGAGGTGGCAAGATTTTTATCCTGGAGAGCTATCATCAACATAATGTTTTCACTTTAAAAGAGTTGCCTTGACTGTAAGATGCCAATAGATGGCCCGTTTACTACAAGCTATGCTTCTGATTCAAGTAGCATTTGCTATATCTTGTCTGTCTATGAGCTTCCTAAGTTGCAGGCCAAGTCCTTTTGGCTGTTAGAGGTGCTTCTTATTGCACACAGATTTTTGACCTACTGAATAACTGCCATATAAATGGGGCCTGAACCTTTATTCTTTTAGGCAAAGGGAGGAGGAAAATGGCAGAGCATGTGCTGGTATCAGTGTCAAGTAAGACATATAGGACCTAAATTATATCTTTTTTTTTTTTAAATCCTTTTCTTTTTTCTTTTATAGAACATACAAACAACACAACCGTACAATGGCACAGTCAATGTTTTGCCACATCTCCAGATAAAAGACCTGTGCAGGGGTCATGGAGAAACATTACATTATGTAGAAATGTCAGATAAAATACATGTACTATAGACATATGGTGTCAAATATCTGGTATGGATCGTGCACCAAACATAAACACGTAATGAAATAGCCCAGGCAAAACAATGTGCATTAAAGGGCCGTCTATATACATCCTAAAGGAAGGACAACCAAGTGACTCGCCTAATCCGCCGCAGCAGTAGAAGAGTCTGCCAACCATTTAGCCCACACCCTGTCATATTTTTTAGGACAGCCTCTATATAGATAGGTGTCTTTGTAGAAAGGCAGCACATTATTACATGCTTTTTTCCATAGAGAAATGGAGGGGGGAGCCCGTTGCTTCCAACACGGGGTATCATCTTATGCAACCAAGAAGGAGTAAGGTAAGCCTTGTGAACAATATTATACTGTATGAGGTGGTCTCTCAAGGAGACAAGAATTTTAAATGGGAAATCCCACATATCCTCCCAGTCCTCAGAGTCCAGTTCCGGAACATCCCGGACCCAGTGCTGACAAAGCTTGGACAGCTCAGGAGAATAGACTCGGAGGAGATGTGCATAAAGTACAGAAGTAGGTTTTTCTGTACACTCAAAGTGCAGAACCCTTTCCAGGCCTGGTTGCACCATTTGCATCTCACCAGAGGAAAGCTGACCTCTGAAAGCATGGGACAATTGTAGGTATCTAAAAAAAAAAGGGAGGGTGGGATGTTATTTTAAGACATTAGATGGTCAAATGAAAATATTGAGAAAGCTGAGATAATATCCGAGAGTAATTTGGCCCATATGGTGGGGTTTGGGAGTTTAGAAAAGTGCGGTAAGTTAGGGATATGCCAAAGGGGGAGTTTGAAGAGACCACGATCTGGGAATAATTTTCGCAAGCTAGTCCTGCCTTCCAGGCCCGAAGGGTGGTAAGCATGGGAGGGGTCAGTTTGTGAGGAGCTCTGGGGCCACAGGAAGGGGAGGCCTGACAATCCCTCTACAGAACGTAACATCGCAGCTTCTGTGACCTTAGCAGGGTTGGACCTAACCCGATATGAGCCACCAAAATGCAGTGACAAACTGGGCTGCAATAAAATATTTATGGCAGTTCAGGAATGCCAAGCCCCCCCTGTGTTGTGGGATGCATAAGAATAGTTAACCTTAAATGGGGGGGGGGGGGCAGAAGAAGAAGCAAAACATTTTATTTAATTGGGAGAAAAAATATTTGGGAATCCACTAAGGGGAATTGTGAAACAAATAGGTAAATTTGGGTAGAATCTTCATTTTAATAAGGTTGCTATGGCCTAAGAGGGACATAGGAAGGTTCTCCCATGCTTTCAGTTTGGCTTTGACAGAATTTACAACCGGGCATAAGTTTAATGAAATAAAATCATCCACAACTCTCGAGATGCGTACCCCTAAATAGGTAAACTCGTCCACCCATTGCAACTGAAGAACAGCCGGTGCCACCCATTTTGCATCTGTATCAATGGCAAGCAATTGCAATTTGGACCAATTGACCTTAAGCCCTGTCACCTTTGAAAACTAATTTAGGACCAACAATGCTCTTTGCTGAGAGGAGTCAGCATCATTTAGGAAGAGGAGCAGGTCATCCACGTACAGGGCCACCCTTTCCTCCAGCCAGGCCAATTTAAGTCCTTTATTATGTGGCGAGACACAAAGTGCCTAAGCCACTGGTTCCATTGCAATGGCAAAGAGTGCCGGAGAGAGAGGGCAGCCCTGCTGTGTACCCTTTGAGAGCATGAAGGTGGGAGATAAGCGACCTCCCAATCGAATGGCAGCTGTTGGCAAATGATAACTAGTTTGTAGCCACTGGATAAATACCAGGGGAAAGCCCATCCTCCGAAAAAACTATAGTAGGCCAGCCGGGAAGCTAGTATGTCTGAATGAGCTTTGTAGAAGTCCACTGGCAGACCATCGGGACCAGGAGCCTTACCCGTGTAAAGGGAGTTAATTGCTTCAAGAACCTCCTCCGTGGTGATTGGACAAACTAAATGAGAGCTCTCTGAGTTGGAGAGCCAACCAAGGACAATCAGATCCTAAAGAGATGCCAGCATATCTGGGTCCAAACCCGAGGGCAGTGTGGTGGTGTATAGGGATTGATAAAAGCTCTGGAATTCTACTCCCCCTTTTCTCCCTTTACCCTCTGACTAAAAATTCTATATACATACTTCCTATAACAAGTACAAGGCCCTTAGACTAAATATCTCTCATGACTAACATTCCCCTGACCTGATAACGTTTGGTTAGTGTTATGTGTTGATATGGTTTCGGGGGCACTTCTCTTTGACACTTGATGTTCTTGTTGCAATTGTACTACTACTCCTCCCTGTTTCGTAGTAGCGTGCGCTAATAGCACTTAAAACTGTTATTGATGTAAAAGTGTTACGATATTTGTACGGTGAGATATTTAATGTACCACCAAACCAGATTACTTCTTGTTGTATTCTGTGATCTTTTATTAATAATAAAAAACTTTTGAAACCAAAAGCTCTGGAATTCTTTTAAATTTGGCCTCCGGAGAAGAGATGGCCTCGCCTGTGGGAGAGGTGAGTTCAGGGACCAAGGTAAGAGGGGTGTCATGATGTGACATCATCGCCAACAGCCTGCCATTCCTGTCACCCTGCTCAAAGAACTTTTGCCTTGTATTGTAAAGTTCAAGTCTTGTGACCTCAGTTAGGTGAAGGTGTAGATTGTGCTTGGGCGTCTGCAGCGCATTGAAGTTCGAAGCGGAGGGGTCAGAGACCAACCCCATCTCTTTCTCTAATTCAATAGTGGTGGCAGCTTGCTTCACCTTGACCACTTTAATTGCCGAAATGTAATGACCTCTAGTATAATCCTTGAAGGCATTCCAAACTACAGCAGGAGAGGATGACCCCGCATTGGATTCCCAGTAATCTTGTAAAACTTGTGGAGTCTGCTCCACGATATCAGCTTGGGAAATCCAGTGGGAGCACCGAGACTGCATGGAATTGCTGCGGGAAAGAGGAGTGTGCAGCCTGACAGCCAGGGGACTATGATCTGAAAGACCACTGGGTAAATAGGCTGCATCTACAACATTAGCCAGCATAGAGGGGTTAGAAAATGCATAAGCTATTCTGGAGGAGGTTTTGTAGAGGTAGAAAAGCATGAAAATGTTTTTGTGAAAGGATACTTCCACCCCCAGACCTCCGTTACACCACCTGAAAACGTGCAGTTAAATCCCCAGTAAAGGACTTAGGCGGTGTAGGTTTATCCAAGTCCGGGGAAAAATGGCATTGAAACCTCCCAACAGTAGTATTTTAGCAGGACAATAGGGCAGTGGTTCTCAACCCTGTCCTCAAGTATCCTGTCCTATTTAAAACACCTGAAAACCTGCAAACATGGCCTGTTTATTGGGGGGGGGGGGTTAGGGCCCCCTCTGGCCCCCCTAGTGACGCCATTGTATGTAAAGTTCCACATTAAAGTAAAACAAGGGCAAAATGTATTTATTTTTTAGTTTTGGATAGAGTGGAAAGGGTTTGGAACATCTGTCAGATTTTTATTGCTGTCTGTGCCCCCGTTAGGGAGATTCACCCTGTCTATCTGTCCTATTTACGGTGGTCACCGGGACTGAAAGTGAAAGAAAAGCCAAAATGTTGGGTTGTCACCAGAATAGTAATAGAAGAGAATATTTTCGCTGAGGAAACTACTTCTGGTGACGACCATTGAATTCCTCACTTTGGAGGAATTTCCTCTCATTTCCGGTTTTGGGAAAGAAAATAAAGGGAAATCCCCTCAATAAGACACAGATGACAAAAATAAAATGGACCAGGCTTATAACACCCCCTCCCCCCTTACCCTATCCAAAGTAAAAAAAAAAGTTTTGCCCACAATTTTACTTTAACCGATTCCCGACCAGCTCACGCAGATTTACTGCAGCACAATGGCTCTCCTGGGCGAAATCCCGTACATATACGGGTTTACCTTTAAGAGCCACCAGAGGGTGCGCGCCGCCAGAGGCACGTGCGCACACCTGCTGCATGGTGGGGGACCCGATGCGCGGGGCCGGCGGTTGCAATCGCCGACGGCCACACTTGATCGCGTGCACGAGATTCAGCACAGGGATTTGTGTGTGTAAACACACAAATCCCTGTCCTGTCATAGAAGAGGAGACAGAGCGTGTGTTCCTACTACGTAGGAACAATGATCTGTCTCCTCTCCTAATAAGTCCTATCCCCATACAGTTAGAACACACCCAGGGAACACACAGTTAACCCCTTGATCGCCCCTAGTGTTAACCCTTTCCCTACCAGTGACATTTACATAGTAATCAGTGCAAATTTATAGCACTGATCGCTGTATAAATGTCAATGATCCCACAAATGTGTCAGAAGTGTCCAATCTGTCCGTCGCAATGTCGCAGTACCACTAAAAATCGCAGATCACCGCCAAAAATAATAATAATAAAAATGCCATAAATCTTTCCCATAGTTTGTAGACTCAATAACTTTTGCACAAACAAATCAATTCATTTATTCATTCATTGCGATTTTTTTTTACCAAAAATATGTAGAAGAATATATATTGGCCTAAATTGATGAAGAAATTAGTTTTTTTTTATTTTAGGGTTATTTATTATGGCAAAAATGTACGCTCTTTTTTTGTTTATAGCGCAAAAAATAAAAACTGCAGAGGTGATCAAATACCACCAAAAAAAGCTCTATTTGTGGGAGAAAAAAGACGCAACTTTTGTTTGGGAACATCGTCGCACAACCACGCAATTGTCAGTTAAAGCGACGCAGTGCCAAATTGTAAAAAGTGCTCTGGTCAGGAAGGGGGTAAAATCTTCCGGGGCTGAAGTGGTTAAGTAAACTCTGTTAAACAGCCATCAATGGAGTGCATTACTATTTTGCAAAAATTTGCAAAGTCTCAATAATCATGATTTTAGATATTTAGCACTTACTCGAAGCTTAATGGCATTAGAATTTCAAACTAGTGAATTTGTGAGGTGTTAGCTAATAAGAAAAGCTCTGTTATGTATGCTTTAAAGCAATTTAAACCGGTTTCAGTGTTTCTTAACTTTCTTCCTAGGAATTGTGGTCATTTTATTGACACATGAAAGTGAAAAAAGGTGAGTGGGAAAAGTAACACTAATTGAACTGCCCCTGCTATGCAAATGGAGACAATGTTCAGGAAATGCTTTTATGTACTCTGTCCCCAGTCCTTTAATTCAATGCAAAGGATTTACTTGCGTTGTTAAAAAAAGGAAATGTGTCTAAAACCCAAAAACATAAATCTAAAATATTGAAGGTTCTAGTTTATAGATGTTGCTTTATAGATTTTCTCAGGTTTTTTTTTTTTAATTATATTTTTACCTGGTAATCCTGTTACAGATTTCCTGGGTGACAATACTCACTGTACTGTATTTATGGAGGAGCAGTATTGTCACCCCAGTCTACTCTCCAGTTTAGGACTACAAACACCCCTTCTCTTCACATCCATTACATAGAGGAGCATTTATTTGTGCTTCATAGAAGTTGGCTCGAAAAGCTTATAACATTGTTTGAGATAACAGTTCCATGCACAAAAAGTTATAAGGCAATATAATATCAGAATGACAGAAAATGTATTGCCCTGAAAAAAATAATACAGCCTTTACCTGTAAGGATTGGTAAGCTACATTATATTTTATTTATGTTCTTGGGTTTAGTTAACCTTTAATGTGATACTAAAAAATAAAATTTGTAGAACTTTAGAGGTACCAGGACTGATGCTATCAATGCAATATTCCCAACGCGCACATTCCTGTAATGAGGGGTGTATTTATAAATGGGTGCTGAAATGACCACCAGCTGGAACCGTGTATAGTCAAAGAGAGTAATGTCACCAGCACACCAGGATCTCCACAAATACAAAAAGGTCACATGCCTGATGAAGGGGCTCTGCGTGGCTCTGAAACGTTGCCTCTTTGCTGTAATTATGTGATCGCTAATTAAAGTTTAGGACTGATGCTAATACTTGCCTCTGATTCTGGCTTTCCTCTACTTCCCAATGTGTTAGTGACATCACCATCCCTCGCCACTGCCTACTGGGAAAGAATGCCCTCCAGAAAATTGAAGGAACGTAGTCTCATGGAATTCAAATGCTCAGCTTTCCCAGGATGCAGCAATACGGCACAGTGACATCACTGGTGATTGCAAAAGTAGATGAAGGCCAAGATTCAAGGTAAGTATTTTTTTTACCTACAGTACCTCATTCTTAACACCCTTTTGCAAGGGTTTTTTATTTGGTGGGTTGAGAGGGCTGTCAGTAAAGTGGATCTTACATGCCTGCTTTAATGAAAACTATCTTATCAATCTGTGAAACCTTGTTTCTCTGTATAGTTTGTAATCCTACACATACGTGGGTGCAGCCATTCCTATTCTTTCCATATGTAGGCTCTGTTTCCTGCTTTGAAGTGCAATGGCAGTGCATGTGCTTCACTACCACTTCTTAAAATGCATGTTTAGAGGGCTGGCTGCTTAAAGAATCAGAGAATATTTTATTTAATTAAGTGAATGCTCACTGGGAGTAGTGAACATTTTGCATTTCTCATCCAATTATGTGTAGTGCAATGTCCTCATTTTTTCTGCTTCCTTTTTACAGGATTGAGTATTCAAAGTGAAAACAGATTTACTTTTTTCTTTAGTAAACCAAACTCCATGAGTTTGACGACTCATTGAAAATAATGTCATATGCGTCAACCTGTTCTTACTAAAAACTTTCAGCAGGAAGGTAGGGTGATGATAGAGGTAATGTGCTCTCCCTCCAATCTACAAATCTAAAAAAAATCAAGCATGGAAAAATGTGAAAGTCAAATAAAAAATTATGTGACAGTAAATGCTGGAATAATAGCCTAAAAAAATACCTGACAGTAACTTCTGGAATAATAGCCTAAAATATTGAATAGTGTATAGTGCGGTACTAGTTTTCTGTGTGTGTTAAACATCCCAATAACACTGTTTTATTTGCACCAAGAAAACACATTTTTCTTGACAATGAATTAAATGCACATGCCATGCTGTTGGAGCAAAAAAGTATTGTATATATAGAATTATCACTCTTATTTATCACTCTAAACCTGTTCGAGGGAACAAGTGTATGAAATCACCTACACACAAAAGGTGTACAAAGTCTTAAAGTTAGTTTATTTTCTTTAGAAAGCAGCCACAACCCTGAAAAGCCTGTTCCCTGCCAACATGCTGCAAAGAAGGACCATTTCTTTCCATGTGGAAGCAGTGTTCTCTATGCAGAGGTCTGACACATGGGAATACAGTTTATTTGAAACCTACTAATTGGTCCCCCTTTGAAAATGATGTCTGTGTTCCATTCCATACGCTATATAGTATTTACTGACAGTGCAGTGAAGGTGGAACTAAACCCTCCTATCCTTTACGGCTGCCCTCTTATTTTCTGTTTGATTTGCAGCTGCGATGCTGCACATGTGATCAGTTATGATCGCAGCCATTTAAGGCTTGACAGTTCAGCTGGGAGCTAAAAAAAGCACACAAGTAACTGTAAGGCCCTTTCACACAGGGCGACTTTGTTTTGATCAGCAGGGGATCTATCCGCTGATCCCCTGCTGATCAGAGCAGAGTAGGCGGATGACAGGTCCACTCAGTTTTTGCAGAGCAGACACAGGTCTGCCTAGACCAGGGGTCCCCAAACTTTCTAAACAAAGGGCCAGTTTACTGTCCTTCAGACTTTAGGAGGGGGTTGAACTGTGGTCAGTGAAAGTAGAAAATGCCCTGGCATAAGTGGGAGCAAACAATGCCCCATCATTGATGTCAGTGGGAGGAATTGTGCCCCTTTTTGGGGGTCATTGGGAGAAATAGTGCCCCGTCGTCATTGGTGTCATTGAGAGGAACAGCACCCCATCATCGATGTCAGTGGGAGGAATTGTGCCACTTTGTTGGTGCCATTGGAAGGCATAGCGTCCCATCATTGGTGTCATTGGGAAGAATTGTGCCCCTTTGTTGGTGTCATTGGGAGAAGTAGTGCCCCATTATTGGTGTCACTGGGAATAATAGTGCCCCATTGTTGGTGTCATTTGGAGGAATAGTGCCTCGTCATTGGTGTCAGTGGGAGGAATTGTGCCTCCTTGTTGGTGTCATTGGGAACAATTGTGCCCCTTTGTTGGGGTCAGTGAGAGAATTTATGCCCATCATTGGTGTCAGTGGATAAAATAGTGCCCCAAGGGCCAGCTAAAAGAAAGCAACATGCAGCATATGGCCCCCGGGTTACAGTTTGGAGACCACTGGCGTAGACGGAGGAGCATGAATCCCCTTCTGTTGTTGTTTTTTTTATTAGCGGACGAGATTGGATCAGAGGTATGTGGATGTAAATGGATACAAGACCATTTACACCCACCAGTCCATAGGGGTGAATGGACTATCCAATCAGGTCGACCTGGAAAACGGAACATTCATGTGATAGGGGCCTTACAGTTAAGTTGCAGCACCATGGCAACTGAAGATCAAACAGAGGTTAAAAGGGCAGCTTTCTTGGCTGAAAAAGATAGATGGGTTTAAATTGCTAGTGAAACACTGAAAGCATGTATTGCAACCTGGGTGCTGAACTTTTTGTCCTGGGTTAGATCTATCAGCTTTGGGACATATTCTACATGACTTGCATGACTACATGAGCCTGAACCAGAGGTGGGCAACTGTGGTTCTGTTGTGGACCCACATGTCCCATGAGGCATTGCAAGACTTAAAAATACAAGCAAGACTCCCAGAGGCACAGGCATGATCGAAGACTACTCCCAGAGTCAGTAGCATGATGGGACTTGTAGTTTCATAACAGATGCATGGCTGCAGTTGACCACCCCTACTTTAGAAGCATAGGGGCCCATTTAAAAGTGGGGCTGCAGTGTTTCTAAACCTTGCAGATTTATTTTATGTGGCCATTTTATGTGGCCATTTTGGCAATTGTGTGTGTAAAAAATCTTACTTTTTTTTTGGCTTTGTAGTTGGCATTATGTCCTTACAACTCTGGGGTTTCTGGGTTCAAATCCCACAGGGCACTCATTGTATTGCCCTTGAATATACTCTTTGCCGACGTGAGTTTCATCAATGTGCTTCAGTTTCCTTCTATAGTCTAAAGATATACTTGAAGGTCAGTTTTGTTCCACTCAAAATTGTCCCTAATAAATTAATTCATGTTTGTATAGATGCCACAAGGATATTACATTCTAAATTCTACTAGGTGCATGGGCTCATGTGTAGGTTCAGTGTTCTCTTTAAAGTATTGCAGAATATGTTGACACTATAGAAGTCAGTTTTTAATGCACATAAAAAACACAGTATTTATGAAAAGAAATTCTTGATGACAATTTTTGTTCTAAATACAGAGATGCAACAATTGAAAGCAATTTATAGTGTCTGCTTAACTGTCTCAGGATGAGAATAAAACAGTAAAATATGTGGAACGGATATGTATCTCTACAGCTCTCTAGACAAATCTGCATCTTCTGTGTTCTTGACAAGAACATATTTTGATTGTTATTGCTCCTTTATGGATTAGCGGGCTCAATTAAATTATACATTGGAACTGATTCACGGCTGAAGTGGACAGCACTGGCGATGTTCACCATTCACTAGCAGCGGTTAATCTAATCGCTCGTCTTTGGACACTGAATTTAAATGTCCACAAGGACAAACATTCAGGACAAGGTTCATTAATCAGTGTTCAAGACATCTTTTCCTGTTGTAAAACAACTTACCTTAAAATAAAGTTTGTTCTAAGTTTAAACACCAGCTTTATGCCCAACTCCAGGATTTAAAAAAAAAAAAACATCACTTTGCAAGAGTTACTTGCACATTATGTCTAGGGGGATTGTGAAAGAGGCAGTTTCACTTATCTGATTCCTCCTTTCTGTTAGATCCAGTGCTCATATCCTTTGCTTGAAGCTCTGATCCATGGGTGAAGCTTTAACTTTATCATCTACAATACAAGGACATTAAAGTGGTTGTAAACTCTCTCTAAAAAAAAAAAAAAAAACCTGCAAGACAAAGGCATAATGAGCTAGTATGCATTGCATACTAGCTCATTATGAAATACCTTAGAATGAAGCTGTTGCAGCAGTCCCCACACACGGATGTGACCGGCGACATGTCTCCAAGAGTTTTTTACAGGTTCGTGGGCTCTGGCGCTGTGTTCGGACGGAGCCGCGACGAGCGGGTCGTTTCTTCAGTGTGCATGTGTCGATGACGTTGGCACATGAAGATATTGTGAATATCTCCTAAACGGAGCAAGTTTAGGAGATATTCACTGTACCTACAGGTAAGCCTTATTATAGGCTTACCTGTAGGTAAAAGTGGTAGTAAAGAGTTTACAACCACTTTAACCCTATATTGTATGCTGAGGAGGTTAGAGTGTGATCAAAGGTGGTCAGTTACTGGTCACAGCGCTGGAGGACACCTTAATCCTTTGCCCCTAAATGAGAAATCAACCTTTGCAGTGTAGATAAAAAAGGGAGCGGGGTGCACAGCAATGACGATTTTGCCATTTTCCTGGAGTTGGGCTTTAAAGAAACCTATGATTCCAATGAGAACCAATTAGTTATAAACAGTCATTTTTAGGTGCAGATTGAAGATGAAGTAAAGGCACAAATGGTTGCTGCATCATTTTAAACTATGTGATACCTAGAGGCGTATTTATTAAGCAGAAATTGGGACTTTACTATTTATTTACTGATGGCGTAGCAATTGCTGTCATTTAAAAAACATGAACCTAGAAAATTTATCTGCAGTGAATATTTGGACAATATCAGATCCACTGTTTTATAAAAAAAAAAAAAAAACATACTCCTCACTAATATAATTGCTTAGCTTGCTTTTATTTATTTTTCGTTTTGTTTTTATGTTTTGTTTTCAGCTGGGTTTCTCTACTTGCTCCATTTCCAATAAAACATTCTAATTTTAGAATCTGGAGTCTGCCCAAAGTTACAGTGGACCGCACATGTATTGATATCATGCAATCATCATTTATTGCAACTAAAAAAATTGAATTGAAAATAATCTCAAACCAAAGGTGCTCCATTTGATATATTTAATGTGTTCTCTGTCAATGTTGGCTCTGCCAAGATGATCAGCTGTAGCAGAAGTTTAATATATAATAAAATGTGCAATCCCCCTTAAAAAAGTAAACAAAATGATCTAAAACCTCATCTAGAACTAATAAATGAGTCCAATTCTCTGTATTAAACATCAAAATTACCAAAATAAAAGATCACCATAGTATCTAAGCAGAAAATGTGTGAAAAGATAACTTGAAAAAGAAAAAGGCACTCAGTCTCCAAATAAGGCCCAGATAGGGTAAATCCAGTATATATATCCTATATCTGATTCAACGTACAGTGCTCCCAGAATACCATATCCCCAAGAGTGCAAGCTTCTTACTGTATTCTTATGATCTCTAAGTTGAAAAGAGATCTGAAGCACTCTAACAGGAGACTGAAGTCACTCCAGAATCCACTGCCATAGACTAATATCACTAAAACTAGTTTAATACAAATTAAAGGTACTCACAAGCATCAAAGTGTAAAGAAAGCATATAATACCACACCATTGTACACCGGTGGGTATGATGACATCACAGGCTGTAAACCCTACACTACGTGTTTCGTCGACAGTGGGATGTCTTCAGGGAACAAGTCTAGCAGTATAGCAGAATTTTGTTAATCATTGACCAAATAAACATCCATGTGTTTTAGGAAAATTTATCATAACTAGGGATGAGCCCGGTGTTCGATTCAAACCCATGTTCGAATCGAACATCGGCCGTTCCTCCGTTCAGCGAAATTAGGCAGGATGCCTGTGGCCAATTATAGCTCAGGGGGGTTTAGTACACGCCCCACACTATATAAGGCCGCCAGTGCGGCGGCCCTGTGTAGTGTTGTGCGGCGTTCATAGAGAGCAGGATAGGCAGGGACAGTGTCAGGTGTGCTTTATACTTCTTTAGATAGCGCTGTTACAGTGAGTGTAGTGTTCAGGGAGAGAGCAGGATAGGCAGGGACAGTGTCAGCTGTGCTTTATACTTCTTTAGATAGTGCTGTTACAGTGAGTGTATTGTTCAGGGAGAGAGCAGGATATGCAGGGATAGTGTCAGCTTTGCTTTGCTTCCTAAACTAGCGCTGTTACAGTGGGTGAAGTGTGCCTCCTGCACACTGCACAGCATACACCTGAATCTACCCCCTCATTGCTGGTGTTGTGTAGTTGATTTGTGCAACACAGGCATATGCCTAATATTCAGTCATGTCATTTACACAGGAATCAGTGCATTTAAATAGCACTGATTGCTGTATAAATGACAATGGTCCCAAAAATGTGTCAAAAATGTCCGCTGTGTCCGCCATAATGTCGCAGTCACAATAAAAATCGCCGATCGCCGCCATTACTAGTAAAAAAAAATATTAATAAAAATGCATAAAACTATCCCCTATTTTGTAAACGCTATAACTTTTGCGCAAACCATCAATCAATAATCGCTAATTGCAATTTTTTTTTTTTACCAAAAATATGTAGAAGAATACGTATCAGCCTAAACTGAGGAAAAAAAAAGTTTTTTATATATTTTTTGGGGATATTTATTATAGCAAAAAGTAAAAAATATTGAATTTTTTTTCAAAATTGACGCTCTATTTTTGTTTATAGCGCAAAAAATAAAAACCTGCAGAGGTGATCAAATACCACCAAAAGAAAGCTCTATTTGTGGGAAAAAAAGGACGCCAATTTTGTTTGGGAGCCACGTCGCAATTGTCAGTTAAAGCGACGCAGTGCCGAATCGCAAAAAGGGGCCTGGTCCTTTGGCTGCAAATTGGTCCGGGGCTTAAGTGGTTAAATGGCTTTTTTTCCTTTACAAATGTCATTTTGTCATTTGTGCAGGGACAGTTCTAAACATGGGAAACACATGCCAATTTACAGGTACGATATTTAAAGGAATATTTCACTTTTTTTTTCACTTTATGCATCATTAAAATGACTGCTCCAGAAAAAACTTCAATTTTTAAAACTTATTTTTGCATTGATACATGTCCCCTGGGGCAGGACCCGAGTCCCCAAACCATTTTTAGGACAATAACATGCATATTGGCCGTTATAAATAGCACTTTAGATTTCAAACGTTCGCGTCCATTGTAATTAATAGGGTTTTAACGTTCGTGTGAACTTTCGGTCTGTTCGCAGGTTCTGGTGCGAACCGAACCCGGGGGTGTTCGGCTCATCCCTAATTATAACTCAGATTTTATGAGTTATTGTTTTTATAAGATTGTTTATATTTATAAGTGATATATCATATTCCCAATCAATCTTTCAGCTGTTTGCAAAATGCTGAACAGTACTGGGAATGTTACATGCAATATTTTAATTGATAATAGATTGCTTGTGTGTAAATGCTTGTATCTAAATCAATTTCAGTCGCTATGGCCATCAAAAGAGACTATCAACATTGTTTCTCTGTAGTCTATTACTTGTCTGTCAGTACATATTTCCTAGCTATACACCTGTGTCAAGAAAGATCCTTCAGGGCTTGTAAACCACCATATAACTAAAAAAAAGATAAATCTTTGCATATAACAACATTTCTGTAAATAAAAATCAGGTACACTTAAGTCCCACACCTGACTCACCAAATGACTCCATACATTTTTAATACTCAGTCAGGCCATACCCACTTTGCCAAACCTACTCCAGTTTCCAGATGATCATGTTAAAACAGAAAATCTTTTGGAAGATGCAGCCCTCATCCAGGTCGCAAAGGTTTACAATCCAAAGGGATCCAATCTCATAAAATATGTCCCAGATGTAAATTAAGATTATAAGTAGGCTTCTGGTGACCACCTTTATTTAAAAAAATGTACTGTGGCAGTGGTGGTCATTAGACTTACATCATGGCAGTGTTCGTGCACAAATTTTCAAGGCCATCAAGATCAAATTTCTGAAGACATTGTTTCAGACTCAAAATGTACCCAATAATAACCCAAAGATGTATATAAAATGTCTACTACCCACATCACCAATCAGATTATTCTTTTAATTTTTAAATCCACTTGGTCATTAAGGACCAGAATTTCTTTGGTCACGGTGAGCAACACAATTTCCAGTAGTGAATATACATTGAGATAGAAGAAATTTGTGAATGTGTTAAGGAAATTGTAAATTCTGTATATAATTGTATTCTATTTTGTATGATTTGGCTATGTATTGCACACTGCACTCATTGTGCACATGGCACTAATATTGTTTTCATTACATGTTTGCATTCTTTCAAGTCCTGATTAGAAATTAGCCTGCCTATGTTACTCTCCTTGTTACCATAAAAGTACAATTGTAATATTAATGTGATACCTACGTAATCATGTGTATAAAAAAAATTTAATTGTGTTAAATAAACAGAACAGTGATTTGGAAAGATGCTGGGTGTATCTTTTTGTGTCTGTTCCCTACCGCAGTAGCTGTTTTTCATTTTGAACTACTAATCAATATGTTAATGTGTTAGATGAAGAAGCTTGAACACGTGGCAATACCAAAATCCCAATTTAAATGAATACAAAACCTTCTAAAGCCCCATACACACGGTCGGACTTTTTCATCAATTTGGTCCGATCGGACAAGGTTGTTGAAAAATCAGACCGTGTGTATGCACCATCGGACAGTGTTCGTCGGTTTGTCCGTCGGACAAAGTCTTATCTCCTGCTGGAAAGATTTCCCGTCAACCCGGTCCGATCACACCAAATCCGAGCGTGTGTACGCTTGTCCGACGGACAAAGTGCTACGCATGCTCAGAAGAAATTCTGTGACGGAAGCGCTCGGTCAGGTAAAACTACCTTTCCTAATCGACACAGCACATTCGTCACGCTGCAATGTTAAAATGTCTTTAATGCAGCGCATTCTCTTTTTCTTTACAATGCAACAAGAATGACATGTTTTAGCTGCTCCTATTCACCCGCACTTCTCACAAACTTACTTCTTTATTACTTTGCAGCATTTATACACTACATGTTTATTTTTACTCTGAACGGAAAAGAATCTTTGTTATTTTTTTACCATGATTTGTCTTTTTTGTTTTTTTTGGGGGAATACATATTTGAATGTTTTTTTTTTTTTTTTTTGGAGGGGGGTTGTGTGTCTCAAATTACCAAAAACACATTATTTACATTTGTATTTCTTGCTTAAATTTACTAGGAGGTTGTTTGTTGTTGTTGCCCCTTGTTAATTCTACTTTAGGATTAGTGAAATGTACCAGCCTACTCAAAGAAAAACTGTCATTGTAGCAAAGTAAAACACAATAGTCAATGATTATTTCAAATCAAAAAAACCTTTATTTAGGTCACACCAACAAACCAAAGAGGAACGCAGCCATGGTGAAACTTGGGAAATTTGCAAAGTCTTGGCCCCCCACGGCAACCATCATTGTCCAAGCGTAGAAAATTGGGGGCCTGAGGAGTACGTATATTAAGGGGAGTGCAATCTGGTCGTGAAGTCCAAAGTATCCGGAACTGCAGCAGATGCCATCTAGGTCCCCAGGCTCTGGTACTACAAGAGGCTCCATCTTCTCTCACACCAGACTGATTGCAGGTCGTCACTCTCAGGTCTTCCTTCCACGCTTCCTTCCACGCTGTGGCTGTCGTGCTGGTGGGGTGGCAGAGGAGGAGGAGGAGGAGGAGGAGGAGGCGGAGCATGGTAACTATGGCAAACATGTGTGCCTGGGGTCATCTCCCCAGCCCTACCCTTATTTAGGACATGGAGGATGAGCCCCTCACACATGTTGCGTTGCCCCACCTCCATACCCATCATTTTTGTGACAACCACCGAGCCAAAGGTCTCCTCGTCGGCGGGTGTGGCATGTAGGGAGGCTGAAGCCTCTCTGATCATCCGGAGCGCTGACTGTGCCGCATAACCCCCCCTTCTCGCCCTTTTGTAGGGAAGGCGGAGGAGAGGGATTTGGGAGTCAGTCAGGCTCCGAGGCCTAGCCCCCTCTTGGCTGCCACTACCCAGCTGGTGGCTGCCACTAACCCCTGCCTCCTCCTGACTGCCACCTTCCACAGCCACCTCCTGGCTGAGGTCTTCCTGTGTAGGAAAAAGGGACATAGTTTCAGTTATTTGTTCATCAAACACACACAATTCTCATCTAGTGACTGGTGCAAAATGTTTACAAATAGAAAACCATACAATTCTCAGCCCAGCAGTTTAGATTCTGGCCCCAAATGTCTCCCACACCACTGTCTGTTGATATGTCAAACACGTTAGGAACTAAGCAATTGGCGATCCTGAATTAAGTGAACATCATTCATTATTCCCATAAATGGTAACAAAACTACTATACCTGGAACAAGCTGGGCTCCTCCACCTCTTCCAGACTGGAAGGCCCAGGTTGCTCCTCGGAAGCCTCATCAGGGGTGGGCTGTGCGCAAGGAAGCGTGGAAGGAGGAGTTGAGGTTGGCTCCGTGACATCAGCCTGGTCCTTCAGAAAATGGAGACTCTGATAGTACCAGAGCTTGGGGACATAGACCTCATCTGCTGAAGTTGCAGTTTCCTCAGACTTCACGACCTTCTTCCTCTCCCTGATATACGCACTCCTCAGGCTGCCAATTTTCTTTCTAATATCATCAACAGTTGCCGTGGGGAACCTTGGCTTGACAAATTCCACAAGTTCCTCCAGGGCTGCGTGCCTCTTTGGTTTGTTGGTGTAATGTGGGTGTATACCCTGCCACAATATGGGAAAATCCCTGTATTTGGCAATGAAGAGGGGGGAGAAAACTCATGTCGTTGAATCCCTTCATATCAATCTCTGCAAGACACAACAACACACCAAACCCTATAAATTATGTCAGGCTAAACTCTCCTAATCTTCTCCATAAAGAAGCCTCAAGTTCAAATCAGTCTAGGCTAGTTATGTACCAACGTTAAATTGTACCTTCGTTTGTAGCGATCGTCTCGTGTGAGTTTTCTCTCCCCTCGTCTCCCAGATCGTGGCTACGACACAGGCGTGTGACGTTTTATATACACTGCGCATGCTTCAAACTCCGCCCGCCCCTGACGATCTTTCTCGTCTATTCCCCACCCCTTCTCTTTACGGCGTAGTGGGGAGAGCACATGGCGGGGACACAGCAGGTGCGCCACAAATATCCCACCAACGAGGAGGAGGACGAGGAAAGTCCGGAGGCAGAAACGTCCCGATCCCGGAACCTGAAATTCAAGGCCTCCAATATGTCATTTGGAGAAATGTTGGAGATGGTGGACATATTAAAGAGGAGCGACTATGATGGGAAGTATGGGCCTTACCTCAACCCCAATGTCCGCAAGGCCAAGATCATGTCTAAAGTTGTGAGAAGGCTGTACAATAATTTTGGGGTACAACGATCCAAGGAGCAACTCAGGAAACGCTGGTCAGACCTGAAACTGAGGGAGGCCGATCAGTACAGAAAGATCAAGAGAATTCT
Organism: Lithobates sylvaticus; assembly: GCA_028564925.1. NCBI lineage: Eukaryota > Metazoa > Chordata > Amphibia > Anura > Ranidae > Lithobates > Lithobates sylvaticus. The sequence continues at coordinate 84,886,513 of CM053036.1, read as the reverse complement.
TCAAAAAAGTAAGTAGTTGTGTTTTGTGTTTGATTTCTTGCTTGCATACTGCTCCATTGTGTTTTGATTTTTACCAAGTTGTACATTCCAAAATGGCCACTTTCAGGTTCGTCTGTGCATTCGATCGTACTCAGCCTCGATCTTTCTGCCACTGTCATGGTCGTGTGTGTGTGCATTCGATCGTACGCAACCTCGATCGTTCGGCCACTTATAATACGATGTTTGGTGTTTTTTTGGGGAAAGGAAGTTTGTTCTCACTAGAAATGTCATCAAGAATGTAAAGCCAATTTATTCAATGTAAAGGAGAGGTCACTCAGTAGCTGTTTACCCATCTGGACTCTAGAGCACTAGTGCTGGGACACCCAAACCCCCTTTTTATTATGCTTTTCCACACATGTGCTCCAGTGGATACTAGAGGGGGGTCTCCATCACACAAACTTCTACCAAAAAGCTAGTCAGTTTAGCACCTTTACAAAGTGACTTCATTCATGTAGTTGACATTTGTAACTGGCCAAACTAAAATAGTGTCCGTCACTTTCAAGCAATGTTTGTCATTTCCTATTTCTGCCCTCAATAGCTTGTGTTGCTAAATCTTCCTTTTGGACATTCTCATAGGGGAGCGAAAACTTGGGCCGTCTGAGGAAACCCCCAAACCAACACCTACCAAAAAAGGGGAAAGAGCAGAAGCAGAGGAGGAGGAGGAGGAGGAAGGAGAGATCATCGAACTTGGAGAAATTGTCACCACAACAGGTGAGTGTGGGAGAACACAGCTACTGGTAAGCTAATCCATGTATGGCTGCCTCATTTCCAACACCCCATTTTTGTTTGTTTGTGGTTTTTAGGTGACGTGGATGTTGTGGAAGAAAAATCGCACTTTACCACAGAGAGTGCCCACGTACTCATCGGAGAGATAATGGTCTGCAATAGAGATCTAGATTACATAAAGCAAAACATCAATGATGTTCAACAAAAATTGAAGAACATCATTGATATTTTAGGAAAAATATGAAAACGCACCAAGTAATTAACACACATTTGTGCCAGCTTCAGAACACATTTGCAACTTAAAAACTGTCTGAAATTTGGAACATGCACACATTGTGTCCACATGTGCTAGCTCCCACCATGGTGGATGAATGGCAACGTTTTTTTGGGGGTGCAAACACTTTACGAACTACGAAAGTGGTTGTGGTGAAGGGGTTGCACCCCCCAAAAAACGTCCATTCATCCCCATGATGGAAAATGGCACTTTTGAAGCTTCTAGGCATGTGTTTTACCATCTAATGACCATTTTCAGTCCCAAATTGTGTGCATGTTCCAAATTTCCACTTTTCGGGGGTGACCCCCCCATGTGATGAAGGCAAGATCAAACACACTTTGAACATATAGTCATGTCTGATCTTGTCTTCACTTTACAAAGTTGAACTTTCCAAGTTCCTAGGTTCTGTTTTGCTCCATGCCTGGTTTTACCAATTGCGGAATGTTTGTAAACAATGTTGTAAATAACCAAGATGTTGTCAGTTTTGGCGTGAAGATTGTAAACGCACTTGGGAATGTTTTCCTAGTAAACTTTTATTTTTCTAAATGTGTGGCTTCCTTATTTAAAAAACACAATGCATTATGTATGTAAAATGAAAAGGATATGGGGGGCAATGGGTGTTATTTACTAAAGGCAAATCCACTTTGCACTCCAATTTTCTTTCCCGGGGAACTTTTTCAATGCACTTGTAGAGCATAGCGGATTTGACTTATGTAAATGACACCCACAGTGCTTTGTACGAAAACACGGAGCACAGAATTTTGGAGAATACACACATGTCAGACCTGGTGATGAAAAGGAGTATTTTGGGTGTCAGTTATGCAGTACAAACCTTCTCTAGACCAAAGATTAGGTAGCAAACACACAACATGAGAATAATCTTTTTGGGAAGAAGAGACTGTTACCTCCTTTTGCCCAGAAAGTGCATTCCCACTGTCGAAGGCAAAGGGAAAAAATGTCAAAGTAAAATAAGCTAAAAAGAAGACTGAAATGACATGAAATCATAGGTTGGTTAAAATATCAGATTTATTAAAAAATGCCTCTCACACATCGTCAGGCAGAGCAATGGCCCCCCTACCCACAAAGTACTGCATATATTGGTCCCGGACCACACGGGCATTTAGAGGGGGCAAGCCTGGACGTGCCACTCGAAGGGCTGTGAGTTCGGCATTTGGAGGGCCCTCCACATCTGGGCCAACGGGCACCACATAGTTCCTGTTATGTCTTTTGAGGAAGTTGTGCAATATGCAACAGGCAAGAACTATGTGGTTCAGTTTGTATTCCGCCAAGTTAAATGCCGTCAGGAACAGGCGGAAGCGGCTGGCCAGGATGCCAAAAGCGTTCTCCACAACTCTTCTGGCTCTGGACAGCCTGTAGTTGAAGACCCTCTGGTCCGGGGTGAGGGTCCTCATCGGGAACGGCCTCATCACATGGGGAGTCAACGCAAACGCTTCATCTGCGACAAAGACGAAGGGGAGTCCTTCGGCATTCTCCTCTGGAGGTGGCAAGCACAGACTGCCACTTTGGAGACGCCAGTAGAACTCCGTGTGCGTAATGGCCCCACCATCCGATATCCGGCCGTTCATCCCCACGTCCACATACATAAACTCGTATGTTGCCGACACCACCGCCAACATCACTACACTATTAAACCCTTTTATAATTATAATAGTAGGACCCCGAGTTGGGCGGTGGGACGATGCGGACGTGTTTCCCATCAATTGCCCCTCCGCAGTTAGGAAAGTCCCAACGGCTGGCAAAGTGGGAGGCCACAGTCTGCCATTCCTGTGGCGTGGAAGGGAACTGTGGAGTGAAACAAGAAAAAAAAAATAGTCACTTTGCACCTAAACATTGCAAGCAGATTAGACAATCAACATCTTGGAACAAGAGCATTGTCTAAAATTGGAGGCTGGAAAGTATTTGCACAGAAAAGTAGAGGCTCCCCTTCACAGATTACTCACCCCCCCATCAATCCCCCCACTTCTGATGGGCCATTGGCAATAACTAGGGGTTTTGGGGGGGGGGTGGTGGACAGCTAACCCTCTGCACTTCATTGATTGGCAAATGGCTCAATAATGTGGGCTAGTTTGGCCAGACCCTCTGTACTTAACACTATTGGCAGGCCACAGGAAAGATCAAATAACATTTCAACCCCCCCCCCCCCCCCAAAAAAAGGCAGGCACAGTGTGACATTATTAAATTACCAAGCAAGCTAATAGGAGGGAAAGAAGACAAAAAAATAGGAAATGGAATGTATGGAGGCAGTCCCTTGCACTACATGCTTTGCTGAATTCATCCCTAAAGATGCGCACTATAAAGAGGTAGGTATATAGTGTGTATGGACCTTGGGAAAGCCAGCAGATAAAGGATTGGTACCATCTGACAGAGCAGTTGGGGGAGGGGGTTCCTAATGAGTTTGGCCCCCCCCCCACCAAAAGAACAAAAAAAGGGGGCTCTACATGAAGTAAACCACACAGCAAACATTTGTGCATATTTTAGGGGGTGTTTTGGGGCAAACAATACTATGCAGCAGACAAAAGACATTGCTTAAGTGACTAGGCCATAGGTGTCTATTGGGGCAGAAGAGCATGCTGGTGAGGTAAGTGAAGGGAAAAATGCATGAAGGAGAAAAGGGGCACAGCATATTAGAACATATTGCAATCATGGTAATTAGGGAAGGAGGTCAAAAATACAAGTCATTAGCAAACAGAGCATACATAGAAGGGAATAGTAAAGTAGAAATGTTACCTTAATATAGTCCTCCTGCAGGACCTGAATGATGGCAGAACAGGTCTCTGGAATAATGATTCCCAGGGCCTGGGGAGAGATACCTGAAGAGAACTTCAAATCCTGAAGACTTCTCTCTGTCGCCAAGTACCTCAACGTGGCAACAAGCCTCTGCTCCGGAGTAATGGCTTGTCTCATGCAGGTATCCTGCCGGCTGATAAAGGGGGTCAGCAAAGCCAAAAGACGGTGAAAATCGGGGTCCGTCATCCTGAGAAAGTTCCTGAAATCATCAGGATTATTCTCCCGGATCTCACGAAGCAAAGGCATGTGCGAGAACTGGTCACGCTGAAGCAACCAATTCTTGGTCCACATACTCCTCGTCACTCTGTTCATGGACGGGTCTTGGGTCAAAGCTAAAAGCCCGACACCAATTCCGCGTACAGCACGAACTCGGCGACGAGTACGCACGGGAAACATCGCTCAGAAGGTCACAAAAGGTCGGCTGGTCAGAACGGACAAACAGAAAGCACCGATAAACAGCAAGGCCTGAAAGAACGAAGTGAATACCAGCAACGAGCAGACAATAAGCAGTGCAAATCAAAGCGTCCTATATCAAGATATAGGCCGCAATGACCAACAAATGCGAACTGACTACACGCACTAATAAACAGATACGCACGACAAGCACAAACTGAAGAGCAGTAACGATCTGAGTCAGAAAACTGAGAAGCGCGAATCTTAAGTCACCAAACTTCCACTAACTCTCGATAAACACGGGATCAGCAGAAGGAGCCCAACGGGTGCCTGACGTGGTGCTGAACTTCCCTTTTCTAATCTCGTGGACGACGACTTACGTCACGACGTTCTTCCGGACCGGATATTCCGACAACGTAGTCCGACCGTGTGTACGCAACGCCAACATCGGACAAAGTACGTCGGACAAAGTCCGACTGACCTGGTCCGCGGATTGTCCGAGCGTGTGTATGGGGCTTAAGAAGGAGAGGGGGGAACATGAGGCCACATACCTCAGGGATTTTTTGTAAATGGTATCTAATAGTTTGATGTATAAGGACAAATAGAAATGTATAAAAATAGAATTTTATTTTCCCATAGGGGTAGAAAACAACAAGGACACAAATAATACATCCATACTTTACAGACATATGAGTTAAATCAGATAAAGATGTGGAGCTTCGCCATACTCGACATGTTTCACTCTATGGAGTTTCTTCAGGAGTTTGATAGGTTAAGCTCAAAAGTGTACTGAAATAACAAAGTCGCATGAAAATCGCATCCTTTTTCAAAAATGTACAGATCAGATGTACATAATCATGCAATAATATAAAACAGTTGGCTCAAAATAGAGTGTACATCTAAAAAGATGAGCAATTAATACATAAATTTTGTTGTAAATGTTAACAGGGGGGGGCCATAGAAAGCAGAGGGAGGGCATTGAGAGGTGAAACCAGGCAAAACTTACCACAGAGACTTGGATGGATCTAAAGTAGGTCTATATGCATACAATGTAAATTTGTTTTTGGATATAGAAACAAATAGATTGTAAAGAGAGATGAAGTCGCTTCCAAAATGCCGCAGATCAGCACTGTGTCGCTTGCAGAGAGTCACGCTATAGTGTTGAAGAGATAAATGAAACTGAATTAATGGGGTGTTGTATACGGTGTGGTTCATAATAATATAATGGTATCAGATTGGTGAATAATGATTGAATGAATAGATAAATAAATAAATAAATAAATAAATAGTACCTTTTTTTATTTATTTATTTATTTATTTATTTATTTATTTATTTATTTATCTATTCATTCAATCATTATTCACCAATCTGATACCATTATATTATTATGAACCACACCGTATACAACACCCCATTAATTTAGTTTCATTTATCTCTTCAACACTATAGCGTGACTCTCTGCAAGCGACACAGTGCTGATCTGCGGCATTTTGGAAGCGACTTCATCTCTCTTTACAATCTATTTGTTTCTATATCCAAAAACAAATTTACATTGTATGCATATAGACCTACTTTAGATCCATCCAAGTCTCTGTGGTAAGTTTTGCCTGGTTTCACCTCTCAATGCCCTCCCTCTGCTTTCTATGGCCCCCCCCTGTTAACATTTACAACAAAATTTATGTATTAATTGCTCATCTTTTTAGATGTACACTCTATTTTGAGCCAACTGTTTTATATTATTGCATGATTATGTACATCTGATCTGTACATTTTTGAAAAAGGATGCGATTTTCATGCGACTTTGTTATTTCAGTACACTTTTGAGCTTAACCTATCAAACTCCTGAAGAAACTCCATAGAGTGAAACATGTCGAGTATGGCGAAGCTCCACATCTTTATCTGATTTAACTCATATGTCTGTAAAGTATGGATGTATTATTTGTGTCCTTGTTGTTTTCTACCCCTATGGGAAAATAAAATTCTATTTTTATACATTTCTATTTGTCCTTATACATCAAACTATTAGATACCATTTACAAAAAATCCCTGAGGTATGTGGCCTCATGTTCCCCCCTCTCCTTCTTAGAAGGTTTTGTATTTACTAATCAATATGAGAATAGGAGTTGCCTATTTATAAAATGTCCAGAACAAATATTAGTGTGTTTTTGTTACATTCTTAGGCCTCATATATATTAGATGCAATGTCACATATACTATATACAATACAATACTTACCATATCCAAACAAAATACCAGCTTTCAACTACAGGTACAATAATCCAAAAAATCTACCATCACTGCAATCCTCAGCTTACTATGTTTAGATCATTGAAAGTACCATAATCCAACACAGTCTGAACCAAAGCAAATCCACTCTCACTGCACATAAGTAGTAAGATTACTTACCTTGTCCTCATGTTGGGGACAAGGTAAGTATTCTAATGGAAAAAAAAAAAAAAAAAAAAAATAAAAAAAAAAAAAAAAAAACATATGTCCAACTTGAGTAGACAGTGTGCAAACAAAAATAAGATTATGTGTCCCAATATTATTATTATTATTCAGGATTTATATAGCGCCAACAGTTTGTGCAGCGCTTTACAACATGGGGGCAGACAGTACGGTACAATTCAATACAGGAGGGAAAATATGCTAGAAATTAGGTCTCTGAGAGGTAGCATATGTACATTTTAAAATGGGTCCCAATATGTCCACATAGAACATTCCACAAAAGTGTCATGGGGGGGGGGGGGGGGGGCAACAAAGGAAACCAGGGCTTTACTTGAGTGCTTGCTGCAGTTCTGGAAAATGGCTTCTTCAGGGGTTTTGATTAACACCAATGCCTTTACCTATGTCTACAACCCATGCTAAAGCATATGTTTGACAAGAGTGAACAGATGTCTGCAGGTTAAAGGACATATCTTTGGGTATTGTCTTGCTGTCTCTGCATGTAGGTCTTGCAATTATACTGAATATGAACCCACCTGAACTATACTGTGTATGTGAAAGTGTGAAACAACTAACAGACCAACAAGCACCGAGCACTGTTTTCTAAAGAGTTGCAATCAATTAGAATTTTTAGATTGAACTAAGCAATTTGTTGCTATTACTTCTACTTCAAGCTGGGTCTGAAAATGTATGAAGCTTTCCAATAGTTTTTGGGGGAAAAACATGCAATACAGTCATGTGTATTATTCTTGAACATACACTTTGTTTAATGCATTTCAAATGTTCTGATCTGTTATGAACATTTTCAAATGTTCTGAAAAGTCCAACGATCTGTAGTCTGTTTAAAACTTTGCACAGTGTGTTTTTAATTATTGCAATTTATGTTTGATGGGAAAATGTAAATAGTTTTTGTTTTAAACAATACTGGGGTTAATATACTAAAAGCAAATAGGCTGTTCAGTTTGCAAGGGTAGTTATGTTGCCAGGGCAATTTTCTCCAGAGCATAGCAAATGTAAGGAAATTTCACTTTGCGAAGAATACACAATCTAGTTCAAGGAAAATGAATAAAAAATGCATCTTGCTTGCAGATGATTGAATGGTGGAAGTCAGAAGAGCTTTACCTTATTCACTAAGCTCTGGGGCAAATTTCCAAAGTGAACAGCCTATTTGCCTTCGGTAAATTAACTGCACTGTATTCCGAAATCTTAAACCCTACTACAATCAATCTCTTATATAATACAATGAAAATATTAAGCAATGAATATCCAGATACATATTACACAGGTTTAATTTCTATCCCAGATGGCAAGCAATTGTGCTGCAATTTTTAAAATGACTTGCCAAGCTATTGCTAGACTTGCCAGGCTTCACAAGTTTGTTGCACAATTGCAGCAAGTCCACATTGCATGACTCTAGATCAACTTTCTTTCCAAACATTCTGCAAGTCTGCTGTGTGTGGTTCAGTTATGTTGTGCAATAGTCATCCCGCCACATGGGTCACTGTGACAGATTTTTCATGCTGTAGACTTGCAGAGCTCTTGCTGTAGACTCACCATTGCAACTTTGCTCTTGCTAGAGACTTGCCATGCACATTTGCTGCAAATTGGAAAAGCGTCAACTAGAACTTCAGCTTCAAGTGCTCAGCAAGTGTACAATGTGCCAGCAAGTTAAGAGACTTACAATTCAACACTGACACACATTTGTGGCAAGTTGTCCTTGCTATCTGGGATAAAGATGGTGACATGGCAGCTTGCAGAAATCAGGACTCTTGTCTGAATTGAGGGCCTGACAAATTTGCCCAAAAATTTCCACTAAAAATCCTGGCAAGACATTGAGACACAGAGGGGTTAAGCAGAGAGAGCAGTGTTAAAAATTAGGAACCCAGGCAGGTTCTCTGGAAAGACCAAACAGACTCCTCATTTCTTTGTTTTGTTTTTTGTAATCTTCAGCTCTATATACATAATACACATAGTCATTGTATGTAGTACTAAGTATCATTCTACCACAGATACCTGTGTTCATAAGGAACATAAAACTGACCCTGACTGAAACCAATGTGTATAAGCATAAAGGTGAAAGTGGAAGAAATAATTGTCACCAAATCTAGATGATCGGGCAATGATGTTGTGTTGTATTTTGCCGCCCATGGTTAGAAAGCATTTTCCTTCAAAATTAGCTCTGGGGTGCCCTTATTTTTCTAGCAATTTTTTCTTCAGTCACTTGGTATTGCAAAGACACATCCCAGGGGACTAGTCCCTGATGTTCTGAGCTCATAGGAAGGTGGTTAAATGATGGAAGACTAGCAGGAACATCAAGAGGAGGCTGTGAGTCTTTGGGGAACAGCAACAGAAAGGAGGTACCTATTGGTAATTCACAAAACACATGGCCCCAGACTTTGTTTTGTGAGCAGCCAGGAGGACAGTGAGGTGGAGACATAACCTCATTTAGAATATTGTATCCAGTTCTGAAGACCTCACTTACATAAAGATATTGATAAGATAGAACGAGTCCAGAGACGGGTAAAAAAAAATGGTGACAGGTGTGGAGGATAAAACATATTGAGAGCGACTTCAGGAACTTAATATGTACAGTCTGGAAGAAATAAGGGGAAAGGAGAGACATGATTGAGACCTTTAAATACATCAAGGGGTGAATAAGGTTCAGGAATGCAGTCTTTTCAATATAAAACTAAAATCAAGAACACAGGGACATGACCTCAAACCAACTGGAGGAAAGTTCAAAACGAATCTTAGAAAGTATTATTTTACTGACAGGGTAGTTGATGATTGGAATAAACTAACAACAGAGGTAGTGAGACAGTCAACAGTAAATGGCTTCAATGGTTAATGAAAAACAAAAACGAAAAACAACCCCAAAAAACAAAACAACAAATAAATAAATCCATGAGTCCAGGGCTGGGCTTTAATGTGATATTGGACTATAAAGGGTTTCTGATCCTAATAATTTCCTTCCCAGAACAAGTGTGCAGTGAGAGTTCAGACTCTTCAATTCTCATTGGCTGCCTGCTTGTTCCACGTCAGTGACTCAGTAGGTAGTGAAGACAAAGTCAGGATAACAACTTTGGAGCCTGCACCCTTAAAAACCCAAGGTACAGAGTTACCAATGAAAGCTCCTATATTTCTATCCTCTTATCTTCAACATAGGTTACTAATAGCAAGTAACAACAAAGCCTGGGGAATGCCCAGGAAAAAACCAAGCCTACTAATAGCAAGTAACTTTACCTGCACACGAAGAAATATTATAGAGAATATTCAATATTTAATTCTCTAGTATTCTAAAAGAACAACTATGAAGGTATTTCGTAAGGATTACTTTATACAAACAATTTAATAAGTATAGATTTTTGCCACCTGCTCACATATCATAAGGATGTAAATATAGCATACAAATGCTCTCCATTTTTCATTTATCCTGAACAAGCAGCACAATCATTTTTTGCTGTTCCCATGTGTACCAGACTGAGATTAGTTTGGTGAGCAGTCTGCCAACAGTTCAAGGAGGTACAGATGGTGTAACTACAGGATTTGTTTATGGCTAGATGACAAATGAGATAATATACCTTTTATGAAAAATTGCCAACATTGTTGATTTTTTTTGCTCATTTTTAACATAAACCCATAGTTTAAACAATATAAACTCTTATTTGCATCTAGTAAGTCGCTTCCAAATGATGTGACAAGAGAAAAAAGTTAAACAGTTAATGGAAATATATTCGCTACTTTTTTGAATATCCAGTACTGTGTAAACGTGTATGAAAAGTATGGGCTAAAATAATTTTTGTACATCTCTCCAGTATATGCACAATACATTTTGTCGCTTTAAAAACAATGCAAGTACAAACAAATACCAGGTGGACCCTGCCACAAATTCAGAGAGTTTGTAGCTTCATTTCTGAGTTCACAATACAGTGCCTCTGCTGCCCTGAAATCCCAAGCACTTCCATGTTTCTTTTTTGATAAAATACAGTTTTTCGCCTTTTAATCCTCTTTTGAATCTAAGTGCTTCTGATCTGTTGCATTCTTTTTCAACCACAGTATACATGCAATCGCTCGCTCCAATGTCAGTTGCACATCATTGCTCTGGACCAGTTCACCGACTGTGACAATTTTCTACTATGCAATGTGTTACAGCATGCCTATTTGTAGTCAAAGGCTCATGTGACAGAGGGACAACCCAAAAGCAATATTGGCAAACAGCTCCCACCACATAACAGGAGTACTTAAAGGGAAGTTAATTCAGTGGTGTAGAGCTTTTTAATGAGAAAGTGTATTTTGCAGAGTTTAATGGCCTACCTTTATTTAAAATTTCAAACAAAACAGTTGCCCATACAGGGGTTTTCACCATCATTCCAGACATGAAAGAAAACATTATTAAGCCTCCTGGCTACTTATTGCAGTGTCTCTGGTAAGGCCTCCAGCCTAAGCCTTTTTATCCTTGCCCTCCAGACCTACTTACAGCATTCCTGTCCTTACATACAACACCTGTGCCACTATCAACTTTCTCAGCTCTCTCACTTGCAGCTCCCTGCTTCCTTGGCCCATGCCCTGGCCTCTGGGCAGGGAACCTCCTGACTCCTGCTTGGAGCACTCCTGTCTATTGAGTGGTGCACACCCGTCTTCTTGATAGAAAACTGAACTATGCCCAGGCCTATGAATATGAAGGCTGCAGACACTTCACAGCTCTGGTAAGACTCTGGTAAGACCTGGACACGGGACCCCGAAGCTTCCTCCCCATGTTGAGGGCAAGTGGCCTGGTATAGTTCGGGGGGGGGGGCGCTCGCTCGTCCCCCCCTTTCCTGGCCTGCCATGGCTGCTTGCTCAGATAAGGGTCTGGTATGCCATTTTTTATTTACATTTTGGTGCAGGGTTCCCCTTTATACCCATACCAGACCTGAAGGGCCTGGTATGGACTGGGGGGACTGCACGCCCTTTTTTTTCAATGTTTTTTTATCTTTATTGTCAGGAGCTGACAATACAATACAGCAGCAAACAATTTTAAATTAATTTTTTTCCTTTAGAAATGTCATTTTGCTGCGTTACTGTAATAAACATTGGAAAGATGCGCTACTTTACAGGCAGACTAAGGGGACCCCATGCATGATATTTAAAGGAATGTTTATTTTTTATTGTTTCACTTTAAGCATTATTAAAATCACTGCTCCTAAAACTTTTTTTTGCATTGATGCATGTCCCCCGGGGCAGGACCCGAGTCCCCAAACACTTTTTACTTGCATATAAGCCTTTAAAATTAGCTTTTTAGATTTTTCATGTTTGTGTCCCATAGTCTTTAATGATGTTCGCATGTTCGCACAAATTTATTGTCTGTTCGCATGTTCTGGTGCAAACCGCACCTGGAGTGGTCCGCTCATCCCTATTGAGGAGATTTCCCTTCACTTCCTGTCCCATAGCCAAAACAGGAAATGAAAGGAAATAGTTTCAAAGTGAGGAAATTCCTGGTTGTTCCCAGGGTCACAGAATTAGTGTCCCCTCTATCATTGTTTTGGGGACAACCGAAAATGTGGGATTTTCTTTTATTTACATATTCAGTGATAATGGTAAACATGGCAAACAGAGGAGGTGAATCTCGCTATTGAAGGCACAGACAGCAATAAACCTGACAGGTGTTCTATTCCTTCTCCACTCTATCCAAAACTAAAATATAGGTTTGCCTTTAGTTATACTTTAAGACAATTGCAATGCTTTCCAGCATTAGCAGTTACCAAATGAGTTTCCATATTGTCCTCTAAATAGCAAGCTAAGCATTTATTATTGTTAGCCATTGGTCCTTGGCACACACAGGTGATGGAAAGGATAAGGCAGAAAAACACTTTGGAGGGATAAAACTGCATGCTAAATACATCGACATACCATACCTGGCTTTCACTGTTTTCATGGCTATCTAATATAATATTCTGACGTGAACTATCAATTTACAAACTGCTTTGGCATGTTTAAGTGCCTACAAGTTCTCTGCAGAGACTCTTCTCTTTTTCAAAAAGTGCACTGAGACATTTCAGGACTGCTTAAATTACTCCTAAGGCTGCACTTGTTTAAGGTGTTAATTTCAAATGGAACAAGATCTGAACAGAGAGCTTGGATGTGTTTCAAAGTAAGAAAGCAAAGAACTGGTTAGAGAATTCACTGTAGGTTCTGCTTGTCCCAGTTCTGCCATACAAAGCTTACTCTGGTATTTTTCAGTAAGTTGTACATTCTTAAATATCCACTGGGCATGCAAATACTAAAAATGACCATTGATCATAGATTTAAGTGTTTTACCATACAAGCACACATCTTCACATCTTCACATTGCTGCATTGTTCAATAGGGCAAATTCCTAAGAAATGTGGGTAACTATATGCCAAAAGAAATAGGAGATTACATTTCTGACAGTGAATAAATGTTTGCTAATGCTGGCTTTATATGGAGCTAGATTGTTGCACAATAGAAATGTTTTTAGTGCAATCAGGCAAAAATGTCACTGTGTATGGGCACTAGCAGTAGGCTCAGTTGTACTACGGCAGGAGATCCAGTAGACTGGACATTTTTTATTTAAATGTATTCATTTGTCACTACCTTTGGGTAAAGGAGGAAACCCCTGCAAGCTTGCATTATGACAATACCAGTGGCAGCCACTCCATTAGGGGCGCAGGGGGCCTAATCCATGCGCCCGGCCTCTAATCGACATGCTGGACGCATGGATATCAATGTTTTTTTTGTTTAAAGCACATGATTAGAGCCTGAGGCTCTAATTGGCATAAAAAAGGGTGGGCTCAGGGGGCACAGAGCACTGAACCTTGAGCCCACCCAGTTGCGTGACAATAGCAAATTAATATTCATTATTGTCTTCCTGCCTCTCCCCCCGGCCAATCAGGAAGAGGGTCTTAAGATCCGATTGGTCTGGGAGGAGAAGTGACCGTATTGGCCGCCAAGGAGGAAGCAGCCGAGGTGGAAGAGACGCAGAGGGAAGCTGAAGTTGCTTGTGACCTAGATGGGGTAACTGCGGTGCTGGTGGGCAGACGGGCGAGTGATGGGGGCGGTATTTGGTTTATCGAGCGACGGGGGGGTGGGGGGTTTGAGTAATGTACGGATAGACCGACCAACCGAATGGGGGGATGGTTTGTTTACCCCCCCAAAAAAATGGAGCCCCAGCCGTCACTGGACTATACCATGCTCAAGACAAAGAATTTTTTAAGTAGACCCTTATCAATCTTTATTAGAAAAGCTAAAACATTTACATTTTGGATGTGGGTGTAGCATTTGTTATTGAGGCAATATTAAAGAGTGTGTCAAAACTTTTTCCTCTCTGCATGATCTTCTAACATAATTTTATCAGACAGAAAATGAGGGTAGTCTTCGATTGCAACACAAACAGAAATTTTTTTTTTTGTTTTAAATGAATAATTGCGCTAATATTAACCTACTAATATTGCACAGTGTACCACCAAATTAAGCGAATAATTATGAACATATAGTGAACCATACAAAATATAAGAAATATATAAAATATATATATATATATAAAATTCCTTCTGTGTAATGGTAACAATAGAGAAAACTTTTGCCACAGGTAAAAGAATATCACATTCCACTGTGTACAAACCAAAGTCTCTGCCAATTAATTCACATATGTGAGACTAGATAATCAAGCCTTAATGAGTCTTCTGAGTAACAGATGGTTCATTCAGAGATTTCACTGCTGATTCCCATGGATGAACTTTCAGCAGGCTTCCATAACATGAAAAATAAAGAACAAACAAGACCATTGTGCAGATAGTATAACAAAGTGATCCCTATTTAGTTAGGGTGAACCTCACTCAATGAATGAAATGAAGTGCAGAACGCATAGGATGTTATAATAATGCATTGAACCCCCTGGTCACTATGGCAACCAGCATGCACACTATAAGTATCGATCAGGTCCGTCACATGGTCACCCTTGAAAAAGTCACGTGTCTAGTGACGCAACTAGTTGGGAGGAAGAGCCTGTGACGTTACCAGCAGGGTTTTTTGTGCACTGTCAGCATATGAGGAGATCCCAGCGTTATGCTGTATGCAAGTGATCATTTCATATGCAATCTATCTTGCAGGGAAGCGTGAGTGAGGTTCACCCTAACTAAATAGGGATCACTTTGTTATACTATCTGCGCAATGGTCTTGTTTGTTCTTTATTTTTTATGTTATGGAAGCCTGCTTAAAGTTGGAAGTTCATCCATGGGAATCAGCAGTGAAATCTCTGAATGAACCATCTTTTATTCAGAAGACTCATTAAGGCTTGATTATCTAGTCCCACATATGTGAATTTATTGGCAGAGACTTTGGTTTGTACGCAGTGGAATGTGATATTCTTTTACCTGTGGCAAAAGCTTGCTCTATTGTTACCATTACACAGAAGGAATTTTATATATATTATATTTTTTTTATATTTTGTATGGTTCACTATATGTTCATAATTATTCACTTAATTTGGTGGTACACTGTGCAATATTAGTAGGTTAATATTAGCGCAATTATTTATTTAGAACCATTTATTTTTGTGTATCAGTTTACATATATAATTGCAGCCATATTATTTCGTTATCTTTTAATATTTATTTCTCACATATTTTAATATTTATTCACATCAGCGCTTTAGTATATTTTTACACAAAAAAAAAATTGTTGTAGAAGGTTAGAACTCCTGCCAGATTTTCATTTCTGTCCCTATTGTAGGTTCTCCCTCACTTTGTGTGTGATAAAACTGTTGTCAAATGGACAAAAAAATGAGGGGAAATCTCTCTAACGGAGCCTTAGATTTCAGTAAAGGTGGGAAAGGATTTTTATTAGATCCCACTCCATTAAAACAAAACAAAGAAAAAGTTCTCGTTTTAGCATACCGCTTAATGATAAAAATATAGGCAATGTAGATTAATACTGTAATAAAAAACAACTTTCCCAGTTCAGCTTGTGAGAGGTGGGAGAGGGATGTGGGTGATATTTCGGGTGACCTAGAGCAGGGGTCTCAAACTGGCGGCCCTCCAGCTGTTGCAAAACTACATGTTCCATCATGCCTCTACCTGTGGGAGTCATGCTTGTAACTGTCAACCTTGCAATGCCTCATGGGACTTGTAGTTTCCTAACAGCTGGAGGGCCCCCAGTTTGAGACCCCTGCCCTAGAGGCTTTACGGTTATGCTCTCTTAATGTCACACAGAGATTATCTCAACTCGCTATTTTTTATTAAGAGTCCACGCACCCCACTCAGGCTGCATTCCATGGGTCTACGCCCTGACCCCCTATGTGCTAGATGTAATAGAAACAGGGGACTTAATACATTTGTTATGGAGGTGCCCGAAGCTCCATCGCTACTGGAACACTACGGTGAACACTGCCTTTCAGGTTACCATTCCCTTGGCTCTTAAACAATGCATTCTAGGTATACTAATGCATCCTAGATATGTATGCTAAAGAGGCTGCCTCTAGATCCTTGTTTCAGGCTTGCAGGCTCATCTTATTACACTGGATTTGTCATACTCCCCCTATGTCACAGATGTGGTTTGATCAGATGGGCTTGATGCTGCAGTTAGAAAAGCTGATCTATCAGCATAGAGGTAGCTCCTCCGACTTTGAGAAGGTATGGAGTGGCAGGTTGGCAGTTCCTGGTTTGGCCACAGCAGATTTAGTAATGGACAGGTTATTGCTGTGAAACACGGTATAATAAATATGGATGTGTTTACAACAGATGATATTGCCACGGCTGAGAACTGTGTATTCTTGCTCTTCGAATGTCTCATGTATGTGTACTTGTTTTGTTAAGGTGGACCCAGTGTTCTGTCTGCAAATGGGTGCTAGCTATGGCCCATATTGGTAATTACTACACTTTACATGATTCAAGTTTTTGTTCTGTTAAGCTGGAAAGTTTTATGAAGTGAACTATATGTATCTATATTGTATGGTTGCATGACTTTGTGACATCTCAACAAGCCTTTACCTGATTTAAACAAAAAAAAAAATGTAAGCAAAGCACATTGCCAGTACAAACCACTGACTCCAAAGAATTGAGCTCACATTTCTACTTTCAGGCTCTGTTAGAGAATGTTGACAGGGTTTAAAAGGGATATTGTCCTGGGCCCGACATTATGGTACATATCATGGTGGCTTTGGGGCAAGTGTTTTTTTTTCCTGATTGAGGCAGTCCTAATTGTCTGACATGCAGAGCAGTTTTGCTTTTAAATGATTAAAATGAAAAAGAGTTCCACTTTAACACGCATCCATCTAAAAAGTAAGAGATTATAGCCTATAGTATGGTGGTCACTAGACAATAAATCACTTAAAATACAACTAGATATCATGTAAATACATTTTGGGCTAAGCCCCTTGAATGAGCCAGGCAGCCAGCTCTGTGGGCTGTCTGGGGCATCTATCTGGACAGAATGCTGTGTAGAACATCAGTGCCTATGCTCTGACTTTTCAAAATTTTCTAAATTGTATATTGATATATTGAGGCTTATAAGAGAAATGTAGGAGTTGTCATTGATCACCAAAGTCAGACAGAAGTCTGCAATGGCTGCTGCTACATTTCTATTCTGGTGTGAACTTATAATCAATGATGAAATAATAATGGCTAGCCTTCATGGGTCTGAGACTTAAATCTTGCAGTACCAACAATTTATGGCATATTCTTATAATGACATGATCGTGATAGTCCTATGGGCTAATAGCTATTGGCAATTCCTTAATTTGGGTAAACTTTTACAAGCCTGATAAAGTCAGATATTAAAGATTCCTTTAGACATTTTACATTAAAAGACACACAAATGACAGCCAGCTAAAATAATTTTTTTAACAAAATATACACATATAATCATTTGTTATTTAAGAAAACATGTTTGATTGAAATATTTGTTCAAACTACACTAATTCTGTCAATAGAGATGTACGTAAGAATGTCTGAGAAAAGTTCAAGGTGTAAGTCATTAAACTCACTGTGATATAAGCAAGATGTTTTAAATAGATGAAATTTTATTCATAATTTTCTAAACATCTGGTTTCAAATTCATGCTAGGAATGCCATCATCATGTACAGCAAGACAACTCGATGTTGTAAATATTATACATAAACCGAAAAAAAAGAATCTTAGCAATACCTGTGGGAGCAAAATAGTTTCCATAGCAAACCTCAGACAGACTTCCTCTCCAGCGTTGTCTATGATATTAATTTTCAGCTCCCCCAAATGAATTAAGGAACAACATTTATCTATTCTTGAGTACAGTTAGTACAGTGTGGTCACCTGTAGAGACATAAATACTATTGTTGATCTGATTTATAAAAAGCAGAATAAAGTAAGAAATTGAGGATTGCCAATATTGATAATATCTAATTCTAACCTGCTCTTGGAAAATGGCAGCTGGCGTCTGATTGGCTACTACAGGGAACAAGTCTACAACTATTCCCAATACGATCGGATTAGCCCACACACGATCGGATTGTCCGACGGACTGATTCCGTCGGACCTAGTCTGCTGGAAAGTCGGGTCATGTGTACGCGGCATTAGGCCCACAAGAATTCTATAAAAAAAAGAGACCATCTGTAAAAAAAAAACAGTACTAAAGTCAACATTAGAGGGTCACTTTGTCTCCAGAACTGATATTTCATTCTTGAGAATCCCAGTAGTGAAACATATACACTTGGGTCTTCAGATATGAACAATTATTACAACTATATTAAGGAGGTCCATCTCTCCCTGTTGGATTTTAAATATATTTTTGTTTTGTGCATGCACGCAAACAGGAGGAGAGGAAACACCCAGAAACATCCCAGATGGTGCAAGAAGAGAAATGCTCCAAGGTGAAATTGAAGTTTGAAGAGCCTCCTAAGGTGCAACGATGGACAAAGACAGTGAAGCAGTGATTGTAGCCCATCCACCACAGATACTCCAGCCTCTCACCTCATAGACTCGACCAGTAAAAGGTCATACAGCATTTGACCCACACCTGGGGTACCAATCGCTTATGATCCTGATCATGGTCAATGGTCATATCACACATAAGAACGAAAGAGAGGAGGGCACAATCTAGTGCTCTCTATTTAAAAGTTTAATTGTATAATAAAAAAGAAATACACTTACAAGCAAAGCACTCCGGCCGAGTGCTAGCAGACAAGCATGTAGTACATACAACTGGTTTCAAACCAGGAAGATGGCCGCGGGTGATGCCAGATGTAACTTCTCCCCCCGTACACGTTGCGTCCTATGGGCGGGACTTCTTGAGCGTGGGGTCGGAGGTATGTCGCCAACCCGCTTGTATTTATATTGCCATGGAGACCGCCTATCAACAAAATACACTCCCGAACCAAGCGGCGCTGTTGATAGGCGGTCTCCATGGCAATATAAATACAAGCAGGTTGACGACATACCTCCGACTCCACACTGAAGAAGTCCCGCCCATAGGACGCAATGCGTATGGGGTAGGAGTTACATCTAGCATCACCCACGACCATCTTCCTTGTTTGAAACCAGTTGTATGTACTACATGTTTGTCTGCTAACACTCGGCCCGAGTGCTTTGCTTGTAAGTGGATTTATTTTTTATTATACAATTAAACGTTTAAACGGAGAGCACTAGATTGTCCCTTTCTCTTTTGTTCTTATGTGTGATATGACCATCGGCTGGATCATAAGCGATCGGTACCCCATGTGTGGGTCAAATGCTGTATGACCTTTTACAGGTCGAGTCTATGAGGTGAGAGGTTGGAGTATCTGTGGTGGATGGGCTACAATCACCGTTTCACTGTCTTTGTCCTTCATTGCACCTTAGGAGGCTTTTCATATCTGTTTACTTACAGGACTGTTTTACCATCAATAGTTGATGATATGGACTGTTTAGTTTAACCTGATTGCGCTGCACTGTATTATTTTTATTATCTGATTGAGGCATTCTGAATTATCCTTAAGTGTCAGCTTGCATTCTTTTATTATATATTTATTTAACAATAAGTTTTTCGTTTATCTGAGCAGAATATTTGCCGTTTACATTTAGAAATTGAGGTTTAAACACGATGGTGTTCAGATCTCAATACCAAGGTCCCCGGGGTATGAAAGAAGGAATTGAATGATTCAGCACAAACTGGCATAAAATTAACAAAACCTGCAATAGGTGGCATAGTAATATTTAGAAACTAACAAACCGGCCATCTGCATTGGGGTTGATTTTATATAAAAAAAAAAAATAGGCTGTTAATTTTGCAAGGGAACTTGCTCCAGAGCTTAGTGAATGTGAGGCTCTGCTGACCTCCAACATCTAGTCATGTTCAAGCAAAAATTCTGTTTTCTGTTTTGCTTCTTTTTTTTTCTTCCTTGCATGTGATTGGGTATTCTTTGCAAAGTAACACTTCTCCACATTCACTAAGCTCTGGGGAAAATTCCCTTGCAAAGTGAACAGTCAAATTGATATTCC
This sequence comes from Lithobates sylvaticus, assembly GCA_028564925.1. Taxonomy (NCBI): domain Eukaryota; kingdom Metazoa; phylum Chordata; class Amphibia; order Anura; family Ranidae; genus Lithobates; species Lithobates sylvaticus. The sequence goes on along the minus strand of CM053036.1, from coordinate 84,866,378 downwards.
TATCGCACTCGTTCCTGGTATATGTGGCTCATAAAAAAGGCGGGTCTGAAATTTTTGATCTATATATTTCAAGGCCACTGACTGAGAAAGTATTTAACAGACTATTACCCTAATTTCCAGGCAACAAACATCAGGAGTTTAGCAATGGCAGCCCCTGTGTTTCTTTCATGATAGGTCTACATTAAATTTAACATGGAAACTCTCATAGACTAGAGTTAGTACTGCTCTATAAAGAGGGGCCTTGATAAAGCAGCACAGCTTTCACATATATTTGCAAATGTTGTGCAACTAAAAGTTCTGTTTTAAAAGAGAAGTATGGCTTTTGGAAAAAAGACAAACATTATACTCACCTAGGTGGATGCAGCATTGATCAGCTACTGCATCTGTCTCCTGTTGGTTCTGTAGTGAGAACTGAGCGATCAAACACAGCTGATCATCATCAGTTCTCCCCCTCCGCTTTGAGCAGAGAGCTGGCACTGTCAGTCAGTGGCTCTCTGCTCTCCCCTCCAGCGCTCACTGGAGCGCCGAGCTGTGGAGGGAGTGGGAGGGGCTGGCTTAGCCTCTCAGCAGGTCACTGAGGGTTCTGGGTGAATTCTGATCATATGGTCAGGATCTTTTCAGATCCTGGACTGGCTGTGTGATGCCAGCTGACAGCGGCATCACACAAACTGCACTCCTGTAATCCATAGGAGAAGTACAGCCAAAAAAGCTTTGGCTATACTTCTCCTTTAATGAAAATTTTTAGATGGTGTAATTTGTTTTATTTATTTATTATTTGCTTGCTAGCAAGTATGTTGAGAAGTGTGTTTCATTCCCTGTGTGCAAAGCCTTTCCATGTGCACCTTGATTTTAAAGCTACAGGATTTATAAATTGAGGTGGTTGCCATTGTTGTTTTGTTCTACTTTAAAGTATATCTACACTTTACAAGTACAATCTTTCCATAGGCTGAATTAAGATTGGTGCAAACATTCATGGGCCCAGCAGAGAAGATTTTCACAGGTGGCTGGGCGGAGCTGAGGAGGCTTCTCAGCTGAAATCTTGCTGGATCCGGGATAGGACTGGCAGGAAGGCTAGTACCAGGGTTAACAAAATAAAAGTAGCAATGCATAAAAGACTGCAACTCAGTAATCATATTTACAACAGAAAATGCCAATAAAGAACACAACTGCAGATACAAACATAATGCATTGCAAAATTCTAATAATTAATACCCTTTTTTTGTGTCATCTGCAAACCACACCAGTATTTTTTTGTGCACCTGCAATAGATTCCTAAGCAAGTGAATATATGCTCAAACAGTAATCTCGCGTGGGCCAAATTTTACGCCTCCTTGACCAAACATTGCTTAGTCGCATACTTGAGGTTGGAAACATTTTGGTTGAAGCCTTTCGAAAAAAAAAAAAAATAGTTAAACCAATGAATTTACTCATGTTTAAATATTAAAAGTTGCCCCAGTTTACATTGTTCAACTTTTTAATGAACCCAGTTTTAAGAGCAGTAAATATTCATTCTTTTTTTCTTGATGTGCTTTATGTTTTTATCCACATTTTAAAATCCTATTACACATTACTTTGAAATACCCATGACATACTTGTGTTTGTGTTTCCTCCCAGTAGTCTGCATTTTGTAAAGAAATAGGCAAAGCGACAAAGTTTGAATTTGAGAACTAAACTGTAGAATCTGACTTTGCAGTCAACTATTTGTATAAGTGCTTAAAGCTGCTCTTAAACTCCCAATGAATATTAAGCTAGGCAGACTGTAAAATGTTTTACATTCAGTAAAAAAAAATACACTAATAATGTAAATTATTAAATATTATTGGATAATTTAACAAAAGAAGTAAATATGACAGATAGATATGTGCTATTTTACACAAAATTATTACTGTAGTGGCAAGTTATTTTTCTGCTTATGAGAGTTTCATCACGTGGTTTCCCAGAACTTTTTTGAAGTCTGAAGTAACGTTTTAGCTTCTTAGTCAACCCCTACTTTTCAAATAGACCAGCCTTTTTGGCAACTGCCCAACTTGCTAGGTTACCGATCTGGGCCTGGTTAATAGTCATTAGCCAGTAGGGAGGAGCAAAGTGATTTTGGCAATATTAGCAATAACAAGAACTTACCCATTTTGACATTGGTAAGATTTTGCATATGTAGAAATTCTGTTTCACTCACTGAGCTACTTAGGTGAAATTTACATAGAGAAAATGAGTATTCTCTTGAAAGTATCTTCTGTAACCTCAGAAGCCATTTAAATCCTATTGCACCATTAAAACCCACTAAACCACCTTAAAAATTGCAAAATGTAGCTGTATTCTCCTGATTTTAAAATAAAATTATGGGAAATTAAATGAAAATGCATTTCTAATTGCCAACCTATATATTACACCAAATCCAGCATCCAGCATACCGTTAATCACTGAAGACACTCATCAAGCATACAAACATGAATAATAATTAAAATAAAATAAAAAGTAATTGCTGTTCTTGATGTTCTTTTACAAATTACCATCTAAAACATATTAAACCATCTCCCAAAATAGTATTTTACTTATTTACTTTTAATAACAACTCAAGATCCTTCAATAACCATATATGATGACATCAATGTAAAAAAAAGATATAAATATAATAATAAATTTAAACCAACATAATATGGGCATTCATTTTAAAAATATATATCTATCAGTTGTAAAGTTTTCTTTAAATATATATGCATATAGTGCTAGCCCAAATACCAATAAATAAATAAATAAACTCAGATTTTTTAAATATGGTATAGTAATGATAACATGGCACAATCAAATTAATTACAAAAATAAATTAAGCATGTGATATCTGCATCTATTCATAAACAGGGCAGAAGAATAGGATTACACGTCTATAATACTATGGCAGAGCATTCATATAGCTTGCAAAGGTTATATAGAAAAGCATCCCATGAGCATCAAGTCAAGTGAAAGAAATGATTAAAGGATAATCTATCACCTATATCTGTAACATACCTTTGAATGGGACTTGTTCCTGCAGTGAGAATGTGGCCTACTGTTGCCTACCGCTGAATGGAGGCCACTCCAAGCTGTTTTTCTCTGTGAATAGGCCAGGGTCAGAGAGTTGCACTGGGGGACAATGATAGCCACAGACTGCCTGAATTTCTTACAATCACACACCATACCCCCTGATCAAATAGCTCTTTTGTTCAAGTGATATAAAACATGTCATACAACGATGATTCGGAAGAATAACATGGATATGCTTCCCGAAGAGATCAGAGGAGCTCTGTCATACACAAAAACATCAGAGGCTGCTGGAAACAAACAAGTGTTGAGGAACGAAAAGAAAGCTCAACATGACATGTGTTACAATATAAGAGGGCATCGTATCTAAAATCTCTTGTATCTATGTGTTTTTCTAAAGATACACAGGTAATAAAAGCCATGTGTTCCCATCAAGTCTCTGACCTCAGACATAGCTGAGAAGTTATTTAAAATAAAAATTGTTTAGACAAATATACAGAGATAAGGAAATCTATTTTATCATTCCACCAAATTTAATAGAACCATAACTTAAATGGGAAGGGCCCTGATCTGAAACTTAAGTTTATTTTCTAATTTCAGAGCAGTTGCTGTGGCCCATTGAATTCTTCTACTGCTTGAAGCTCTTCTTTTATAGTGGATGTTTCAGGAACTGTACTAGTGCATACAGATAAATACATTTGACATACAATCCTTTAACAGAAACGAAAAACTCTACCCCTTATCAATAAGGGGGTCTAATAATAATTTTTTCACCCATGATTCCCACACCTTTCATCCAAGATCCCCCATTTTTTTAAATTGAAAAAAAAAAAAAACAGGTGACTCTTGGGAGCAAGTTTTTAGTTTTTTTTTAAATAGACCCTAAAAGTAGCCTGTGGGCTCTAGTCAAGTGACTTTCCCTAGGCTGAGATTAGGTCATTAACCTACTGCAGACAGGAGAAAGCAGTTATGGAATTCCTAGTTGCCACCAAGGTCACCAGAACTAGTCTCCCCCCTTTGGGCCTAGTATGGATTTTAAGAGGGACCTCGCTGCAAGAAAATGGGAAAAAAAGAGGTCTTCCTACAAATGCATACCAAAAGTTTAACTTTGGCTGGACAAATATGTGCCCCCCTCCCTCAAACCATAACCAGGCCACATACCCTTAACATAAGGGGGGCCCATGACAAAGCACCTTGTCCTCATGTTGGTGCGGAAAAGAACAAGAACCTCTTCCCCACAACTCTGGCCAGTGTTTGTGGGGGTCTCCTCTTATCAAATCTGGAAGCCCCTTTTAACCCCTTCCCGCTGCCGCCTCCGAGCCTTTTAAGTGGGGGTGGAGGTGGGCATTCTGATCATGTGACCACTGTGATTGGCTGTCACAGCGGTCACATAATCAGAAAGCTCCTGATCACAAGTATACATCGGGAGTTTTTTGGTACCCGTTCATTACTGTACTGGGAGCATGCTCTCAGCACAGTAGAATGTTTACCTAAGGCTGCAAATATGCAGCCACTGAGCGTTAAAGCCCACCCGCCGAGAGGAAGCATATATGCGCCAGGTCAGCAGGAAGTGGTTAATAATAAGGGGGCACAAAGACTAAGAAAGAGTCACTTCCAGCGCTATGAGGTCTTCCGTAGTGTAGAACAGCAAGGACATTTGCAATACCAAAGAACTAAGTCGATTCTGCCCTCTTCAGATGGGGTGGTCCGATGGATACTACAAAAACAAAATAGAATGGAAAGTGTAAGCACCTAGTGCATTACCAAAAAACATTTATTCCATAGTAGGATCAATAAAAAATGGGTCCTCACAAGATGGCAAATAATAGTAAGCCACAAAAAAACACAATGCTGAACAGTGTGGACACACAGGTGCCATATTCACATTGCGGGGTATACAGCTGTATAGCCGCAATGTGAATACGGCGCATGTGTGTCCACACTGTTCAGCATTGTGTGGTTTTATGGACTACTATTTTTTGCCATCTTGTGAGTACCCATTTTTTATTGATCCTACTATTGAGTAAATGTTTTTTGTTAATGCACTAGGTGCGTGCGCCTTCCATTCCATTTTGTTTTTTTAATAATAAGGGGGACCCCAGATACCGCCCTCCCATGTGAATAAGTAGTTAGTACATAGTACCCCTACTCATTCACAAAAAAAAGTAATCTAGAAATAAAGACAACCAAATAGCCGTAAATAGTCATTGACAAAATATGGCAAAAATTGCCATATATATGTAATGATGTAACCACTGCGCAATCTTGTTTACATGGCCAGGGATTCCTTTTAATGGGGCACAGACAGCAGTGAAAACCTCATAGGTGTTCTAATCCCTCTCCTCTCTATCCAAAACTGCAAAAGACATATAGTTTAACACAAAAAAAGTGACTTGTGATGATTGGCCTACTTTTACCTTACCTTGTGGGTTAGGAACCGTATGCCCCTTATTTATTGGATTACACTTTTCTACACCTTTTCTGGCACCAGGACACTTTTTTTTGTGAACTGGTGCCCAAAATATAGCTGCACATTACATGTGTAGCAATGCCATGGTTTTGTATAGTGACAAAATAATCTGTTGTGACAATCAAATCTTTGGGGTTGATTTACCAAGGGCAAATAGGCTGTCCACTTTCCAAGGGAAGTTGTATTTTGCATGGAAATATTCCCCAGAGCTTAATGAATGAGGTGAAGCTTTGTTGACTTTCATCATCCAACCATGTGTAAGCAAAAACTCTTGTTTCTTTTATTTTTCCTTGCACAGATTTGGGTATGTTTTACAAAGTTAACTTTTATCACATAGGCATAAACTATGTATTAAGCTTACATAAAATTGATTTGAAAAGCACATATTCTATATTTTTTGTTAACAAAATTTCTTCCCAATCTATGTGTGGTAGAGTAGCCCTCAGCACTGGGAAACTAAATTACTTTTTTAAATATTTTATTTTTCCAGAAAATGTTTTTTTGTTTATAGAAGAGATGAAATGAAAGGTTTATTGTGGTGAGTTTACATTTTTATTTGGAACCAAGGGGTACCCCCCCCCCCCCCACACACACACACACACTTGTTTGCCTGTTCCCATCAATTCTGCCCATTGCAGAAATCTAAAAAATAATTATAAAATCACAGAAAAGTTTTTGCATATTACAACCTGATTAATTTATTATATATGTATTATATATTTATTATATTGCAAGTCTCAGGTAGGTCTGTTGAAGCTAACTTATGACCTAAATGTTTCTTTGCAAAGAACTGGCAGCTTTGGCCTGAGGGCATTGTTTAGCAAATGCAATAAACAGAGACCTATTCCTTTCCAAAACTTTAACACATCTGCAATAATTTATAGATTTGCAATGAGCAGCATTTCACTGAGGTCTAGAGGTCCGTCTTAAATATAAGCCTTCCCTGGCTATAAATGTCAAGCAGTATAAATACAAAGCTAAGTTATTTACCACTTTCATTCAAATCAAATTAGGAAAACAATATTGCCATCGCCAAAGTCGTCTGCAACCTTTTTTCTGTCTTGTTCCAAGGGGTATGGATTTAGTTTTTGGTCCATTCAGGGTCTATATTACATAAAAAAAATACAATACATACATACAGGAGTTTTCCTTCACTGTAGCAAGATGGGATCAGGTTCTCTGAGTACTGGTAATTTTCAACTGTTATATTTACCTGTGCAGCTGTTAGATTTCTCACCTGGAACTCATAATCCACAAAGTTTCTTGTTTGGAAACATAAAATATAACGGTTTCAGCTTTTTGAAAAAAAAAAAGACTAAAAGAGACGCTGAACAAAGTGATACAGTTGTTAATACAGTTAACACCACTGCGTTCTACCTCTACAAACAGTTCATGGCAAGTGTAAATTCTAAGGCTAATCCCAGCTACAGAACACCAGATCCTTACAACTTCCCTCATCATGCCTAGTTAATTATCTCACGTACCTGTAATGCAATACTGCATAAAGGTAAGTTGATTAATGCTCTGGTGTCTCCTCACCTTGCTCTTTACAACCGCCTACAATGTTGTACATTGTGCCCTGTGAATTGTCCTGCCATTCCATAGGGATTGCTCATGGTCCACAATACATGACAGCGACTTAGTGGTTAGCACGTCTGCCTTGTAACACTAGTGTTCTTTATCCTAATTCCAATAAGTACACTACCTTCATGGATTTTGCATGTTCTCCCAGTACAGTACTTGTGTGAATTTCCTGCATAGCTCCATATTAGATGCTAATATAGCATTGATAACATTATCCTTCATGCCAAGTTTTAGTGTTTGGGCCTAGTGGTGTGATGTGATCACATTTTCCCTTATATTCTGAATGACCAGGTATTTGTGGTGGTTATGACAGACCAAAAGAAGGGCAGCAAAATGTAAATATAAGTAAGTTGGGGAGGGACTAGTAGAAGACTGAATGTGTAAAGTGTCAGAGTCTTTTTACGGTACACCTGTTATAAGTATAGAGGATGCCCTTTCTGGTCTCCTTTTGAAAATGTTAGTTGTCTGACTGTGACCAGTCTGGGTACTTCTGAACCACAGAAGAAGCATGCAGTTGAAGAAAGACAAAAAAAAAATTCAGAATTCATCATCTCTATGCTTCTTCTGAATCAATTTAAGCCCAAACTCTTAATTTCTTCTGTTTCTCGATTTTTTTTTAATCAAATTAGGGATAGGTTCACCATAAACTGATCAAGAAGGCAGGAAGTTGCACACTGATAATGTCAGATTACATCCAACTTTATTAAAGCTCAACAAAGCACAATCCAGCCCCATCTAAGACCACCCCCTCTGTAGAGCAATGGTCCAAGGTGGGGCTGCAGTGTGCTTTGTCTGGCTTTAAAAAAGTTGAATGTGATTTGATTTAATCGGTGTGAGACGTCCTGCTAAGTTTGTGGGGCATGTTTTTGGCACCCTTTGGTCAGCACCCATTGTTCCAGATGTAGCGCAACCCTATGGAGCCACAAGTAACCTGGGATCACCCACCCTGCACAGCCAGGCACACCAAATTTTCACAGGCACTCTTGAGTCAAAGAACAGTCCATGATTTTGTTTTTGTTATTTATTGAGGGTAATAACGTAGATAGGGATGGGGAGGTTATGGGATGCCCATTTGACTTCAACAGCAACTTCAGGGACAACTGCTCCTATAGACAGTCTCTGTATACAGCTCCTCTTCTTTCTCCAGCACACACTTGCTTTCAGAACCTAGCTGGAACACTGTCAATACTTGACAGTCAGTCAGTCAGAAGAAAGCATTAGCCCATTATAGGCAGGAACCCGAGGCCCTTTAGGTGTGTAGCAGAATTTCAGTGTTTTCAGCCTGTCTTACTTCTGTGGCTGCCCTTTCACTAGCCCTCCAGGCTAACTTCTCCCCCACAGTTCTCCAGACTGACACACACCAGCCCACCCAGATCTCCTAGACATGCTGACCTGCTCCCACTATCCTCTCTCCTTGCTCCCATGTCTCCAGGAAGGGCTTTCTCCGTGTGTTTTGGTAGGAACCTTCCAGCACCCCCCCCCCCAGACTAGGGAGCACCCACAAGGGCCACCGACAGCCTCCTCTGCACTCCATCTTCCACCCAACGGCAACTCCTGGCATGACTCATGCCTATTTATGAGGTGGGCCGCCCCCTGCCAGCCCCCTACTGGGGATTGGCTGAGGTCCTCATAAATATGCCAAGCAGCTCCTCCTAACCTCCACCCACTAAGTCTAAAACGTTCTCCAATGTCCCAGAAAACAGGTAGAGGCACCAGAGAATCTGTTAGGATGAGTCACCCAGCCCTGAGTCACGAAACCCTGACCCAGATTCATAGCTAAGGCTTAGTCCTGAGCTAAACAAATTTTTACCTATCCCAAACAACAAACCTATCTACATCTAGCACACTAGACGGTGCTACACACAGAAACAACAGATTTCTCCACAGGCTTTTAGCAGTGGCTTCTCTCTACATGTCACTGTAAACTGATAAATAAATTGTGAATGGTGATGGTGGGCGAAATGGCTCACTCTGGGATGGATTTCAGTTATATTGCCTCATAGTCCATTTTTATTTTAAACCTTTCATAACCAGAACTTCTTATTGACACCCAGAACAATGATGATTATATCAGAATAAATATGTGTATAAGTATACTATTAGGGGTGATGAGAGCTCAATTTCAAATTCCGCATTCATATTTTCAGTTTTGTTTCATTTATTAGACAAAATCAAAACAGGTGCAACCAACTGTGATCATCATAGGATTCCACCCAGGCAGATATGCTAAGCCAGGGGTAGGCAACCCTGGCACTAGCTGTGGTGAAACTACAAATCCCATCATGCCTCTGCCTCTAGGAGTCATGCCTGTGATTGTCAGGGTCTTGCAATGTCTTATGGGACTTGTAGTTTCATCTCAGCTGGAGCAGGGGTCTCCAAACTTTCTAAACAAAGGACCAGTTTACTGCCCTTTAGACATTTGGGGGGCTAGACTGTGGCCATTGGGAGTAGTTCTGGCATCAGTGGGAATAAACAATGCAAAAATTTCTCCCCTAGTACATGTAAACATGTACTGGGGGAGGAATAATGCCCCATCGTTGGTGTCAGTGGGAGGAATAGTGCCTCATCTTTGGTATCAGTGGGAGGAATAGTGTACCCATCGTTGGCATCAGTGGGAGAAATAGTGCCTGTTGTTGATGTCAGTAGCAGGAATCATGCCCCATTTTTGTCAGTGGGAGTAATAGTGTCTGGTATTAGTGGGAGGAAAGGTGCCCCAAGGGCCAGGTAAAGGTAAGCAGAGAGCCACATTCAGCCCTCAGGCAACAGTTTGGAGACCACTGCTACAGGTGATACTCCATGTAAAGAATGCATAACTTTACAACAGGATTGTAACCTATGCATAACACTGCCGTGGTTCACAGGGACTCTTTGTTGTCAGCCAGCTTTACTAACATGAACACATCACAATTTGACACCAGACTTGAATCTCAGAACTTTATAGTCTAGAAACAGAATTCCAACTACACCAGGGGGCTTTAGCCATTTTATGATTGCAGGCCTCCAACTGATTGCCCATTATGTCCCCATACCCATTGGCCAGACTGTTGAAATCATCATCACCAACTATATTAGGTTCCATTATGAGTTCAAATGATGCCAATATCTTGGTTTTACATATGGATAACTATGACTAGACCATCTAAAAAAAAAAGCTATAAAGGACTTTATCATAATTTTATTATATAATAAAAATGCAAATTGCAAATACACAAGCTAACTACAGTATCTCACAAAAGTGAGTACGCCCCTCACGTTTTTGTGAATATTTTATTATATATTTTCATGTGACAATGCTGAAGAGATGACACTTTTCTACAATGCAAAGTAGTGAGTGTACAGCTTGTACAACAGTGTAACTTTGCTGTCCCCTCAAAATAACTCAACACAAAGCCATTAATGTCTAAATCACTTGCAACAAAAGTGAATACACCCCTGAGTGAAAATGTTCAAATTGGGCCCAATTAGCCATTTTCTCTCCCCGGTGTCATGTGCCTCGTTAGTGTTACAAGGTCCCAGGTGTGAATGGGTAGCAGGTGTGTTAAATTTGGTGTTATCGCTCTCACTCTCTCATACTGGTCACTGGAAGTTCAACATGGCACCTCATGGCAAAGAACTCTCTGAAAAAAAGAATTGTTGCTCTAAAGATGGCCTAGGCTATAAGAAGATTGCCAAGATCCTGAAACTGACCTTCAGCATGGTGGCTAAGACCATACAGCGGTTTAACAGGACAGGTTCCACTCAGAACAGGCCCCGCCATGGTTGACCAAAGAAGTTGAGTTCATGTGTTCAGCGTCATATCCAGAGGTTGTCTTTGGTAAATAGACGTATGAGTGCTGCCAGCATTGCTGCAGAGATTGAAGGGGAAGAAGGTTGGCCTGTCAGTGCTCAGACCATATGCCGCACACTGCATCAAATTGGTCTGCATGGCTGTCATCCCAGAAGGAAGTGTCTTCTAAAGATTATGCACAAGAAAACATGCAGTTTGCTGCAGACAAGTAGACTAAGGACAGTGTCCATGTCCTGTGGTCTGATGAGACCAAGATAAACTTATTTGATTCAGACGGTGTCAAGCGTGTGTGGTGGCAACCAGGTGAGGAGTACATAAACAAGTGTGTCTTGCCTACAGTCAAGCATGGTTGTTGAAGTGTCATGGTCTGGGACTACCTGAGTGCTACCCATTCACACCTGGGGCACTGGGGAGCTACAGTTTTTTGAGGAAACCATGAATGCCAACATGTACTGTGACATACTGAAGCAGAGCATGATCCCCTCCCTTCGGAGACTGGGCCGCGGGGCAGGATTCCAACATCATAACGACCCCAAACACGCCTCCAAGATGACCACTGCCTTGCTAAAGGTGATGGACTGGCCAAGCATGTCTCCAGACCTAAACCCTATCGAGCATACCAAATATTGACTGTTTACACAGCAAATTTACACTGTTATACAAGCTGTACACTCACTACTTTACATTGTAGTAAAGTGACATTTTTCAGTGTTGTCACATGAAAAGATATAATAAAATATTTACAAAAATGTCATACAATTTTTGCTGTAATTTCTGTACACTTAAAACATGGATTTGAGGTGCAGTTACTGACAATGTATAGAATGTTATCTGATACATCAAATTGATTTCTCTACTTTGATTTCAGGTTTAATATTGCAAAGAATACTGATTCAATTTATTTTTAATTTTACAGCGATCCAGTGCCATACCCTGATTATTTAATTTCCAAAACTTCTCGTAACTTCTCAATTAACAATACAGAAGTAAGGCATCTGGTTTGTGGTGCCAAATGCATACATAAACTTCAAATTAAAATGCTGCTACATCCAGCTACAATTCCATGTCAGGCATGGCAGCACTAAGCAGATAACAAGGGATCTAATGTTCGCAAAGGAAGTAGAGTCCTCCCCAACCTTCCTGCTAAAGAAGCATGTCAACTTTCATACAAAAAGATTTTGCTGACCATCAACCCTTTTATTTATTAATATTATTATTAAGTATATTAAGCATTTTACTACACTGTTTATGTGTGCATATATCCGGGACATATTTTACATTTTTTACATTTCATTTGATGGAAAAAATTCAAACACATGTTCAGAAAGGTCTTCCTTAAGCTATGAGTGAGTCATATCAAAGTACACAGAGTTAAGCTTCAGATTTTTTCCCTCACGCTACTCCTCCTCCTTCCTAACTCATGAAAGACAACTTCCTCTGCTTCTATCAAGTCTCACCTGTTGTCTGGCGGCTCTGTGTTTAAAAGCTATTTGTACTTGTAACTGTCCACCTCTTCTCCTCCCTGGATATTGATTTGTGATCACGTCACTTTATACTTTTTGTAGTTAAAGGATCATAAAGGCCACAAATTAAAAACAGGTGCAATGTCAGTTTAACTTTTTGAATTCTCTTTAAATAGAGACATTCTGAGAGAGTTCAGAGAGGTCTTTAATTAAGGCTTCATCAAATGCACCAAGGGTTTTCCCACAGGATATTTCTAGTTGGAATACAGAGATCCTTTTAATTAAAGTTGCATAAACATATCAGTGTTTGAAAAGTTGCTAACTTATTACTAAAAAGCTGTGAATGTTGAGTGATGTTGTATTATTATAAAGTAATGTGAAATGTATTTTCTTTTACAGGTGGAAGATTGCAATGTTTATGCAGACAGTTTGCAACTTTCTGGATAAAGGAGTTTTGTAATAACTTGAAATTTCAAGTCAAATATGCGGCATCCTTTAACTAAATGAATGGCCACCAAAGATCGATACCATCATGCATATTTACCTGCTAAAAGGGGCAGAAAAACTCCAGTGACAGAAGGCCTATAATGTGCACCCCCTAAATATTGTTAATCAGAGGTGGCCAGCCTACAATGCACCCCTACTGAGGTCCTATTTCTGCCCCTTAACACTGGTGGAGTCTGAAATAATGAGGACCTGAGTTTAAAAGGTTAAGATTATGTTATATGGAATGTATTGTGTTCATTGTACCTAGGCAGTACTCTGCAGTGAGATCTAAAGCACTGCTGCCTGTGATTGCTAGCCTCAGGAGATTGTGAGGGAGAACCCATGGGTGGGTTTAAAGTGGTTGTAATGGCAGAAGTTTTTTTTTATCTTAATGCATTCTAAAAAGCCTTCTCTTTGCAGCATCCCCCCTTAGCCAATAATACTTACCTGAGCTCCATTTCTATCCAGCGATGTGCACAAGTGCCTTGGCCATCCGGAACTCTCCCTCCTGATTGGCTGAGAAACAGCATCATCAGCACCATTGGCTCCTGCTGCTGTCAATCAAAGTCAGTTAGCCAATCAGGAGAGAGAGGGGACGGGCCGAACCGCGACTCCATGTTTGAATGGACACAGGGAACTGCGGCTTGGGTGCCCCCATAGCAAGCTGCTTGCTGTGGGGGCACTCAACAGGAGGAAGGGGCCAGGAGCACTGGCGAGGGACCCAAGAACAGGAGGATCTAGGCTGCTTTGTGCAAAAACCACTGCACAGAGGAGGTAAGTATAACATGTTTGTCTTTTTTAAAGAAAAAAAAACAAGACTTTGGTATCACGTAATTCGAGTTTTAAAGCATCATAAGCCATAAAGAGCAAGTGTCCAGAAGGGTCCAGTATCTCTGGAAGATCATTTATGTTACAGTGCCACCTATCTAGGGGAGATTGAAAATGCAGCCTAGGACAAACAATCCAACTTAACTAAAAAATCTACAAATTGCTACAGACCAATTCACTGCTATTACAAATGCTAGCACATATGAGCACACCTTAAGCATTTGGGACTGTGCTCACATTATTGAACTGAATGTTTATATTTATATCTTATACACACTTACATATGACTATTCCTAAGTAAGTAATCTGGTCATAGCTTAAAGTGTGTGCTCATGTATGCAAGCATTTGAATTAGCAGTGGATTGGTCCTCAGCAATTTGTAGATCAATTTTCTTTTCAGTTAGATTGTTTGTCTTAGGTTGCATTTTCCATCTCCCCTAGATAGGTGGCGCTGTAATATAAACAATCTAGTAGAGATATTGGACCCTTCTGGACACTTGCTCTTTATGGCTTATGATGTTTTATAACTCAAGCTATTCCAGCTACATTTGCCTCTACGGTTAAGCCCTTACAGGGTGAAACATGTTACCCATGGGAAAACCCCCTCTAAGAAGAGATCAAGATAAAGCCATTTTGTACTAACAGGAGCTTACTATCTGCAGAGGCAGTGTGCGGACAAGCGCCATTTTGTTTTTGTTGTAGTTCTTGAAGTGTCTGGCAAGCCAGTATTCAACCTGATCAACACCTGCATGCATTGTGTCCAGTCAGCTGGGATACAAGATTGGAGCATTCAAGCGGTATCAATTTTATTTGGTTTTTGGTCACCTCCACAGAGTTACACACTGAATAACAAGGCATAGTAAGTCGGTAATGGGGAAAGAACAGCTGCTGTGAGACCACAAGCCATACTGGTGACTTTGTCCACTGCCTGTCTTTTGTTTGAGGGGGAAAAAGCTTCAGTCCCTTTTAAAGTGCCAGCAAGGTTACTCAGGGATTGAGTTCCCTCATTGAAAGTGCTCATGTGCTAAGAAAAAAAGAGTAGTTAATTTGTACCAACATTGGTGAACTAAGCTAATTCAGACACATGGATCAATATGCAATTGATAAGCTGTGAAGGACAAAGTCAGCAAAAGGCCTTTATGCAAGAACAACTGTTGTCCTGGTTCCCCCCTTCACCCAGAGATTAAGTTCAAACACCACCTGAATATTACAAACCAGGAGAACAGTTTAGGGCATTATGAAGAACTCTTCCCATTTCTAACCTGCTCCAAGTGACAGCAGAAGGAGGGCTTAGCACCTGCTTGGCCAAATTTCATACATACGAGTCCTTAAGTGCCAGAGGGCCCTTGTGCTGGTGCAATTTACACAAATGGTGTGTCCACCCCTGAGAAGGAATGACAGATCCCATATGTCTCTTAGCATAGATTACCTTTAACCTCCATCCAAAGCTAAATTAATTAACATAAGAATATTCAAATTCTATTTATACTCAGAATTAAAGACACTACAACAAATTTATATATATTTTAATTTAATATATACACCATATATTCCATAAGAACAACATAGTTTAGCTAACATGCAATACAAATATATTAACTTCCTTTATTTTCAGTTACTTTTTGGTTAAGAAAGTTCTTGTAAGTAAATCTTTCAATTTTATACATTATTTATTTACTGAATAAAGACTATTATTTCCTACCATCATCAATATTAGTTTACTGAGTGAAGCTTTTCTTCTCTCATGGTATTCATAAAATTCTTCAGAACATTGACCTGAACATGAACATGCTGGGTAATAATCACGGAAGCAGTAGGTCATATTACTTTGTAATTAATACACGGTCAGAAGGATGGCTTGATTTACATTTGTACAAATGAGAAGATCACAGGGTTTCTCTCTGAAGACAAGTTTTAGGAAAGGGGTAAAAAACGTTACATTAGGTAAAAGAGACGAGTTGAATTGCTTTTGGTTCGTTCAGGTCTAGCTGTAAAATACAATGCAACGAAACAGCCCTTTGGATAGCAAAGTCTTTTTCTAACGTTTTCCCAGGGCCTAAAGTGGGAGGGCTTGAAAGAAAAAAGTAACACAAGTGGACGGCTTTACTTAGAAAAAGGCAAACAGTTTCTTTTTGTTGTGACCAAAACTTTGATGTTTTTTCTCCATGCTAGGAGCTGCACACACTAAAATATTTGTGCTCCTGCCCACTAGTATGAGTCTACAGTTACATTTTGGTGTTTGTCCATTTGTAAACCTAAATTTTCTTTGGCGTCCCCACAAATGAATAAATTGAACCAAAGTAAAATAAATTAAATGCAGCACTCCAAAACAAAATTCACTTAACAACCCGACCCAATATTAAACCTGCTTTAATGGGAAATTTGTGCTAATATTTGTATTAATGTCATATTTTGTAAATTAGGGAAACTGTGTTTGTACATGTCAGCTGGGTTTTACAACACAGAACAAATACATTTTGCTGGTAACAATGAAATAGCTGTGACTGTGGAACAGACCAGCAATAATGTTTTCCAACCTCTTAAAATAGCTGGAACCTTGTTTTTACATCAGAGAATGTGTTCTCAGACAGGTACTCATACATGGCACAGCTCCTTACTTTGTATCTTGTCCAGAAGTGGACACTGGATAAACACTCAGGGCCTATTAGATGATTTACGAAAGGCCAAAGATCAAGACAGACACTGTTCAGCTCAAAATCCCCAGGCCATTTACGCACATAAAGTCAGCTAGAGAGAAATGCCATTTAGTGTGGAGATTTGTGAATAAGCCAAGAATAAAAACAGTGAGCTGAGTTGACAAAAGTGTACACCTCAAGAGCACATCCTCAATAGCCTGAAGTGCTTCACTTGTAGTTTTAAGTAACAATATTTTTACTACACTCAAAATTACTGCCACCCAACCACACCAACACAAATTAGAAGAAATCTTGTACCAAATTTGTAAACAAAATGAATGGGCTCAAATCGCACTGCAAAGAATTGTATGCGATTTGAACAGGAATGCGGTGCAATTCCTGTCCAAATTGCATATGGTTTCCCACACCACTCCTGTGTGAACCCAGGCTTGTCATAGTGATTTCAGCCTGGGTTCACACAGGAGTGGTGCAAGAAACAGCATGCGATTTGGACAGGATTTTCATTTTGTATGGGCTCAAATCGCACCGCAAAGGTATTGGTACTTGACCAAAACGGTATTAGTGCAACCCCAGTTTTGTACAAACAATATGTGTGTTTTTGTATATGGGTATAGAGGCACATGGTACCACTAAAACCTTCTGTTGTAGGGCATCTATTATGGAATGTAGGTACCGAAATTTATGATTCAAGAAACCTATAATTTTTACACTGCCCTTGTTACTTTGCCCTGTATGGCAAAGTATAGAGTCACCTAAAAAATAACCCAGACTCAAGAAATTCCTGCACAGTCCACAGCTAATATTTTTAAATATTTAGGTATCTAAAGGCAAGGAAAGTGAGGGAAAACACAATTTTGCTGAAAGCAACATTGACGAATATATACAGTATGGGCCAACACAAAACTATAAATGGTGCCCCAAATCATAGTAACATTCCACCTAGCCTCTCCTACATTCTCTATTCCCTCTGTTGGGACTTACAACAAAGACTACCTTTTCATTTTTACCACTCTCAGTCCCATATCATCCTCCTCTGATGTCAATGTGGATGCACTGTGAAGGAACGTATGCAAAAAGTCATGGTGTCCAAAAAAAAAAGGGCAGCCAGGAAATGGGAGGTGAACAGTTGCTTTGTAGGAATGAAGAAAAACCCAGGGCCAAACTGTGAATAAATAAAATGTATAGAATCAACCCAGACCAACATTATGAACATGAAAAACCATTGCCTAGACTTGTGGAAACATTGATTCCCATAACTTTCCGAGGGCCAATTCGCTTTATTTAAACGTTTTAAGTGTTGCACTCCGCAGGAGCATCTTGGTAGATTGAATTATGTCTTCTTCTGCCTCAACTCTGAGAACAACCACAGCCCCAATAACACACTCGTTAAACATATGGATATTGCACTACTACTGGGAGCATACAGATATCCTGTACACAACTAAGGTTCGGTATCAAAAAACATACATCAGACTTGTTAGTGATCAATTAACCCAATACATTGTCATGGGTTGCAGTGAATAGAAGTATGCTCATAAAAGAGTAAGTAAAAGAATAGGTAAATCAGAGTTCACTAGACAATATGTTCGCTAGACTATAGCAGCATAGAATGGAGCTCCGTGCAGCTATATTATAGTTTACCTGGTAATCCACAAAATCAATAATGTGTAATGGCATTAGAAGACAGTAACAGCAATGATAATCAATACTGCGATAACTCCTCTGTAAACAGTAGGCTATATCCACTTTAGAGTGCACTCTATATGAATGGCAGTAATGAAATTTAAACTCCCCAAAGAGGTACCTCTTTTTATGGACAATAGGCAAAGTTCCTGTGAAGCAGTCTTTAGCCCTAGTTCTTCGGCAGGCTAGCAATGGGGCCCCTTCTTTATGGTGGTGCACATTAGTACAGTGCCAGTAAAATCTGTATTCTGTAAACAATGCTGATAATTGGATGGCCAATCCCTATGTGCTCAATCTCTGCTAACAGTTACAGGTTAATGGTGGTAGTGTCCTCCCAACTGTCCTAGCGATACAGCAACAGGGGGTCTCACTGTTTAGATGTCACCTCACTTCTGAATTTGCCTGGTGTGACTATGGTCCTCAGGTTTGTGGCAGGTTCATGGGAAACACGAGCAGCAGTGTGCACACCTCAGTCTCCTTGCAGCAAAGAGAAAGTTCTTCAGTATTTGGCCTGAGAAAACACAACACTCTCCCCATATACGTGGCTCACATTGAGAATTGTAGTCCAATGGTCCATAGACTGCCATAGTAAAGTTTCTTTCCAGACCTTAATCTCCCATGATACAATGCTGCCAACCATCAAGTCCCTTGAGCTCCTTCTGCTTGTCAGCTCCCCCTGGTGGATGGAGGTGATGTAGTGTTAGCCCATTCAGCTGAAATCAATTTGGAGTACAGAGAGCACTGCAGCACAGTGTCTTAGATCACTCCCTGTCTCTAGCAAAGCACCTGTCTACATAAAGATACAAAAGGGAATCTGGATAATTAAAGAGTTGGTAAATATATTTTGGTTGCGGCAAATGAAAATGAATAATATCACTTGATAGAAGAGCCTCTAATAAATTGCCCGCTGTGACCAGGAAGGAAAAGAAGAGGAGAATGACATCAGTTTTTATTGTAATATTTAATGATTTATTAGCTAGCTCTACCTGAGTGTAACTGAGCTCTATGCTTGTCACTTACTCTATACAACAGGCCAACTGTGTTACTTATCCATATATTATTAGACAGCTGCTAAAGTCATCACTGGTCTCTCCTAGTTACAGAGTACAACATCCACTGTTTGGCTTCTTTTGAGAACGGTGAACTTGCTGCAAGCTGGCACCGTCTGTGCACCTTTCCATTTAAAATGGCATCCAATTCAGTAGCTTAGCTGCCTTACACTGAGTTCAGATGTTATTCCTAGTGAAATATGTTCCTTGTGACTCTTTCTGCAAATGATGTTAAAATAAAACCTTAGAATGACTCTCCAGCACCAGCTTAGAAGGAATGTTCCTTGCTCAGTCTGTGATTTCTTGACATGCCCTCACAAATCGCGGTTTATAGGCAGCCTTGATCATAATGATGATTATGGATTGCTCTGTAATAAAACTATGGTTTAAATAAAAAAATAAATCACTCTTATGCTTAACCAAAGCAGTAACTGGTGGCTTGGCAAAGCTAGTCAAATGCATTAAATGTGTGTGGTATACTTTTAGACTCTCTGAAGCACAGCTATGTGTCTCAGACTCTCAGCTATTACACTCCCTGGTTATGATATGTATTCTCAATTATAGTTTTCTTGTTGCCCATAGTAACCAAAAAGCTTCCAAATGATACTTTCCAATGCAGAGAGGTAGAACATGCTTGGTTAAATGGATCACAAGAACCTTTTCAAAAACTGGGACCATTTGAAGACTTTAATGCTATTAGTTTACTTATAAATGTTTCTACAACTCTTGCCAACCCAAAATGGCTGCCTATATAATAAGTAATGGTATTTGTTGTCTGGACCATTCCGTGAATCAAGACCTTAGAATAGGGACCATTTATCATTAACCAAACACTCTTCTGTGTACCTGGCATTGCCACAGAGCCCTGTCATATGTCCACACTGTCCCACCATGCAATGAGAGTGCACTGACACTCTCAACAGATAGTGGGAGAGGGGTGGGTGCATCAGAGCTCCAAGTTTCAGTGTCAATATTTGTATACCATACACAGTGGTATTTTCCCAAATTGTTTACTTTATATATGTGGGACCTAGGGTAATTATACATGGCAAAATGTATTTTATTACATACATAGGCATGCGCACGGGGTGTGCCGAGTGGGACTGGGCACACGCTAATCACCCCCTGTTAGTGTAGCTGCATGCCGGCTTTCTCCCGTGTTCTCCTGTGGAATGCTGCAAGAGAGTGTATAGCGCTTTCACATTGAGCAGATCGACAGGCTAAGAGCCACTAAGTGTGTTACACTGTCATGCAATGTCGCTGCTTGCAGAGACCAGCTGTCAAAACTCAGCGGTGATGTCGGGTGGGCAGGACAGAACAGTTATGAAACACCAGCGAACGGGATAGGGGCTGGGCGGGCCGCTCCGTGTATGTGGCTCCGCCCCCTTTCTATCAGCTATCATACACCAGCCAATGAGATAGGGGCTGGGCAGGCTGCTCCGTGTATGTGGCTCCTCTCCTTTCTTAAGCAGCCCAATCATTGGCTGTTTTTTGATATCTGATAGAAAGGGGGTGGAGCCACGTACACAAAGCGGCCTGCCCAGCCCCTATACCCTTGGCTGCTGTATGATAGCTGTTCGGTCCAGCCCACCCCCGACATCACCGCCGAGTTTTGATAGCTGGTCTCTGCAAGCAATGGCATTACATGACAGTTTAATGCACTTAGTGGCTCTTACAAATCTGGCGATCTGCTCAATGTGAAACTACCCCTCTCCTCTATCAGTGCCAATCAATGTCACCTGTCAGTGCCAACCAATGCCACCTGTCAGTGCCAATCAGTGCCACCTGCCAGTGCCAACCAATGCTACCTATCAGTGCCACCTATCAGTGCAAACCAATGCCACCTATCAGTGCCAGCCAATGCCACCTGTCAGTGCCAGTGCTACCTGTCAGTACCAATCAGTGCTGCCAACCAATGCAATCTATCAGTGCCGCCTACCAGTGCCACCTATCAGTGTCCATCAGCGCTTCCTATCAGTGTTGCCTATCAGTGCCCATCAGTGCTGCCAATCAGTGTCACCTATCAGTGCCAATCAATGCTACCAATCAGTGCCTATGGGTGCTGCCAATCAGTGCACTAAGTGCAGGGATGGGGAGATGAACTCAGAAAATAGGCACATCGTCCATGGGGGGGGGGGGGGGGGGGGCGGCCTGGTGGGGCACAACTTAAATCCGTTGATGTTTATTAATGTCACATGCCGATCTTTAGTATAATAGATAATAACCACACTACTATTTACAATAAAGCACTGTTATATGTTCCCACACCAAGAAAGAAAAAAAGCACAGCGCTAACTTACTGATCAATAATGGTGGAACCCTCTAATGTATGGAAATCTCAATAAACTTCAATATTACCACAATACCGGTCTCTGATATGCAACGTCACATATAATACACATCAAACTGAAAAAAAGATATAAAAAATAAAAAAAAAACTTAGCAGGGTTGGTGGAAACCTCTCGTATAGATATTTGCCATACAGATTCATTTTAAGTGCAATAATTCCAGTGATGTGTGATTTCACATGTATAACGCATCAAAATGAGAAAAAGACAAACATTTTTTTAAAACTTAACAGGGATGGTGGAAACCCCTCTACAGATAATTGCAATACAAATTAACTTCAAGCGCAAGGTTCACACAATTATAGCACTTTGTAATTATTTTTTTTTAGATTGTTCCATTTCATTCTTTATGTTTTAGTTATTATTAGAATGTGAATTTATATATTTCACGTTGGAACAGGAAGAGGACATCCCCAAACTGTTCCCACAAAGTTGGGAGCATGAAAAATGTCTTGGTATGCTGACGCCTTGAGTTTCCTTCACTGGAACTGGAACTGGAAGGGACCAAGCCCAACTTCTGAAAAACAACCCTACACTATAATCCCCCCTCCACCAAATGATTTGGACCAGTGCACAAAGCAAAGTCCATAAAGACATGAACTGACAAATGGGCGTACAGGTACATCCCTTTAAATTTGCCACTGTGTCATCGTGTGCGCGCCGCCGGCGGGGCGCATCGCTCGTGACCTCCGTGAGTTCGATTGCGGGTCCCGTGGACTCGATCGCCGCAGGGATACCCGCGATTGTCTCACGGGGAAGAAGAACGGGGAGATGCTAAAGTAAACAAGCATCTTCCCATTCTGCCTAGCAACAGTGTCACTGATCTCTGCTCCCTGTGATTGGAGCAGAGACCAGTGATGTGTAAAACACAGTCACGCCCCCCCCACAGTTAGAAACACGCCCCTAGGACACAGTTAACCCCTACACTGCCACCTCCTGGTTAACCCCTTCACTGCCATTTACATAGGAATCAGTGCATTTGTATAGCACTGATTGCTGTATAAATGACAATGGTCCCAAAAATGTGTCAAAAATGTCCGATGTGTCCGCTATAATGTCGCAGTAACAATAAAAATGTCATAAAACTATCCCATATTTTTTAAACGCTATAACTTTTGTGCAAACCAATAAATGTAGAAGAATACATATCGGCCTAAACTGAGGAAAAAAAAAATTTTTATACATTTTTGGGGCATATTTATTATAGTAAGAAGTAAAAAATAATGTGTTTTTTTCAAAATTGTCGCTCTTTTTTTGTTTATAGCGCAAAAAAATTTAAACAGCAGGGGTGATCAAATACCACCAAAAGAAATCTCTATTTGTGGGAAAAAAAGGACATCAATTTTGTTTGGGAGCCACGTCGCACGGCCGCGCAATTGTCAGTTAAAATGACGCAGTGCCGAATCACAAAAAGTGGTCTGGTCTTTGGCTGCAAATTGGTCCGGTCTGAAAGTGGTTAAACGCAAACATGGCAAGTAATCGCACAAAACGGCAATTTTAAACATCTGTTACTGTCTGTCAAGTTATATTGTTCAGGAGAGGTTGTAAAACGTCCCATGTACTGTACATTAAGTCTGACTGTACAGTGAAAGAGCAGCAGCAGACTAATACCGCGTAAACACGGTCGGAATTCTCATCGGAAAAAGCTCTGATGGTTTTCCCGTCGGAATTCCGACGGAATTTCGCTCAAACTGTCTTGCCTAGACACGGTCACACCAAATTCCGACGGTCTGTAACACAGCAGCATAAAACACGTTCGACAGCACTATAGAAGGGAAGTTTAATGCTTCCGAGCATGCGTCAAATTTTTTCAGAGCATACGTCGAATTGTTTCCGAGCATGCGTCGGAATTTTACGTGTCGGAATTGCATACACACGATCGGAAAATCCGATAGAAAGGTTTTCCGTCAGAAAAATTGAGAACAGGTTCTCAATCCAAAGTCCCTCGGAAATTCCGACAGAAAAAGACAGATGGGCATACACAAGGTCGGAAAATCCGCTGAAAAGCTCCCATCGGAATGTTTCCATTGGAAATTCCGACCGTGTGTACGCCGCATAAGTTATCCTTGTGCTCTCTACTCCTATCAATGTGTACCTTGTAGGGACATTTGCATTCAGCACATTACAAGCTTCCAGTCCTGCCCTCTTCCCCTCAGTCTGAGTTTTGCTGTATAAGAGACTGCAAGAAGCTGATTATATGCCGAATGCAGGTGCTTGCACTAGTTTCATTTAATAAAATACTTTCAATGATTTTTAAAACAACAATGCAATGATTTATTATTAACTACCTAGCTCCAGTCATTTACATCTTTAAGTTAACCCACATTATCAAATTTGGTCCTTGACCAACTAATACGTTCTAAGTAGCAGCAATTTGTTTTAGAGGGAGGTCAACAATGTGTTTTAGTCTGTAATAAAGTCTGACGAGTACTTATCTTTTAATAATACAATTGCTATAAAAGTGTTTATTTCCCAGAAGTCTACACACACCTACATAATCCCTGCACAGATTGTACCAAACACGCTTTGGTGTTTAATAAAATAAAAAGGTTCTTCTTGTTCTCAGAAGTTTGATGTAAACACCATCACACACAACATTCATCACGGGATTCTATATATAGCGTGGCATGCTGGAAAACATGGCATTCTCCAGAAAACTACAAATCTTGAGCAACGGTAGACCTGCATTAGGCAAGAAATTCCAACACGATTCCTACCACCACAGAGAAATTACATTTGTGATACATCTGGAATTCAGAATGAACTATTTTCACACCTACATTCCACTAAAATATAAATACAAGAGAGAGGTCAACGTTATGTCTATTATTCAGTGATGTGGAGTTTTACAGACAGCCCTATATATTTTCCCCTCTTTAAATGTGGTTTAGTGTGTTGGGCGTGTTTGCTGCTTTAAGAAGACAGTGAATCCAAGTAAAATGCATCAAAAGCATTCAAGCTTAACCGCTTAAGGACCGCCCCACGTACATATACTGTGGCAGGGTGGCCCTTAAGCGCAAAATCATGTACCTGAACATTATTTTATTTCTTCCGGTCTGGGCCACATCCCGACCGCGACCCGCTCCCGCTGAGATTGGACACAGCGATCGCTCCGAGAGTGGCAGAACGGCGGTCTGCCTATGTAAACAAGGCAGATCGCCATTCTGCTAGTAAGGCAGACAGAGATCTTGTGTTTCTGCTAAGCAGGAACATAGATCTCTGTCTTCCTTCACCTAAACCACCCTCCACACAGTAAGAAAACACTCCCAGGGTAGACAGTTAACCCTTTGATTCCCCCTGATGTTAACCCCTTCCCTGCCAGAGTACATTTTTTTAGCACCAATCACTGTATTGGTGTCACTGGTACCCAAAAAGTGTCACTCAGTGTCAGATTTGTCGCAGTCCCGCTAAAAATTGCTGATGGCCAACATTACTAGTAAAAAAAAAAAAATCCATAAATATATCCCATAGTTTGTAGACGTTATAACATTTGCGCAAACCAATCAATATACGCTTATTGGGATTTTATTTTTTACCAAAAACATGTAGCAGAATACATATTGGCCTAAATTGATGAAGAAATTCGATTTTTTGTATATTTTTTTTATTGGATGTGTTTCATAGCAGAAAGTAAAAAAACACATTTTTTTTTTTTCAAAATTTTATTTTTTTGTTTATAGCGCAAAAAATAAAAACCTGTACGTGATTTTTTTCTTCAGTTCTGGGGCACATGCCACCTGTGACCTGCTCCCAGTGTGATTGGACATGGCGATCATTTCGAGAGAGGTAGAGCGGCGGTCTGCCTATGTAAACAAGGCAGGTCACCGTTCTGCTAGTAATGAAGACAGAGATCTTGTGTTTCGGCTAAGCAGGAACATAGATCTATGTCTTCCTTCACTGAAACCACCTTCCGCACAGTAAGAAAACACTCCCAGGGAACACAGTTAACCCATTGATCGCCCCTGATGTTAACCCCTTCCCTGCCAGTGTCATTGGTACAGTGACAGTGCATTTTTTTTAGCACTGATCACTGTATTAGTGTCACTGGTACCCAAAAAGTGTCACTCAGTGTCAGATTTGTCGCATTCCCGCTAAAAATAGCTGATCGTGACCTAATATACAGTGACCAGGTAGGCTTTGTTCGGGGCCATGAGGCCAGAGACAACACCACAAAAACTCTCCATCTGATCACCTATGCACAACGTAAACACATTCCCGCATACCTGTTAGCATGCGACGCAGAAAAAGTATTTGACAGGGTCAGCTGGCCGTCTCTCAAACTAACACTTCAGCAGATAGGGTTAGGTCCCAGACTCCTAGCAAAAATCATGTCCCTCTATTCCAACCCATCAGCGAAAGTTACAGCGAACAGTGAACACTAAGCGACATTCCCGATCAACAACGGAACCAGACAAGGCTGCCCACTGTCCCCCCTCCTCTTCGCCATCACCAGAGAGCAGCCATTAAGAACTCGCCAACAGGGAAGAGCCCAGGCCCGGATGGCTTTACGGCCTCATATTATAAAACGTACAAAGAGATTCTTGTACCGAGACTGCTGCGATATATGAATGGATTAGGGATAGATTATAACATGAGCGAAGAGGCCCTAAAAGCGACGATCACTCTTTTGAGGAAGGATGGGAAGGATGGATCGGTGTGCTCGAACTACAGACCCATCTCCCTATTAAATTTTGACACAAAATTATACGCAAAGATACTGGCGGATCGAATAAAGGGGCATTTGGGCACACTGATCCATCCGGACCAGGTCGGGTTCGTCCCGGGCAGAGAGGGGAGGGACAATGATTCAACTCCTCTCGATAGACGCTGAAAAAGCGTTCGACAGAGGATGGGTTTCGGACCCAGATTTATTCAAAAAATCAAAACCCTATATAATCATCCGAAAACCAACATCAAGGTCAATGGAACGACCTCCGCGGAGTTCGAACTGTTCAATGGTACTAGGCAGGGTTGTCCACTCTCCCCTCTCCTTTTTATTCTATCCCTGGAACCGCTGTTAGCCACAATCCGCGGAAACCCAGAGGTGGAAGGCTGTAAAGTCGGCAGCGAAGAGCACAAACTTGCGGCCTTCGCTGACGACGTCCTCTTTTATATAAGCTCACCCCAGAAGTCAGTCCCCATATTGCTTAAAACTTTAATGGAATATGGGGAACTAACAAATTTTAGAATCAATGCCTCAAAAACATTTATCCTTAATATTAACCTCAATAAAATAGAGAAACAGACCCTACAGAAAACAGTTAGTTTCGTTTGGAAAAAAAGGATAAAATACTTAGGAATAGAACTGGCCAATAACCCGAGGAAATTATACAAAATAAACTATATCCCACTCCTAGAAGACATAAAAAAAAATGTCAAGAGCTGAAGGGAAAAATTCTATCCTGGATAGGCAGGATTAATTCGGTAAAAATGATGATCCTTCCAGTCATCACATATAAATTCCAGATGCTCCCCCTCCCTCTCCCAAAACAGTACCTCGGTAAACTAAGATCTATTATAATGAATTTCATATGGAATTACAAAAAACATAGAATCTCCCTCCAAATTCTAAAACAAGATAAAAGCCAGGGCGGTCTGGCGGTCCCAGACATAGAAAGCTACTACCATGCCATAGCACTATTAAGAATCGCAGAATGGGGTAAAACAGGTAACACTAAAAGATGGGTTAGTTTGGAGGAAGCACTGAGTGAAGTTAGGCTGGGGAAGATTGTGTGGAATCCTCCGAAAAGCCGGACACTGGGAGAAAAAACACATATAATTACAATCACGACTTTGAAAATTTGGGACAAAATATATAAAATATTTAATAAAAATTATAATTCGCCACTTATAGCACTTAAAGAAAATCCTCACGAGATTAGGGGAAGTTATTAGTAAGGGGAAGGTTATGACATTGCACGAGTTACAGAATAATGAGGCTTTCTCCATAGATGGATGGCGGCATCGCCAGCTGACCCACTTTGTGGGCTCTCTTCCCAGACCATTAAGGGAGGCTAAGGATTTAACAAAATTAGAGAAAATCTTTATGACAGAATGTTCAAAAAAAAGAATATCCAGAATATATAAACTGTTACTAGAAAGAGATAGACCGGAGATAGCCTAGGCGTAGTAACGAATCCATAAATGGTATCCACACACCCTCAGCCCACTGTAAGCTTTCCCTGTAAGCAGACGACTTATTGCTCTATGTAACACAGCCGCACATCAGCATCTCCTCCTTTCTCCATGAACTAGCTCATTTGGGCTTGTGAGCGCGCGCGTGCCGACTGGTCAGTGGGGGAGCCAATCAGCGGGTTCGGCAGACTCAATGTCCATCGTTCACCCGCAATCATTCCACGCAGAGACAGAACAGGGATCTGCCAAAGTAAACAAGGCGGATCTTCGTTCTGTCAGGGGATGAAAAAAAGAGAGCCCCATCTTTCTGCTATGCAGGAAGACAGATCTGTGTGTTGTCCCAGGCAGCCCATCCCCATAAAGTTAGTAAACACAACCAGGGAACACATTTAACCGCTTGATTGCCCCTGATGTTAACCCCTTCCCTGCCAGTGCCATTAGTACAATGTCAGTGCATATTTTGAGCACTGATCACTGTAATAATGTCACTGGTTGCCAAAAAAGTGTCAAAAATGGCAGTTAGGTGTCAGATCTGTCTGCCACCATTACTAGTAAAAAAAAAAAAATAATAATAATAAAAATGCCATAAATCTATCCCCTATTTTGTAGGCGCTATAACTTTTGCACAAACCAATCAATATATGCTCATTGAGGGTTTTCTTACCAATAATATGTAACAGAATACAAATTGGCCTGAAATTAATGAAGAAATTAGATTTTGTACATTTTTTTATAGCAGAAAATAAAAAATATTGTTTTTTTTTTCAAACTTGTCCGTCTTTTTTTGTTTATAGCGCAAAAAATAAAAAACAGCTGAGGTGATCAAATACCACCAAAAGAAAGCTCTATTTGTGGGAAAAAAAGGACATCAATTTTATTTGGGTACACCGTTGCACGACCGCGCAATTGTCAGCTAAAGTAACGCAGTACCGTATTGCAAAAAATGGCCCGGTCATTAGGGGGTAAACCCTTCTGGGGCTGAAGTGGTTAACGTGTAGACTAGATACTAAAATTACTTTATTTTAGTTAAAAAAAAAACATAATTGTATTCTGGGATTCGTGTGCAAAGTGTCTGTGAGAAATAGCAACCAATAGTGACCCGGAATCATGAAATGCTATATACAGTTAGGGTTTTTTTTTTTGCATCAGATCTTATATACTGCTATAAAAAGGACAAGGCCAGCAAAATGTTGATTCTAAAGCCAGTATAGCAGACCTTAATGACAAAAGGCAGACAGATACCATCTTAATTACAGATGTGTTTATAGAGGTATTTAGCCAACGTGTTTCAGGGTAATTACTGTACCCTATTCGTCAGGGCTGTTTGTATGGAACCGGTGTTCCAGTGGTAATATAAACTGTATTAAAAGAAAAAGTCAATTTGCAAAGCAACAGATTTCAAAAGGAGGATTTGAACCATAGAGAGTATCAGTCTGTCCGCAACAGTATTGTGTAAAATACTAATGGCATGGTATGGCAAGCACTCTTCACACACTTCAATTAAACAGAGAAAGGGACCACTACCTGGAATATCATTGATGGCTTCATCTATTACTTAGCACATTGCGACATATAAAATAGACCGGGATGATGCACTTTGGAACAAAAATGTTCCTTTGCTACCTATTGTCATGTATTTAATAAAGATATACATTTTTATTCTCCATGTCACGTGCGGATGGCTCATTTCTCTGTAAATGTGGCATTAAGCTGACCGTGGTCCTGAACTGCTCTTTTTTTTTTTTTTTTTTTACTGTTTTATACCTATACTCCTATTTGATTAGTTTTGAAATGGTCACCAATAACCTGACCTGATATACAAATTTGACAGATAGGTCAAGGAGTTATATGATGCTCCATTGAAAATACAAAATTAAAGTCAACATTGCCAAACGAAACATGCAACTACTGTATCTTTAGTAGTCTTGATATTGTATTTGTGTGTGCAATGTACAAGGGCTTGAAAAGGCATATAGATAAAGATTAAAAAAAAAAACTGCTCCATTGCATCATTTGTCACTTTAATTATTGATCTGTTTACACAGTGATGAGCCGTCAATGGTCACTTGTCTATATGAATTTGCTCAGTTCTGTAAGTAGAAGCCCAAGGGCCCCTATGTAAATGTAGGATCATCACCCTGTTCACACCATTATCTTTATCTTTTACCAGATCCATTTCCTTACAGTTCATCTATTTTATTTTATTTTTTTATTGTATTTTTTTTATATACACAAGAGAATCTTTCTTTATAGTTACCCTTCCCTTCTAGTGACTACAATATAAATTAAATAGCAGATTATACCCTAACCACATTAGCTTTTCTGTTCGATTTTTTGATGGTTTGGTTATTTTTCAATCTTAAAGTTTTGGTTGTATTTTTGGATCTTGTGGGCCACAATACAAGAATTTGCATGTTGGCTGCATATGATCATTGTTTCACTTTGGTGACAGAGCCTTCTGTTTTATATCTGAATTGTGTCAATTGGATTTGGAGTTGTTTTTGTCAGGTAATTTTAATCAGTTTGTTTATAAAATGACTTTATGAAATGACTCACGACCCATTAAAAGTCTATATTTTTCAAAGGTATCTCCATTATGAGAACATGCTTAGCATCAGGCAAGTTTCCTATACTGCTGATAGAAAATACATTATTTTAAGGGCATGTTGACACCACCCAAGCTTGTGATAATATAATACTATTCACAATTACGTCTCTGAAATCCATGGGTGGCATTGGTGTAACCATAATCCACTGACTCATAAATGTGGGCTGTATAAAGTGAGTCATGAAGACCTCAGCTCATAGGATTTCCCAAAGTTGTAAGCTCCATAACCAGAAAAGATGGAGAGATCATAATACTCCATAAATTATATGATTGGGAGATATAATTATTTCTGTATTGTACATCAGGCTACAAGCCCCCCTGATGAAAAATATCCAAATAACTTTTAATTCACATGATCAATAAAAAAAAAAATAAAAAAAAATCAGGGTCTCTTTAACTGTAGACTTTACTACTACAGAATTTGGGATAAACAGTCCAACAAGTAATGTTTTACCTATAATATATATTTATAAGTTTCTGGGACCTGTGTGTAGCTATCATTGCATCTCTGACTTAAAATACATCTAAAGGACCCAGCATGACAGTCTGAACAAATAACGATCCGAGTTACTATGTGATGTACATGCCTTGTAAAAATAAAGAAATTACTTCTTTTTACCTCCCCTGAGCCCTATTCTCCTTCATTTGTGTCTCACATGCTCCCCCTTCCAAACACTGCAGCTGACAGTGGGAGGGTTCCAGAGGTAGTGCTGTCAATCCAGAAAGCAAATGGGCAGGACTAGATGTGGTCAGGCACTGACTGATAAGTTGCAGGCTTGTGAATCAGCAGTGATAATGCTGATATCCATGCTTCCTGCAACATCTTCTCATCCCATTGTAGTGTAAGCAGGCACAGCCTACAAGAGAGTGTGGACTCTGCTCTGGATTCAGGAGCAGTGCAGCATCATTGCCAAACAGGAAGGTACATTAGGTGGCAGACTCAATGGGTATTTGTAAGACTTTGGGTCACTCTGCACATGCTCAATTTGGTGTGTATTGCTAGAAAGTTTTTCTTTTCTTGGGAGGGTGCATGTGATCAGCACAGGGCCAATCAGCTCTTTACAGACAGTGGGTCAGTGGTCCTGCAGCATCATAGGACAGTCAGGGGAGAACGAAAACTCCTCCTACAAGCTTTAACCAGACACTGACAGAAGTCACAAGACTGCTATATACTGCTGATGAGAAAAGGTATTTAGAAGTTTATATTTACTACAATAATTGTGAACCAGTGATTCTCAACCTAAGTCCTCAAGAGATATTTTATCTAAGGGAAGTTCCCAAAACGGGGCATGTTTTGAGAACTTCCCTTATGCCGCGTACACGCGGTCGGAATTCTCGTCGGAAAAAGCTCTGATGGTTTTCCCGTCGGAATTCCGACGGAATTTCACTCAAACTGTCTTGCCTACACACGGTCACACCAAATTCCGACGATCAATAACACCACACCTTAAAAAACATTTGACTGCACTATAAAAGGGAAGTTTAATGCTTCTGAGCATGCGTCGAATTGTTTCCGAGCATGCGTCGGAATTTTGCGTGTCGGAATTGCATACACACGATCGGAAAATCCGATAGAAAGGTTTTCCGTCGGAAAAATTAAGAACAGGTTCTCAATCCAAAGTCCGCCGGAAATTCCGACAGAAAAAGATGGGCATACACACGGTCAGAAAAATCCGATGAAAAGCTCCCATCGGACTGTTTCCATCGGAAATTCCGAACGTGTGTACGCGGCATTAGATAAAATAGCTCTTATCAATACCATGTCATTGGTATTAATTTACAGCAGCTGTGCAAAGTAAAGGAAAACCTGAAAACATGGCCCGTTGGGGGTACTTGAGGACTGAGTTTGAGAACCACTGCTGTGTACTGTGGGAGATCAGATATAGTGAATGCAGGGTCCTGGGTTTAGTAACACTTTAAGCACACCTTTTTTTTTTTAATTGGGGGCCATAGTTCTAGTTTAAGTTCAATTGGTGTCTAAAGTGACAAATATTTTGGGAACTGCTTGAATTACCCAACAGTAGAGAGGCTTGTACACATGTGCAAAAGGTCATCCTATCCAGTTTAATGTGAGCTGCTGTGTTCACTGTCCTTGGCATGACAAGAATAGATGCTGCAATCATTGTTCTTTTGATGTGGCATCGTGCAATGCCGACACATCATAAAGTACTTGGCGGGTGCTCGAGACAAGTGGGGGGAATAAGGTGTACTGAGCGTCCCACTTTGATGCCAATGTTTATTAGGTCTGAGTTCTTCATTCTGCGGGGAGGATGAATCAGGAGAATTTAAAGCAAACCCATCAAGAGAGGACTATGTAAATTGGCTATGCTGACCTCCCCCTGAAAAAAACTAGCTGCCTGGCTGTCGCTTCGATCCACTGAAGTCAATACTTTCTGGGTCACTAACCCGAAATACTTCTGCTGGCATAAACATTTCTGATCTGCATACTTGTATTTCTGAGTCAGACAGAATATACAGAATAATACTATAACATTTTTAACAAACTGCAATGATGATCAAAAGCCAGGACAGTGAAAAAATGTATTCTGATTGGTTGCTTTGAGTTACTACAGCATACTTTCCACTGGTAGTTTTTTTTGGGCTACTAAATACAATATGCAATGAGTAGGTAATGAAAACACTGCAATGTTTTAACCTCTAACTTGTTAAACAGAACTACATGAATTTCCACATTAACATAACAAGCTATATGCTCAGAGCATGGCAGAGGGGAAAAATAGGTGGTCAGCCAACATATATTTCATTTTTTTCTAGTGGAATTGTATTACAAAATACTTCAAGGGTGTAGCTACATTTCTAGGCCTTGCAGTTTTAAAACATTTTGAAAGGAAATAGTTCTTAGTTTCACAGCCAGCCTATAGCAACAGCTGTGAGAGTACTTATTCCTTCAGAATGATCTTTCAAGCAGACACCTGAAAAATAAATGCACCAGGATAGACACATTACTTCATTTAAAAGTCCCCCAGATGTAAAAGTATATGAAATGGAATGCAAGGCATGCAAGTCGCAATCTATCTCATGGTGGTATGAGAATTCTTTAAGATAAACTTGTGGGGGCAGCAGGCCTGCTATACTGTTCTAGTAGTTAAATTCTTGGCATTATCTTTAATTATGTGTTACGAAGGCTTGCAATAAAAATATGGTAAGCATTACAGAGTTTGTGAAGACTAATTTAAACTGGAGAAAATGAGGGGCATATCCAAGAAAAGCAGATGACTGTTTGCCCCCTGTTTATTTTAAGCTTGCAGACAAGATAGCTGAAGCATAGCATCATTAGTAGCAGGTACCATTCTGAAAAAGAGCTGACTTTTCATGACAATGGGCAGACGGTGGGCTGTGGCATAATCTAAGAAAAGGATAAGCGGAAGTTCTGTCCTTAGTATCTGCTGTAGCAACTATGAATGATTTTGTTTTCTTACATGGGCTAGAACATGATGGATGGATTCAATCCTTTTATTGCCACTGCCATAGGAGTCATGGCAAAACAAAACTGCTTGCAGTAGGCCAGCTCAGAAACACTTATGCCCCATACACACGGTCGGATTTTCCGACAGAAAATGTCCTATCGGACAATGTTGTCGGAAATTCCGACCGTGTGTAGGCTCCATCGGACTTTTTCCGTCGGATTTTCGGACGGACAAAGTTTTATCTCCTGCTCTCAAATTTTCCGACAACAAAGTCCTATCGGACTTTTTCCGATCGTGTGTAGCGAATTCCGACGGACAAAGTGCCACGCATGCTCAGATCACATTACAAGACCAAAGCTATTGGCTACTAGCCTCTACGTAGTCCCGTCGTGGGCAACAAACATCACCACGTACAGAATAATCGGATTTTCCGACAACTTTGTCCGACCGTGTGTATGCAACACCAGTGTCGGACAAAATTTTGTGGTCGGATTTTCCGACCGTGTGTACGGGGCATTAGAACCCTTTGCACACTGAGACAGTTTTCAGGCGTTTTAGCGCTAAAACAGCGCGTGTAAAGTGCCTGAAAACTGCCTCTTATGCCTCCCCAGTGTAAAAGCCCGAGCACTTTCACACTGGGGTCAGGCCCGGATTTACTACCTTTGCCGCCCCAAGGCCGGGTCCTTCAATGATGCCCCCCCCCCCCCACACACACACACGCACCACCATTCTCGTCCTTTATCAATGACTGCTACAATAGATCAATTAAAAACATCTCCACATACGAGAACACTGAAAATAACTAACTTTAATTGTACAGACTGAAAAAAGGAGTGTGTAATGTACAGAATGCAGGGGACAGGAGAATGATAATCTATAGAATGCAGGGGGCAGCTCCATATATTCCTTTAATCCCATCCCGACTCCATCCGCCACCCTGATCCAATCCTGGCTCCATTCATCCCCGATCCCATCCCGGCTCAATCCATCCCACGTCCATTTACCATCCTGATCCTATCCCGGCTCCAACCATCCCGGCTCTATCCATCACTGCATCCCATCCCAGCTCCATCCTTCTTGCCCCCCCCCCTCATCCCATCCCAGCTCCATCCTTCTTGTCCCCCCCTTATCCCATTCCAGCTCCATCCTTCTTGTCCCCCCCTCATCCCATCCCAGCTCCATCCTTCTTGCCCCCCCCCTCATCCCATCCCAGCTCCATCCTTCTTGTCCCCCCCTCATCCCATTCCAGCTCCATCCTTCTTGCCCCCCCCCCTCATCCCATCCCAGCTCCATCCTTCTTGTCCCAGCGGTGGAGGAAGGAGGAGGAAGCAGAACTTCCAGGAGACCGTCTCCCTAAGTGGGGAACGGTACTGGTCAAAAAACAGGTACCTGTTCTCCCCTCCCCCCTGAAAGGTGCCAAATGTGGCATCGGAGGGGGGAAGGAGACGGATAAGCGGAAGTTCCACTTTTGAGTGGAACTCCGCTTTAACTCCATCCGTGTGCCAGGTCTGTTCCAATCACATCCACCATTGCAGCCCTGGTGCAAGGGGAGGCATTTCTCCCAAACACATCAGATGTACCTGTTAAATGTGAAATGGCAACTTCAATAAACATCTTAAATATATCTTCAATATGACGTACTTTTCTACCTAGCGTGCCTCTACACGCATCCCATTCAGGCCACAGTAACAGTATCAGTGAAAAGGTCTGTTGACCCCTTGGTTTTTACTTCTCCAGCATGTCTCCACCACCCCTGCCTCCAGCTTAGCCAGTACAACATACCCACTGC
Organism: Lithobates sylvaticus; assembly: GCA_028564925.1. NCBI lineage: Eukaryota > Metazoa > Chordata > Amphibia > Anura > Ranidae > Lithobates > Lithobates sylvaticus. The sequence continues at coordinate 84,831,048 of CM053036.1, read as the reverse complement.
TTTTTCTAGCAGTCAATTGCAAGGCCCAAGCACTGTCACATGATGGAGTAACGTCCTGACTCTCACAGACACTAGATATATTGATGGTGACTGTGACTCTTTGAGGAAGTAGCAAAGAAGGATCACTGGGAAGGTGGATTGGGGAAGGCTTTTTCACAGACAATGAAATTTTTCCCTAAATAGAAAAAGTGACAAAGTCCCTTTAAAACTGCTCGACGACTGCGCAGTGTAGCTTTACTGCTACAGTGTGGGCTGGCTGCACAGAATCACATACTGTACACTATAGTACCAAATATATTGGGACGCCTGCCTTTACACGCACATGAACTTTAATGGCATCCCAGTCTTAGTCTGAAGGGTTTAGTATTGAGTTGACTCACCCTTTGCAGCTAAACAGCTTCAACTCTTCTTGGAAGGCTGGCCACAAGGTTTAGGAGTGTGTCTATTAGAATGCTTGACCATTCTTCCAGCAGCGCATTTGTGAGCTAAGACACTGATGCTACTTTCTACTTTGCTACAGACCACCAGGACCAAAGACCAATCTGCTTACACCACTCACGAAGTTTATCTCGATACACACACTGAAATCCAAAAACCTCCTGGTACTTGGAGACTTCAACCTCTGGGCAAACTCTACCCAAGACCCTATCGCCACCGCCTGCATCAGCCAACTGGAAGAACTGGGTCTCCAGCAACTGATAAAGACCCCCACGGATCAGGACACACTCTGGACCTCATCTTCAAACAAAATCTGGACATCAACACAGTAGACAACATACCACTACCATGGACGGATCACCACGCCATCAAATTCAAAATCTCCACCAACATCACCCACCAAAAACAGAAACCTGCAACAACAACTCATTGGACCAGATCGCAGAAAAAACTGCATTCCGATTCCTTCAAAACCACCTTATCAAACAAAATAGCAACTCTGAATTTAACCCACTCATCGGAGCAAACTCTCAGCTCCCTAAACAATGTATTACTACAATCAGCAGACTCAGTGGCTCCAAAACGCAGAACACTCATCAAGAGGAAAAACGCAGGATGGAACAGCTCGCTCACGCTACTCAAGCAAGAACGCAGAAGAGCCGAAAGAGCATGGAGAATAAATCCCACCAAGGGAAATCACACAAAATACAAAGGACTCACACAGAATTATCAGAAGGCAATCTTCAAAGCAAAAAAAAGACTATTTCTCAAATACCATCTCAGCGGCCTTAAATCGGCCCCGGGAACTTTTTAAAATAGTCGCTCAGTCGATGAACCCAGCATGCTTAGAGCCCCCCGCTAATGAAACCCAAGATTTCTGCAATGAATTATCAGATTTTTTCATCAATAAAATCGTCAACATTAGGAAAACAATTGATCAGAAAAAGACATCCGACGGCAGGCAACCAGAGCAAAAAGTCGATATTGACACAAATATCCCACAACCACGAAGGTTTTCTCTGATCCCAATCACCACGGATACCACTAAAAACATCATCAAAAATCTCAGAGACAGCACATCTTCTATTGACATCATCCCCACAAAACTCCTGAAAGAATGCTCCGACATCCTTGCTCCCACCATAACGCACCTCATAAATCAATCGTTCAAAGAAGGGATTGTTCCAGGCGCCCTCAAACAAGGCATCATCAAACCCCTGCTAAAGAAACCCAACCTCGACCCCCGGGACCCCAACCACCGAAGACCGATAACAAGCTTGAACAACATTTCCAAGATTATGGAGAAAGCGGTAGTACAACAGATACAACGCCACCTGGACACACACACACTCCTGGATCCGTTACAAATCAGGATTCCGCCCAGGCCATGGGACAGAAACCGCACTCCTGAAGATTTGGGATGATGCCCTCGAAGCAGCGGATGACGGAGAATCATGTCTCCTGGTACTGTTGGACCTCAGTGCAGCGTTTGATACTGTGGACCACAATACTCTACTCATCCGCCTTACAGAAGTAGCAGGAGTCACTGGCTCAGATCTACAATGGTTCAGATCCTTCTTAGGAAATCGCTCTCAGACGGTGAAACTAGGAGCTTTCACCTCTGAAACCCGGGCAATCTCCTGTGGAGTCCCTCAAGGATCACCTTTGTCGCCAGTGCTCTTCAACATCTACATTCGCCCACTCCTCAACATCATCAGAAGATCAGACCTCTGCTTCCACTCGTACGCCGACGACACTCAATTATATTTTCGTATCACCGGACAAAAAGACCATCATCAGCAATTAGGAAAATGCCTCTCTATGATAGACGACTGGATGACTACTAGCTCCCTCAAACTTAATGAATCAGACATAACTTCTTATTCTACATGCAAAGCATAACCCCCGAGCCAAGATCCCTTGGACACCTCCTACCATCTTTGGATGGACCATTACCACTAGGACCAAGGCCAAGAGTCTCGGAGTCATTTTTGACTCAGAAATGTCAATGGATGCCCAAATAGGAGCAGTAGTCAGTGGATCACACCATCTGCTCCGCCTGCTACGCAGACTCATCCCCTTCATTCCAAAGGAGGACAAAGCAGTGGTAGTTGGAACAGTCATCAATTCTCGACTGGACTACGCTAACTCCCTTTACATAGGATTACCCCAATATCAACTTGCGTGCTTACAACTTATCCAAAACACTGCGGCAAGACTGATAACAGGGAAAAAACCCTGGGAATCCATCTCCCCTTCCCTGAGGAACCTACATTGGCTAAACGTAAGGAATCGGGTCGCATTCAAGACCCTCTGCCTCACCCACAAATGCACACATGGAAACGCTCCGCAATACCTTCGCGAGAAAATAAAACACTACACACCGAATTGCAGTCTTCGATCGGCTAATCAAAATCTTCTCCTCATTCCTAAATCCCGCTACAAATCAAAGGGGGAACGGAGATTCGCTGTCCAGGGACCACGGCTATGGAACGCTCTACCAACCGACATTCGCATGGAAGAAAACCATCAGGCCTTCAGGAAGAAACTCAAGACCTACCTCTTCTAGAAGCTTGATAACCATACGCCAATACAGCGCCTTGAGGCGATTCAGTTCGCATTGTAGCGCTATACAAGTTATTCATTCATTCATTCACTGATGTGGACGAGAAGGCCTGGCTCGCAATCTCCGCTCTAGTTTATCCCAAAGATGTTCTATCGGGTTGAGTTTCCATTCTCCCCAAACTCGCTCATCCATGTCTTTATGGACCTTGCTTTGTGCACTGGTCCAAATCATTTGGTGGAGGGGGGTTGAGGTGTGGGGTTGTTTTTCAGGGGTTGGGCTTGGCCCCTCAGTTCCAGTGAAGGGAACTCTTAAGGCATCAGCATACCAAGAAATTTTGGACAATTTCAGGGTCCCAACTTTGTGGGAACAGTTTGGGGATGACACCTTCCTGTTCCAACATGACTGCTCACCAGTGATGCAGGACTTTGTGTCGGCCAGTCAAGTTTCTCCTCCCCAAACTCACTCATCCACAAGGTACAAAAATTTGACTTTTTTTCTATGCAGCGTATCGAAACATATAAATGGTTCCCACCAGTGCATTGTGGCACTTTGAAGCGCATGTGTTTTAAATGGAATTCCAGGTTATACCCAACTAATCTTGGAAAGGCTCCCTCCCCACCTCCTAACATCTATACTAATTAACCTGTGTAAGAAATAAATGTATACTTTCCTATTTTATGGTGCTCTGGTCTGGTCACGTGATCTCCTGCGTCTGCCAGTGGCATCTGCAAGGGAGAGAAAAGAGTGCTTTGACAACGGCTAGTAAAGCCTGGGAGAAATGATGTTCCCTATAGGTACATAAAACCCATCCGCTGTCGGCACTCCCTCCTCTCAGCTAGTGAGCATAGGTGTTAGGAGGGGGGAGGGAGCCTTTTCAAGATTAGTTAGGTACAGCCGGAAAATTCACTTTAAAGGTGTGCTGGCAAGCAGTGTTTGGATGAAAATCAACATGAATGCTACTGCAATGCTCCGCCCAGTTAATTGTGCAGTACTATACATAGCTGTAACACATTACCACAACACAAAACTGCAAAGCCTTGAGCCTGTGCTGAGCAGCTGCCCCACTGAACATTGACCACAGGGGGTTGCATACTCAGCAACGCTGTCATTCACAAAACGTTTTGTATTTTTTCCCAATAAATGCAAGGAGTTCTCTGATTGGACGAGATGGAAAGTAGTGGTTTCCACTCAGAAAACACCTTAATTCACTAAATAAAAAAAAATACAAGGCATTCTGTGAATGGCACCAGTGCCAAGTGAGCAAGCCCCTGTAGTCATTGAGCAGAGGTGAAGACACTTGGCACAGGTCCTGAAAGATCATTGCGATTACTCTAGTAGCTGTTGCTGTGTGCTCGCTAATGCCACGTACACACGGTCGGAATTCTCGTCGGAAAAAGCTCTGATGGTTTTCCCGACGGAATTCCGATGGAATTTCGCTCAAACTGTCTATACACGGTCACACCAAATTCTGACGGTCAGTAACACAGAAGCATAAAACACGTTCGACATCACTATAAAAGGGAAGTTTAATGCTTCCGAGCATGTGTCGAATTGCTTCCGAGCATGCGTCAGAATTTTGCGTGTCGGAATTGCATACACAAGATCGGAAAATCCGATAGAAAGGTTTTCCGTCGGAAAAATTGAGAACAGGTTCTCAATCCAAAGTCCGTCGGAAATTCCGACAGGAAAAGACCGATGGGCATACACACGGTCGGAAAATCCGTCGAAAAGCTCCCATCGGACTGTTTCCATCGGAAATTCCGACCGTGTGTCCGCAGCATAAGAAGATCCCCCTCTCTATTTGTCCTGCTGGCTATTGTCACCTGGATTGAAAGTAATGGGAAATCCTACATTGTACAGTTGTCACCAGTCCGAGAACAGATGGAATTTTTTTCCAATGGGGACACCTTTTCCATTGATTTAGGCATGCTCTGGAATAATTTCCTCTCAGTATTGTCTTGGGACAGGAAACAGGAGAAAAATCTGAATAGCCTTAAAAGTTCCCTGCCTTATTCAAAATTAAAGAAAAAAAGTTTGGGCTTTAGATATACTTCAGTTCCATATGAAGGCATTATTAAAGACCAAGAAACTTTTTGATAATTTGTAATAATGTAGTTACCACGATTTGGCACCTTTTCCTTAAAAAAAAAAAAAAAAAAAAAAAAAAAAAAAGTTCTGTTGTAGGCAAAGTTTGGTTTTTATTTTTTTTCAAAAGGGCATTCTTCATTCCCATGTGGTACAAACATATATGTCTGACTCACTTAGGTTGATTTTCTAAAGGCAAATGGGTTTTTCCCTTTGCAATAGAATTTTCCCCTGAGTTTAGTGAATGATGTGAAAATTCAGTTTGCAAATACCCAATCATGTGCAAGGAAAATAAACACAAGCAGCATTTATGCATGCTGGATGACTTGCATAATTAATGGCAGAAAGGCCTCTAAATAACTGACAAAAGAGTAAAGAAAGTGGGTGCAAGGAGACCATTCCCCACAAAAAATCTCCAATGCAAAAAAAGGGGGGGACGGAGACAATGGACTATCTTGGTACTGAACAGATTACGCGTCAGATAAAAAAAATATATATATTTTATTGATACAAAATTTACATTAAAAATTATAAAGTATCCAGATACAAAATACAACAGAAACTATAAGTGTGAATAAAACCATACAAAGTACACTTTACACTGGTACTAGATATACTCTGTGATGGAACATAGGAGCTCTAGTATTCCTCAGTGCACGAACATCCTCTACATGTTTTGTGGTCTTTAACCGCTTCTTCAGGAGTAACAACAACAATTAAATCTGAAGGTAAAGTAATGGGGTGTAGATATTAATGACCAGTATATAATACATGTATACACAAGAAAACAGAGATAATTGGGGGAATAAAGAGATGCGTAATCGGTTCAGTGTACCGACATAGTCCATTGTTTCCGTTTCCCCCTTTTTTTGCATTGGAGATTTTTCGTGGGGAATAGTCGACTTGCATAACTAGATGATGGACGTTAGCGGAGCTTCAAGCATTCACTAAGCTCAGGGGAAAAATCCATTGCAAAGTGAACAGATTTGCTTCTAGTAAATCAACCCCCCATTGCAGCTACTGGGCCTGATGAGCAAGCAGGAAATTAACACAAGCCCAATGCAGATTAAAAAGACTGTTGAGTTATTTATAGATAGCTTGATGTTCATGGATAGGGCTGGTCCAACAAAGGTGCATGCTCATAAGGGGGGGTTTTCTGTCCTGGTTAGAACACTTAAAAAATACTAATAGAATCTGAAGTTGGTAAGGCCTCATTCACAGTGTGGAGCACTGTTTCTGGCTACACTGGTCTGGTATGGCTGTAAATAGGAACACTGTTTCTGGCTACACTGTACTGGTGTGGCTGTAATCACTGACAATGGACACAATGTGCACTACATTGTACAGACACAGCCACTGCTCCCAATTTGCAATCCGTGCGGGCGTGCAGCCCCAAACTCACACTGTCTGCATTCGGGGACATGCACTCACACCTGCACAGATGTCAAAATTGGGAGCAGCAGGTCTGTCCATGCAGATGCTGTGTCCCAAGTGAATGGAACTGCTTGCATGGGGATGCACGTAACACCTGTGTTATCATGTGGGTAAACATGGTCCTCGCGGGCACGTATGCTGTAGCACACCTGCATAGCTCCCAACCGTCCCCGATTTCGATGGACTGTCCCTGATTTGGAGCAATGTCCCTCTGTCTCTTTTTCCTCCTCATTTGTCCCTCATTTTGGTCTGATCTATATAGATGTATATAAAATGAACTTTTTATCTATCAAAAAGTGTTTTACAGAGCTAAACCTTTCATCTGATTCCTAAAATGCTGCATTTATACATTTCAAAAGCCAATATAAAGGAATATTAGTAGTAAAAAAAAGCACTTGTGGGTTTAACCAATCTTTTTTTTTGTACAATTCTCCTTTAAGGGGGCGTGGCAAGGGGTGTGTCCTATGCCTGCATACTTTTGCTGATAGGTGTTCCTCATTCCCATATCAAAAAGTTGGGAGGTATGCACCTGTGAGTAGGAATCACTCAAGAGAGGATGCATTACAGGAAGAAGGTTGAGGCTGGCAGCAAACAGAAAAACAAAGCAAAAATAAAAATCAGGTCAAGGTAATATCTGATAAAGCAAGCATGTTAACAGCCCAAGGTAAACAAGAACTTTTCTTCATATATTGCTCTTGTACACTGAGTAAAGTTTGTACAGCGTATTTGTTACGTGGCAACAATGCTGACACTTTGAAATGTATCCAGACTGTAGTTGCCTCCTCAGATCTGCAGGTGGCATAGCTGCACACTTATAACAATTGCCCCAAAGAAAAAAAAACAGCTAACAGTTAACACTTACAAAAAATGGTTTCATGTATATTTCAATAGTTCCAACATTACTGTACAAGACATAGAGATAAGGGATACACTGCTGCCACACTCTTTATGCAGAACATAAAAAGTTAAAGGGGTATTAAACCCACGAACAAAAATATGATACACTAACGACCTGTTCCATGACTCCCAGTCGGGATTCAGGCCGGGACGTGGCACTGAACTGTCCGCACTTGATATACGCGAACGCCTGTTAAGAGTAAAAGATGCGGGGGGGTCGGCAGCCTTGGTGCTGCTCGACCTCTCCGCAGCCTTTGACACTGTCGATCATCTAATTCTGGGAGACCGTATGAAACACCTTTTTGGATGTAGTGGCACTGTCCTCCGTTGGATCAACTCCTTTTTCACGGACAGGACCCATCAAGTGCAAATGAAAGCATGCAGCTCGCCAATTGAACCACTTCTCTATGGAGTCCCGCAGGGCTCGGCATTGTCGCCCCTGCTATTCAACTGCTATATGCGCCCACTCGCTGACATTATTGCTACACACAAACTAGCATGCCAGATCTATGCAGATGACACGCAGATCCTTGCTGACGATGGGCCAAATATGCACCTACAACTGAGAAATGGACTCCTTCACATACAAAAATGGATGGCTGATAACAAGCTAGGCCTTAATGAAGCAAAGACCGAGGTGATGCTGGTGGGCCCTCAATCAACCACCAATTTTCTCTTGGCCTGGCCCACTTCATTCTGCCCCATCCCAACGCCAGCGAAACAGGTCAGGAACCTAGGTATCATCTTTGATTCCTGCCTGTCATTTATACCTCACGCTAAACTCTGTATCAAAAACTCCAACTTTTATATACAGAGACTCCGGAAAATTAAAGATCTGTTTTCGCACGAAAACCGGTTAACTCTCGTACAGGGCCTTGTACATTCCCGGTTGGATTGCTCTAACATATTCTTTCTTGGACTTCCATTAAAGTGGCAAAGAAAATTGCAAGTGACTCAGAATCAAGCTGCTCGCCTGGTCTCTGGATGTGCCAGAACAGACCACATCTCTCCCGTGCTGAAAAAACTGCACTGGCTTCCTATTGCCAAGCGAGTACTATTCAAGGCAATGTGTTATATGTATAGGGCACACCGGAAACTGGGCCCAATTTATCTGTCTGAATGGGCCTCTCACTATGTACCGTTAAGACCACTCAGATCGGCTAACTTACTTCTCACAGAACCGACAATCAGCAGACTAAAATTTACTGGTAACAGACGTCTGGTTACAATAGGCAATGAGCTGTGGAACTCCCTTCCAGCATCTCTAAGGTCCTTACCCTCCCTCCTGAGTTTCAGGAAGGGTTTAAAAACCTTCCTCTTTATCCAGGCTTACGGATAATCTGATGAAGAATAGGAATTGTGCAAAAAACATGAATTTTGCATGCTCTTTTTCCTCCCCCATCTGGAGGGTTTAGTCCCACCCCCCCCCAGGTTTCTTTCTGTTTTATTTTGCCTCTCATCTTGGGCACCCTAGGCTCTGTTCTTTTAACATTCTAGTTGAAATCTCAACTTTTAGATTTATGGTTTTTAGGGTCTTGGTGCGCCTAGACGCGCTCCTAATGGAGCGCATTCGGCGCAATACAAATCCAATATCAAATCAAATCAAATCAAATCAAATATTGTCAAAAGCATTGGGACGCCTACATTTACACGCACATAAACTTAAATGGCATCCCAGTCTTGGTCCGTAGGGTTCAATATTAAGGTAACCCACCCTTTGCAGCCTTTAACAGCTTCAACTCTTCTAGGAAGGCTGTCCACAAGGTTTAGGAGTGTATCGATGGGAATGTTTGACCATTCTTCCAGAAGCGCATTTGTGAGGTCAGGCCCTGATGTTGGACGAGAAGGCCTGGCTCACTGTCTCCACTCTAATTCATCCCAAAGGTGTTCTATTGGGTTGAAGTCAGAACTCTGTGCAGGCCAGTAAAGTTCCTCCACCCCAAACCCACTCATCCATGTCTGTATGGACCTTGGTTTGTGCAGTTCTGACCTGCTTTGTGCGGTTCTGACCTCAACCCGATAAAACACATTTGGGATGAATTAAAGCAGAGACTGCAAGCCAGTTTGGGCCCCAGGTGTCAATATTTTGTGTGGCCATCATTATTTTCCAGCACTGCCTTAACCCTCTTGGACATGGAGTTCACCAGAGCTTCACAGGTTGGAGTCCTCTTCCACTCCTCCATGATGACATCACAGAGCTGGTGGATGTTACAGACCTTGCGCTCCTCCACCTTCCATTTGAGGATGCCCCACAAATGCTCAATAGGGTTTAGGTTTGGGGACATGCTTGGCCAGTCCATCATCTTTACCCTCAGCTTCTTTAACAAGACAGTAGTCGTCTTGGCGGTATGTTTGGGGTCCTTATGTTGGAATACTGCCATGCGACCCAGTCTCGTAGGGAGGGGATCATGCTCTGCTTCAGTATGTCACAGTACACGTTGGCATCCATGGTTCCCTCAATGAACTGTAGCTCCCCAGTGCCGGAAGCACTCATGTAGCACCAGACTGTGACATTCCCACCATGATTGACTGTAGACAAGACACACTTGCCTTTGTATTCCTCACCTGGTTGCCACCCATTCACACCTGAGACCTTGTAACACTAACGAATTAGATGACACCGGGGAGGGCAAATGGCTAATTGGGCCCAATTTGGACATTTTCACTTAGGGGTGTACTCACTTTTTTTGCCAGCGGTTCAGACATTAATGACTGTGTGTTGAGTTATTTTGAGGGGACATCAAATTTACACTGTTATACAAGCTGTACACTCACTATTTTACATTGTAGCAAAGTGTAATTTCTGAGGGTTCGGAATGTACCAGGTGAAGCAGGCAGGTTTCCACCTGCCTAACTCAGCACCCCATGCTGAGATGCGGCTGAAGCTGCTCCGATCTTAAAGGAGTGTCCAGAATAGCAGCTGGGGTCAAGGCCTAGGTCAGTCAGGAGGATCCTAACGTGTCTGATGAACTGGTTGCCACTCAGGGGGCTGTTAGGATAAGGTAGCAACGGGCTGGATTCCGACTGGCTGGGCAGATGAGACAATAGGCTGGGCAAGAACCCAAACAGGGAATGTGGGAGGATGGCAGACATGTCCCTCAAGATGGCACTTGTGATGGGTAAGCGCTTTCTGTTAGCTACGGGCTGATATTTCTGGATGCCGCGTATGATGGATTTGACTGCGTGGGTTGCGAATAAGGACGGCTTACCAGGGTTCTGTAAGGAGAAGAAATGCTGGATGCCAGCTAGGTATAGCCTGATGGTGTTATGAGAGAGACAACTGCGTGTGGCAATACAATATGAAGGCCAGGACATGCTTAATGTCTCTTGTTGCTGCCCCGGGGTATGATGCTAGAAACCTGTCGTAGGCATTCCAGTTGGTGTGAGAGGCGTGCGTCTGCTGCGATATTGCACTTGCCCGGGATATAAGTGCAGTGCACATTGAATCGATGCTGCAGGGACAACTGCACCAGCCTGCGCAGGAAGGACATGATGACTAGCAATTTGGATCTGCCTTTGTTTATGATCTCGGCCGTAGCGCCGTAGACAGCGATGCCTGTCTTTTGGCAAATATCTCCTAAACCGTGTAGGTTTAGGAGATATTTCTTTGACCTACAGGTAAGCCGTAATCTAGGCTTACCTGTAGGTCCAAATGGTTTGTAAGGGTTTACAAGCACTTTAAGGTTATGCCACCGCCAGAGGGATGGCTCATTGGGCAGTAATTTGAACGCGTCTGAAATGCCCACCTTGGACGACCATGTGGCCATGTCTACGCTAATAATGGCTTGAATAGCTAGGTCCACAGATGCATATTTGAGGGAAAACTCCTCGGAAGGAATTAGGGAGTTCAAACTTGGGATGTTACATAGTCAGATTAAAAAAAAAGACACAAGTCCACCCAGTTCATCCATAAAATGTGAGAACAATGAGGCGTGAACAAGTCGTACACCAACCAAATTAATTTGAAAACTTGCCCTTGACAAGCCCAATAGGACTGACTCTCCAAGTAGCGAAAGATGATTGAGCGAAGGGGCCGATGATGAACCCCCGGACCAGTTCGGACTGCAAAAGTATCTATAGCTCACTCATCTGTGGTAGTGAAAGGAGATTCCATCACTCATGGGTCGAGTGGGGTAACATAATGAGGCCAGTGTAGAACCCTGATGTGAAACCGTGCACCAGGAAAATGGTCAGTGAGGGAGTTGGGTCTGAGGCGAGGTAAAACCCCAGCCACCGGACATCCACTCAGCCTAGTCATGATGTGTTGTGCTGTTTAAGGTTGCAGTTTTCGGGTGCGCTCTGTGGCATTTGACGCAGAGCGGCATTGGATAAAGTTGCAACTCCCATAATTAAAGTTGTTGCAGATTTATGCGCCCCCTACTGACAGGATAGGCTGTCCCAACTTGTCCACCTGGGGCGGCTGTGCGGGGACCGGCAAGCCCTGAACGGTACCAGAGGTAGAGGGGAAGTTGAGGGGGCGTCTTGGACCTGTATTGGAGCACCAGTTTGCAGTATGGAGGACTGGCAAATGGCACAGAGTAGGGAACGAAGACACGCAAAGTGTCGACAGAACAGTTCTGTGTCAATGACTCTCCAGTTGGTGCTGGCCTGGAACTGTGTAAGCCTGGCTGCAGCTTTAGCAGAAAATGGCCGGTGATATGAATGAATGAATGAATGAATGATTGATTTGTATAGCGCTGCAACTGCAAACTGAATCGCCTCAAGGCGCTTGTCTGCTCTTGTTGTGATGCCATGTTTAGAAGAGGTGGGTCTTGAGTTTTTTCCTGAAGGCCTGATGGTTTTCTTCCAAGCGGATGTTGTTTGGTAGAGCATTCCATAGCTGAGGTCCCTGTACTGCGAATCTTCGTTCTCCCTTCGATTTGTAGCGGGCTTTGGGGATGAGAAGGCGGTTGTAAACTATGTCCACCACTGCGTGGAGGTACAAGTCCCGAAACATCCCAAAGGCCCGGGATCTTTAGATTTAAGGACCACTTAGACGTCCCCCAGGCATAAGATTTTTTCTCGGCCACATTGTGGACCGATATGAGAAGGGAAGCAAGATTAACGTCCTTGCCGTCCAAGTTGACTGGGATGAGGTGCATAGGGAAGATGATAGTACTGATCTCTGGCATTCCTGCAGGTGGGGGCGTCCGGACAGAAACAGCGACCGAGTCCAGAAGAGCCGCAGCTGGGTGCATTTCCAGGACTCCCACTCTAGCCTGGGCGTAGAGACTGCTTTGGACAACGTGGACATCATGGAGTGGAGCTGGGTGATAGCCGAGGAGATCGACTGCAGGGATGCCTACTGGGTGTTGGGCTGAGCTTCCACTGGCAGTGGGAAGAGCAGCTGGACAGTGGCGGGGTAGGGATTGCCCCTACACTGCAGCTCCGCCGTGAGCTTGGGGATGGTCCATCCCAGGAGAGACTGAATGCTTCCGCGCTCTGAACCCATGGAGGGTGACAGAGGGCAGAGGCAAAGCCTTCCCTGCCGGCCTGCGACATGGCTCTGGCTACAAGACAAAGAGAGGCGGAATGTATATGTTAAGAAGAGTCGTAAAGGTAGGAGAGGACAGAGGAGTTGCATACAGAAAATAGACAAGAAAGAAAATGAGAAGGATAGAAAAAGAAACGACAGGCGCAGTGAAGAAGCCGATTTGCGTTGAATACTGTTGAGTGGAAATTTAGAAAACTCAAAAAGAGTGTGTGGCAACTGAGGTGAGCCAGGGGGTGACTGGCCAGATAACCGATAGTTCAGGTGGCCGTCTGTGCCGAGCACAAACCTATGGACCAGAGCCCCAGGGTGTACTGGGCAAGAAGCTGAAGTCTGGTACGGCCTAGGAATTAGGAATGTTGCCTTCTGTAGTTTGAGACGTGTGCTCGGCCTGACAATGCTTGCACTGCCAGCAAGCACAATGTTTAGTGACCTTGTCTGCGTAGGCAAAGGGTCGCCCTTCGAAAACAGTGTGTAATGTGAAGAAACGTGTGACAGTAACTAACGCCCGATGAGCCACCCAAATCGTGTATGTGAAGTGAACGTAGTGAAAGGGTGCTGCAGAGTGATGTGAGGGTGGAACCTATGTACTACACACCTGACTCAATGCCCTAGTTGCGAAGTCCTGGTTGAGGTCGAGAACTCAGTCTACCGAGAACCTGTAGCAAGGTGACAAAGTCCAGTTTTAACCTAATAGCAACCTAACCCACCCCTTGACATGTGACTATGTCCCTGATGAAGATGTGAGCCCTACGTCAGTTTGTTTTTCCCCTTTAAAAAATAAAAAACAACACTGTGTTTTTTTTTCCCTACCTGAGGAAATAACATCCAACCTGGTGCAGGATGGAACAAGCTAAACTCGACTGACCTAAAAGGAGAAACAACAGACAGAAACGGTGAGCCTCCGATTTGCCACTGGAGACGATGAGTGGCCGGTTTGTCTGCCACTGGAGGCGTGCTTGCAATGGTTGCAAGAAAGTGGTCTTGTAAAGGAAGGTGAAAACAACGACAGTAGAAATAAGTGTGGGAATAAGCTGCGATCATGACTGATCGCCAATCGTGATTGTGAGTGTGTGGTAAGGAACTAATAATGCTGACTCGATTGCCGAAGTTTAATGAAGTTGCATATCATCTAAGATTGTGGGTACGTACAAATTGATGGACTGAGTTACCGCCTAGTAGCTTGCGGTAGGTGCCTCACGGTGGAGACCGAGCTGCAGGGAGCTGTGTAACCAATGGAATTGTGTTGAGTTGTGTCGAGAACTCGAGTCGTTGTGCCGCCGACGCCACTAGACTCGAATCAGGCTGTAGAGTGTATAAATAGAGCCGCTTCGAATCGTTGTACCGCCGACGCGACTAGATTCGAATTGGCCTGTGGAGTGCACGAATGGACCCGATTCGAATCGTTATACCGACAACGTGACTATACTCGAATCGGTCTGTGGTGTATACAAGCGCTTCGGCAGCGGTGCCCATTCATTTCGAAGGGCAGGAGCGGTGGGGGAGTGGTGTATACAGCGCTCCTTCACCGCCCCAAACATACTGCTTGTTGGAATTTTTTTAACGTCCTGCCAGGGCATGTCAGGCTAGCGGCGCCGGACACAGAGCGGCCCGCTCTTCAGTGCGCATGCGCGGGGGCCCGGCGCTCCGGCGCATGCGCACTCGCGGCTTGGTGGTCCGGCGCTCGCGCACTAGCGCACGCCTGTGCACTATGGCGCACAATTAGCGTCCCCTGGGCGCCTATAAAGGCGGTCTGACGCACAGGCACTTTGCTGGTCTGTCTTTCCAGCTTAGTGCCTGTGTGTCCCCGTGCCCTGTGTAAAAGTAAACCTGATCTGCTGCTCCTGTGTTTGACCCCCTGGCTTGCTAACAGACTTTGCTGAATCTACTGCTCCTGTGTTTGACCCCCCGGCTAGCTAACGGACTTTGCTGAATCTACTGCTCCTGTGTTTGACCCCCTGGCTTGATAACGGACTCTGCTTAAATCCTCTGCTCCTGTGTTTGACCCCCTGGCTTGCTAACGGACTTTGCTGAATCTGCTGCTCCTGTGTTTGACCCCCTGGCTTGCCAACGGACTTTGCTTGGACTACTGCTCCTGTGTTTGACCCTCGGCCTGCATCCTGGACTCGCTCTGCACCTGGCTGTTCAGTAACTGGTGTTAGATCCCCTCACCGGGTCTTTGGGCTCTTGCCTATCCTTCCTGCCATCTGCCGGTCTGCCCGGGCCAGGCTCTCATCTCCTCCAAGGTCCTCCTCTCCGGTCCTGCCTACCTGACGGAGGTGACCTGTGCCTCCTGGTGCCGTTTGCTCCTTGTCCCATCACCAGGGGGCAGATTGCGCCGGGTCGTAAGGGTGAACCGCTCTCAGCATCTCGGTCTCGGTAAGTACGTCTTTGATAGTACAGACCAGCCATGTCCGAGACCGACAGAGCGTGTTCTCCCCTTGAGATCCTGTGTCAGCAGATGGCAGCACTTACTGAGGCCGTCCAAAAACTACAAGTGGGATACACCCAAATTGACAATCGCCTACAGCAACTGACCGGGCCATTCAACCCCGCAGCGGGCAACTCTGCCACTACCAGCGGGGTCCCCCCGTCTGCAGCTCCTACCAATCCCACGTTGTCGTGGCCTCCCCCGAACCTAGGGTGCCTATACCTGAACGGTTCTCTGGCGACCGCAAGAAGTTTAGGACCTTCAAGAATGCCTGCTCCCTCTATTTGGCTCTGCAACCCAGAACCTTCTCCTCTGAGGTAGTAAAAGTAGGGTTCATCATCTCCCTCCTGGCCGAAGAACCCCAGGCATGGGCCCATAGCCTAATGGAACAAAGAAACCCAGCGCTGAATTCTGTAGACACTTTCTTTGAGAGCATGGGTCAGCTTTATGACGACCCCCAGAAAGGGGCCAGAGCCGAAAACACCCTACACAACCTCTCCCAGGGCCGGAGACCGGTCGAAGATTACACCGCAGAATTCAGGAAATGGTCAGCCGACACCGGCTGGAATGAGCCGGCCCTCAAATATCAGTTCCGCCAGGGACTTTCTGACACCCTCAAGGATGAACTGGCCCGTATCGACGTCCCGGAATCCCTGGAGGATCTCATTCAAGCAGTCACCAAAATTGACCGGCGCATGCGGGAACGCCGCGCAGAACGTTTTCAGACACCCCGTCCCAGTTGGACATTTCCCAAGCCGAGTCCTGCTCAGTCCTCCTTCCATACTCCACCTGTGGCCACTCCCGGAATTGAACCCATGCAGTTGGGCCTGGTCCGTGCCCCTTTAACTCCGGAAGATCGCTTACGCAGGCGACAGGCCAATTTGTGCCTTTATTGCGGAGGTTCCGGGCACTTCCTTCGCACCTGCCCCATAAGGCCTAGTAAGTCCCTCTCCCAGCCTAACTTTAACTACCAGGTTACCGGTCTATCCCAAACTTACATTACCCTTTTTATCTCTTTACAGTTAACGGGAAAGGAGGTCCGCCTCCCAGCCATAGTTGATTCCGGGGCATGCAGCTGCTTCTTGGATTCCTCCCTTGCCGCCAGGCTCCATCTTCCCCTTGTCCCCAAGAAGAAGTGCCTCCAGGTTCATCTAGCCGATGGATCCCTTCCGCATTCCGGCTTGATCACCTTTGAAACCAGCCCCATTCTCGTCACCACCGATTCCGGCCACAAGGAACTCCTTCGCTTGGATATCATTCCATCTCCCATGTTCCCCATCATTTTGGGGCTTCCCTGGCTGCAAGCACATGAACCCCTAATCAACTGGCGGACGAAGGAGGTCTCCTTCCCTTCCCAATACTGTTCCCAAAACTGCTCCTCGCCAGCCCCAGCTTCCTGCTCGGCCCTAGTACCGGTGCCCGACAGCCTGAAACACGTCCCACCTGTCTACCTGGAATTCAGGGATGTTTTTGACAAGCAACAGGCCGACCGCCTACCACCGCACCGTCCCTACGATTGTCCCATAGATCTCTTACCCGGTGCTGCGGTCCCTTTCGGCCGTATCTTTCCCCTATCCGAAACCGAGTTGGAAACCCTCAAAACCTACATTGACGAGAACCTGGCCAAGGGGTTCATCCGTCCCTCTTCATCACCAGCCGGAGCCGGAATTTTCTTCGTTGAGAAGAAGGATGGCTCACTGAGACCCTGTATTGACTACAGAGAAATCAATAAAATCACCATTAAAAACAGGTATCCTCTTCCCCTCATCCCTGAATTATTTCAGCGCTTTCGATCTGCACAGATCTTCTCTAAACTTGATCTCCGCGGGGCCTACAATCTCATACGGATCAGGGCGGGTGATGAGTGGAAGACCGCTTTCAGATCAAGGTTCGGGCACTACGAGTACCTTGTAATGCCGTTCGGGCTCTGTAATGCCCCGGCGACGTTCCAACATCTAGTAAACGATATTTTCCGAAGATACCTGGATGATTTCCTAGTGGTCTATCTGGATGATATCCTAATCTTCTCTGCCACTCTCGAACTCCACCAAATGCACGTGAAAATAGTCCTCACCATCCTCAGGCAACACAAACTCTACCTTAAGGCTGAAAAATGCGAGTTTGAAAAGTCCACCGTACAATTCCTGGGGTTTATCATCTCCACCAATGGGGTCGCAATGGACCCACAAAAGGTCCAAGCCATCCAAGATTCGCCAGCCCCCAAAGACAAAAAGGGAGTCCAGAGGTTTATCGGGTTTGCCAACTTTTACCGGAGATTTATCATTGGCTTCTCCTCCATTGTGGCACCAATCACCCTACTCACCCATCAACACAATCAGTTTCGCTGGTCTCCAGAAGCCCAGGCGGCCTTCGCCCAGTTAAAGTCCCTGTTCTCCTCCGCCCCGATCCTACGGCATCCAGATCCCGCATTGCCCTTTGTACTGGAGGTGGATGCCTCCGAAACTGCTCTCGGAGCCATCCTCTCCCAGCGCCAGGGCGCTAAAGCTCTCCTCCACCCGGTGGCTTTCGCCTCCCGAAAACTGAGCCCTCCAGAGAGGAACTAGAACTGCTCCTGTGTTTGACCCCCTGGCTTGCTAACGGACTTTGCTGAATCTACTGCTCCTGTGTTTGACCCCTGGCTTGATAACGGACTCTGCTTAAATCCTCTGCTCCTGTGTTTGACCCCCTGGCTTGCTAACGGACTTTGCTGAATCTACTGCTCCTGTGTTTGACCCCCGGCTTGCTAACGGACTTTGCTGAATCTACTGCTCCTGTGTTTGACCCCCCTGGCTTGATAACGGACTCTGCTTAAATCCTCTGCTCCTGTGTTCGACCCCCTGGCTTGCTAACGGACTTTGCTAATCTGCTGCTCCTGTGTTTGACCCCCTGGCTTGATAACGGACTCTGCTCAAATCCTCTGCTCCTGTGTTTGACCCCCTGGCTTGCTAACGGACTTTGCTGAATCTGCTGCTCCTGTGTTTGACCCCTGGCTTGCCAACGGACTTTGCTTGGACTACTGCTCCTGTGTTTGACCCTCGGCCTGCATCCTGGACTCGCTCTGCACCTGGCTGTTCAGTAACTGGTGTTAGATCCCCTCACCGGGTCTTTGGGCTCTTGCCTATCCTTCCTGCCATCTGCCGGTCTGCCCGGGCCAGGCTCTCATCTCCTCCAAGGTCCTCCTCTCTGGTCCTGCCTACCTGACGGAGGTGACCTGTGCCTCCTGGTGCCGTTTGCTCCCTGTCCCATCACCAGGGGGCAGATTGCGCCGGGTCGTAAGGGTGAACCGCTCTCAGCATCTCGGTCTCGGTAAGTACGTCTTTGATAGGGCATCGCCTCAGTATGAAAAAACTCTGGCTTTTACACTGGGACTGCAGAGGAGGTGTTTTTCAGGCGCTATTTTTAGCCCACAAGCGCCTGAAAAACGCCCCAGTGTGAAAGGGGTCTAAGTGCAGGTGAGGTACAACAAGGCAGAAGGAACCTACAATGACGGTAATTTAAAAATAGTGCCTGTAAAGCGCCTCTCATGCCTCTCCGGTGTGAAAGCCCAAGTGCTTTCACATTGGGGTGGTGCGCTTGTGGGGCGGGAAAAAAAAAAGTCCTGCAAGCATCATCTTTGGGGCGTTTTGTATACAGCGCTCCTACACCGCCTCTGCCCATTGAAATGAATGGGCAGCGCTCCCGAAGCGCCTGAAAAGCGATTCAAAGGCACCACAACACAGGCGCTTTTAACCCTTTCTTTGGTGGGAGTTAAAAGCACCCTGCTAGCGGCCGAAAAGCCCCACCAAACTACGGTAAAGCACCGCTAAAGCTAGCAGCACTTTACCGATAACAGACCGCTGCCCCAGTGTGAAAGTACCCTAAAGGTCAGATTTGTGGAGTGCACAACTAATAGTTGCCCTGTGGACAGATTCTCCCACCTGAGCTGTGGATCTCTGCAGCTCCTCCAAAGTTATAATGGGCCTCTTGGCTGCTTCTCTGATTAATGCTCTTCTTGCCCGGCCTGTCAATTTAGGTGTACAGCCATGTCTTGGTAGGTTTGAAGTTGTGCCATACTTTTTCCATTTTCGGATGATGCATTTTAGATTTTAGTTAGGGGCATCAGAGTAAAGGGGGCTGAATACAAATGCAAGCCACACTTTTCAGATATTTGTAGACATTGTTTGAAAACCATGTATCATTTTCTTTTCACTTCACAAGTATGTGCTACTTTGTGTTGGTTTATCGCATAAAAGCCCCAAAAAATACATTTACATGTTTGGTTGTAACATAAAATAAAAAAGGGGTATGAATACTTTTTCAAGGCACTGTATATTATCATTGCCTATTGATATTAGCAGCATTGAAAATCTGGTCTGTGGGCACCCTGAGACCCCACCAGATGCCCTTGTGTAGCAGATCTTGAAAGACACTCTATTGGTTGGCTTGCACAGCTTTGCTCCAGTTTGGCACGTACCCACATGAACTCCTATACGATACCAGGATCTGTAGAGATCATTAGTTGGATAACTTACAAATATCAAACCCCTGACTAATGCCTTTTGCCCGTTATAAACCTTTCCATACGGAGGCAATGTCAGCTTATTAAAAATGTCAAAGGCACAAACTGATTGCTTCTCTTGTTACCCATTGTCATAAGAAGCTTGCATTTAACAAAATGATCATGTCTGACATTCTTATTTCTGTGTTTTGTCCTTTTCAGTTACCTAGGGATCGCTTTTCTCTCTACCACTTAGGATTAATGTTACAGATCAGTAAAATGGAATAGTGCATGTCAAGCGTGAAGCATATCCCTTTTGTGTTAATCGTGCTGTAAATTTTACTGTTGTAAAAAGCAAACCAGTAAAGAATAATAATGTGTAATAATCATCATTGTCTTCTATTGACTTAGACAGGCAAATGCTACCCTGTTGTGTTTTATGGAACCTTTGGAGGGTATTCATTTTATAATTTAGGACCGTATTCAATGACAGGAGTAGCACACAAGGACATGTAGATCATAACAAAGGAATGCAGACTATAAAACATGCAAATTCCATTGGCTGTGATATTTCTTAAGGGACTGAACACTGTACTTTTTGTCTATGTATGTTTAGGGAGCAGTTTATTAAAAGTGTGCATGCTGTCAATATTATAACAGTAAAATATATAAAAAGTTAACATCGCTGTCGTTTTAAATAACAATTTTATTGTTTGTATTTTAATACAAAGAAAGACCAGAAGATACATGTATTCAAAAGAAAATAACGCATTATGCATCATAACTGTTGTACAATCAATCATAGCATTGTGTGATGTGCTTAAAGATAGTAGCAGTAAAACATCTAGTGTAGCCATATTGCTGTTCATGCATTATGGTGTTAAGTAACAATATGCATCAGCTAGTGTAATGTAATAAAAAAATCACAAGAAAAAATAAAACAAGAAGAGAGGAGAGAAAAAGGAGAGGAAGAAAGAAAGAGGTCATTGTATCAGCTCGCCTACATGTTCAGGGTGGGTTCTCCTGGAGGCGCCACAGCTCCCACACTTTATCATGGTCCTCTATTCTTTTCTGCATTCTGGCGGTCATTTTTTCCATCAGTTCCACATCTTTGACTCTAGCGTATAGGGAATCAGAGGAGGGTGGGGAGCATCACTTCCAGTTAAGAGCAATGAGGCAACGCGCATCGGTGAGGATGTGACGTAATAGCTTTTTATAGGGTTTGAGAGTTTTCAGTGGTGAAAGTAAAAAGAGTTTCGGTGTCATGGGGACAGGTACCTCAAAGAGGCGATTCAGCAGCTGTTGAACAGTTACAAAAGGGAGTGATCAGTGGGCAGTTCCAATAGATATGAAGGAGGGTACCTTTGTCTCCCATGGCAACACCAGCAGTGGTCGGAGCTGGTGGGGTAGATGGCATGGAGAACTCAAATGGAGGATTTTATAGGCGTTTTCCTTGTACAGTGTGCAAAAAGAGCTTTTAGCTACTTGGGACCAAATCATCTGCCACGTCTCTATAGGGATTTCCTCATGATTGCCCTCTCCCAGCGGAGCATGTAAGCGTGTTTGCCCTGCAAAGCTATAGAGTAGGCATTCAGTATCCGGTATATATCAGAAACTAAACCCTTCTGGGCAGAGCCTGCTAGAATTAAGTTTTCAAAATGGTGATGGGGGGAGAATTGCAGGTTTGGGGTTATAGTTAGGGCAAAGTGTCGAATTTGAAGATACCCATAAAACACCTGGCGAGGCAGATCAAATTTGTCCTGAGGTCCGGCAAATGGCAACAGTTTGCGAGACCGAGGATCTACTAGGTTCCCAAAAATGGAATAAATTCCGCAACGTCCACGGCGAGGACATCCAGTAGGTGAGGCCATCTGGCACTTTGGGGTTACAGATAAACTAGGTCAACAATGATTTTTTGGAAAACAGCTCATGTTGACGCGATATTTTGCGACAGAGCTGTTGGAGTTGAGACATGGATTCCAACAAGCGGCTAGGATCTACCTCTCCAAAATAGGTTGTTTGGGTGTACAGGAGCAAGCCATAGTTTTAGAATTTCCGTCCATTTGTTGTAAGATCGTTGGGTAAACCATGAGGCTATTGCGCGCAACTGAATCATTTGGTAGTATTTTATAAGGTTAGATAATGCTAGGCCACCATCAGAGTGCGCTGCCATAAGTACCGAATGGGGTATCCTATGTCTTTTATGATTCCAAACATATTGGATCAGGTCAGCTTGTAGCTTTCCCAGGTAGTCATAGGGACCAGGGATTGGCAATGTTTGGAACAGGTATAAAAGTTATGGTCATCTTGATTGAGGCGATACGCCCTATGAGGGAGATCTGATGTTTCTTCCACTGCAGTAACATAGCTAGGGGGGGTGGGGGTTCCTGATCCATGGTGGCGAACTTTGGGGTGATATATATTCCCAGGTATTTTAAGGCAGTGAGTTTCCAACTATAGGGGAAATTGGCCTTTAGATGGTCAACTTCAGCTTCGGGGATGTTAACCGGCAGGGCATCTGATTTAGACACGTTTATTTTGTATCCCGTGAGGGCATCATAAGGATCAAGTTCCGCATGTAAATTCGGGAGGGAAATCCTAGGTTGAGTCAGGGTGAGGATAACAGCACCAGCAAACAGTGAGATTTTAAATTCCCTGCTTCTGACTGATATGCCCCGAATGTCCGGGCTTCTGTAAATAGAGGCAGCCAGAGGTTCAACACACAGTGAATTATTTTAGTTTTAAAATATTATTTTCATACAAAACAATATAGAGTTGAAACGTGAAACTCAAATAAATACACCAAGTCAGTAGACCTATCACTATACACCACAGTTCAAAGTTGTAACGACACCTAAGAATTACCAAATAATTTGCTTTGGCTAAAAATGTAGCTTTTTTATCACTGCTTTCAGTTCAATTATAGAAGGACGTCTGTAGGTGAAGATGACATTGCCTCTGACAAAAAAAAAAAGATTATGGATATTTGGCATATTTAAAGTATAAGTTCACCTTTAAATAAAAAAAAAAAAAAAAAAGGAACAAAAAAAAAAAAAAACACACCAGTGCATAAAAATGTGCACGCATACAAACATAGAGCGCCGCTCAAAGCTGGAGGATGACAAGCTTCCCTGCCAGTGTCCAGAATGTGGGAGCAGGCTTCAGCACACTAATTCAGGAGTGTAGACATATATAAAATGAAACCGACCAAGTGTTTCAGATGCTAAGGTGGCCGTTTATGGCGTCAGCCAGCGCTGCTCCGGCTATACCCCCAATGCGTTTTGCCCCACCACCGTGACTTGGTCACAGAGGTGCATTTTTTTTTATTTTTATCAGGAGCCTGTAAAGCATTGCAACTGCAATAAGCAAAATGCGGATGCATTCACAGACTGTCAGTGTAGCGGTCTGCTCGTACTGGCAGGAAGCTGCTGAATAAGCATCAATAAACTACCTAGAGCGCTCACCAGCACCCTTGTAGTTCATTGAGCTCTACAACCTGTCAGCCACAATGGATGATGGTAGTTGTAGTTCCTACATTCACAGAACTCTCTGGATGAATGACACGACTGGGTGGGCAGAGCCCAGCACGACTGCATTTTAAAAAAAAAATTGTGACAGCGTGTGAAGGGAGAAGATCCCCGGCCTGCAATTAGAAGGGGGATCGGGGAGAAGCTGCAAGAATGGGAACATGTTCCACCCTTAAAATGGGTGAAATATGTAACATGTTTC
This sequence comes from Lithobates sylvaticus, assembly GCA_028564925.1. Lineage (NCBI taxonomy): Eukaryota > Metazoa > Chordata > Amphibia > Anura > Ranidae > Lithobates > Lithobates sylvaticus. Next base: position 84,807,500 of record CM053036.1, on the reverse strand, counting down.
CAAAGGTGAACTTTTCCATTATTGTCTTAATCACCAACATGGGTTAAGTATGCAGATCAGGAAAGCCAGAAGCCTTTATCTACATTATGAAATCTTAGAGACCTTATCAACTGGATTAAAGGATCAGTAGGAAGCAAAGTCTGCTTATGTAACGAGTACATAAAGCACTCCTGTTTATATGCACATATTTATTTATGAAGAACTACATAGTTCCCACTTTCTCCCATTTGGAGGGACTGTCCCTATTTTGGAAGCAAGTTCCTCTTTCCTCCATTCTTTTTCAGCAGATATCTTCTTGGTCTGATGTATAAAAGCCTATAAAAATTTATTACTTAACTCATCAAATGCACCAAGCCTTTAGGGCTCTTTCATACTGCCCGCATGTTTCAGCACATCACACACTTCCCTTTTTTGTCAACTTAATTTGAAGTGTAAAATATGACACTTCATACATGTTACCACCCAGCATCAAGGTGAGCTGCTGTGCAGTTACATTCAGTGCCTTCCTGTGTACTGCAATAAATGCAGCATGTCTGCATTTTATTGCTGAATGCTTTCAATTTGTTGCCTGGAATTGCTCTTAAAGGAGTTGTAAAGGCAGGTTTTTAATATTCATGCATTCTATGCATGAATATAAAACAATCATCTGTGTGCAGCAGCCTCCACAGAGCACCCCCTAATTATTTACCTGAGCCTCTTCTTTCTCCAGCCATGTCCTAGAATGTCTAAGCCCCCCGGGACACTCCTCCTGATTGGCTGAGACACAGCAGCAGCGCCATTGGCTCCCGTGGCTGTCAGTCAGCCAATCAGGGGAGAAAGGGGGCGCAGCCAGGTAGGGGCTCTGTGTCTGAATGGATACTCGGTGCGCTGACTTGGCTTGGGTCCCCCAATAGAAAGCTGCTGGCTGAGGGGGCATTCGACAGGAGGGAGGGGCCAGGAGCAGCAAAGAGGGACCCATGAAGAAGAGGATCCGGGCTGTGCAAAACCAACTGCACAGAAGAGGTAAGTATAACATGTTTGTTTTAAAAAAAAAAAAAAAATAAAACACAGACTTTACAATCACTTTAATTATACTTTGGGTAATGGCCGTCTGTTTAACAGCTTGCCGTCCAGCCGCCGCTGTTGTACTGCGGCAACATGGCTCGGCTGCGCGAATCGCCGTTATGGTACGTCTGTACCATAAACGCCCACTAGGGGGCAGTTTCCGGTTCTCTGAGGAGTGAACTGACAGATCGTCTGTTCATACAGAGTATGAACAGCAATCTGTTATTTGCCCTACACTGTCTCATCCCCCGTTCCGTTAGAACACGTACTAGGACACACATTAACCCCTTCACTGACCCCTAGTTTGAACCCCTTCACTGCCAGTGAAATTTTTACAGTAATCAATGCAATTTTAATCGCACTGATTGCTGTATTAATGCCAATGGTCCCAAAAATGTGTCAAAATTGTCCGACGTGTCCGCCATAATGTCGCAGTCATGATAAAAATCGCTGATCGCCAAAATTACTAGTAAAAAAAAAAAAGTATAATAAAAATGCCATAAAACTATCCCCTATTTTGTAGACGCTATAACTTTTGCACAAACCAATCAATAAACGATTATTGCGATTTTTTTAACCAAAAATATGTAGAAGAATACGTATCGGCCTAAACTGAGGAAAAAAAAAATTGTTTTTTTGTATATTTTTTGGGGATATTTATTATAGCAAAAAGTAAAAAATAATTTTTTTTTAAAATTGTGGCTCTTTTTTTTGTTTATAGCGCAAAAACAAATTGCGCGGTCATGCGACGTGGCTCCCAAATATAGAGCTTTCTTTTGGTGGTATTTGATCACCTCTGCGGTTTTTATTTTTTGCGCTATAAACAAAAAACAGAGCAACAATTTTGAAAAAAAAAAAAACACATATTTTTTACTTTTTGCTATAATAAATATCCCCCAAAAATATTTAAAAAAAAAAACATTTTTTTTCCCTCAGTTTAGGCTGATACGTATTCTTCTACATATTTTTGGTAAAAAAAAAAAAAAAACACGCAATAAGCATTTATTGATTGGTTTGCACAAAAGTTATAGCGGCTACAAAATAGGGGATAGTTTTATGGCATTTTTATTAGTAATTTTTTTTTACTATTAATGGCGGCGATCATCGATTTTTATCGTGACTGCGACATTATTGCGGAAACATCGGACAATTTTGACACATTTTTGGGACCATTGGCAATAATACAGCGATCAATGTTATAAAATTGCATTGATTACTGTAAAAATGTCACTGGCAGTGAAGGGGTTAACTACTAGGGGGCGGGGAGGGGTTAAATGTATCCTAGGGTCCTGTTTCTAACTGTCTGGGGGCGTGGCTGTGTGTGACACCACACTGATCGCTGCTCCCGATGACAGGGAGCAGACGATCGGTGTGCTGTCATTAGGCAGAACGGGGAGATGCTGTTTACATCGGCATCTCCCTGTTCTTGAGCTCCGTGACACAATCGCGTGTATCCCCGCGGCGATCGAGTTTGCGTGACCCGCGGGTATGATCACGGAGCTTGCGGCAGGCGCAAGCGGGCACAGCGGGAAATTCAAAGTAACGTACGTGTACGTTACTTTGCCCAGCCGTGCCATTTTGCCGACGTATATGTGCCAACAGCGGTCAGCAAGTGGTTAATGAAGTACTTTCTACTGAAACTTGAAATGAATGGGGATTGTGCCTGCCAGCCCATTCTTCATGTTTTGGATTGTTGCTATGCTGTTTCTGGTCCATCGTTCTTGACCCCGTTTAAATCTCCCACTTTACCTGCACCAAAGAAGCCACATGTCACATAAAATCACATTACCGCTGCCACTTTGGGTGCCCTGCTGGGGGGGGGGGGGGGTGGATGATGAAGCTGAGGCAGAGCAAAGCTGGCAGCTAAATCCTACAGTATCTACAGCAGGGGTGCCCAACCAGGGGCCCGCGGAGCCCTGTGATGTGGCTTGCGGCCTCCTGCTCTGGGATGGCGGATCCCAAGCTCAGATTGCGGGTCGCCATCGCAGAGCATCAGCTTTGTAAATGAAGCAAGAAGCTGCAGAGCAGAGCTGCATTTTTTTTATTTTAAAGATTTACAACCCCTGAACATTAATTAGGTTATCAAACAAGATGGCAATAAAATAAGACATAATACTCTTTGCTTCAATCAAATTTAAAGAAATGTAATGAAAAATAATGTAATGAGTAAGTTACATTAAGGTCTTTTTTTTTTTTTTTAGTACTTGCCGACACCTACCACAACTTCTTTGTTTACACTTCAGCTGTCAGCAATGGTACAAAGCATTGAAAAGTTATTTTACAAATTAAATAAAATATTTATTTTTTATTTTTGTGCTTTTTTAAATGTGAAACATGTAAATATATGTTAAGGTGTAAAAATATTAATGAACAAAGCAAAAAAATATAAAAATAATACAAGTTTTAAATTATTAATAGTTTATAAAATAGAAGTAAAATAATAATTAAATGGAGAAGGAGGAGAAGGAGTTAATAAGGCTGATTAGAGTAAATTAAGGATTAATAAGGGGGTTAAACAGAGGAACAATTTAATAATAAAAAAAAAAAAAGTATTTTTCACACTTGACAAGTCAAAGTGTTTGTAACTTTGTGTTTTTTTTTTTTTACAAACCTGCAAGGTAAAGGCATAATGTGCTAGTATGCATCACATACTAGCACATTATGTGAAACTTACCTGAAAACAAAGTCCTCCAGCACCTTCTATCTTTACCCGTCTTCCCTACAGGTCTGCAGACTCCGGCTGTTTGACTAGCCGGAGCCGCAATGATGTCAATCCGGCAAATGCATGGGGGAGCTGAAGGAACGGCACGGGTGGCTGTTCCTTCAGAGCGCATGCGCCGATGATGCCATTAGCTGCATTTAATGTAATTATCTCTTAAACTGTGCATGTTTAGCAGATATTTACAGTACCTATAGGCAAGACTGGCCATACACCTATAGATTATCTGCAGATTTTCTATGGTCAGATGGAATAAGTGGAACAGATTCCTCACACTGAACTGTGTGGATGGAAGAATCACCCACTGGGCCAAGCTTCCAGATCTTGCTAGTCGGCCCCGCTGGCTCTCACAATACCTGAACATTCTGATTGGGTGCAGGCATTGTTTAGGTTGAGAGCCAGCGGGACCGACTAGCAAGATACTGAAGCTTGGCCCAGTGAGAGATTCCTCCATCCACACAGTTTAGCATACATGGAGAAATCTGTTGCACTTTTTCCATCTAACCATAGAAAATCTGCAGATAATCTATAGGTGTATGGCCAGCTTAAGCCTTATTATAGGCTTACCTATAGGTACAAAGTATGCCTTTGAGTTTACTTCCTCTTTAACCCTCATTTGCAGACCCAAGTTAATCATTTTGATCTGTAAATGAACAGAAAGTTACAATGTTTCTTTTTCTCTGTCTCTTTCAGAGCTGAGCAATGTTGTTAATAAACATTTCCGGCTGCTTCTTTTTTTTTTTTCTCTCTACACTTTTTACATGAATTGTGAATATACTGGATTAAGATTGTGTGTGTGTGGGGTCAAATCAAGATCGCTAACTTTTAATAATTAATCGTGCAGCTCTATTAGACACACATGTGAAATAACACATTTTAGGGGAACATACACTTTAAATCTACTGGGACTACTTAGAAATATGCAGATGTTAGGACAATGAATACCTGGATCAGCAGCATGTAATGTACAGCACAACCTACAAAAGGCAAGAGAGTCTGGAGATCCGGCCCTATGTCCATGGAAGGAAGAACGGCCCAGCATTTGTATGCCCATGTGGTCATTTCCGTGGAGGATGGGAAGAAGAACATCTCTGCGTCCATGGGAGGAAGGAAAGTTCTGAATCTGTTCAAAGGAGAAAACCCCACCAGAGACCATAGGAACACACAGTTTTGTCTATGGGAAGAACACTCCAGTGTCCAAGGGAACAACGCCCTTATGTCCATGTTCGTGGGAGAAGGAACACAAGCATCCATGTTCATAGAAATTGGAATGCCCCGGCATCTGGAAGGAAAAAAATCCGTACATCCATGGAAGGGAAAACATCTGTGCCTCCTCTCTGTCCCTGGAAATTAGGATCATGTGTCAGATATGTCTCTACTCTGGAAATGTGGCTCATGGATCAGACACACGTCCTCTCTGTCCTTGGAATGAAGGCCCTTGTGTAAGAAATGCCTCTGCTTTGTCCTGACCTTGGAAAAAAGCCCCATGTGTCAGACACACCTCCTCTCTGTCCCTGAATTCAGGCCCATTTGTCAAATGTTTCCACTTTGCCTTCTCCCTGAAAATCAGGCCCATGTGTCAGACATGTCTCCTCTCTGTCCATGGAAATAAGTCATGCATCCGCTCTGCCCTGTCCCTGGAAAAGAGGCCCATGTGTCAGACACACCTCCTCTCGGTCCTTTGAAATAAGGCCCATTTTATTTGACATCAATGGGCATCCAAGAGGTGAGGGCAAAAAACATTTGAAGAGCCCACTGGCTCAGGTTAGGCTGCTCACAACAGGCACCCTACTGTAGGTACTCCAGCAGATTACCAGGAAAAGACGTGCATACATGGAAGGAGTGCCAGACCAAAAGATAAGAGTCCGAATTTATTTATTTATTGATATTGTGTGAAAAAAAAGCCAAAAAACGTGTTTTTCGGGGTCAAAGGGTGCATTGGCTGTACTTTAGCACAATGTTAATAAATTCATTTTGGACTCTTATATTTTGGTCTGGTGCTCCTTCCATATATAGTTGTGCTCATAAGTTTGCATACCCTGGCAGAATTTGATTTCTTGGGCATTTTTCAGAGAATATAAATGATAACACAACATTTTTTCTTTCACTCATGGTTAGTGTTTGGCTGAAGCCATTTATTATCAATCAACTGCGTTTAAATTTTTTTAAATCATAATGACAACAGAAACTACCCAAATGACCCTGATCAAAAGTTTACATACCCCAGTTCTTAATACCATGTTCCCGACCAGCCGTTGCAGTTTTACTGTGGCAGAATGGCACGGGTTGGTGAAACAACGGATTTGTTTCAGAACCGATCAGTCTCCAGGCCCAGGCCAATGATTTCTGGCCTGGACCTGCTGATCGGTTCTGACGAATGAAATGCTTCCCCTGCCTGTAAGTGTAAACACAGGCAGGGGAAGTGATGTCATCCTTCTCTCTGGAATTATTTTCTGTTTCAGAGAGAAGACATCCAAATGCGAGTTGGACCAACACTACACTGACACAGTACACCTAGGCACACATTTCACCCCGATCCCCCCCTCGTTAACCCCTTCACTCCCTGTCACTGTGTCACCAAGTGCAGTGTTCATATTTTTCTTTGATCACTGTACTGGTGTCATATGTGATACTAATCAGCAGTAGGGTACTTAGTAGTAGGCCCAGATAGGTCTAGGGACCCCCCCCCCCCAATAAAGGTTTAACCCCTTGATCACCCCGTCAACAGTGATCACCGTATTAGTGTCACGGGTAACGCTGGGTAGTTAGTTATTTTTTATAGCGTCGGGGCACCCGCCGTACATTACCTAATAATAGGTTTAACCCCCTGATCACCCAGCGTTTTTAGTTTCAGTTGGGGTCTGCGTTACCACAGGCAGCATCAAATTATTGCCAGTAGCGCTAACACCCACGCACGCACCATACACCTCCCTTAGTAGTATAGTGTCTGAACAGATCGATATCTTTGATCAGATCAGAACTAGGTTAGCGTCCCCAATCGTTTAGGGTTTCCAAAAACGCAGCATTAGCGCGGTCAGCCCAGATACCTGCTAGCACCTGCGTTTAGCCCAGCCCAGCCCACCCAAGTGCAGCATCAATCGATCACTGTCACTTACAAAACACTAAACACATAACGGCAGCATTCGCAGAGTCAGGCCTGATCCCTGCGTACGCCAAAAAAAATTTTTGGTAGTGTTTGAAGCAGTCGCTGACATTTAGGAGCTCTTTTTTTTTCCTGTGAGCCTTACTAGTTGTACCAGTAAATTTAGAGGCCAAAATGTCCAATCGAAGGTACACTAGTGAAGAGGCCTACACGTTTCTGAGCATGACAGATGACAGTGAAGAGGAACTCACCCATCTGTCAGATTCAGGCTCAGAATACAAACCTGTAGACAGCAGCGGCACCCTGACAGATAGCTCTGATGACGGAGTAGTGGTCGCTGCCAAGGTCAGGCTTACCCGACCCCGTTCTTCTACTGTTGAGGTGCAAGAACCGCAGGGCTCTCGTATGGAGCAGAGAGCAAGTACTAGTGCCGCTCATCCTTCTGGTGAACTGGCAAGCACCATTGGCCTAGTACATCCAGCACTGCAGGAATACTTGGTGACGTGGCGAGTCCCATAAGTGCAGTTCAAGCTGGTGAGGTCGCTAGCACCTAGTGTCCTGCAGCCACCAAGAAAACAAAAGACAGGCCCATCGAACCCATAGTGCCCTTCCTGCTGCATTTGCCAATCCGAATTGGGAGCCCACCACTTCTGCAGCACCCCGTGCTTCCCCCATTCACTGGCCAACTCGGAATTCAGGTGGAAACAGTTGATTTTACGTCACTTGATTTTTATTTGCTGTTTTTCACGGAAGATCTCTAGATCTATTGTGGACCAAAGCAATTTGTATGCTGGTCAATTTATCTCTGCTAATCCCCAGTTGACCCTTGCCAAAGATTGGAGACATATTACGGTCTCCTGGGCCTATCCCTCCTCATGGGCATAACTAAAAAAAAAAGTGAGTTGCAGTCATATTGGTCCACTGACCAAATTCACCATATGCCCTCGTTCTCTGCCTCCATGACCAGGACACGATACAAGCAGATCTTGCGGTTGATGCATTTCAATGACAATGAACTCTGTCGTCCTCAGGGTGACCCTGAATACGATTGGCTCTATAAAATTCGGCCCCTCATAAACCACTTCAACCAGCAGTTTTCAGCCTTGTTTACTCCCGATCAAGTTGTCTGCGTTGATTAGTCCCCGATTACGTTTTCTGGCCGCTTGTCATTCAAACAGTATCTTCCCAGCAAGCGTGCCAGATATGGGGTCAAGATGTATAAGCTCTGTGACAGGGCAACAGGCCATACATATAGTTTTATGGTTTACGAAAGAAGAGATAGTTACGTAGAGCTGAAGAAATGCCCAGACTACATAGGGAGCGCTGGTAAGATTGTGTGGGACTTGGTGTCACCCTTATTCGGAAAGGGGTACCACTTGTATGTGGACAATTATTACACAAGCGTGGCACTTTTTAGTCACTTGTTTGATCATGGAATTGGCGCATGTGGCACTGTGCGATCTAATCGCCAGGGCTTACTCCAGCGGTTTGTAGATTCAAGTCTTAGGCTGGGGGAGAGAGTCTGCTTGAGATTTGCTCGCTGTGAAGTGGAGAGATAATAAGAATGTTTTTGTTCTGTCCTCCCTTCACGCAGACACGACGGTCCAAATTCAAACGGCGACTGGTGTTGTGGAGAAACCCCTGTGTCCACAAATACAACCTTAACATGGGAGGGGTGGACCTCAACGACCAGTTGTTGGCGCTGTACCCAATTGCCCGTAAGGCCAGACGCTGGCCCCCTTTTTTTTTTTTTCTCTGGATCAACTGTGGGTATAGAATGGGGTATATGGGATTGCATGATATGTGTATGTATGTATGTATGTATGTATGTATGTATGTATGTATGTATGTATGTATGTATAATATATATATATATATATATATATATATATATATATATATATTATATATATATATATATATATATATATATATATATATATATATATATATATATATATGTGTATATGTATTTTTTTTTTTATTTGTGGTTAACTGGATGGACTTGTGTCTTTTTTCAACCTAACTATGTAACTATGGTATAAAAAAAAAGTGTCTGTATATTTATTCTAATTGGCTCTACTGAATGCTTATGTGCTATACAAAGCTTCAGGACGAACTGGATTCTTCCTTAAATTGCAGGAAGAGATCATCACAGCTCTTCTGTTTCCAGACGGTGCTGTGGCCCAACTTCCCAATCCAAATGCAGTTAGCCGGCTGCATGAGAGGCATTTTCCGTATGTCCTCCCTGGTACCCCAACCCAAAGAAATCCCCAAAGAAAATGTCATGTCTGCAGAAAATGCAGATATAGGTGTGACACCCGCTTTTATTGTCCCTCCTGTCCTGACCAACCTTGTCTTTGCATTGGTGAATGTTTTGAACGCTAGCACACACTAGTGAAGTATTAGCGTAGGGTACAGCATTGCACAGTCCTAGGGCACACTTGCACAGGGTCTCGAAAGAAGAGATGGCCATGACATTTTGAGAGACCTTAATCTGGAACGTTTGCAGTTTATATAAAAGTGAAAAAAATAAAAAATAAAACACACTCTCTCTATTGTTCCCTCTCTTATTTTCGCTCTCTATTGTTCTATATCTATTGTTCTCTCTCTATTGTTGCTGTAATTTAGAACTGTAATGTTTTATTTTTACTATGTTTTATTGTATTTTCTCTGCAGGTATGGTATGTCTTACTGTTATACTGTAATGTTACTTTGTTTTATCGTTAACTGTCATTTGCTTAGCAGGTACGCCATTCAGCTGCAGCACAGGTTTATTTATTCTGACAGCAACAGCGTTTGCTCCCACGATACGTAAAGCCGTGACTTCAGCACTGTAGAAGGTGATTTCACCACCACAGTTTAAAAAAAAAGAGCATATATGCCAAAGTATGGGGCAGGGGTGGCGGAGTGAATTGCCCCCATGCTTCGGCATATATTTTTTAGGCACAGATTGTGTTAAAAAAAAATCAAGTTCTTTTATTGAGTTACTGTTTTATAGTTACCATTGTTTGCTTTTCAGGTACGCCATTCAGCTGCAGAACTGATTTATTTATCTTGACAGCAACGGCATTTGCTCTCACGATACGAAAATCAGTGACTCCAGCATTGTAAAAGGAGATTTCACCACCAGTTAAAAAAAAAAATGGTGCATGTATGCCCATCATTAGAAGTGGGTGGACGAAGGGCAGTATTCTAATGGTGGGCATACCCACTGATCAATCTCTTTTTATCATTCAGCCCACATACGTACTGGTATTGCTGGACTTTGAGTGGTTATACCAGAATGATGCCTACAGGTTTAGGTATCATCTTGGTATCATTCTTTTCAGCCAGCGGTCGGCTTTCATGTAAAAGCAATCATAGCAGCTAATTAGCCTCTAGACTGCTTTTACAGGCAGTGGGAGGGAACATTCCCCCCTCCCTCCCACCATCTTCCATGGTTTTCTCTGGCTCTCCTGTCCCAACAGGAAACCCGAGAATGCCGCCAGTGGTTCCGCCAGCTGACCATAGAGCTGATCGGAGACCAGAACGGCTCCAATCATCTCTATGGCCTAAGAAACCGGAAGCTATGAGCATTTCATGACTTAGGTTTCTCCGGATATAAACAGCGAAATTGGGAAAGCATTTTATCACAAAGATCTTGGTGTGGTCAGATGCTTTGACGGCAGAGGAGAGATCTAGGGTCAAAAAAAAGAGTATCTGTCACTACCTAGTGCTATCAAAGAACAATAAAAATGATAAAAAAAAAAAATGAAAAGGAACAGTTTAAATGTAAAATAAAAAAGCAAAATACATAATTAACCTGTGACCCTGAACCTTTGACGTGTACTCTGTTGTCCTTGTCTGCTAGTCGCCCCCGACTTTGGCTTATCCCCTCACTATCCTTGTTGTTCCAGCCTGCTGCTTCCTTCCTCTATCTCCTGTAGTCTACTGTAAGCATGAGCTGTGAGACCCTGGGGGCCACGACCTGGAGCCAGACTGCAGCGCAGTCCATCCTCACCACTAGAGGCTCTAGTGAACACCTGCTGGCTCTTAGACTCTGAGCCCTGGGGAATCTATGCTCTAGTAGACCTGCTTTCTGAACCTCCCAGGATTCAATACGCAGCAGTCAGTCCTAGTGTCCACTACCTTAGCGGTGCACTCCTGACTCTAATGAAGTGCATCTGTCACCTGGTCTCAGGTGACCGGACATCTTCAAGTTCCTCCTTATTGTGCATCTTCAAACAGCCACACCACATGTTTTCAGACAGTCTTGCATTTCACCTGAAGTTATTTGTGGGTTTTTCTTTGCATCCCAAAAAAATTTCCTGGCAGTTGTGGTTGAAATTTTACTTGGTCTACCTGACCATGGTTTGGTTTCAACAGAACCCCTAATTTTCTACTTCTTGATTAGAGTTTGAACACTGCTGACTGGCATTCTCAATTGCTTGGATATCTTTTTATGTTTCCTGTTTTATACAGTTCAATTACTTTTTCCTGCAGATCCTTTGACAATTGTTTTGATTTCCTCATGACTCAGAATCCAGAAACATCAGTGCAGCACTGGATGAAAGATGCAAGGGTCTGTCAGGAGTCCAGAAACTCATTGACCTTTTATACACATACACTAATTACAAGCAAACAGATCACAGGTGAGGATGGTTACCTTTAATAGCCATTCAAACCCCTTTGTGTCAACTTGTGTGCATGTTATTAGGCCAAAATCACCAGGGTGTGTAAACTTTTGATCAGGGTCATTTGGGTAGTTTCTGTTGTGATTAGGATTTAAAAAGAGTAAACACAGTTGATTGATAATAAATGGCTTCAGCCAAATACTAACCATGAGTAAAAGAAAAGTTTTGGTATGAAAAATGGCCAAGAAATCATAAATTCTGCCAGGGTATGTAAACCTATGAGCATAACTGTATGTCAAATAAATGTGCATGTCATCCCTCTGTCCCTGGAAATAAGTCCTATGTGTAAGACATACACTGATCAGCCAGAACATTATGACTACCCACCATAACCCTCCAAGGCATGGACTCCCAACACCTCTGAAGGTATACTATGTTATCTGGCACCATCCATCAGTAACAGATCCTGCAAGTCCCAAGTTATGAGGTGGGGCCTCCATGAATGTGACTTGTTTTTCCAGAACTACCCACAGAGGCTTGACTAGACTGAGATCTGGAGAATTTGAGGCCAAGTCAAACACCTCAAACTCATTGTTGTGTTCCTCAAACCATTCTTGAATTCAACAGACCAGGTCACTTTCTTCCATTGCTCTGTGGTGCAGTTCTGGTGCTCATGTGCCCATTGTAGGTGCTCTTGACCCAGGACTGGCACTATGACCGGTCTAAAGCTATGCAGCCCCACACACAACAAACTGCGATCACTCCTTTCTATCAGAACCAGCATGAACTTTTTCAGCAGTAGCTCTTCTGTTGGATCTGAGTACATGGACCAGTCTTTACTCTCCATGTGCATCAGTGAGTCTTCCCCGCCCAAGACCCTGGGGCTGGTTTTCCTTCCTTGGACCACTTTTGGTCAGTCCTGACCGCTGCAGATAGGGAATATCCCACCAGAGCTGCAGTTTTGGAGATGCTCTGACACAGTAATCTAACCATTACAATTTTACTTGTCAAAGACACTCAGACCCCTTTCACACTGCCAGCGTTTTTCAGGCGCTACAGCGCTAAAAATAGCGCCTGAAAAAAGCGGCTTCATTCACTCCAGCATGAAAGCCCGAGGGCTTTCACACGGGAGCGGTGCGCTGGCAGGGTGTCACAAAAAGTCCTGCCAGTAGCTTATTTGGAGCGGTGAGCTCACTGCTCGTCCACCGCTGCTCCCCATTGAAATCAATGGGGCAGCGCTGCGATACCGCTGGCAAAACACCGCTCTGGCAGTGTTTTGCGGGTGGATTTAACCCCTTTTCGGCCGCTAGCAGGGGGTTAAAACCGCCCCGCTAGCAGCCGAATAGCGCCGCTAAAACGGCGGTAAAGCGGTGCAAAAAATAGCGCCACTTTACCGCCGATGTCTCCTGCGGCTCAGTGTGAAAGCCTTCTCAAATTCAAAGGGCCCTTTCAGACAGGTTGGACTCCGCCAGCAGATCCGCCTGCTCAGCGGGGAATCTGTCCACTGAGCAGGAGGATGACAGGTCTGTGTCCGCTCCACTTATTCAGAGCGGACACGGACACAGCCCGCTTTCCTCTATGGTCGATCACATGGCAAAACAGACAGGCAGTCCGTTTCCATCCAACTGTCATCTGATCAACAAATGGGGAACGGATACCCCATCTGTCTACTTTTAGTGGATAGGATTGAGAGTCGAGGGGTGTCAACGGACATCCGTTGCTCCATAGAGAACAGTGGATGGTCCGATCAGGTCCGCCTAAAAAACTGCCAGGCAGAACGATCGGTCCATCCATGTGAAAGGGGCCTTACACTTGTCCTTTTTATTCTCCTTTCAACTTTAGGGACAATATGTTCACTAGTTACTGAATATATCTCACCCACTTTCAGGTGCCATTGTAATAAGATAATCTGTGTTATTCACTTCACCTGTCAGTGGTCCTAATGTTATGGCTGATCAGTGTACCTCCTCTCTGTCCCTGGAAGCGTCGGTGTCTCCCGTGCCTCGAAGGTGTCCCCCATCTCTGGAAGTATGGCCGGGTGTCCCCCGTCCCTGGAAGTGTGGACGGGCGTCCCCCCGTCCCTGGAAGTGTGGACGGGCGTCCCCCCGTCCCTGGAAGTGTGGACGGGCGTCCCCCCGTCCCTGGAAGTGTGGGCTGGTGTCCCCTGTCCCTGGAAGTGTGGGCTGGTGTCCCCTGTCCCTGGAAGTGTGAGCTGGTGTCCCCTGTCCCTGCAAGTGTGGGTGTGTGTGTCCCCTGTCCCTGCAAGTGTGGGCTGGTGTCCCCTGTCCCTGCAAGTGTGGGTGTGTGTGTCCCCTGTCCCTGCAAGTGTGGGCGGGTGTCCCCTGTCCCTGCAAGTGTGGGCGGGTGTCCCCTGTCCCTGCAAGTGTGGGCGGGTGTCCCCTGTCCCTGCAAGTGTGGGCGGGTGTCCCCTGTCCCTGCAAGTGTGGGCGGGTGTCCCCTGTCCCTGCAAGTGTGAGCTGGTGTCCCCTGTCCCTGCAAGTGTGGGCGGGTGTCCCCTATCCCTGGAAGTGTGGGTGTGTGTGTCCCCTGTCCCTGCAAGTGTGGGTGTGTGTGTCCCCTGTCCCTGCAAGTGTGGGTGTGTGTGTCCCCTGTCCCTGCAAGTGTGGGTGTGTGTGTCCCCTGTCCCTGCAAGTGTGGGCGGGTGTCCCCTGTCCCTGCAAGTGTGGGCGGGTGTCCCCTGTCCCTGCAAGTGTGGGCGGGTGTCCCCTGTCCCTGCAAGTGTGGGCGGGTGTCCCCTGTCCCTGCAAGTGTGGGCGGGTGTCCCCTGTCCCTGCAAGTGTGGGCGGGTGTCCCCTGTCCCTGCAAGTGTGGGCTGGTGTCCCCTGTCCCTGCAAGTGTGAGCTGGTGTCCCCTATCCCTGGAAGTGTGAGCTGGTGTCCCCTGTCCCTGGAAGTGTGAGCGGGTGTCCCCTGTCCCTGCAAGTGTGGGCGGGTGTCCCCTGTCCCTGCAAGTGTGGGCTGGTGTCCCCTGTCCCTGCAAGTGTGAGCTGGTGTCCCCTGTCCCTGCAAGTGTGAGCTGGTGTCCCCTGTCCCTGCAAGTGTGAGCTGGTGTCCCCTGTCCCTGCAAGTGTGAGCTGATGTCCCCTGTCCCTGGAAGTGTGAGCTGGTGTCCCCTGTCCCTGGAAGTGTGGGTGTGTGTGTGTCCCCTGTCCCTGGAAGTGTGGGCGGGTGTCCCCTGTCCCTGGTAGTGTGTGTCCCCTGTCCCTGGAAGTGTGGGCGGGTGTCCCCTGTCCCTGGAAGTGAGTATAGGTGTCTCCTCTGTGCAAAGACTGGCTCTCCCCGATCACATGACTCAGGCCCTGCCATGGCTCCGAGGCTCAGCTCCTATCAGTGACCCGAGTAGCAGTCATGGGAGAGCGGACAGTGCAGAGCTCACCTCACCACCAGAGCCGGCCATGGGTCCCCCCGTCCTTCTCCTACCAGAAGAGGTCCTCCTTCTCATCCTCTCCTACCTGGACCGCCAGGCCTTGGGGCGGCTCGGACAGGTGTGCAGGAAGCTCCGTCACTTCACTGGCCGGGACTCGGTATGGAGGAGGATAGCCCGGCGCGGCCTGAACACCGGCTTCCTACCGCACGGCGCAGACATGTGAGTCCCCCCCTCTCCTCCTTCACTCACCGCACAGGCTCCGGCCTACTCCGCCGACACATCTACGTCACTTGCGTTGTCGCTAAGGCGGCGGGGTAGTCGCGTTCTACGAGGTTTACGTAAGAAAGGAGCGTAAGAGGGCTATTCTGGAAGGCGGATCTTCTCAGCTTGCCTCAGACAGTGCTGTGGAGATACAAGAATAGTCAGCAGATGGCTGCGCAGTCCTTGTTTATTATTATTTATTGACATCACAGAGTGTGTGACCGGCCTGCTGTGTGTGCAACATATACAGGAACACTAAACACAGGTCCAGTACAAAGAAGTGATATGGAGGGGCTCAAGTGTGCCCCCCCCCCCCCCCCAACATCACATAAAGGCCAGACATACTATGGGCAATATACAGGAGATGGTCAGAGACTGCAGACATGGTACAGGAGATGGTCAGAGACTGCAGACATGGTACAGGAGATGGTCAGAGACTGCAGACATGGTACAGGAGATGGTCAGAGACTGCAGACATGATATAGGAGATGGTCAGAGACTGCAGACATGGTATAGGAGATGGTCAGAGACTGCAGACATGGTACAGGAGATGGTCAGAGACTGCAGACATGGTACAGGAGATGGTCAGAGACTGCAGACATGATATAGGAGATGGTCAGAGACTGCAGACATGATACAGGAGATGGTCAGAGACTGCAGACATGGTACAGTAGATGGTCAGAGACTGCAGACATGGTACAGGAGATGGTCAGAGACGGCAGACATGGTACAGGAGATGGTCAGAGACTGCAGACATGGTACAGGAGATGGTCAGAGACGGCAGACATGGTACAGGAGATGGTCAGAGACGGCAGACATGGTACAGGAGATGGTCAGAGACGGCAGACATGGTACAGGAGATGGTCAGAGACGGCAGACATGGTACAGGAGATGGTCAGAGACGGCAGACATGGTACAGGAGATGGTCAGAGACGGCAGACATGTGTGTGCAACAGATACAGGAACACTAAACACAGGTCCAGTACAAAGAAGTGATATGGAGGGGCTCAAGTGTGCCCCCCCCCCCCAACATCACATAAAGGCCAGACATACTATGGGCAATATGCAAGAGATGACCAGAGACTGCAGACATGATATAGGAGATGGTCAGAGACTGCAGACATGGTACAGGAGATGGTCAGAGACTGCAGACATGATACAGGAGATGGTCAGAGACTGCAGACATGATACAGGAGATGGTCAGAGACTGCAGACATGGTACAGTAGATGGTCAGAGACTGCAGACATGGTACAGTAGATGGTCAGAGACTGCAGACATGGTACAGTAGATGGTCAGAGACTGCAGACATGGTACAGTAGATGGTCAGAGACTGCAGACATGGTACAGGAGATGGTCAGAGACTGCAGACATGGTACAGGAGATGGTCAGAGACGGCAGACATGGTACAGGAGATGGTCAGAGACTGCAGACATGGTACAGGAGATGGTCAGAGACTGCAGACATGGTACAGGAGATGGTCAGAGACTGCAGACATGGTACAGGAGATGGTCAGAGACGGCAGACATGGTACAGGAGATGGTCAGAGACGGCAGACATGGTACAGGAGATGGTCAGAGACGGCAGACATGGTACAGGAGATGGTCAGAGACGGCAGACATGGTACAGGAGATGGTCAGAGACGGCAGACATGGTACAGGAGATGGTCAGAGACGGCAGACATGGTACAGGAGATGGTCAGAGACGGCAGACATGGTACAGGAGATGGTCAGAGACTGCAGACATGGTACAGGAGATGGTCAGAGACTGCAGACATGGTACAGGAGATGGTCAGAGACGGCAGACATGGTACAGGAGATGGTCAGAGACGGCAGACATTGTACAGGAGATGGTCAGAGACGGCAGACATGGTACAGGAGATGGTCAGAGACGGCAGACATGGTACAGGAGATGGTCAGAGACGGCAGACATGGTACAGGAGATGGTCAGAGACGGCAGACATGGTACAGGAGATGGTCAGAGACGGCAGACATGGTACAGGAGATGGTCAGAGACTGCAGACATGATACAGGAGATGGTCAGAGACTGCAGACATGGTACAGGAGATGGTCAGAGACTGCAGACATGGTACAGTAGATGGTCAGAGACTGCAGACATGGTACAGTAGATGGTCAGAGACTGCAGACATGGTACAGTAGATGGTCAGAGACTGCAGACATGGTACAGTAGATGGTCAGAGACTGCAGACATGGTACAGGAGATGGTCAGAGACGGCAGACATGGTACAGGAGTCTGTCAAAGGATGTGAACATGCTATAGGAGTTGTTGGAAATTGGGGGCATGCTTCAGGAGACAGTCATTGACAGGAGACATATTACACAAGGCTGCTAATATTTATTACTATAATAGGGAAATGCAAATTAGTGTCTGCAGGGGCCTCGATGGCCGCACAAAATATGCCAAGGGGCCACGGCTTGGGCACCAGGGGTCTGAAGAGTATGTAAAGCCAAAACGTTTCATTGTAATTTTATATTAAGTAGAAAAGGTATAAACCCCCTATCAGGAATTGTATTTTATTTTATTGTCCCACTTCCTTTTTACTTCCTGTCCCAGAGATGTGAATCTGGCATATGCACAGAGTTCTAGCGCCGTGTCATGAAGGGGGGTTCCCCATGATGCAAACAATGAAGATGATGGGGCGGGGACAGGACCTGGAGTAGGAGAGCAGGGTGCGAGAAGAAGACATGGTTGGATCCTTTGGGCATGTAAGGCCTCATTCACACCGTCATACTATACTGTACGCCCATGCAGGGCTGTGGTTACCCATACAGGGTTGCATGGGTGTTCTGTACGTTTCCATGCAGGCAGTCTGATCAATGTCTGCTGGGATACAGCTGCTGCACAGGTGGTGCAGGGGCCCGAATGCAGACAGTGTGACTTCAGGGACACGCACTCACCCATGTGTCATAGACCACAGTCACTGTGCCACTATAGACATCAGTTGGACTGCCTGCACGGAATACCTGTGCACCCCATGCAGGTAAACACAGCCTTACTCGGGCATACAGTATAGCAGTGGTCATCAACCCTGTCTTCAGGGCCCACTAACAGGCCAGGTTTGCAAGATAACTGAAATACATCACAGGTAATATAATTTGCTGCTCAGTGATTGCAGTATTCTAGTCTGCATCTCCCCAAGGTAATACATAAAACCTGGCCTGTTAGTGGGCCCTGAGGACAGGGTTGATGACCACTGCAGTATAGTAGGCCCCGTGTGAACGAGACTTAAGTAGAGGTGCGCTTGGGTGTCCTGCATACCAATGATGAACTCGGGTGTGTTCACACATGAGTCTGAACCTGTCTGAGCTATGCTGCTGAGAAGCTGTCAAACCCGACAGCCAATCATAGGCAGTGGAGGTGCTACTCTCCGCACAGCATACATGTGGCTTCTGGGCATGGAATGCCTTTGCCACCTATGATCCTGAGCTCATCCATGCTCATCTCTAGCCAAACTAACCCTATTTTTTTTTACTCCAATGGACTCATATGAACAAAGAGGCAGGCTGCAAGGTGGGAATGACCCCACCCACAGCACACTGGAATAAAAAAGAGCGCAACGCTCTAGCTTGGCTAGAGATGAGTACTGAGAATGCCCAAGCTATTTCTTCTTTTAAGCAGGGATAAGCTCAGGTGTGTTCGTATACCTGCCTGATCTTTCCTGTCAGGAAGCTGCCACTGCGGACTGCAAGTCATAGATGGCCATGGCCTTGAAAGATTAGGATTGGTGGTCCACAGGGACAGCTTCCTGCCAGGATAGCTCAGTCCGGTTCAGTTTAGTATCCAAACATGCCTGAGCTCATCCATACCTGTAAGTATACTATTACAGCATGAGAAAAACATCTAAGGTAATTGGGGAGAAATAGTTAATTAGGAGGGTGAAGTTTCTTTTTAAATACCTGGTTTACCTTACAAAAATGTAATAACTGCACCCACATTAATACAATTAAAAATTGACATTTATTATATTTTTGCATTGATGCCAGCAGAGCAATGCACAGGCTCCTACAGACTATTCCCCCAACCTCTGTACAGAGGTATGGACTTTGTTGTACGGCTAGAGGAAGTAAACAATGGACTACAAGTGCAGGGACGTCATCACACTCGTACTCCATTGAGGTTTAGGAGTCCCTTGGTGGCTGTGGCAGATGGGACTTGTAGTCTTTCTGTTCACAGATACTTGTGATTGGATGATGGAGCTGTGCAGGTGGAGCCACACACAGCAATACTAAATTCAAAAGAAAACGGGACTCTCCAGGAAGAAACACCCCATTAATCAGATAAGTTGGGGTCATGGTTTTGACATTGAGGGGTTGGGGAATGTGTCCATGTTTCATGTTATACCCTAAATATGGGTGTAACATAAAATATGGTCACCATACTGGGATATGCTTTAAAAGGTAATTTAAACACAAGAACAAAAAATAATTAGTAATTTACCTGTCCTTAGATGTGGTGATTCTAGTGGCATTGACACTTCCTTTGAACTGAAAACAAAAGCAACATTATAGTCTATCCAAGTGATCATCTGTAGACTACAGAGGAGACAAAGACGTGCTTGTAGTCCAAATCGTGGGAGCATACTAGGGTAACAACCCGGCCTTCCTCCATACATACAGAGAAGTGAATGTAGCCACCCTAGGAAAGATGTCTATTATGGACAGGATCACTAGGTGAAACTAAAAAGATAAAAAAGCCTGAAGAGAGAAAACCAATGCAGCCACCACATGTAAGGACTGCAATGCATTACATTTTTGTTTTGTGGTTTAGATACACTTTAAGGGCACTTTCACACTGAGGCGCGGGGGACGTTTTTTCTTTAGCAGCACTTTACTGTCATTTTAGTGTCGCTTTTCGGCCACTAGCGGGGCGATTTTAACCCCCGCCTGTGGCCGAAAAAGGGTTAAAAACGCCCGCAAAGCGCCGCTGCCGAAGAGCTTTGCGGGCACTTTGGCAGCGCTGGCCATTGATTTAAATGGCAGGGCTTTTTAGGAGCGGTGCATTCACTGCTCCCACAACGCCCCAAAGATGCTGCTTGCAGGACTTTTTCTTCCCATCCTGCAAGCGCACCGCTCCAGTGTGAATGCACTCGGGCTTTTACACTGGATTGAAAGGAGAGGCGCTATTTTTAGTGCTATAGCGCCTGTGAAGTGCCTCAGTGTGAAAGTAGCCTAAAAGTGAATGGAATTCCCATCTGCAGTTGAGGATGAATGGAGGATTTTCCTTCACTTTTTGCTCTTATGACCTCAAAACGTTTGGGTTGCCCCTCATTTTCTGAGTTGGTGACAATGATCACAGGATAGGTTAGAGGGAGTGAATCTTCCCAGTGAGTATGCAGATAGCTTTAAAAACTTGACAAAGGATCCAGCCCTTCTCTACGCTATGCAAAACTAAAACTAAAACTTTTACATACACTTTAGAGCTCCTTCATGCCATTGACCTGCGCTGATCCGCAATAGATTAATGCAGATTGTTGAAAAGCCCTTCTATGTGCACCTTACTCAAAAAGCTAGTTATGAATTGGGGAGAATACCATTTTTGTCTAGCCTGACATTGCCCAAAAAGTTCAATGGAAAAGACTTTCACATGGTGCCCAGGGAGCTGGCACATAGAATTGCCTTGAGTTGGATACAACTGAACAGATACATGCATACATGCATACATGCATACATACATACAGTAAAACCTTTTTTCCCCCCATCACAAATCCACAGGACATCATGATCTTTTAGGGATTAATGAAAATAGATCCTATAAGGAGAGGGCCCCCTACCTGCAGAGTCAATGCATGGTGGCTAAGGGAGTTGGAAATGCAGGCATAGGGATACATTTCCTAAACATAGCAAACAAGAAACTTCTATCTGATGAAACCATCCTCCTGCCCCAGCAAATAGTATTTTTTGATAAAAGCAATTTTTAAAACATTAATGTACTGTTCTATAAAAATAATTAAAAAATGAACTACCCCACCAGCCGTCACAGCCTTTGCAGCAGTAAACTAAATTTCACAGTGTACTTCTTTGTAGCAGGGATTCCTCCAAGCAAAGGTCACTTTGCTGGGGTTGGTACAGTGTTTCTATCTCTGTGCTCTTTCATCACATTACAGTCTGGCACATGCACTAAGCTGAGGACAGGGCCGGACCATAGAGCATCATGGAACTCTGCCTATAGTTTACGACAAGGTGAAGATGGTGATCGGTTGAGTGGCCATTATTCTGCAATAGCAAAACCCTTCGGCTTGTTTCAAAGGACAAACTGGAGCAGGAGGAAGGACCACTGAAATAGTAGATACTATAGCTTGAGAGGTAGATTAGGTGACCCTATGATATCCGGCACCTCTTCCCTGGTATATGGAAAATGGTGGCAACTAAGGATGGGCCCGGTGCTCGATGCGAACCCACGTTCGCATCGAGCACCGGGCGTTCGCTCGCTCGGCGAGCCCAGAACTATTTTGGCCGCTCGCATCCCGTTCGTGTGATGCGAGCGGCCCCGCAATGCATTGCGGCCGGCGCGGCCGACGCAGTGCATTGCTGGCTGATGATTGGCCAAGCATGCACTGTGACCCCGCATGCTTGGCCAATCACAGCCCCGGAAACTCGAAGAGCCATAATTGGCTACAGGCAGGACGCCTGTAGCCAATTACAGCTCAGGGGCTGTAGTACACGCCCCCCCCTATAAAACGCCGCCACGCCGTCTGCGCCGGTCACATGCTGTTCCGGCGCAGATTGAGCAGGCAGATTCTGTGACACTCTGCTGCATTTAGATAGTTAGAGAGATTCACTTACAGAGATTGAGTTAGATAGATTCAGTTACAAAGATTGATTGAGAAAGAGGGGCTTGTAGTGTGCTCGTGGCAGGCAGGCAGAGCTCCTATATTTTGTTACCAGAAGCACCTATAGGACTTGTAGTGTGTTCGTGGCAGGCAGGCAGAGCTCCTATATTTTGTTACCAGAAGCACCTATAGGACTTGTAGTGTGTTCGTGGCAGGCAGGCAGAGCTCCTATATTTTGTTACCAGAAGCACCTATAGGACTTGTAGTGTGTTCGTGGCAGGCAGGCAGAGCTCCTATATTTTGTTACCAGAAGCACCTATAGGACTTGTAGTGTGTTCGTGGCAGGCAGGCAGAGCTCCTTCATTTTGTTCCCAGAGGCACCTATAGGACTTGAAGTGTGTTAGTCCCATTACACACACAGAGCTATATTTTCTTCCCAGAAGCACCTATAGGACTTGAAGTGTGTTAGTCCCATTACACACACAGAGCTATATTTTCTTCCCAGAAGCACCTATAGGACTTGAAGTGTGTTAGTCCCATTACACACACAGAGCTATATTTTGTTCCCAGAAGCACCTATAGGACTTGAAGTGTGTTAGTCCCATTACACACACAGAGCTATATTTTCTTCCCAGAAGCACCTATAGGACTTGAAGTGTGTTATTCCCATTACACACACAGAGCTATATTTTCTTCCCAGAAGCACCTATAGGACTTGAAGTGTGTTAGTCCCATTACACACACAGAGCTATATTTTGTTCCCAGAAGCACCTATAGGACTTGAAGTGTGTTAGTCCCATTACACACACAGAGCTATATTTTCTTCCCAGAAGCACCTATAGGACTTGAAGTGTGTTAGTCCCATCACACACACAGAGCTATATTTTGTTCCCAGAAGCACCTATAGGACTTGAAGTGTGTTAGTCCCATCACACACACAGAGCTATATTTTGTTCCCAGAAGCACCTATAGGACTTGAAGTGTGTTAGTCCCATTACACACACAGAGCTATATTTTCTTCCCAGAAGCACCTATAGGACTTGAAGTGTGTTATTCCCATTACACACACAGAGCTATATTTTCTTCCCAGAAGCACCTATAGGACTTGAAGTGTGTTAGTCCCATTACACACACAGAGCTATATTTTGTTCCCAGAAGCACCTATAGGACTTGAAGTGTGTTAGTCCCATTACACACACAGAGCTATATTTTCTTCCCAGAAGCACCTATAGGACTTGAAGTGTGTTAGTCCCATCACACACACAGAGCTATATTTTCTTCCCAGAAGCACCTATAGGACTTGAAGTGTGTTAGTCCCATCACACACACAGAGCTATATTTTGTTCCCAGAAGAACCTATAGGACTTGAAGTGTGTTAGTCCCATCACACACACAGAGCTATATTTTGTTCCCAGAAGCACCTATAGGACTTGAAGTGTGTTAGTCCCATTACACACACAGAGCTATATTTTCTTCCCAGAAGAACCTATAGGACTTGAAGTGTGTTAGTCCCATCACACACACAGAGCTATATTTTGTTCCCAGAAGCACCTATAGGACTTGAAGTGTGTTAGTCCCATTACACACACAGAGCTATATTTTGTTCCCAGAAGCACCTATAGGACTTGAAGTGTGTTAGTCCCATCACACACACAGAGCTATATTTTCTTCCCAGAAGCACCTATAGGACTTGAAGTGTGTTAGTCCCATCACACAGAGCTCCTCTATTTTCTTTGCAGAAGCACCCACAGGACTTCTAGTGTGTTAGTGGCATCACACAGAGCTCCTATATATTCTTCTCAGCAGCACCCACAGGACTTCTAGTGTGTTAGTGGCATCACACAGAGCTCCTCTATTTTCTTTGCATAAGCACCCACAGGACTTCTAGTGTGTTAGTGGCATCACACAGAGCTCCTCTATTTTCTTTGCAGAAGCACCCACAGGACTTCTAGTGTGTTAGTGGCATCACACAGAGCTCCTCTATTTTCTTTGCAGAAGCACCCACAGGACTTCTAGTGTGTTAGTGGCATCACACAGAGCTCCTCTATTTTCTTTGCATAAGCACCCACAGGACTTCTAGTGTGTTAGTGGCATCACACGGAGCTCCTCTATTTTCTTTGCAGAAGCACCCATAGGACTTCTAGTGTGTTAGTGGCATCACACAGAGCTCCTATATATTCTTCTCAGCAGCACCCACAGGACTTCTAGTGTGTTAGTGGCATCACACAGAGCTCCTCTATTTTCTTTGCATAAGCACCCACAGGACTTCTAGTGTGTTAGTGGCATCACACAGAGCTCCTCTATTTTCTTTGCAGAAGCACCCACAGGACTTCTAGTGTGTTAGTGGCATCACACAGAGCTCCTCTATTTTCTTTGCAGAAGCACCCATAGGACTTCTAGTGTGTTAGTGGCATCACACAGAGCTCCTATATATTCTTCTCAGCAGCACCCACAGGACTTCTAGTGTGTTAGTGGCATCACACAGAGCTCCTCTATTTTCTTTGCAGAAGCACCCACAGGACTTCTAGTGTGTTAGTGGCATCACACAGAGCTCCTCTATTTTCTTTGCATAAGCACCCACAGGACTTCTAGTGTGTTAGTGGCATCACACAGAGCTCCTCTATTTTCTTTGCAGAAGCACCCATAGGACTTCTAGTGTGTTAGTGGCATCACACAGAGCTCCTATATATTCTTCTCAGCAGCACCCACAGGACTTCTAGTGTGTTAGTGGCATCACACAGAGCTCCTCTATTTTCTTTGCATAAGCACCCACAGGACTTCTAGTGTGTTAGTGGCATCACACAGAGCTCCTCTATTTTTTTTGCAGAAGCACCCACAGGACTTCTAGTGTGTTAGTGGCATCACACAGAGCTCCTCTATTTTCTTTGCAGAAGCACCCATAGGACTTCTAGTGTGTTAGTGGCATCACACAGAGCTCCTATATATTCTTCTCAGCAGCACCCACAGGACTTCTAGTGTGTTAGTGGCATCACACAGAGCTCCTATATATTCTTCTCAGCAGCACCCACAGGACTTCTAGTGTGTTAGTGGCATCACACAGAGCTCCTCTATTTTCTTTGCATAAGCACCCACAGGACTTCTAGTGTGTTAGTGGCATCACACAGAGCTCCTCTATTTTCTTTGCATAAGCACCCACAGGACTTCTAGTGTGTTAGTGGCATCACACAGAGCTCCTCTATTTTCTTTGCAGAAGCACCCATAGGACTTCTAGTGTGTTAGTGGCATCACACAGAGCTCCTCTATTTTCTTTGCAGAAGCACCCATAGGACTTCTAGTGTGTTAGTGGCATCACACAGAGCTCCTATATATTCTTCTCAGCAGCACCCACAGGACTTCTAGTGTGTTAGTGGCATCACACAGAGCTCCTCTATTTTCTTTGCTGAAGCACCCACAGGACTTCTAGTGTGTTAGTGGCATCACACAGAGCTCCTCTATTTTCTTTGCAGAAGCACCCACAGGACTTCTAGTGTGTTAGTGGCATCACACAGAGCTCCTCTATTTTCTTTGCAGAAGCACCCATAGGACTTCTAGTGTGTTAGTGGCATCACACAGAGCTCCTCTATTTTCTTTGCAGAAGCACCCATAGGACTTCTAGTGTGTTAGTGGCATCACACAGAGCTCCTATATATTCTTCTCAGCAGCACCCACAGGACTTCTAGTGTGTTAGTGGCATCACACAGAGCTCCTCTATTTTCTTTGCTGAAGCACCCACAGGACTTCTAGTGTGTTAGTGGCATCACACAGAGCTCCTCTATTTTCTTTGCAGAAGCACCCACAGGACTTCTAGTGTGTTAGTGGCATCACACAGAGCTCCTCTATTTTCTTTGCAGAAGCACCCATAGGACTTCTAGTGTGTTAGTGGCATCACACAGAGCTCCTATATTTTCTTCTCAGCAGCACCCACAGGACTACCGACTACAATGGCTGGAAGACCGCCAAGGGGAGGCAGAGCGTGCAGAGCCAAGAACACAGGGCAGGCAGGCTCTGTTTCTAGTGGACGTGGCCGTGGACGTGGACGTGGTCGTGCATCGTCATCAGCACGTGGCCATGGGACACGCGCGTCTTTGTTTTCGGCAGCTGGACATGTGGAGCCGCATCATGCTGAAGGCTTGGTAGAATGGATGACCAAGCCCTCCTCATCCTCCTCATCCTCTCTCACCCAGGCTCAGGGTACTGACAGAGCATCATCAGCCACCCCTTCCCTAGACCCACCATGTCCTCCTGAGGAGTCCCCCGAACTCTTTGAGCACAGTGTTGGGTACATGCTCCAGGAGGATGCCCAACGATTCGAAGGCTCGGATGACGATACCCAGCTTGAGGAATCTGGCAGTACAGTTCCACCAGCTGCAGCTTACTGTCAGGTTTGCTCTAGTGGTGAAGAGGGAGGGGATGATGAGGTCACTGACTCCACGTGGGTGCCTCAAGGGAGAGAGGATGAGGAGGAGGACGAGGAGGAGGAGGATGCGGCGTCACATGTCCAACGAGGCAGGATGCCCCCTGGAGGCCAGGTAGAGGCCAGCACAGCAACTGTACAACACCGCAGAGCTCCGCCTGTGCAGGGCGCTGCCTCTGCACGTTATCAGAAAAGTTCTTTGGTGTGGGCCTTTTTTGAGACGAGTGCAGCAGATCGCACCACTGCTATTTGCAATATTTGTCTCAAGCGTATCTCGCGTGGCCAAAACATCAGCCGCTTGGGCACGACAAGCATGACCAGACATATGGCGACCTGCCATGCAGCTCGTTGGCAGGCACACATAAAAGACCCACACCAAAGAACTAAGCGGACCTCTCCTTGCTCCTCCTCAGCTGGGATCTCCATCCCCACTACACCTTCAGTCCTCTCTGAAAGCTGCTCTGAGAGGACTGAAGGTGTAGAATTCGGTGTGTCACAACCAAGTACTTGCAGTACACCGACGTCCGAATGCAGCAGGCAAATTTCCCTGCCCCAGCTGCTGGACCGTAGAAAGAAGTACACTCCCAGCCATCCACATGCCCAGCGGTTGAATGCTAGCCTTGCTAAATTGCTAGCACTTCAACTGCTGCCTTTTCAGTTGGTAGACTCGGCCCCCTTCCGTGAGTTTGTTCAATGTGCGGTTCCTCAGTGGCAGGTTCCCAAACGCCACTTTTTCTCGCGGAAGGCGATTCCGTCTCTCTACCGGCATGTGGAGGGCAATGTCCATGCCTCGCTGGACAGGGCGGTCAGCGGTAAGGTGCATATTACCGCTGACTCATGGTCCAGCAGGCATGGACAGGGACGGTACCTTTCTTTCACGGCCCATTGGGTCACTCTATTGGCAGCTGGGAGGGATGCAGGACAAGGTGCAGTAGTGTTGGAGGTTGTTCCGCCACCACGCCTCCAAAACGCGACTACTGCTACTGGTTGTGACACACCTCTCTCCTCCACCCCCTCCTCTTCTTCTTCCTCCAGTGCTCTGTCCTTGGAACCAGCGGTGCTCCGTAGGCGTACAAGGGGCTACGCAAGTACGCAGGCAAAAAGATGCCATGCCGTGCTTGCGCTGGTGTGTTTGGGGGACAGGAGCCACACTGGGCCAGAGGTTCTGGCAGCTCTGCAGGGGCAGGCCGAGAGGTGGTTGACGCCACGTCAGCTTAAGCCAGGAATGGTCGTTTCTGACAATGGCACCAACCTCCTCTCCGCCCTGCGACAGGGGCAGCTCACCCATGTGCCCTGCATGGCTCACGTCCTCAACCTGGTGGTGCAGCGGTTCTTGGGCAGGTTCCCAGGCTTACAGGATGTCCTGAGGCAGGCCAGGAAAGTCTGTGTGCATTTCCGCCGATCTTATAATGCCAGTGCTCGGCTGACTGAGCTGCAAAAGGAGCTGAACCTGCCCAAGAACCGCCTAATATCTGACATGCCCACCAGGTGGAACTCAACGTTGGCCATGCTGCAGCGACTGCACACGCAGCAGAGGGCCATCAATGAGTACCTTTGCGACTACGGCACCAGGACAGGGTCAGGGGAGCTTGGTTTTTTTTCCCCACGTCAGTGGAGCATGATCAGGGATGCATGCACTGTCCTCTCACCATTTGAGGAGGCCACGAGGATGGTGAGCAGTGACAGTGCATGCATCAGTGACACTGTCCCTCTTGTCCACCTGTTGGAGCATACGCTGCGTGGGATAATGGACAGGGCACTTGAGGCAGAACAGAGGCAGGAAGAGGAGGACTTCCTTGCCTCTCAAGGCCCCCTTTATCCGGACAGTGTTCCTTCTGTCCCACCCATCACACAGGAAGAGGATGAGGAGGGAGGAGGAGGAGGAGGAGGATTGTGTGAGCATGGAGGTGGAGCCTGGCACTCAGCATCAGCAGCAGCAGTCTTTTAGGGATGATGTACAGTCCCAACAAGCCAGTGGACTTGTACGTGGCTGGGAGGAGGTGGCTGGCGATCATGTCATCCTCAGTGACCCAGAAGACTCCGGACCGAATGCCTCAGCTAACCTACGCTGCATGGCCTCCCTGATCCTGCAAAGCCTGCGGAAGGATCCTCGTGTTCTTCGGATCAAGGAGAGGGACCATTACTGGCTGGCCACTCTCCTTGATCCGCGGTACAAGGGTAAGGTTGCGGACCTTATCTTGCCGTCGCAGAGGGAGCAGAGGATGAGACATCTCAGGGAGGCCTTGCAGAAAGGTCTGTGCAACGCGTTCCCAGAAACTGGGAGGCTACAAACTCCTGGTCCTGGGCGACGAGTTGCTGAGGCTTCGGTCAGTGGCAGAAGGAGCGGTGGGGAAGGTGGACGTCTGACCGATGCGTTCAGACAATTTTTTAGTCCGCAGCCCCAAGGTATGATCGGTTCCAGCAACCATCGCCAGCGTCTGATATACATGGTGCAGGAATACCTTGGGGCAAGGTCAGACTTGGACACCTTTCCCACCGAAAATCCTCTGGCTTACTGGGTCCTGAGGATGGATCACTGGCCAGAGCTTGCACAGTATGCAATTGAGCTACTGGCCTGTCCTGCCTCCAGCGTTCTTTCCGAACGCACATTCAGTGCTGCTGGAGGATTTGTGACTGATCATAGGGTGCGCCTGTCCACCGCCTCGGTTGATCGACTGACATTCATCAAAATGAATCAGTCTTGGATCACCACCAGCTACCAGGCACCTGAGGCGGATATAACCGAATAATTTTTAATGTCACATCCCTTCAAGACTGCCTATGCTGATGCTGAGTGACTGTCCTCTTATGTTCACTGACTATCCTCTTCCTCCTCCTCAATGATCCATGCCACCACACCAGTGCCTAAGGCACAATTTTTCAGCCCCTGTTTAACAGGGGCGTGTACTTACAATTTTTTAAAAAAATGCTTCGCAACACGTGTGACTGCTGTGCTCCAAGTACAGTCTCTGTGAGGGCCGTGTTGCAGTGTTGTGGCACCAGCACCAGTGCCTAAGGCACAATTTTTCAGCCCCTGTTTAACAGGGGCGTGTACTTACAATTTTTAAAAAAAAATGCTTCGCAACACGTGTGACTGCTGTGCTCCAAGTACAGTCTCTGTGAGGGCCGGGTTGCAGTGTTGTGGCACCAGCACCAGTGCCTAAGGCACAATTTTTCAGCCCCTGTTTAACAGGGGCGTGTACTTACAATTTTTTAAAAAAATGCTTCGCAACACGTGTGACTGCTGTGCTCCAAGTACAGTATCTGTGAGGGCCGGGTTGCAGTGTTGTGGCACCAGCACCAGTGCCTAAGGCACAATTTTTCAGCCCCTGTTTAACAGGGGCGTGTACTTACAATTTTTTAAAAAAATGCTTCGCAACACGTGTGACTGCTGTGCTCCAAGTACAGTCTCTGTGAGGGGTTGCAGTGTTGTGGCACCAGCACCAGTGCCTAAGGCACAATTTTTCAGCCCCTGTTTAACAGGGGCGGGTAATTACAAATCTTGATCTAATAGTTCACAGCAGGGCCCATTCCTGCGCCCACCAAGAGTAACTATGAGGGCCTGCAGTCTTGTGGCAACACCGTCCACCACCACCGCCAAAGGCCCAATTTTTCTGCCCTGTTCATCAGGTGCTTGCAATTACAAATCTTGATCTAATAACTTACAGCAGGGCCCATTCCTGCGCCCACCAAGAGTAACTATGAGGGCCTACAGTCTTGTGGCAACACCGTCCACCACCACCGCCAAAGGCCCAATTTTTCTGCCCTGTTCATCAGGTGCTTGCAATTACAAATCTTGATCTAATAACTCACAGCAGGGCCCATTCCTGCGCCCACCAAGAGTAACTGTGAGAGCTTACAGTCTTGTGGCAAAACCGTCCACCACCACCACCACCACCCCCAATTTTTCTGCCCTGTTCAACAGGTGCATGCAATTACAAATCTTGATCTATTAACTTAAAATTCTATCCTGTTAGACTTAATTTGGGAAAAAGGTATCTCCTCTCTACTGATACTTTATCACCAATCCTTGTTTCAATTAAAACCCCACTTTTCCAAAAACATTTGTCATTGGGACGGAAAGTGAGGTGACATGTTCTGAACAGATGTGCAAAGACAGCAAATGTTACAGGGGTGATAACCCCTCCCTATGTTCTCCAAAAAGCTTAAAAATAGATTTTTTTGGGATGGAGCTACACTTCATAATGTACCTGTTCAGATTCTACTTAAGATCAAACCTAAAGCCGCAAGTGGTTTTAAATGGCTTCTTTTTTTCCTTTACAAATGTCATTTTGTGCAAGGACAGTTCTAAACACGGGAAACACATGCCACTTCACAGGCATACTTTAGACACCCCCCAGGTACCATATTTAAAGGAAAATTTCACTTTTTTTTTTTTCACTTTATGCATCATTAAAATGACTGCTCCCGAAAAAACGTTAGTTTTTAAAAGTTCTTTTTGTATTGATATATGTCCCCTGGGGCAGGACCCGGGTCCCCAAACCTGTTTTATGACATTAACATGCATATTGGCCGTTGTAATTAGCACTTTTGATTTCGAACGTTCGCGTCCATTATAACGTATAGGGTTCGAAAATTCGCGCGAACTTTCGGTCCGTTCGAAGGTTCTGGTTCGAACCGAACCCGGGGGTGTTCGGCTCATCCCTAGTGGCAACAGGGTAATTGGTATTATAATGGTGCCCAAAACAATAAAGAATATATAAAATAAAAATGTATTAAATAAAACAACAACAAATATGGGGTTCAGTAAAATTGGCAGAGAATGATACAAATAAGGTTTAATGGTCACTGATATCCATATATAGTAGGTGATCAATACTTCATGTCATATCCCAACATGTTTCGCCAACAATGGCTTTCTCAGGGGATTTTTACGGACCGCCAATATTCCATACAGCTCTAGTAATAAGATAATTTACATATTCAAAATATTTTTTTACAGATACAGCATAAAACAAGAATATATATATATATATATATATATATATATATATATATATATATATATATATATATATATATATATTTTGGTTCTTTTGTCTCTTCCCCTACCATCACAAAAGGAGCATTTAAGGAAAACGCAGAGCAAGTCCACAGAGTTGGGAAGGGGAGGCACTGTGTTATCACAGGGGATATATAAGGACCAGGCTACAAAAAAGGCAGAAAAGAGTGACTTCCAAATAAGTTTTATGTCCAAATTGTGGGCTAACATAGCCTCTATTATACTTACAAGACTCTGCTATAGACATCGATTAGTTTAAGGGCGCCAGCAAATAACCGCAATCATGCTATGTGGAGCTATCACATAATGACCACTACCAAGAAAAACAAAAACAATTCAATAATGTTACTAGTAATGTAATCTCTGCCACTCATCACAGCATATATAGACACAGCTACATATCCAGTACAAAGAGCTTTCAAGTGAAACATTCGTCACTAACCTACATATGTCATTGAACCCATTATCCCCATAAGGAAACCTATCCCAGGTTTGCAGTCAAACACGGATGCATATAACCAAGTACCGTAGTAGATTCATACAAACTATCATCAAAACAGCACCAGTGTTTAGAGTGGAGTACACTCGCACCGCAGCGTCCCATAGCAAACAGAACACAGCGGCCAATGTATACTCATAAAAGCTCCTCATTCAGTCCATAATTACTTTGTGCTGTGCAATACATAGACAATGGTCGCCCCTGCCCTCAGGCTGGTGGTATGCCGGCCGGCCTCATATACCCCCCACGTCTAACCTCACCGACCAAGCGTGAATGGGATGTAACTACTGTGCATGCACCAGCGCAACCCTGCTAGCACCTACAAGGCCCAGAGTTCCAGGCGGTGGAGGGAAAGATGGAACAGTTCCATGACACAATGTGTCATCTACGAACACCGCATGACACACTGAGATCAGCAGGGTGAAACAAGTGCGAAGCACCGGGGGCCATGATAGAATAGGGCGGACA
Organism: Lithobates sylvaticus; assembly: GCA_028564925.1. NCBI lineage: Eukaryota > Metazoa > Chordata > Amphibia > Anura > Ranidae > Lithobates > Lithobates sylvaticus. Next base: position 84,775,178 of record CM053036.1, on the reverse strand, counting down.
CAGGGCAGGCAGCCAAAATGGGCAACTGCCAATGGATTAGGCAGAAGCCCCCATTGTGGCATTAGGCAGAGGAAGATGGTGTGTTATTATATTTATAGTATTGCTGGAGGGCAAGGGGGAAGATATTTTCTATTTTGTGAATTGGAATTATACATTAAAGTAAACCTATACTTTATCTATTTAGGGCACATGTGTCAAACACAAGGCCCGCCAGGCCATTTCATGTGGCTCCTGTATCCAGGTTTTTTTTCAGCTGGAATGTGGTGAAACAGAGTTCCACCTCCTCCGGCTCTCACCCTCCGCTTCCCCCTTACCACTGTCAATTGTAAACACATAAGCCTTCTGTGTTTACAAGGACAGCTTTTCTCTCGGTGGTTCTCACAAATCCTTGCCTGCCCTGCACTCACGGCAGGAACAAGGAAGATGCACATTCAGGTGCAGTGTGGGATGGGGCTTCACATGGTAAGCTTCACTATGATCCCCATCTGTGCCTGGGTGCATAGATAACGACCAATGATCACCCTGCAAGTGAGAGAAAGAGGTGGAGCCGCCTACAGTACTGGAAGGTACTAGAGCCTAGGGCAGTTAGATCAGATGTGAGGAGGCTTTTGAGGTGGGGGGCTGGATGATGAGGGATGTGGAGGTGGGGGAAAGTGGTGCAGAGGTGAGAGCCGAGGAGGGGTGTAAGTGAAATGTGGACAGCCTGTGAAAGAGAGCTGAACCCTGTACACTGTGCATAGCACACTCCTAAACCCTGCACTCTGTATACAAAGTACCCCTGAACTCTGCACTCTGTATGTTGTGCACCCCTGAATTCTACACTCTATACATAGTGCATCCCTGAACTCTGTGTATAGGGCACACCCAAAACTGCACTCTGTACATACCGCACCCCTGAACTTTGCACATAATGCATTCCTGGTATTTATTGCCCCTTTCAGATCTTACAGATACAACCAGCCCTTTTGAGGGCAACCATAAGGCTGATGTGGCCCACAATGAAATTGAGTTTGACACCCCTGATATAGGGCATGGCAACAGGTTCACTTGATAACCCCTATGCCAATATTTACAGAACCTAGTAGATGGAGATATTTCCTCTTTTTCCCTCCCTGTTCCTGTGTCAACTCAAAAAATTGTGACTTTCCATTACTTTCTTTAGCAGTGGTTCTGGTCCAATAGTGAGACTGAATCTTCCCATCAACCACACAGACAGCAGTAAATACTGGAAAGTAGTCCTGATCATGGTCTAACCAAAACTAGAATGAAAGATTTTGGCTTTACTGATACTTTATCATGTAGTAGCAAAAATCTTTTTTTGTACATGGGCAGCAAGAGCCTATGTAAATAATTTGTGTACATGGTGCACATGTAAGTTTTGTGCTGACATTTACATGGGTACATATGGTTGTTAAGATGCATGCAAGTCCTGCCACCTAGGGTCATTGGTTGCTAGGATGCAGGTGGCCATTCAGGACTGACATGTTAACATCAGTAGTGTGATATCAGCAGCACAGCGCCGATGATTACACATTGTTCATATTTGGTTGGTGGCCCCGAGCAGTGACAACTGGAAACAGGGTACATTTGTGCTATACAGTGAGGGAAAAAAGTGTTTGATCCCCTGCTGATTTTGTACGTTTGCCCACTGACAAACAAATGATCAGTCTATCATTTTAATGGTAGGTTTATTTTAACAATAAGAGACAGAAAAACAACAACAAAAAAACACATTTCAAAAAAGTTATAAATTGATTTGCATTTTAATGAGTGAAAAAGGTATTTGATCCCTTCGCAAAACATGACTTGGTACTTGGTGGCAAAACCCTTGTTTGCAACCACAAACGTCAGACGTTTCTTGTAGTTGGCCACCAGGTTTGCACACATCTCAGGAGGGTTTTTGTCCCACTTCTCTTTGGAGATCCTCTCCAAGTCATTAAGGTTTTGAGGCTGATGTTTGGGAATACCCATCCACAACCCATTTTCAATGCCCTGGCTGAGGGAAGGAGGGTCTCACCCAAGATTTGATGGTACATGGCCCTATTCATCGTCCCTTTGATGCAGTGAAGTTGTCCTGTCCCCTTAGCAGAAAAACACCCCAAAGCATAATGTTTCCACCTTAATGTTTGACGGTGGGGATGGTGTTCTTGGGGTCATAGGCAGCATTCTGCCTTCTCATCCAAACACGGCGAGTTGAGTTGATGCCAAAGAGCTCAATTTTGGTCTTATTTGACCACAACACTTTTACCCAGTTCTCCTCTGAATCATTCAAATGATCATTAGCAATCGCCAGACGTGCCTGTACATGTGCTTTTTTGAGCAGGGGGACCTTGCGGGTGCTGCAGGTTTTTAGTCCTTCACGACGTAGTGTGTTACCAATTGTTTTCTTGGTGACTATGGTCTCAGCTGCCTTGCGATCATAGACAAGATTCTCCTGTGTAGTTCTGGGCTGATTCCTCATAATCGTTGAAACTCCACGAGGTGAGATCTTGCATGGAGCCCCAGACTGAGGGAGATTGACAGTTATTTTGTGTTTCTTCCATATATCTTCCGAATAATCGCACCAACTATTGTCACCCTCTCACCAAGCTGCTTTTCAATGGTCTTGTAGCCCATTCCAGCCTTGTGTAGGTCTACAATCTTGCCCCTGACATCCTTGAACAGCTCTTTGGTCTTGGCCATGGTGGAGAGATTGGAATCTGATTGCTTTCCGTGGACAGGTGTCTTTTATACAGGTAACAAGCTGAGATTAGGAGCACTCCTTTTAAGGGAGTGCTCCTAATCTCAGCTCGTTACCTGTATAGAAGACACCTGGGAGCCAGAAATCTTGCTGATAGATAGGGGATCAAATACTTATTTCACTCATTAAAATGCAAATCAATTTATAACTTTTTTGAAATGCGTTTTTCTGGATATTTTTATTGTTCTGTCTCTCACTGTTAAAATAAACCTACCATTAAAATTATAGACTGATTATTTCTTTGTCAGTGGGCAAAGTACAAAATCAGCAGGGGGTCAAATACTTTTTTCCATCACTGTGCATATGTAAATGTTAACAGAAACGTGCATACAGCGTACAATACGCTTCTCCGTACGCAGGTTCTCAAATACGCTCCATAAAAACGATCCATACGCAGGTCCCCAAATCCTACAAATCTTTCCATTTTTAGTTGATGCAGTGAACCAGTATGAACCAGTATGAACCAGTGTACATGGGCCCATACAATACAACACTGCTGCAAAATGGGGTATTGTATGGCCATGTGCATGAGCCTTTAAATTGGGTATTTAACGTAAACACAGGTTAACCTTATTTACTATCATTCACTTTGCTAGACGAACAACTTTTTATTTCTTTTGTAAAACAACCCTATTGTGTGTCTCTTTTCTGGTTTTCATATCCCATGCTTTTAAGTGATTAAAAGTCATGTGATCTTTTATTGGCAGATATGGAAGCCTATGTATATTTAAAGATGTTTTGATATGCACATCAGAGAACAATAAAAAGAAAATTCAGCGTGCATTATAAAATAAACTTTGGAGCAAATACTCCAAGTGAAGAAATGGCCTAAAGTTTAGTTGGATTTGTAATTGTCTTGCCTAGTGTGGTTTTACTATTCTGGCTTTTATTTATTTATTTGATTATTTTTCCAGCTAGATTTGCAGAATCTATTTATAGTGAGATTATTAATGTCTGCCAGTGGAGTTGAGTTCAATAAACTATTAAAAAACTTCTTTCAACAAGTGATAGCGACCTAGGGTGGGATTAGTGTATAGAAAACAGTTTGTGACACCCGTTATAATGCGTCATTGTTTTGACAAGGAGGTCACAAGGTCACGAAATGTATGTTGATGGCGTCTCTGAAAGAGCGGGTGAAGTAAATCTTTTTCCTAACAATTATCTTGAATTTATTTGCAGCCATAATAACATTGTTATAGTACAAATGTACACAGTAACAATATTCTGCACTAAAAATAATGGGATGATGCGTGTCTGCTAAAAGTGACGTCTTAGATCATCTAAACGTGTAATTGTTATCCATACTAACAAATAATTCTAATACTGTATCTAAAGGGAAACTTTGGGTCATTTTAGTGATTTGAGAATCATATAAAAAGGGCTGTGGCATATTAAAGTGATTCTAAAGTTTTCAGAAAAAATAAGAAAAATAACATGTTATGCTTACCTGCTCTGTGCAATGCTTTTGCACAGAGTAGCCCTGAACCTCCTCTTCTGGGGTCCCCCCTTTCTCCCAGTGCCCCTATAGCAAGCCGCTTACTATGGGGGCACTCGTGTAGGCTCAATCTACAGCCGCACTGTGTGCATCTATTGGAACACTGCTCATAAGAGTTGATTGACACAGTAGTGGGAGCCAATGACTGCCTTTGCTGCTCACCTCCTGTGAGAGAGAGAGGGAGAGAAGAGTATCACTGCTGCAGACAGGTACAGCGCTGGATCGAGATCGGGCTCAGGTAAGTATTTCAGGGGTGGCTGGGAGAACAGGGGGAGCTGACATCAAATCTTTTTTTTTTTTTTTTTTTTTTTTTACCTTAAAGTGGTATTAAAGACTTTATTTTTATTTTTTTTTAATAACAAACATGTTATACTACCTGCTCTGTGCTATGATTTTGGCCCCAATCCTCCTCTTTTTGCGTCCCCTGTTTGCTCCTTGTCCCTCTCTTCTACCAAGTGCCCCCATAGCAAACAGCTTGCTATGGGGGCACCTGAGCAGGCTCGCTCACAAGCAGCTGCTCTGTGTGTCTATTCACACATGTAGCATGACTTGGCCCCCTCCCCAGTCTCTTTTCATTGGCTCACTGGCTGTGATTGACAGTAGCAGGGGCCAATGGCTCCCGCTGCTGTTTTTAAGTCAATGCAGAGGGAGAAACATGGGAGAGTCGAGGCTCCCATGCACAGCGCTGGAGGAAGGTCGGGCTCAGGTAAGTGTAAGGTGGTCCGGGGGGGGGGGGGGGGGGGCTGCTTTTACCTGCATGCATAGAATGGTAAAAAAAAAAACTTGAGCCTTTACAGACACTTTAATGGAGAGAATGCATCATGAGTTAAACAAAAACAAAAAAAAAATATATATATATCTCTCATTCAACAGTTTTTTAGACTTTTTAACTTTTTTTTTTGGGTAGGGGCAACTTTATATATTTTTTTATGTTGGTAATTAATACTCTGTAGTGTTCTTTTGTGGAATATATTGTATATAATACTGTTGTAAAAGAATACAATGCTCATTTGTCTGAAAATAAATAAAATTCCTATATTTAAATAAACCACAGGTGAACACCAAGGGTGGCCACAGATAGCCCCATAATTACTAGTGATGCTCCAATTTAACACATCACTTGTATTAACGGGCCATTTCTGAAGCCCTAGGGGGTGATGAGTAGCTTCTCAGGGGGTTGGAGGTGCTCGTTATCACACAGGGAGATTTTCTAATTTGTTGTGAAATACTCATGCCACTGTCAACATCCGGCAAGAATCACACTGGTTCTCAGAGCTGAAGCTACGTGTTCAATTATGGGCAAATATCTCCCCAACCTGTCATTCTCAAGAAGATTTCTACCTGCCTGACCCTATTCACAACAACAAACAAATGCATCTGTATTATATAGTGTACTACAATGGACAGAGATAAATGTTTTGTGCATTGCAGGGCTGTGTTGGCAAAAAAAAAAGAAAATGCAGGCGTGTTCAGGGCCTATTCAGATTTTATGGGCTGCCTTAATGCAACACTTAATTTTTAGCACAGTGGTTTGAACAAGCCCATTTTGTCCAGCCATGTTACATAAAATGTTAGGGCCACATTCACACTATATTGGGGAGCGTTGCCCAGTTCAAGCCCCAATGCATAGACAAGGCAATCTGACGTATGTTCTAAAGTTTCATTTCACACCAAAGTGCTGCAGTGGTGTGCGCTGAAAAGATGTAGGACAGGATGCATTTTTTTTTTTTACACAGTGCAGTGTGACCAGGCTAATTTTGCGATATGACACTGTGTTACTCTTACAGACAATTGCACAGGCATGCAACGCTGTTCCCAAATTAAATTTGTAATTTTTTTCCCCCCACAAATAGAGTTTTCTTTTGGTGGTATTTGATTGACACAGCATTTTTTATAAACTATTAACAAAAAAGGCCATACATTTTGAAAAAAAAACCCCCAATATTCTTTAATTTTTGCTATATAACATAAAAAAAAAAAAAAAAAAAAAAAAAAAAAAATATATATATATATATATATATATATATATATATATATATTATAATATATTTCTTCATAAATTTATGGCAGTATGTATTCTACTACATGGTTTTTCGTTTAAAAAAAGCTGCTGATATTTTTAAATTATTACACTTGTCTGTCCTGGAATCCAGCGATGTCGGCACTCCAGCCGATATCTCAATCAGCTGTTGGGTGCTGCCACTGCCATTGACGGTAAGGGAACCCGGCAGTGAAGCCTTGCGAGGTCCGACGGAAGTGGGAAAAGGTACCTGTCAAAAATAGGTACCCGCTCCCCCCCCCCCCCAAAAGGTGGCAAATGTGGCAGGAGGAATCAGATAAGTGGAAGTTCCACCTTTTGGGTGGACCGCCACTTTAAGCAATGTTCTTAGAATAGGCTGATATCTTCTCCATGTGGGATTTTCAGAGAGACATGCAGACAGATTCCATCCCCTTGTGCAACAATCCACCAGAGAAACCGCCACCTTAAGGCCCCTTTCACACAGTAATGTCCGTTTTCATGTTTGCTCACCTGGGATCACTCCCTTGATCCCTGCTGAACCGGCGGGTGACAGGTCCGTCTCTCCACACTGTGGAGAGAGGGACCTGTCAGATCTCCACTCTCCGTGATGGGGGGATCGAATGAAAACTGATCCACCTGTCCATTTTCATCCGATCCGACCTGCCAGATAGATGGAAAATAGGGTTTCCAGCCATGTGAATTTAGTGGAGCGAATCGGATGTCAGCGGACATTTCACCGCTGACATCCGTTGCACCATAGAACTGCATGGAGCGCTCGTTCCGGTCTGCCTAAAAAAATGCATGTGTGAAAGGGGCCTAAGGCTGCATTCACACCTTAGTGTTTTTACTGCATTTTCCCGCAATTTTGTACAGGTCCCCAATGTAAAAAGCAGAAAAACACCTGTAATCTGCCCCAAAGAAGCTCATGTTCTTTTTTGAGCTTAAGGCCCCTTTCACGCTTGTGCGACTTGTCCTGCGACTTGGGACTGCAAAGTCGCATGACAAGTCATACACCATGATTTCCAATAAGTACCATTCATATCTGTGCGACTTCAATGTAGTGCCTGTACTACTTTGGTCCAACGTTGATGCGAGTTACAAAGGCATTCCCTGAAATTGTGTTGGTAAAATCACGTGACTTTGAAGTTGCGCTAGTGTGAAAGGGGCCTAAGGCATTTTTCAGGCATTTCGCTTTAGGTGACAAAACGCTCAGATGTGAACAGATGCCGTTGAAATGGATGGGATTTTGCTTGTTGGGCGTTTTTCAGGTGATTTTTCAGGCGTTTTACAAGTGTTTTATGAGCTGAAAACGCTCAGGTGTGAGCCTAAATGAGAAAAATGCCTGCTTACCAGCAGTACTGGACCTTTAAGAAAAGGCCAGTAGCGTTTTTGGCTGAGTACCCTGCCAGGGCCTTTTAAAGATGCACATATGGGGTTTTGTGGACCACAGTAAAGGTCATCTGACCCTAGTCCCCATTGTTGCCAGGCCCAAAACAAAAAAAATGCTCCACATAGTATAAAATCCAATAACATTTTATTAAACACAACAGTGTCGCACTTACAGTTATGCAGATGCAGTATGCTTAAAATATCCCTCCGGCCAGCATAAAATCGAACACCTGCACTTCCCCGGGACTCGTGGTATGCAATGACGTTACCACATCCTCCGACCTACGCGTTTCGTAACAGACGAACGTTGAACGTCGCCCCAGTATGCACTGTGCTGCGGGACATAAAGTTGAAATGTTTTGAAATTTCAATAAAAAAGGGAAAAAAGGTAAACAGTGTGATGCGTTTTAAGAGCACATTGCACCACCCATGCCAAACACACCAGCACGTGCACGTTATACATAACATAATATGTGCCTGCTTTTGTGAATGGGCCCTTAAAGTAAGCACACAAAAGTTACTGCCGGAAGCTCCGGCACTACCCACCTGGAATATTTCCCTATTGGTTGGTAGGGCTTCTAAGATTGCAGTGCGGGATGTATGGAGCATTGTATTCCACTAAAATTAAATAGCTGACTTTTACTAGGCTGATAAATGCCCCCATGTTAGCGGGTATCTGCTCTATAAGCCAATGGGTAAGTTGGATTTGTGGTAACACCTTTTTGTATTGAAGGTAATCTGCAGCATATTAGTTTTGAATCCATTTTATTTTTATTAAATTTTTTTTACTCTTATACATTTAGTTTTTTCGGTCAATTTTATTTTGTTTTGTTTTCAATATATTTACTATTCTTCTTGTATTTAACTGTGTATAAAATGTTTATTTTACAAATAAATATTTAATACTACGTGCACCAATGATTCTTTTGTCAAGACATTATGGTTCTCTAAACAGAGAACACTGTGGCCATATTTAGGCAATAATGTAAGGCTCCATTCCCCGCTGAGGAAGTCCCTGTAGGACGTAACGTGCGTACGGGGGGAGGAGCTGCTTTGCGGACATCACCAGCTGTCTGTCTTGCACTTCATAGACGCTACAGTGTCATCTTGTGGCTATTTGTAGTTATACCTTCAGACACATTGTGAAGTGTTTAATTTTACTTTGCTATTTTTGACTGTTTATTTTTATTGAACTGAGCATTTTTATTCAACTGAGAATTTTTTATTGAAGCTTTATTTTAATAAACGATCGTTAATCAGCTACACTTAGATCGTTTTTTCTATATATCTTTTTGCTGGGAGCTGCATTATTACCGGAGTGACCTGTAATTACGCATCCTACTGGTTGGATTGAAGTTATTGGATATAAACAAACTTATGTGTGCAGATAATGTACCTGATCATTAGTATCATTATGGTTTTGATGCTGATGGAGACATATATCTGATGCCATCCTGTCTATACCCGTGGATTGGTGCTGCTCTGTGTTTCCATCCCTTATATGGGATTATGCCTTTTTGACCATTTGAGTATTCAGTGGTCCATCTTATTCGATAAGAGTATATTTTACTGGTGGAAGGATATGTCACTCTGATAAGAAGATTGCCTTCATTACGTGGTGGCCTCATCTTTTCTCTCTGCATTATTAATTGACCATTTAATACATGGACTTTATTTGCGCTGCACCGTTTAACTTTATATCATATTATTGAGGTGTTGCGATTTGCTCCTTTAGGTGTTCAGCTAGCAATCATTTGTTTTTTTTATGTGTGTGCGCTGATTGGTCTTTTCACTTTATATGTATGTGAATGGGCCAGGTGACATCAGTGGTTGGTAAGGATGCAGCTGGTGTAGGTGCTGCTTGGTTAACAACCATTGACAGTCAGGGTAATAGTCACTTCATTGCCATGGCCATATTTGGGCAATGATTTTACCACTATTCTCACCCTTCCTTTTATATAGCCAGTGCCAGCTCTGGGAGCTTTCATTTGGCTAGTGTTACAGCTGAGGATCGGTTGAGGGATTCACGGGTGTGATTATCTGGGAGCCCCCTTTTAAATTAAAGGGGGCTTTCAGATACTGATAAGCTCCTTGCCTGCAGATCCCCACAACCATTTGGGCAAGGATTGTGGGCAAGAGGCCCTTGTCCTCTTCAGCATGAAACAAGGTGCTTTGCCAAGGTGTTTTGCCCCCTGGCAAGCCCCCCTCCCCCCCATGTTGAGGGTCTCCAGCTTTGCTGGCTAGCAATCCAGCATCCTCCGATAAGGGTCTGGTTTTGAATTTTAGGGTGCCCCATAAATTTTTTTGTTTTTTTTGTTTTGTGTTTGGACCTCAAGCATTTTTGTTTGTTTTGTTGCATGAGATACCCCTTCAAATCCATACCAGACTCAAAGGGTCTGAAATGCATTTTGGGGGAACTCAATTTTTTTTGTCATTCTTGCTCTAGGATGTGCTACAGCAAAAATGACTAACAAAGAAAAACCTGTTCAAAGTTCCCCCACAATCAGGACTGGTGCTACCACTAGGCAAACTAGGCAGCTGCCTAGGGCGCACTGCCACCTAGGGTGCCAGGCCGCTGGTTTCCCTACTCTATGTCCCTGGCCGGTCTCCGTGCTATGTAGGTTTTTTCGGTGCAGTGGTGACTGTATGCAGGGGATGCCTCTGTCTACAGCATGTAACTCACTCAGGCCACAGCCACCCTTTCCTTAAGTAAGTAGTGTCAGAGGTGAAGCACAGCACTGAAGGACTGTGTCCCGAAGAAACTGAAAAACAACATCCCCTACGCGCCACCGTCTCTATGATCAGTGACCTGTCTGTTTCTCCCTCTCTGAGTCTCTGCTTCTGTCTCTGAGTCATGTGACGGCGCCCCCCCCACCATGTCACCGCCATTCGTAGAGGCCGCTCTCCCTCCCAGCCTGTCCTGTACAGCGGCAGTGTTTGCTATAGCCTGATCAGATTGGAGTAGTGGGCGCTCCGGGGCTGGTGATAGCTGTGAAATTTTGTTTCAAAAGTTTTGTTTTCAGAACATTTGTTTGCTTTTCTAATGGTTCATTGTGTTAAATCAACGTTTATTTTCAACTGTGGTGACAAGAAAATATGAAAGATCAGGATGGAAAATTTTTCTCAAATTAATTAAATTCTAACTGTAAATGTGGTTTTAGTTTAGGAAAAATCATACATATGCATAATCATACACAAAGTCATACGTATTGTGTAAGTTCTTTGCACAAAATAAACCTGTTTAATATGTCTGGTATTCCATTCAAAAATCAGACCTGGATGGAAGTTTAAAGTGCTTTTGAACAAAATGAGTTTACTCAACAATGGTAAGATTGAATGTGCTGATGAATGATTTTTCAGAGCTTCCATACAAACATTCGTACAAAATTCTACTGTGTATGGCCAGCTTAACATATAGACCTTTCTGTTTACTTGCATTGGGGGAGTGAAAGAAAGGTGAGTATATAGGTCTTGGGGGAGTGAAAGAAAGGTGAGTATATAGGTCTATGGAGGCCTACTTGGGCAAAGTACAGATTGACCTTGAGTTAAAAGTAAGGCCTCTTTTTTACATGGGCTGTCTGATCAGGTCCGCCTGTCAGTTTTTCAGACCTGATCGGACCCTCCAGTCTTTTCTATAGAGCGGCAGGTGTCAGCGGACACATGTCTGCTGACACCGCTGCCATCCGATCCTGTCCACCAAAAACAGATAGAGGGTGGTCCTATTCCCCATCCATCTGGTGGATCGGATCAGATGGCATTGGATGCAAACGGAACGGCGGTCCATTTCCATCTGATTGCCCCATAAAGGAGAGCTTGACTGTGTCTGTATACGCTCTGCATAGCGGAGCGGACACAGACCTGCCATCTGCCTGCTCAGCGGGGATCAGTGAAGAGATCCCCCGCTGAGCAAGTGGATTCCACTTAACCGGTTCCCGACCGGCGCACGACGATATACGTCGGCAGAATGGCACGGACAGGCAGGAGGGCGTATATATAAGTCCCTTCTTAGTGCCGTCCGTGCCATCGGGAGCATGCCGGGAGTGGCGTGCTCCCGCGCCGGTCGGGACCCCCGTGAGGCCGGTCGCGGGTCCCGCGGACTCGATCGCTGCGGGGACACCCGCAATCGTCTCACGGGAAGGCTGAGCGGGGAGATGCGGAAATTCACAGCATCTCCCTGTTCTGCCTAGCAACTAGTGATGCCGATCTCTGCTCCCTGTGATTGGAGCAGAGATCAGCATTCACTAGCTGACAGCCACGCCCCCCCCACAGTAAGAAACACACCCCTAGGCATACTTAACCCCTACACTGCCCCCTTGTGGTTAACCCCTTCACTGCCAGTGTCATTTATACAGGAATCAATGCATTTTAAATAGCATTGATTGCTGTATAAATGACAATGGTCCCAAAAATGTGTCAAAAATGTCCGATGTGTCCGCTATAATGTCGCAGTCACAATAAAAATCGCTGATCGCCGCCATTACTAATAAAAAAAAAAATTATTAATAAAAATGCTATAAAACTATCCCCTATTTTGTAAACGCTAACACTTCTGCGCAAACCAATCAATAATCGCTTATTGCGATTTTTTTTTTTTTACCAAAAATATGTAGAAGAATACGTATCGGCCTAAACTGAGGAAAAAAAAATTTTTTTTTATATATTTTTGGGGGATATTTATTATAGCAAACAAAAAAAAAAAAGAATGTGTTTTTTTTCAAAATTGTCGCTCTTATTTGTTTATAGCGCAAAAAAATAAAAACCGCAGGGGCGATCAAATACCACCAAAAGAAACGTCTATTTGTGGGAAAAAAAGGACGTCAATTTTGTTTGGGAGCCACGTCGCACGACCGCGCAATTGTCAGTTAAAGTGACGCAGTGCCGAATCAAAAAAAGGGGCCTGGTCCTTTGGCTGCAAATTGGTCCGGTCTGAAAGTGGTTAATGGAGACGCCCATGTGAAAGCGGTCTAAGTTTGTTTGTTTTTTACCTCCATGCTATTTTTCTTTGACAATAGATGAAATATTATTTTCTCAGTCTGCAAAGGGTGTCTAGATTGTGAGTCAGCAAATAGTAATTTTGACCATTGCAGACAGTTTCAGTGACATAGCATTTATTTTAACATGCATGGCACCTGCACAGAATTGGTTGCTCAGTCCATATTTCTGCAATGATTTTTGTTACCTTGAACAGAAGGGAAAACAGTATTGTAATTTTGCATCATTTGTGGCCCAGTCGAGATAACTGTTATAATGCTTTCCACATGAGTTAATAAAAAGAGGTTTATTTTATATTTAAAATAGTCTTGCAAGGCAGGAAATATCCCATCTTAGCAAGCACTTAAAACAGTTTACAGGGGGAAACTTGTCTACATCCCACCTTCCCCAGTATGGTAAGTGCAAATCCTCCTTTTCTCTCTTCAGAACTTGTAAAGCAGAAATCTCCTGTTTTTCATATCAAAATTAACCAGACTCCAAAAGTTGTTATTTAAATTCCATAATGTGACCTCCAGTAGATTTAGAACAGACATGCCGATAACTAGGACTGTTTATGAACTTGTTTCAGGAAACGTCTGCATGTATTCATATAGGTTCGAAAATGTGGTCTTCATTGAAGCTGACGTATAGTGTTCAGAAAAAAACTGTGCATTAGAAGCTTGTAGACAGGTATGCTACCATTTAAGAGGGTTGTCATTCTTCTATTTGCTTTACTAACTAGTGACTCGCTGACCCAGAACGAGCATGTGCGTGTTAGTTGTCTGGTTACTTCATATTCACATACTTCTTATAGACCAGTGACTTTCTGTGTAGTATAGCAAGGATATCGATGGTCTTGGAAACTACACCTTTAAATACCAACTCTGGGTTAGGGTACACCTAACACCTTTTAAGAAAATGTCCTTATACAATCCTTTTTTATGTCCTCTGGTAGGTCATGTGACAAGCATGGTCTTCATTTTCTGATCTCAAGTGGTGGATGGCCCTGAATGCTGCAAAGAACATTGCTCTTGTAGTGACATAGGCAGTGCCATCTGCAGCAATCTCCTTTGAAACAAGACCAGTGTGTCCATGACACTTGAAGCTGCTTGTGTGGTCATATTGAAAATGGAGACCCTCCAATTTAGCAGTCAGTTTAGGAAACTTACATCAGTTTCTAAAGTTCATGAGGAGGAAACAACCAACAATAAACTTATCAAAAATGCTTTTGATGTATGTTAGTCAATGGGCAGGATGAAAAATGGGAGCTTCAGTTTAAAGGATAGCAGGCAAATTAATTTTTCTCCAAAGTGGGTTTAAAGTGGATGTAAACCCTCACATATACCCAGTGAAGTGAACAGCCGCAGATGATACACAGAGATCAAGCAAATCTCCCTATATAAGTTTTACATGTACATCTTCTATTTTCATCTTGCTATATTCTTTAGAATTCTTGCATTGGGTAAGAATTTCCACTTCCTCATTCTGCACTGTTAGAGAAGGCTTGTATTACACTGGATGCAGCTGATTGGAGGAAAGACGCACACTCCACATTGGTAGAAGCATGAAAATGCTTTCGCAGCTCTGCTCTGAGATGGCAGACTGACTGCTAATCGATTTATAGCACTTCCCCAACACCCCCCTCCACCCAACACAAACTTCTATCTTCCGTCTCAGAGAACGTGTGAGAAGTTATCAGGATGATAACAGAGCTATGGAGCAAGAGACAGCTATGGGACATAGTGCTTTGGAGAGAGATAAGGAAACACTGCAGATATATGTGCCCAGCTCAAATTTCATGAATCAGGTTTACATCCACTTTATGTAAACCCAATGTCATCCTTTCTAAACTACTGCCATAGGGGTTATCTATAAGGATATACATGCCTCCTGCATGTATCTTTACCTGTCAAATGTCTCCCCTCTGTCTGTTACGAGACCCGAAAAACTGCAGATTCTGTGGGTGGGTCTGTTGTCTGGAGCTTGGTGGGTGGAGTTGTGATTTCAGCAGACTCCCCGCCCACCTCTACACTCCCCTAGTCAATATGCATTTTCTCCTGTGTATTTCTTACACTGAACTTCTGCTATGATCTCTAACATCCAGTGAAAAGACAGGAAAGTAACCACATGACTTCAGCATGCCCAATTATGCTGAAGTGTGGAACATCCAATCCTGGCAGAGCAGCAGAAGAAAGGAGTGGGAGGGAATTAAAAAAAAAATGAATGTCTTAGGCTAGTGCACGAGATATGTAAATCACCTGTCACTCACAACAAGGGGGAGGATTTGACAAAGTTTTTCTGTTTGTCAAGACTGGGCTCAAATGATAGGAAATCTTATACTCTACATTATGACATAAAAAAAAAAAAAAAAAAATTCCGGGTTTACATCCACTTTAAGTCTTTGAGTAAAAGTGCGTATGTACAATGTATGACCCATGGAATTTTTTTTATACCTTTTAATAGAAAGTGGTTGTATACCCGTTTTTTTTTTTTTTTTTTTTAAAACCACCTGCAAGACAAAGCCATAATGAGCTAGTATGACTAGCATACTAGCTCATTATGCATCACTTACCTTAGATCGGGGCCCCCGACAACGTCCTCGTCTCCCCCTCCGGCCGCAGCCATCTCTCTTCCGGGTATCGCCGCTCCGGCCAATCACAGCGCTGCAGTGAAGACGTCGTTCCGCGCATGCGCGCAGGAGACTTCTGCCGCGTACACACGATTGGAATTCTCGTCGGAAAAAACTTTGACGTTTTTTCCGACGGAATTTCGACAGAATTCCGCTCAAGCTGTGTTGCCTACACACGATCACACCAAATTCCGACGGTCAATAACACAGCGGCATAAAACTCGTTCGACAGCACTATAAAAGGGAAGTTTAATGCTTCCGAGCATGCGTCGAATTGTTTCCGAACATGCGTCGGAATTTTGCGCGTCGCAATTGCATACACACGATCGGAAAATCCGATAGAAAGGTTTTCCGTCGGAAAAATTGAGAACAGGTTCTCAATTCAAAGTCCGTCGGAAATTCCGACAGAAAAAGACCGTTGGGCATACACACGGTCGGAAAATCCGATGAAAAGCTCCCATCGGACTGTTTCCATCGGAAATTCCGACCGTGTGTACGCCGCATTCACCTTCGGCGAGCCGAAGTTGTGAATGGGGATTCACCCTGTGAATGCACGTTGTAAAACATTTTTTGCAAATATCTCCTAAACCGTGCAGGTTTGGGAGATATTTCTTGTACCTACAGGTAAGCCTTAATCTAAGCTTACCTGTAGGTGCAAGTTGTAATTGAGGGTATACAACCCCTTTAAGTGGAAACAACCCTGATATGCAAGAACAGAATCGCCATTTCACCTCAGATGGCACCCAATAAATGTTAGGGAGTTATGACATTTAGAGAAATATTGGTAGCCATGTGTGATAATTGATAGTTTCTTGCAACTTCCTGCCAGCATGTGATCAGTTTCCTCAGTTTTTTTTACTCTTACAAAAGATTTGGTAACTGAAAAATTTTGAATTTTGTAAAAATTTAGAATTTTGTACTTTCAGTTGAACTTTACCCATAACAACTTGATAAAAAATAACGTTCTATAGCAAGGAACATAGATTCCAATTTTTTTTTAAAAAAAACAATTTTTTTAAAAAATAGGGGATAGATTTATTGCATTTTTTTTTTTTTTTTTTACTAGTAATGGCGGCGATCTGCGATTTTTTTTTTTTTTTCGTGACTGCGACATTGCGGCGGACACTTTTGACACATTTTTGGGACCATTCACATTTACACAGCGATCGTTGCTATAAAATTGCATTGATTACTGTGTAAATGTGACTGGCAGGGAAGGGGTTAACACTGGGGGGCGCTGCAGGGGTTAATGTGTTCCCTATAGGAGTGATTCTAACTGTGGGGGGAGGGGACTCACAAGGGGAGGAGACCGATCGGTGTTCCTCTGTACTGGGATCACATGATCGGTCTCCTCGCCACTGACAGGACGTGGAGCTGTGTGTTTACACACACAGCTCCACGGTCCCGCACGGTCCCGTTGTTTTAACGGTCAATCGCGGTTGCCCGCCGGGCACTCGCACCGGGTCCCGAGTGACGCCGCGGGCGCGCACGTGCCCCCTAGGCTGCCGGGAATGGGAGGACGTCATATGACGCCTACCCAGGATGGGAGATCCACCTTGTGGGCGTCATATGACTATGGGCGGGTATTGAAGTGGTTAATAATTATGCTACCAAAATGACCGTGTGCTGTAAATTGCATCCAGCACAGTTCCTGTTATTTCTTGCTGGAGGCTGCCATTTTTCTGAAGCCCAAAGTCCCAGCAGTAAGTCATAAAGCAGAACTAAACCCATCAATTTACTGGTTTCACAAAACGGTTATCTGGAATGCCGAGATTGAGGACACAAATGTGACCGCAATCAAACTGCTTCTGCTTTAGATCTGTCAGTAGATTGGCCTCTACAAACTCAGCAGTGCCTAAAAATGAGCAACTGAGCATGTGCAGAGCAGGGTGAGACGGTGTGTTAATAGATTTTAAACAGTATAGGTGCTTATTTTTAATGTTTTACATAGATATACCTGCAAAAGGGGTGAACCTGATGTGATCTAGCAGGACTTAATTTTCTGACTAAAGTTCCACTTTAAAGAAAGACTGTTATCAAGAACGACTTTTCAGACTGCTCACAAAAAAGAAAAAAATACAGTTGACACTCACGATCTCTACTTCCTTGCTTCTCGCCCATCAGGGTGTCTGCTTGCTGCCTGTGAATCCTCCAGTGCTCTGGTCAATGGGGAGTTTTTCTACCTGTCCCATGCGTTAGAACTCACTGCCACCACTGATAATGTGTCCCACATGCAGCTCCAGGCTTTGGAAGCTTCCTAGGCAGCAGCCAGTCACCTTGGTGACATAAGGACCAGTACAAGCCTCCTAAAAATGCCAGAGGGTGAAGAAAAATGCAGGGCTATTACTGACAAAAAAACAAATCGATTTACTATAGCAAGATCAGCTAATTTCAAACATTAAGCCTAGATTCACACTAAAATGCAGTGCGGGAAACCCATGATCCGTCTGCCTTTCCTGCAGTGCATTCAGACTGCACTGTCCTTGCGAATGCACCCCAAATGCAGGTTGCAAACTCATTGCATTTCCTGCACCAGATCAAATGGTAGCAAATGCGATCCAGTTGCAGTATGATTCAAAAATTGGCGTATGCACGACTTTGGTGCGCTGCGGTGTGATTTGAGCCCATTCAAAAATAAATGGGCTCAAATCGCATCACACTGAATCGCATGTGAACTGAACAGGAATGCGGTGCGGTTCCTGTGCAATTCATATGCAGTTCATAGTGTGAACCGCAGCTATATGTATGTAAAGGGAAGGACTCCACTGCCGCCATTTGATTTTAAAAGCGCTGTTTTTACCTGCTAAATGTAAGTTTTCCAACTTCATTAAAATGTATTCACATCCAAACGGAATTACGCTATTGCCCCTTTCTGTTCTCCCCCCTGTTTACTACCCTTACTACATTCATGGACATCTGAACATCGTCCCTCTTTGAGACACATCCATAAGGATTTCTCCATCTTGAGGATAACCGGGTGTTCCTGTTGCAGTAGTTCGAGGGTCCCAGTGTCCATTCACATTGGTCGTCCCAAACGATACAAGCCCGTTTGACCCGCAGAACATACGTTCTTGTGGGTTCAAGCGTTCCCGTAAGCCTCCTAATTTTCGGTGGTGGTACCCCTCACTTCAAGTTATACATCCTGGTTCACTGTTTGGACGTTCACATGAAGTTTTGTATTATATTTTATAGTGTCACCCATATTTTTTTGGACATTTACCATCAGTCACATTGTATCTTATTTTTGCACATGTTTTTCCTTTTCATGCACTAGTTGAATTGGGCTTATTATTTGTTATTTGATACACGTGTCACGATATGTATTTTTAGAGCACTACACTATTTGTTTCCTTTGTTTTGCCATTTATCCAATTTGCTGTGTTAGCTGCTGTACACTAAGGGCAGCGCGGTATTATTTGTTACATTATATATATATGTGTGAGCAGCCTGAGAAGTGTTACCTGATGGCAGTGGCTCTTTAAGGCTTCATTTGCATAGGTTCAGGGGTTAAGATACATTTTGGGTTCTAATATAAATCATATATTGAGTTTATCGCTACGTCTAAAGCAAATGCATGGCATCAATTCTGTATGATTTTGCTTGGCGACCTTTTAAAATCGCGTTGGACAATTTTGAGTGATATACAATAAAACCTATAATTGACATTCCCCTATTTCCTAGTTTCCTTTCTTTTCCCTTTTTTAGTCCCAATATAATTTCAATCCAATATCAATATTGATATTGAAAGCTATGCAAAGAACGGAGGGACACTGTAGCTGTCAGATTGTGCCCCGCTGTAAACCCGTGGCGCAACAGCGAGGCACAATATGACAAATATGGTATCCCTCCGCTGTTTGCATAGCATTAAATTGTGCCTGTGAAATGGTATCTCCCGTCGAAAAACCCCTCCTACGATGTGCTGTATAGTGACGTCACTCTGATCGGGAAATCAGCTGTAGTGCCGTTCTGTTCGGTGGCTCGCTGAGAGGCTGAGATGGGTGTCAGTCCAGTCAGCAGAGAGCAGACTTCAGTCCGCTCTTTGCTAAAAAAGGGTCACAGGAGTGCAAAACTAATTGCACTACTGTGATCCATAGGAAAAGTACAGCCAAACAAGCTTTGGCTGGACTTCTCCTTTTAAATAATTCCAGAAGTCAATATAATTGGGCACTTTAACCACTTGCCGACCGGCGCACGACGATATACGTCGACAGAATGGCACGTACAGGCAGGAGGGCGTATATATAAGTCCCTCCTTTAGCCTGTCCGTGCCATCGGGAGCGCGCCGGGAGCGGCGCGCCCCCGCGCCGGTCGGGACCCCCGTGAGTCCGGCCGCGGTCCCCGCGGACTCGATCGCCGCGGGGACTCCCGCGATCGTCTCACGGAGCGGCTAAACGGGGAGATGCCGAGATAAACAGCATCTCCCCGTTCTGCCTAGCAACTAGTGACGCCGATCTCTGCTCCCTGTGATTAGAGCAGAGATCAGCATTGACTAGCTGACAGCCACGCCCCCCAAAGTAAAAAAAACACCCCTAGGCCTACTTAACCCCTACACTGCCACCTTGTGGTTAACTCCTAAACTGCCAGTGTCATTTATACAGAAATCAATGCATTTAAATGCATTAATTGCTGTAAAAATGACAATGGTCCCAAAAATGTGTCAAAAATGTCCGATGTGTCCGACATAATGTCGCAGTCACAAAAAAAATCGCAGATCTCCGCCATTAATAATAAAAAAAAAATTATTAATAAAAATGCTATAAAACTATCCCCTATCTTGTAAACGCTATAACTTCTGCGCAAACCGATCAATAATCGCTTATTGCGATTTTTTTTTTTTACCAAAAACATGTAGAAGAATACGTATCGGCCTAAACTGAGGAAAAAAAATGTTTTTTTATATATTTTTGGGGGATATTTATTATAGCAAAAAATAAAAAATAATGCATTTTTTTTTCAAAATTGTCGCTCTATTTTTGTTTATAGCGCAAAAAATAAAAACCGCAGGGGCGATCAAATACCACCAAAAGAAAGCTCTATTTGTGGGAAAAAAAGGACGTCAATTTTGTTTGGGAGCCACGTCGCACTACCGCGCAATTGTCAGTTAAAGCGACGCAGTGCCGAATCGCAAAAAGGGGCCTGGTCCTTTGGCTGCAAATTGGTCCGGTCTGAAAGTGGTTAAATAGAGTAGAGGAGCAATGCAGCGCGCATATGGTGGGTGTGACTAAATTGCATTTATGGTGGGAGGGGCTTAAAGAGGCATGGCTAATTCAAACCCTCATTTTTCTTTTCTTTTAAATAACAAACATGTCATACTTACCTCCACTGTGCAGTTTGTTTTGCACAGAGTGGTCCCGATCCACCTGTTCTGGGCTATCAGCTCCTCCCTACATCGGTAAACCCCATAGGAGAAGCTCTCCCCCGTGGGAGTTACAGTGCAGGCGCGCTCCCGAGTCCGGCTTTTGCGTCCATAGACACAGAATGCCGGACTTGGCCCCACTTCCGCATCATTGGATTTGATTGACAGCAGCGGGAACCAATGGCTGCGCTGCTATCAATTTGTCCAATCAAGAGCCGGGACAGCGAGCAGAGAGGTAGAGTGCGTGGGAACGAACAGACTCAGGTGAGTAAAAGGGGGGGGGGGGGGGCTGGTCAGTGTCAGAATTTTTTTTTTTACCTTAATGCATAGGGTTTACAACCCCTTTAAATTGCTGTGCCGCAAGTAGTAGGAGTCCCACAAACATGTAGACACCTCTGCACAATCATTTTTTTAAATGAAACACTGCCATTACATATGAGAATTTCATATGAATTTCATATGAGAGCTAACACTTCATCTGAGCCTACCATAAAGAAGAACTTCATTAAAGAGTCAGGGGCTGATTAGCAACCAGTAGCTGTTGAGACAGTGAACACTTTGGAGTCTGTAATGTACAATCATTATACCCCCCCCAGCTCAGTCAGTCCCCAATACAATAACCCTCCCCCCAGCTCCAGTTCAGTCTGTCCCCTATAAAATAATTAGGCCCCCCAGTTCAGTCTGTCCCCTATAAAATAATTAGGCCCCCCAGTTCAGTCTGTCTCCTATAAAATAATGATACCATGCAGTTCCGTCTGTCTCCTATACAATAATGACACCCCACAGTTCAGTCTGTCTCCTATCCAATAATTACACCCTGCAGTTCAGTCTGTCCCCTATACAATAATGACACCCCGCAGTTCAGTCTGTCTCCTATCCAATAATTACACCCTGCAGTTCAGTCTGTCTCCTATACAATAATGACACCTCGCATTTCAGTCTGTCCCCTATACAATAATGACACCCCACAGTTCAGTCTGTCTCCTATCCAATAATTACACCCTGCAGTTCAGTCTGTCCCCTATACAATAATGACACCCCGCAGTTCAGTCTGTCTCCTATCCAATAATTACACCCTGCAGTTCAGTCTGTCTCCTATACAATAATGACACCTCGCATTTCAGTCTGTCCCCTATACAATAATGACACCCCACAGTTCAGTCTGTCTCTTATACAATAATTACACCCTGCAGTTCAGTCTGTCCCCTATACAATAATGACACCTCGCAGTTCAGTCTGTCCCCTATACAATAATGACACCCCGAAGTTCAGTCTGTCCCCTATACAATAATGACACCCCGCAGTTCAGTCTGTCTCCTATCCAATAATTACACCCTGCAGTTCAGTCTGTCTCCTATACAATAATGACACCCCGCAGTTCAGTCTGTCTCTTATACAATAATTACACCCTGCAGTTCAGTCTGTCCCCTATACAATAATGACACCTCGCAGTTCAGTCTGTCCCCTATACAATAATGACACCCCGCAGTTCAGTCTGTCCCCTATACAATAATGACACCTCGCAGTTCAGTCTGTCTCCTATACAACAATTACACCCTGCAGTTCAGTCTGTCCCCTATACAATAATGACACCTCGCAGTTCAGTCTGTCCCCTATACAATAATGACACCCGCAGTTCAGTCTGTCTCCTATACAATAATTACACCCTGCAGTTCAGTCTGTCCCCTATACAATAATGACACCCCGCAGTTCAGTCTGTCTCCTATACAATAATGACACCTCGCAGTTCAGTCTGTCCCCTATACAATAATGACACCCGCAGTTCAGTCTGTCTCCTATACAATAATTACACCCTGCAGTTCAGTCTGTCCCCTATACAATAATGACCCAGCAGTTCAGTCTGTCCCTAATACAAAAACAACACATCCCAGCTCAGTCCCCCTTCCCCAAGAATACCAAAACCACCACGACAGCTGCCTGCAGCTCCAGCAACAGGATCTGTGTGAGTCGCAGAGGAATCATGTGACAGGAGCTGAAGGCACTGACAGGCTGCCTGCAGGGGGCCCATGTGCACCGCACACATTGCACCCATGGATGATACGCCACTGAGTGCACCTTATATATATATATATATTCTTCACTTCCTGCATGTCAAATCTTTCAGGGCTATAAGAAACCAAGTCTAATCAGACTCGCTGATTTTGTCCTCTCATGTGGCCTATGAGTGGGGATGGAAGTAGTTGTAATTCAAGACATAATCCTATGCATTTTATTTCTGTGCTGCCCCATCTACAGGACTTAATATAGGTATACCGTTTAAGCCTACAACATGCTTAGGCAACCTTTGCAGTACGGCTGTGGTAAAACTGCAAAATCCCATCATGTCTCTGCCTCTATAAGTCATGACTTTGCAAGGGAATCTTCCCCAGAGCTTAGTGAATGTGGTGCACTTTCACTTTAAAAGAATAGCTTATCATGTGCAAGGCACAATTCCTCCCATTGACACCAACAATTTGGCAAGATTACACCAATGACGGGGGCACAAGTCCTCCTACCGAGACCGATGGGGCACAATTCCTCCCACGGACACTAAAGAAGGAGCACAATTCCTCCTAATGGTACCAACAATTGGGCCTAATGACACCAACGATGGTGCACAATTCATCCTAATGACACCGACAATTGGGCCCTATGACACCAATGATGGGGGACAATTCCTCCCACTGACACCATTAATGGGGCACAATTCCTCCCAATGACACGAAAGATGGGGCATTATTTATTTCCACTGAAGTCGGGAACCTTTTCTACTCCCATGCCACAGTCCAGCCCCCCTAAAGTCCAAGGGGCGGTAAATTGGCCCACTGTTCAGAAAATTTGGAGACCAATGGTGTAAATCAATGTCTAACAGCAGCTGGAATATTCCTTTTCTTTAAACTTACTCCAAGAGAACTGCTTTAGTAGAGAAATGATAATGACAAGGTGTTTTCAGTTTTAAGAAATTCATACTCCTCAGCCCCTCCAAGTTATTTTCATCTATTTTTGTGCTCGGCAGATCCCATTCATCATAGATTTTTTCCCTGTTACATTGTACCTGAGTTTCTTTATTTTTATCAACCGTCTTCTCCCAGCTGCACTTGACAAGCTATGGGACCAGCCAACTTCCATTATTAATGATGCGATCTTCTTCATAATACATAGGAAAAGTTTCCTTTTTTTAATTTGTATTTCCTTTTGGAAGATGAGATGTATGATGAAGAGGTCTCTTGTTTGCTGGGGCCAAGTCTTCCTGGAAAGTGTTTTCTTCAGTTAGACAGTAAGCAGGACATATCATAGATAAAAACAATAGTTTCACAACAACAATGGAAGCATTGTCTCTGAAATTTACTGCTAATGCAGATGGCGTCTGCGGTTTTGCACCCCAAGTGTGCTACAGAGTTTTGGCGCACCTTACTCCCAGGATGAGCACTGTAGTTTAGGCTCCAAATGACCTCATTTTGCTTATCTTTGCCAAATTTTATACCAGTCTGGACTGAGAAAGGAACATAAAATATAATGTTCTGCCAGCAGTAAGGGCTAAAAAATTAATGGGGCAAAGGTGGGTGGGGTTTATTGCGAAATTTATAGGTGAATTCACACGCAAAGGGTTTTGTTTGCCCACATACCATGAATCTCATAATTCAAAAAGTGTTAGCGATAACTCTGTACTGTCTGTCATCTCTCATAGCAGTAAAGCTGACAGATGTGTGCTTGCTATTTGGTTGGCTTCTTTTCTGCTGCACAGTATTGTGCCTAACACAAAGTTTTAAAGCAATTTGCAATAAAATAGGTGAAATATAAATTTTGGATACGCGTTTACAATTTAATATACTCCTTAACCCAAATTAACCTTATTAAATCTCCTAAACAAGCATTATTGGGATGCCCTATTGAAAATTCTCGGAAACATATGAGAAAATGTATAGCATTCATCCTTACTGCTGCTAGAATTGCAAAAATCCTGGAAATCTCCTACTGTTCCCATTGAATTGGTTAAAAATAAATTGTCATTTTATAATGATTAATGAACGTCTTGCATCAATATTACTGGACAATGTTCTTTTGATAAAGTATGGAAGCCTTGGATAGACTATTTATCGAACTATGTTTATGATCGGTTTAATATTGCTTGCATGATGTGTACGATAGGGGGGTTTACTTCCACTTTAAAAAGAGATTATCTTCAAAAGAGATATCTTTAATACAAACAAAAATGAGTGAAGAAAAGTGTAATAAAGAAGGAAAATAATTGGGAATAGAGATTACTGAAAAGAAAGTATAGAAAAGGGATTTCTATACTTTCTTTTCAGTAATCTCTATTCCCAATTATTTTCTTTCTTTATTACACTTTTCTCCACTCATTTTTGTTTGTATTAAAGATATCTCTTTTGAAGATAATCTCTTTTTAAAGTGGAAGTAAACCCCCTATCGTTTTCAGCCAAGGAAGCTGCCATCTTTGCCTCTGTTTAATCTTCAACTGCCACAGTGCTGCACATGTGATCCGTTATGACACCAGCCATTGGATGGTTTGACTGTTTGGTTGAGAGCACAGCCAATGTGCAGTTAGCATTCCCGGCATGCCTTCTTTTTTTAAACTGTTAAATCGATGGGTTTACTTCCGCTTTAAAAATATATTTTCTTAAAGAAAGTATCCTTTGCGACTAACATTAGATATACTTTGTATTTAAAATATTTTTGCCAACCTTGTACTTGTATGATTGTACTTTTTTCATTTCTATTCTGTTTATCAATAAAAACGATTGAAACAGAAAATAGGTAAAATACTAATATTATCCAGGATACATCGACAGTGTGCTTATTTTCCTAGTTCCCCAGTTTTGACTTTCTCTGACCATCATGTGTGTAGCCTGGCCATACCAAGACTACAGGCCTGGTGACACGACGTGCAATTTTGCCAACTACACTGCCAGGGCTGGATGTATGCTTACACTAGGCTGGGCAATTTGTGGTCACCCTGGCAACTGAAAAAAGCTTCCTGGTGACTGGGTCATTGAGAACTATACTGTTGGGAAGGTAGACACTGAAATGCCGGCATTGCATGAGAACTTACCAACTATTGTGACTGTTTTGACAGCCAGCATTGCACGAGACAGACTAAGCTAAGTCCTGCTCGGGAATAGCTCAGTCTTTTGCGCAACACCGGCTGTCAATAAAGTTACATCAGTTGCTTTGTTCTCATGCATTCCCACCTTTACCCAGTGATAGCTCCAGCATTTCAGATTTTTTTTTCCCAGCAGAAATGGATATATCAGCATGTTGGGGAAAATCTAATGGCCAAATGCTCCCTCCCTCTTCTACAGGACTGTTCATTGTCTGTGCTTTAGGAGACAGGAAGAGCTGCCACAATGCAGGCAAGCCATGGCATGTGTGTAAAGGGGCAAGTTCTCCCCCACTAGCTGACTGGCTTTCTGTAATAACCCCCCCTTCGGTTCCGGTAAATACCGCCCCCGCTCCTGCCACGGTTCCAGGATCGGCAATGAAGGGAGCAGATCTACCTCGCTGTCGATGAGTAGATTGCAATCGACGGGTTGTCGACCCCCAATTTAGAAAGTCTGCTTCCAAAGAATCTGAAGATGATCTTAGAAAATATGTTTATTGTTCTGTGAGCCCAGGTTTGAATGTTTAGAAAGAAGAATGATGCGGATGTAATTCAACAAATATGATTTCCTTCCTGTAGTCCACACACTTTCTGTTACATTCATTCAGAGCCTGCATTGCCTAAATGCAAAACGCTAACAAATTACATATGAGTGGTGCTTCTGGTTTAAACAGCTTAACTACTCAAGCAGATTACTTCTGAAACAATTTGTAAGTCCCCTAGGGCTTTTCTTTTTTAAATGGATCAATTAGACATGTTCTAAGTAGTGCTACAGTGAAAGAGAGATCAGTGTAGAACTTAATCTTTTTTTTTTTTTTTCTCTCTCTAAAATGGGGCCATTACCTACAACAGTGGAAGCTTCAGTTAATAGAGATCAGGGATTCTTCCCCTTTATCACACATAGCGCAACTCTTCCTAATGCTGGGGAATCCATGGCTGATTTCACATGTTTTTGGCTGTGGGTCTAAAATACTGCAATATATACCTTATTTACTGCTCATCTTATGCTGGCAGTCATCATTTGTTAAATCATTTGTAAATATTGGCCATTTAGGCAGACACCATCCCTTCAGAAAACGTGTGATTTTGAAAGCTGTGTTGTCAGAAAAAATGTTGAATGTCACATTTTAAAGTGGTTCTAAAGCCTAAGGCTGGGTTCACACTATTGCGAAACCCACATCCAATCCATATGTCAGGAGATTGTGACCAGCTCTCTATGGAGCCCGTTCACACATCTCCAGAGCGGCTCTGGTGCTAATTGCACAGGAGTCTTGTGCATCTTCTGGTTTGAATTCAGCCAAAAATTCGGACCGAAATCAGACCTGAAATGGTGATCAGGAATGCACCGAACCCCTGCTGTGAGCCGAGGTGTTTTTTTTATTAATTTTTTTCCTTAATGCATTCTTTGCATTAAGGTAAAGAACATTCTGTGTCACAGAACTCCCCTCCCCTTTCCCTTCAGCTCCCCCTTATACTTACCTAAGCCCATTCCCATTCCAGCTCTGTGCGACTTTCTATGGGGACACTCGTTAAAGAGGAGGAGCCAGGAATGCTGGCGGGAGACCCGAGAAGAGGAGGATTAGCTCTGTGCAAAACCACTGTAGAGAGCAGGTAAGTGTGACATGTTTTTTATTTTTTTTTTTTTTTTTAAAGCAACAAAGCTTTAATATAACTTGTGCGTAAGGCCTCATTCATTCCTCATTCATTTATTTGGTGCCGACTAAGATTTTTCTGTGGGAGACTCAGTTTTTCCTGCGAACAGCTGCGGGCAGGGAGCCCATTGAAAAGAATGACAGTCTGACACTGTGCCCACAGCCAGTTTCATGTAAGTAAACCTGCAGTCAATACCTGTAGATGATCGACCTTGGACGCAGACTGTTTACGTTCCAGGGATGATTATCCAAAGGTAATCAGATGCACGTTCAATTAAATGCAATTGTCAGCCTCTTATTGCTTTGACTGGGCACCCCTTCCCTCCACAGCTGTTGGTAGGGAACCCAGCTGAGTCTCCCATAGGAAATAATAGTTGGCACCAAATGCAGGTGTGAATGAGGCCTAAATGTTTTCCAAACCAACCTTACCTTTGTTAAAACAACTAAAACTATGTAGGTTGCATCTTTGCTATACTGCTAATCTGTTACAAAATATATTTTAAGAAACAGAAGTTCCCCATTGAATCCATCAGAAACACCCCCCTCTGTAAAAATGGTTGAGAACGCCCTAGATCCCCAGAGTAGGAGCTCTAGTACTTTCGTTTTTGAAAAGCATTGCAATGCAGAACATTACAAAAGAATTAATCTGCTGCAGCTTTGGGGTACTTTGAGATCCATTTTTACTGCTTCATGAGTTAAACCTGTTCAAATAAATCTCATTATACTCCAAAGCTGGAGAAAATGCAGGTTTATGTGTATTGCTTTGCATGGCATTGAATTGCTTTAAGTTGCTTTAAAATGTAAAGCCCATAGACATAGCACCTTGTTCAGTACATATACAGTATAGCAACAGATAGGAGCCAGCGTTCTGTGTCTTCTGTTCTCAGGGCCTAATGCCGCGTACACACGATCGGAATTCGGCCAGCAAAAGTCTGATGAGAGCTTTTGTTTGGAAAATGCGACCGTGTGTATGCTCCATCGGACTTTTGCTGGCGGAATTCCAGCCAGCAAAAGATTGAGGTGAAAAACAAACAACCACCGCTCCAAGACTCTCCTTCCCAAGCGAATGCTCCTGCTCCTTTGTGGGAGCCCCAGGTGCTGGCTAATAGCACAATGATTGGAAATCAAAAAAGGAAGAACTCCGGACAGCCGCACACCGAGGAAATTAAATCCAAAAAGTTTATTTAAAAGCAAAAAACACTGCAATCCATACACGGCAAAAAAGGGGTGTACAGAGCTGACGCGTTTCGCACCACAACTAGTGCTTACTCAAGCAAAAGATTGAGAGCATGTTCTCAATTTTTCGGTCGGAAAAAGTTTTCAATCGGAAATTCCAATCGTCTGTACAATTCCGACGCGCAAAATTCCTACGCATGCTCGGAAACAATTCGAAGCATGCTCGGAAGCATTTAACTTCATTTTCTCGGCTCGTCGTAGTGTTGTACGTCAGTGCCTTCTTTTTTTTTTTTTTATACAATAAGTTTTTTATTGATTTTTCAGAACAATACAGTGTACAATTAAACATTGTACGTCGCGCAACGACGTTGAGGGTATCATGAAAGTTGGGTTGAACAATCAAACACTTGTTCAGTAGCATATATCAAACAGTATGCAGTATGAACAATTAACATGTAAAAAGGTCGAACAGGGAGAAATATTCTCAAGTATTACAACCTGACCACTCGAAAGTTCAGCAAACTTTTGTGTGACCGTGTGTATGCAAGCCAAGCTTAAGCGGAATTCCGTCGGAAAAACCATCCAAGATTTTTCAGATGGAAAATCTGCTCATGTGTACGCAGTATAAGGGAATTGGGTGTAGCTTTTATGAATAGGTTGCGCTGACTTCTATGGTGTGGTGCACATTGGCTGATGTTTCCTATCCTGCTCTATAATAAAACTATTGAAACATATCATACAGGTAACCACAGACTTTTTTTTTTTTTTTTTTCTGCAGATTTACCTCTTCGACAATGTGTTGTTCATAGCACCACACAATAAATATAAAAGCTTTGACCTACATGACTGCTTTTACTAGATAGTAGAAAATAATATGTATGGCTTTTCTCGTATGCAGTATTGGTGACTAGTGAAGTCTTCCAGCTCAGGTGCAACAGTTCAGTATTAATGGCAGCATATGGTGTTCATCAAAGTTTCAAACAAATCACTTTAAAATTGATACAGGTAGAGTTTTCTTCCTTTTTGATTGTTGTATTTTTTTCCACAAAGTTATTTCAGTTTGGTCATGATCAACAGATGCCATAGCAATTCTCAGCAAGTCCAAGCAGATTATTAAAGAATTACCTAATTGTGTTTCTGTTGGAGGGCTCTACAGCAGATTGCAGCAGGGTAACTTTATTAGGCAGTGCATGCTAGATGAATGGATATGTTGGCCTGTTATTTCGCAAGCCACAAAACTTTATTTTTCTCCTGAGAGTATGTTGCCTGTGACGGACTTTGTTGATAATCCCCCTAGAGACTCATTCACTAAACAACACCAGCGGTCTAGTGCATGTTATTACCATTCAGTTGATAATGCAGTGCTTGGAAGATGTATTAAAGGTAAACCGACCCTAGTTCTATTCTCTGTTTTAATGCATTGGAAATGGTAAGAGATGTAAAATTAGCATTCAGCCTTTACAAAAGTGTTATAAGCCGAGCACAAGAAAAAGCTGACCATTCAAATGAAGATTGCGGAGCAATTTGGGCAAAATCATTTACCACCCTCAGCATATATGGGGCACAGGAGCATCACCTTAACACTAAACCAAATAATTAGCCTTTAACACAAACTCTGGGCACAAAAGCTTTTACAGGGGGTCCCCGAGTTACGAACTCGTTAGGGACTGCCCTCCTGTTCTTAAGTCGGAAATGTTCGTAAGTCGGCCGCGCATGCGCAGACCGACAAATAGGGCCATTTGTGGACATTTCCGATGTTCCGTCTAATGCCGCTCTGCGCATGCGAGGCAAATTACGGACATTTCCAAAGTTTTCCGGCATTTTCCGAGGCTCCGAATGGCCGCGCATGCGCAGAACGGCCGGAACACGGCGGAAAATGGCGGAGGGTCCCCGCAGCGCCCGGTTCGTAAGTAGGGGATGTTCGTAGGTCGGGCGTTCGTAAGTCGGGGACCGCCTGTATTTGAATATATTTCTCAATAGCCGCAAAGGATATAAATCGTTTTTCCGTGTGCCTCGATATTACCTTGAAAAGGTAGTGTTGACATCCTCGCTGTGCTGTGTATAGCCTGTGCAGAGAGCAAAGCTGTGGGAGGGATTCAGCAGGCTCCGCCCACTACAGGCTGCTTGCACAAAATGACAGGAAGGGGAGGATACCGGACCAGTCATCCTGTACAAGGTGCGAGAAGCTCCTACAGAGAAGCACATTTAACACTGTATTACTGCACAGATCTGTAATAAATACAAAAAGCACACCAAGATTCAAGTAAGAATACACCTGCCTCTTGTATTTAGACAATATTTCCTTATCGCTTTAATATTTCCTTTCGCTTTAAAGTGAAACTAAATTCCACTGTCTGTACGCTTTTGCTATAATGTACAAGTATCTACAGTATGCTTGCACATTATGGCATGCTTACCTGCCAGTATGCTCTCCTTCAAAAGTGACAGGACCAGCCCCCCCCCCCCATCACTACTGCGCCCACTGCCACTACAATCTCCCTCGGTGCTTCTTCTGGGTCCTGCAACGCTCCCCTTTGCCATGTGCCCTTCAGTGTACATTTCAAGGCAAAAATAGCTAAAATTGTAGGAAAAGTTTTTTTTTTCTAACAAAAATGCTTATTTTTTCAAAACTCTAATGCCCTGTACACACGATAGGATTTTCCGATGGAAAATGTGTGATAGGACCTTGTTGTCGGAAATTCCGACTGTGTGTAGGCTCCGTCACACATTTTTCATAGGAATTTCCGTCAAACAAAATTTGAGATCTGGTTCTCAAATTTTCCGACAACAAAATTCAGATCGTGTGTACACAATTCCGACGCACAAAGTGCCACGCATGCTTGGAATCAAGCAGAAGAGCAGCCCTGGCTATTGAAGTTAATTTTTCTCGGCTCGTCGTACGTCACCGTGTTCTTGACGTTTGGAATTTCCAACCAACTTTGTGTGACCGTGTGTATTCAAGACAAGTTTGAGCCAACATCCGTCGGATAAAAAATCCCATGGATTTTGTTGTTGGAAAATCCTATCGTGTGTACAGGGCATAACTTCTATCAATTTATCAAAGTAAGACTTCAGTTCCTTACATTCCAGGTTCTACGCCAGGCTTGGGATCCCCAACTCATCGTGAATGTGAGTGAAAGCTGTTGCTGTTGTTTCATAGCAGGCTGCCCACTGCGCAAGCATGAGATTGGTCCTGCAGACTCCTGGAATGTGAAATGTGTTCCAAGAGGCTGCAGGCTGGGCAAGCTGAAGTCATTCTTACTTAGGAAAGAATTGCAGAAGTGGGAGCAGGTACCTGTTCGAAAAAGGTACTTGCTTCCAGGAAAAAAAATATTTTAGAGGAGGGTTGAGGCGGACGATCGGTACTTTCCCTTTTAAGTGAAGATACAGTATGCTTTAGGTGTGCTTCTAACCCCTGAATCTAACACTAACCTAACTTCAAACTAGTCCTTGACACTAAGAAACCCTTCTACATCAAGCTCATCTGTTCATCAGCAGCATGTATGCTAAACGACCACAGGTCCTGCAATGAATCGCAATCGAGATCCCAGTGCCAGAAGTTACAGGTATTTGTTATATCTGGAACACTGAAAAAGGATCACATGTAATTTCAAGTATGCAAGTGACAGATTAATGTATATAAGAATGCAGACATATTGTTTGTATTTGACATCCACGTTTACCCCAAATATCAGCTATCTGCTTGCTGACTGCCTAATGTATTAGTACGACGGCAAAGCAGCCTCCCTGCGCTGGATCGCGTACCTAGTATGTGATCCCCACTTCCGCCGGCTAGGCTGTGCCACGATTCATCACAGTACAAGCCGATCTGTGGGTCTCGACCAAATATTGGCCCCTGGTACCCGCTGATCTGCTCACTGTTTCACGGAACAGAGCTCTGTGATTGTAAACAATACAGAGCTCTGTTCACTGACAGGGGACCTTTTGGAAAAAAAAGAAGATCCTTAGTAAAAGCAGCACATATCACACACATATCACACACATTAAACATAGTTAGGCACACATTTAGCCCTTTAATTGCCCTAAATGTTAACCCCTTCCTACCCAGTGTCATTAGTACAGTGACATTTGCAAATTATTAGCACTGATCACTGTATTAATGTCACTGGTGATGTCAGCGGAAGTTAGCCAGTTCCCCCCCAGTGTCAGATTGCCTGGCGCAGTATCGCAGTCCCGTTTATAGGTCACTGATCACCACCAGTGATCAAAAAAGAAAAATTCCAGATTTTTTTTTTTTTTGACCAAACACATGTAGCAGAATAAATTTTGGCCAAAATTTATGAAGAAATTAAATTAAAAAATGTTGTTGGATATGTTTTATAGCAGAAAGTAAAAAAATATTGTTTGTTTTTTTAAAAAACATTTTTGGTCTTTTTTCATTTATATCGCAAAAAAATAAAAAAACCCAGGGGTGCTCAAATACCACCAAAAGAAAGCTCTATTTGTGTGGAAAAAAAAAGAAAAAGGGGTACAGTGCTGCATGACCACGCAATCGCCAGTTAAAGTAGCCCAGTACCGAATAGCCATAAAAGGCCTGTTTGTGAAGGGGGCAAAATCTTCCAGAGCTGAAGTGGCTATCATTCTATGATGGGTGGAAAGGAAATATACAATCAAATATTGTAGATAAAGTCAAAAGAGCTGCAAAGGTGCTGCCAGAATATATATTTTTAGATACTTAAAACAAACAAAAAAAAAAATCTTTACATCCCCAGTGAGACAGAACATAAATGTATGTTAGCAGGCTTAAAGTGATTCTAAAGGTTATTTTTGTTTTAAATAACAAACATGCTATACTTCTCTGCTCTGTGTAATGGCTTTTCACAGAGCAGTCCCAATCCTCTTCTTTTTGGGTCCCCCGTTGGTGGTCCTGGCTCCTTACCCCCTGCCGAGTGCCCCCAATAGCAAGCCTCTATTGGTATTCGCTCCTGAGACATGCTCCTGTGAATGGACACTGGCCTTTCACACACGAAGCGTGGCTCAGCCCCCGCCCCCCGGCTCAGCCGCCGCCCCCTGTGCTCTCATTGACTCACTGGCTGTAATTGACAGCAGCAAGAGCCAATGGCTCCCGCTGCTGTGTTAGCCAATGAGGAGAGAGATACCTGGGAGAACTGCTGCTCTCATGTAAATCGCTGAATCAAGAAGAGGCTCAGGTAAGTCTGGGGGGGGGGCTGCACCCAGAAAGTTTTTTACCTTAAAGCATAGAATGCATTAAGGTCAAAAACCTTCTGCATTTAGAACCCCTTTAAAGTTATTGTAAAGGCTGATTTTTTATTTTTTTTTATCTTAAATAAAAATACCCTCTGTGTGCAGCAGCCCCTAATACTTACTTGAGGTCCCTCTAGATCAGTGTTTCTCAACTCCAGTCCTCAATGCGCCCCAACAGGTCATATTTTATGAGGATTTCCCTCAGATGAACGGCTGTGGTAATTACTAAGGCAGTGAAACTGATCAAATCATCCATGCAAAATAATGGAAAGCCTGAAAACATGACCTGTTGAGGCGCCTTGAGAACTGGAGTTGAGAAACACTGCTTTAGATCCAGTGATGTTGCACGAATGTCATTGCTGCTCGGGGCTCCCCTCCTCATTGGTTGAGACAGCAGCGTGATGCCATTGGCTCCCGCTGCCATCAAAGTCAGTCAGCCAATGAGGAGAGAAAGGGGGCGGGCTGTGCCAAAGCTCTATGTCTGAATAGACATAGGGAGCAGTGGCTCAGCTCGGTTGCCCCTGATAGCAAGCTGCTTGCTGTGGGGGCACTCAACAGGAGGGAGGGGCCAAGAGCACAAAATAGGGACCTGAGAAGAGGAGGATCTGGGCTGCTCTGTGCAAAACCACTTCACAGAGCAGGTAAGTATAACATGTTTGTTATTTTTAACTAAAAACAGGGCTTTTTTCAGGGGGAACTTTCACCACCTCTGGCTCAGACCCTTTGGTGCCTGCTCACCACAACCACTTGTAAACACAGAAGTCTGGTTCCTGTGTTTACAAGTGCCAGCTCTGCACTCTGTGTGTAACCCCCATTAACTTTACACTCTGTAATGCAATCTTGATATTTAATGCCCCTTTAAGACCCTTCTACTGTTTGTGAAATATGACCACACCCACTATTTGATGTGATTTGGAGGGTGTGTGTGAGGGGTTTTGGGGGGTTGTAGTTGAGTTCCAGCACCTATTGTTTGAGAAAAAAAGCCCTGACTAAAAATAAATAAGACTTCACAATCACTTTAATGGTGCGGAGAGGAAATAAATACTCCAGTGAATAGCAGTATGTTGAGCTAACTCCTTGTTGCATAGTTAATCTGGTTGAAAAAAATACAACCCGAGTCCAACCAACAGAGGGAGTTTAGTAGTGAGTGACCAGGTAACAAAGGAAACTGCAAAACTAAAACTAAAACTGTGTAGGGTCACCTATCTGACTATGTGTCCTTAACAATATGACCTTAACAAAATTATAAATCTCTTGAAATGTAAAGCTTACCACACATGTCACGAAGGGGCCTGCCTCATTGGATACACATTGATAGGATAGTTTAGGTAGGTCCTTCATATTACATAATTATGGTAAGTCTAACGTTGATTGTATGGTCAGGTTGTGACCTGTGAGATGAACCTAAAACGGGTCACAAATATGCTTGTTGTTTGACATTTTGTCAATTTTGAATTCATCTAGTCAATATAGAAGTCCTTTAATAAGGTAAAGTCTTGGTCACCTAGTATGAAACTCTTCCCGCACCTGCTTGGTGGAACAGCATCTGATGGGGACAAGATCTTGCTAGCAACATTTAGGGTAGTACACATCGTGTGCTTTTGCTTAGGGGGCCATTCATCTTAGTACACCCTTTTACCTCCAGCATCGATTGGTATTCATAAATATTGTGTGCTGGGTGCCCTCCTTTAATGCCTCTGTCAGCATAATATAAGATAGTTTTGCATAAGATTCCAGTCACTGTGACACTCAGTCAGTTGCTGTTTCTGAAGCTGTGAGCCTTCATTACAGTTCCTTCCTGCAGCTGGAACCTTGATCTCACAAGGGATATTGCATTTCTTCATCTACAGCGGCCAAGTTGCACAGGAAATCCTAAATTTGAAGACTCCCCTCACCTCTTGTTTATTTCAATATTTGTTTTAATATAAGGAAGTTGCCTACCTAGGGAGAAAAGTATACCACTTGTCGTCTAGCTATCAGAAACAAAACAAAAATACAAGCAGCAACCATCTTTAACAGCTTTAAAGAGTAAATCCACTTTTTTTGAGGAAAAAAAAAAAACATTCCCCTCTGGGTGTTTAATGTACACTGCAAGGATTTTAACAAACTTTGTTACAGATTCCTACCTTTTTGTTATTCTAAAGAAATACCTGTGTGTTTGTCTGTGTCCATGCGACAAGTGAATCTAATGGGAGTGGTTTTAATAATCATCAATCAGCTGCTGCACCTGCAGGGCTCTAATGAGGAAAATTGCAGGGTGTGCGTCCCTGAAGACGTGATTTCCTTTTGGGAGTATCTCACCAAAATTTTTTATTTTTGTTGCAGGCGATGCCTAAAAATCTGACTTGTATCTTAGTGCAGACTTCTGAGAAAATCAGTGAGCCAATCACACAAGCAGGAAATTATGTTTCTGGGGGGTGTTCTGTACATTCTGTGTACAGAACACCTCCAGGTAGCCATATTGCATTGCATTTACAGAAAATTACAGTGCTACAAATTGAAACGGAAGGTTAATTTTAATAACATTCAATTACAATATGTTACCCTTTAACCACTTGAGATCCGCTATAGCCGAATGACGGCTACAGCACAGATCTAAGATGCGGGGGCGACGTCTATTGACGTCATCCCGGCCACGAGTGGCCTGTTAGACTCGCTGGATCACAGATCCGAGTAAGGGGTCGATCCCGACCCCTTACCATGTGACAGCTGTCAGCCAATGACAGCTGATCATGTGAAAATAACAGAGCCGATCACCGGCGGCAGTGAGAGGGACATCAGTCCCTCTCACTGCAATGTGCCCAGGTTCCATGGTGCCCACCTGTGCCCTATAAAAGTGCCGCCTACCAGTGCCCACAGTGCCATCTGACAGTGCCATCTGTCAGTGCCCACAGTGCCAGTGCCCACAATGTGCCTTTACAGTGCTGCACATCAGTGTCACCTACCAGTGCCCATCAGTGCCATCTGTCAGTGCCCATCCGTGCCACCCATCCATGCCACCCATCCGTTCCCATCAGTGCCATCTTTTCTGTGCCCATCAGTACCGACTATCTGTCCCCACCAGTGCCGCCTTTCAGTGCCCACCAGTGCCGCCTATCAGTGCCCACCAGCGCCGCCTCATCAGAGCATATCAATGAAGCAGAAAAATTACCTGTTTGCAAAATTTTATAACAAACTATTAAACATGATTTTTTTTTTTTTTTTTTAATTTTCCATCTTTTGTTTGTTTAGCAAAAAATAAAAACCCCAGCTGTGATTAAATACCACCAAAAGAAAGCTCTATTTGTGGGAAAGAAATGATAAAAATTCATTTGGGTAGTGTTGTATGACCGCGCAATTGTCATTCAAAGTGCATCACCGCCGAAAGCTGAAAATTGGTCTGGCAGGAGGGGGGTTTAAGTGCCCAGTAAGCAGGTGGTTAACCACTTGCCAACGGGCCATAGCCAAATGACAGCTACAGCGCGGTCGGCTTATTCCGGCATACAATGACGTCTTCCCAGAACTGCGCTTCCTGCGCGCACCCAGGAATGTCCGTGACCGTTGGGTCCTCCAAACCCGGCGCATCATGGATTGGGGTAAAGGGCCAATGACAGCAGCCCTTTACCACATGATTGCTTTAGCCAATGATGGAGCGATCACTTGTCAACAAACCAGTGCATGTCCGGTTCAGCTCTCTCCTCGCTTGCTGTACACACTGATCAGTACAGCGTGCAAGGAGAGGAGGGAGACCACAGCAGTACTCACCCATGCCTCAATTGTGCCCATCTGTGCCTCATTAATGCCCATCTGTGCCTCATTAATGCCCATCTGTGCCTCATTCATACCCATCTGTGCCTCATTCATACCCATCTGCGCCTTCTCCATGTCTCATTCATGCCTATCTGGGCCTTATTCATTCCCATCTGTGCCTCGTCCGTGCCTCATTCATGCTAATCCGTGCCTCATTCATGTCCATCTGTGCCTCATTCATGTCCATCTGTGCCTCATCCATGCCCATTCGTGCCATATCCATGCCTAATCTGTGCCTTATCCGTGGTCATTCATGCCACATCTATGCCTCATCAGTGCTCATCCGTGCCACATCTATGGCACATCAGTGCTCATCCGTGCTCATCCGTGCCACATCACTGCTTATCAGAATGTATTTTGGAGTGTAATTCGTGGTATGCACATGCTGTATTTTTTTTGAAAAATCTTACAAATGTCCAACTTTGTGTAAAAAAATAAATAAAAAAAAAAAAAAAAAAAAGCGGTTTCATTTTCTTTCCACATGTTCCAAAAACTTGTGGAAAAAAATGACATGTTCAAAAGACTCATAATGCCTCAATGAATATACATTGGGGTGTTTGCTTTCCAAAATTGGGTAATTTTTGTGGGCGTTTCCAATGTCCTGGTGCTCCAGGGCCTTCAAATTTGTGATAGGTTGTGATAGGTTGTAATAGGTTGTAATTTATGCTCCTAGAACGCCTGGAGATGCTACTTGCATGTTGGGCCTCTGTGTGTGGCCAGGTTGTGGAAAAGTCTCACACATGTGGTATTGCCATACTCGGGAGGAGTAGCAGAATGTGTTTTGGGGTGTAGTATGCCTATACAGTGTGTGAGAAATAACTTGGTAAAATTACAATTTTGTAGAAAACATTTTGTTTTGCAGAGAATTGTTGGAAAAAATTTGAACTTCAAAAAACTCACCATGACTCTTACTAAATACCTTGGAATGTCTACTTTCCAAAAAGGGGTAATTTGGAGAGGTATTTGTACTTTCCTGGCTTGTTTGTTGTGCAAAATTTAGCAAATTAGTAACACAAAGAAAAATGCTATTTTTTTTTTTTTACAAAATTTTTCGTTTTTGTTTTCATTTATAGTGGGAAAGAAAACCCAGTGGTGATTAAAATACCACCAAAAGAAAGCTCTATTTGTGTGGAATTTTTGTTTTATATGGGTGCAGTGTTGAATTGACAATGAGTAATTGTCATTCAAAATGTGAGAGTGCTGAAAGCTGAAAATTGGTCTGGTTAGGAAGGGGGTATAAGTGCTGTTGTATTTGCTGTTTTTGTTATTTAGCTTTACAGTAAGTATCCACTTATTGATTAACCACTTGACCACTGGGCAGTTAAACACCCTTCCTAACCAGACCAATTTTCAGCTTTCGGTGCTCTCACACTTTGAATGACAATTACTCCGTCATGCAACACTGTACCCAAATTAATTTTGTGTCCTTTTTTTCACACAAATACAGCTTTCTTTTGGTGGTATTTGATCAACGCTGGGTTTTTTATTTTTTGCGCTATAAATCAAAAAATACAGAAAATTCGTTAAAAAAAAAAAAAAAAAAAATCTTTGTTTCTATTAAAAATGATTGCAGAGTATTGGCGAGTATTGGCAGGTATTGGCGAGTATTGGCAGAGTATTGGCAGAGTATTAGTGTTGCACAGTATTGTTAGAGTATTGCACAGTGGTTGCAGAGCATTGCACAGTGGTGGCGGAGCGTTGCACAGTGGTGGCGGAGCGTTGCACAGTGGGGGCAGAGCGTTGCACAGTGGGGGCAGAGCGTTGCACAGTGGGGGCAGAGCATTGCACAGTGGGGGCAGAGCGTTGCACAGTGGTTGCAGAGTGTTGCACAGTGGTGGCAGAGCGTTGCACAGTGGTGGCAGAGCGTTGCACAGTGGTGGCAGAGTAGGCAGAGTATTGCACAGCGGTGGCAGAGCATTGCACAGTGGTGGCAGAGTAGGCAGAGTATTGCACAGCGGTGGCAGAGCATTGCACAGTGGTGGCAGAGTAGGCAGAGCATTGCACAGTGGTGGCAGAGTATTGCACAGCGGTGGCAGAGCATTGCACAGTGGTGGCAGAGTAGGCAGAGTATTGCACAGCGGTGGCAGAGCATTGCACAGTGGTGGCAGAGTAGGCAGAGTATTGCACAGCGGTGGCAGAGCATTGCACAGTGGTGGCAGAGTAGGCAGAGTATTGCACAGCGGTGGCAGTGTATTGACCAGCGCTGTGGGCACTACACATCTACACATCCAGCCCACAGCGCTGGTCCCGTCTCCCGCCCGTCTCCCCCCCCCCCCCCCCTCTCCGCTTCTCCCTTCTCTGTAGCGATCGGTACAGAGAGGGGAGGGAGGAACCGGCGTCATGACGTGACGCCGGTTTGTGTACATGTGATCGCTCCGTCATTTGACGGAGCGATCACGTGGTAAACGGCCGCTATCAGCGGCTGTTTACCGTGATCCGTGATGCGCCGGGTCCTCGGGACCCGGCGGTCACGGATGTTCCCGAGTGCGCGCCCCAGGGGGCGCGCGGGAGCAAGTTTCTGAGAGGACGTCCGTAGGACGTCCACTCAGGGAAACCCGACCGCGCTGTAGACGTCTTTCGACTATAGCGCGGTCGGCATGTGGTTAAGTCATGAGCCAGCCATCAAAAATATATAGTATAATCTTTACCAGATTTTTTAAGGGACTGTCATTAAGGATTGACATATCAGCTATGCTGGAAAAGAGTTTAAGACCCCTTTCACACTGAAGCTTGTTTTATCGGCGCTTTACTGTCGCTGTGTGGGCGGGAGCGGGGTGCTTTTAACCCCAAAAAAGGGGTTAACAAGGGGTTAAAAAAAACGAAAAGCGCCGCTGCCAAAGTGCTTTGCAGGGGCTTTTGGCAGCGCTGCCCATTGATTCCAATGGCAGGGGCGGTTTAGGAGCTGTGTATGCTCTCTTTTTTTCCGTCCTGCAAGCCCACCGCCCCAGTGTGAAAGAACTCAGGCTTTCACACTGGGAAGACATGAGAGGCAGTTTACAGGTGCTTTCCGGGCGCTAAACCGCCTGTAAAACGCCTTCAGTGTGAAAGGGGTCTAAAGCCTCGTACACTCGATCGGATTGTTGGCCAACAGAGCGTCAGACTTTTGTCTGAAGGGCATGTGCCAGGAACTCTATATATATATATATATATATATATATATATATATATATATATATATATATATATATATATATATATATATATATATATATATATATATATATATATATATATATATATATATATATAATTAGCAAAGACTCTGGAAAATAAAATGGCAGTCGTTGCAATATTTTATGTCACACGGTATTTGCGCAGCGGTCTTTCAATCGTTATTTTTTTTGGAAAAAATACACTTTTTTTTTAATAGAAAAAATAAGAAAACTGTAAAGTTAGCCCAATTTTTTTATTTATTGTGGAAGAGGATATGACGGCGAGTAAATAGATACCAAACATGTTACGGTTGAAAATTGGGCACACTCGTGGAATGCCGACAAACGATGGTACTTAAAAATTTCCATAGGCGGCGCATTAAATTTTTTTAACGGTTACCAGGTTAGAGTTACAGAGGAGGTCTAGTGTTAGAATTATTGCTCACACTCTGACGATCATGGTGATACCTCACATTTGCGATTTGAACACCCTTTACAATTGCGGGTGCGACTTGCGTATGCGTTTTCTTTGCTGCGTGAACACTGTCGCTTTAAAAATAATTTATTTTTTCTTCTTTATTTATAACACTGTCCCTTTAAAAAAAAAAAAAATCTGATCACTTTTATTGCTGTCACAAGGAATGTAAACATCCCTTGTGACAGTGTTGGGTGTTGACAGGTACTCTTTATGGAGGGATCGGGGGTCTTAAAGACACCAAATCCCTCCTTTGCACTTTAAAGTGTTCAGATTGCCAAAATGGGTGATTCTGAACACTGTAATTTTTTTTTAATTGGCGCCATTGGCACGACGTCGCTTCCTGGAATTTTACTACGGAGACCCGAACAAAGCTGAATTTGGCTTCGTTCGGGTGACAGCCTAGCCGGCGGACACGTCAGGCAGTGGCTCGGGTCTCCCAGTGGGACGGGAGGCCCATGAAGAGCGGCGGATGGCTTGGGATAATGGCCCGATCGGCTGTTGAGCTGGATTGGCCATTATCACCAGATATCCGAACGCTCGCAGGCTATGGCTGCAGGCTATACCCCGATACATCCACTTCCTCCTACCAACGTGTCGGTACAGCGGTTTGCGTAGAAGAATCAACAGGCTTTGGGCTTGTGCTGATGGTTTGAGATGCTTCTGCGATCATTTACAATTCATTGAAGGATGCATTTGACCTGCAGTTGATCTCCTTCTGACCATACTGTGACACCTTGCAGTGCCATGCAATAGTATTCACATCTCTTGACATTTGCCACATTTTGTCATGTTACAACCTAAAATGTAAATGTATGTGATAGACCAACACAAAGTGGCACATAATTGTGAAGTGGAAGGAAAATTTATAAATGGTTTTCAAATTTTTTTTACAAAAAAATATCTGAAAAGTGTGGTGTGCATTTGTATTCAGCCCCCCTGAGTCATTACTTTTTAGAACCACCTTTCGCTGCAATTGCAGCTGCAAGTCTTTTTGGGTATGTCTTTACCAACTTTGCACATCTATCTTACCCATTCTTCTTTGCAAAATAGCTCAAGCTCTGTCAGATTGGATGGAGAGCGTCTGTGAACATCAATTTTCAGGTCTTGCCACAGATTCTCAATTGGATTTAGGTCTGGACTTTGACTGGGCCATTCTAATGCCCCATACACACGCTCGGATTATCTGAGGACCAGGTCCGTCGGATCATGTCCGTCGTACTTTGTCCGATGTTGGTTTTGCGTACACACGATCGGACAAAGTTGTCGGAAAATCCGATCATTCTGAACGTGGTGACGTTTGTTGCCTACGACGGGACTACGTAGAGGCTAGTAGCCAATAGCTTTGGTCTTGTAATGTGATCTGAGCATGCGTAGCACTTTGTCCGTCGGAATTCGCTACACACGATCGGATTTGGTGTGATCGGACTTTGTTGTCAAAAAATCTATCCAGCAGGAGATAGGACTTTGTCCGTCGGACAATCCGACGTACACTGTCCGATGGTGCCTACACACGGTCGGATTTTTCGACAACATTGTCCGATAGGACAGAATCCATGCGAAAATCCGACCGTGTGTATGGGGCTTAACACATGAACATGCTTTGATCTAAACCATTCCATTGTAGCTCTGGTTGTATACTTAGGGTTGTTCTGCTAAAAGGTCCATCTTCCCATCAACTCTGACCAGCTTCCCTGTCCCTGCTGAAGAAAAGCATCCCTGCAACATGATACTGCCACCACCATGTTTCACGGTGGGGATGGTGTGTTCAGGGTGATATGCAGTGTTTAGTTTTCTGCCACACATAGTGTTTTGCTTTTAGGCCAAAAAGTTCAATTTTGGTCTCATCTGACCAGAGCGCCTTCTTCCACATGTTTTCTGTGTCCCCCACATGGCTTCTCGCAAACTGCAAACGGGACTTCTTATGGCTTTCTTTCAACACTGGCTTTCTTCTTGCCACTCTTCCATAAAGGCCAGATTTGTGGAGTGCACGAATAATAGTTGTCCTTTGGACAGATTCACCAACCTGAGCTGTGGATCTTTGCAGCCTCTCCAGAGTTACCATGGGCCTCTTGGCTGCTTCTCTAATTAATGCTCTCCTTGCCCGGCCTGTCAATTTAGGTGGACAGACATGTCTTGGTAAGTTTGCAGTTCTGCCATACGCTTTTTCATTTTTGGATGATGGATTGAACAGTGCTCTGTGAGATGTTCAAAGCTTGGGATATTTTTTTATAACATAACCCTGCTTTAAACGTCTCCACAACTTTATCCCTGACGTGTCTGGTGTGTTCCTTGGCCTTCATGATGCTGTTTGTTCAGTAAGATTCTCTAACAAACCTCTGAGGGCTTCACAGAACAGCTGTATTTATACTGAGATTAAATTACACACAGGTGGACTCTATTTACTAATCCGGTGACTTCTAAAGGCAATTGGTAACACTAGATTTTAGTTATGGGTATCAGAGTAAAGGGGGGCTGAATACAAATGCACGCCACAATTTTCACATATTTATGAGTTAAAAATGTTGAAAACCATTTATCATTTTCCTTCCACTTCACAATTATGTGCCACTTTGTGTTGGTCTATCACATAAAGTCCCAATAAAATACATTTATGTTTTTGGTTGTAACATGACAAAATCTGGAAAATGTAAAGGGGAATGGATACTTTTTCAAGGCACTTTATATAGGAATGCAAATCCTGCTTGACAACCCATTCACGCTTGTGTGACTTGTCATGTGACTTTGGACATCACATTCCCACAACAAGTTGTACCCCATGTTCTCCAATGACAACCATTCATATATGTGCGAGTTCAGAGTAGTTCATGCACTACTTGTAGTACAAGTGTAAATGGAGCCTTAAGCGTACAAAAGCCCATTGGTACAGAAAATAAGTATAGCAATGCACAATGGTGCTTTAGTGTACTTTAATCATTCATTTCAAAAAGTGTCAGGGGTAGGAAGAGCTGTCCTCCAATCATGCAGTGTTCTCTGGATCATTTAGCACAGAACACTCCAAAAGCTTCCCCTGACTTACTACCATAGGCTGTGTGTTGCCATTGAATAGAGCGCATCAATGCACTGTTGACGACCACCCGGTGCTGTCACTTGCCTGAAACCG
Source organism: Lithobates sylvaticus (assembly GCA_028564925.1). Taxonomy (NCBI): domain Eukaryota; kingdom Metazoa; phylum Chordata; class Amphibia; order Anura; family Ranidae; genus Lithobates; species Lithobates sylvaticus. Next base: position 84,730,865 of record CM053036.1, on the reverse strand, counting down.
GTATGGCGATGAGACAGTTATAGTTAGAAATCCTTATCTGCATGCTTGTTCTAGGTCAGTAACTCTAAAGCTGAAGATATTTTTTTTTTTTTTTGTATGCAGCACCATACAGATTAGTTTTGTGTGATGGTGTGTATCCCATTACCTCCAGCACTGCAGTGTCCTGGAGCTTCTTGCCAGCCACTGGCCCGGTGACTTTTAAGTATCAATCTCTGGCTGTTTTCATTGGCCGGATCGAGATGACATCACTCCAATGCATGTTCGAGAGTTCAGTCATCTCGGCATTGCTAAAATTGTCCACTAAGCTGGGGTACGCAGCTCAGTGTACAATGTGGACAGGCAGGTAAGTAATTTTAATCCAGAAAACACATAGTATGACTCTTCTGCATTTAAAATGCTGCATGTTCCACTTTAACAGTAGCTGCTGTTACTGAGAAATGTTGTACCACTCGCCCTCTCCCTTCTGACATCTCTATCATTCACAGAACTTCTACTATTATTGTCTCACACTGCATAGCATTCTGTGAATCGGTAGGGGGAATGATGTTATTCAATCACTCCTCCATTCACAGAACACAATGCATTGTGAGACAGTAGTACAAGTTCTGTGGATGGTGGAGAGGGCATAAAGTGCAACTTTTCTCAGTAGCAGCAGTGGTTGTTAACCTTTACAGAACTTGAAAACAGCTTAAGATCATATCTGGTGGCTCTGAAGGAGACAATACAGGGAGGATTTGTAGATGAAGCAGTGGCCTGCAGGTAATGGGATATATTTATGCCATTGCACATAACTAACATTTATTGATGCAGTATCCCCCCCCCCCCCCCCCCCCAAAAAAAAGTAAGTGTTACTAAACCCAGGACCCTGCATTTACTATATCTGGTCTCCCACAGTACACAGAACATGGAAATCCAATTATTTTACTAAATATAAACTGCTAAATACCCTTTCTCATCAGCAGTATTGTGACCTCTATCAGTGCCCGCCCGAACACTGGTTTTCATTCTCCTCTGACCGTCCTATGAGACTGCATGACCCCTGACTTTCTGTATGGACAGTGCTGATTGGCCATGTGCTGATCACATGCACAACAAAAAAAGTCTCTCTTGCAATACTCAACAAACTGAGCATGTGCAGAGTGTCTCCTAGGGCTCTGTTATAGCATCAGATGGATTTGGGACAGTAAAAGAAGGGGAGATTCAGAGAAGACCGGGTCAAACAGTCTTTTTACACAATGTGGGGAATTAACCCATTAGGTTCCACAGTGAGTGTAACAAGCATGCTATACTGCATATACAGACTGATTTTTACTATTTTGGATTTAATAACACTTAAACTTCAGCTTTAAAGTCAGAGGGTCATCGTATGAGCCAATCAACTTGCATTTTCTGCAGGGTGGATTTGATTTAAATCAAGCTGATTTTTAAATCATGATTTAAATCACTAGTAAAAAGGCTTGATTTAAATCAACTCGATTTAAATAAAACATTTTTAAAGAGCAGTTGTCATCTCTGTCCCACAGCGGCTCCTCCTCTGACCCCCTGTTGACTCTCCAACAGTCCCATTCGCTTTAATGGGACGGCTGGTGATGCGGCAGTGACACAACAAGGTGAGGGACGTGGCGGAAGCAGGTGAGTGGATGCCCGCTAACAGGTGCTGCCATGATGGATCTGAAATGACAGGTACTCTTTAAATGTAAGGACTTATTCTTGCTGGTAGTTAGAATCTTTAATATTTGCAAACAAAATGAAGGTTTTCTATTTAGAATAATAAGCTGTCCGGTTAATAAAACGGCGATATCAGAACCGATTTTAGTTTAATAGGTTGATCACACATAGTTGAACTACTCAAATTCTTTTATTTAATTAAAACAACAACATTTTATTACATATTGTTGTATTTGCTTAAACATCAATGTTTAGTAACTTAAGTGCCTAAACAAAATATCTTTAAAAAAACTAACAAACAGAAGAACTGAATAGATCAGCTGGGTTCACATAAAACAAACTTCAAACATGGTTCTTTCATCACAGCACGTCTTCTCATGATGTTGTTTTATTCGGGCCACCAGGCCTTGCATCTCTTTGTTGCATTGCTTGCATTTTTCACGCATACCCGCTTTACCCATAGGTAGAGGAACTTCATTAAAATATTCCCAAACTGAGTGTCTTTTTTTAGCCTGCTGCCATTTTGCTCCTCAAGGGAGGAATAAGGGAGGCACTTCCAAGCTATATGCAGAAAGATCACAAGGTTTATAAGCTGCTTAGAAGGTTTCATTTTTACTGCTTGCCCTTCCTCCTCACACTTCGAGCCTGGTACAGATGCATTTATCTTCAAACAGTCATACAGTTTGTAGTGCACATAGATTTACAAAACAATGGGATAAAGGAATATTCCTGAACCTGTTTTATCTCATGGTTACTGTGAAATTGTGTGAATGCATCAATGCAGTGCATGTTATCTCAGCTTGCAGAGCTTGGATTCATGGAATGAGTTTACCAAAAATGTAAATATTGTAGTACATACAGCCTTATGCTACATAACTAAGCTCCATTTCATGCTGAATAAACTAAATTATTAATGTATCTTAAATAGGAAACTGTCTTTAGATAGATTTTTACTCCAAAAGCATTTTATATAAAATAAATGTAATAAAAATCACAAAAATCAGATTTAAATAGAAAAAATTTGGGGGGATTTTTATCCACAATGATTTTCCAAATTAAATCAACAATGTTAACCTCCATATTTCTCTTAGGAAAAGTTTCTTCTCTTTCCATCCATATGTTGATATTGCACTTTTGGATATAGAGGCTGCATTGAATTATAGCAGGAGGACTGAAACTCCATGGCAGTTAAAGTGGTTGTAAACCCTTACAAACCACTTTGGCCTACAGGTAAGACTAGATTAAGGCTTACCTGTAGGTCCAATAAATATCTCCTAAACCTACATGGTTTAGGAGATGTTTAGAAAAAAAAAGGCATCGCTGTCTACGGGCATGCGCCGTAGACAGCGGCGCGCAGGCGCACTGCGCATGCCGAGATCACGGCGATATGCCGCTTTCGTGCGCGGGAGTGACGTCATCGCGATCCAGCGAATGACAGCGCTCGAGCGGCGAGACCCGGAAGTAACTCCGGGCTTGATGGCGGCGAAGAAGGTCGTGGATGAGGACCGCTTCGGGGGCTTCCGTCTCAGGTAAGTTATTCATAATGAACTAGTATGCATGCATACTAGCTCATTATGCCTTTGCCTTGCAGGTCCGTTTTTTTTTTTTTTCCGAGGAGGCTTTACTTCCTCATTAAAGACAATGGCAGGTACTCTAAGTAAGATTTCTAGGAAATTTATCCTTTCACAATCCATGTAAGTAAAAAATAAAATAAAATAATCCTCTCTTTTCGGCATGTGTCCTGTGCAAGAAATAGACAATAAGTGCTCTTGTATGGCCAAAATACCGTAGGTTCACTCTGGGTTTGTGTCATTTGGATATTTCTATAAAAAGGGAATATAAGCATAAATGTTTCACTTCTCCATGGTTGGGCTTTGAAGAGGAGATTAGCATGATGTGTGGTCTGTTTCTGTGCTATGGCATGTTCTGTTTGGGTAACCAATTTGCATGAATGCTGAAAGCATTTTTTTCCCCAATTACTTCTTCAGCCTGCAATTGTTACTTTCTGATACATTTTGGCATTGATATGCCATTGGGGACATTACGCTCCATTGACTTTGTTTTTTCACTGTGTTTCCAGAGTACTAGCCATAAAGTTCAGCACAAGTGCAGTTATTGATATATAGGTGGGGGAGCATATTGCACATATATTGTATTTAATGTCACAAGGGAACTGAACTATTCTTTGGGACATGTCTGCCTGTTTCTGCTGGGAACCAGCACAATTATTACTTTTTTTTTTTTTTTAATTTCTGGAATCCTTTCTCAGTAGAGCAGTTGCAAGACCTCTAAATTATTCTCTGGTCTAGCTTTGCTGATCATAGGCCAACTGCCGACGAAGATTTAAATGATCGAAAAGCTTGCTTTTTTGTTTTGTTTAAAACAGGTCAGATGCCCAGGAATGCAGTCAAATTATAATGGTCTCCAAGTGCCGGAAGATGTAAAGGGAGAGAGAGAGGAGAGAAAAATGAGCCCTGAGCTTTGAAAGAGGGCTGGGAAAATGGAGATTTAGGCAGGCCCCGAGGCCAGGTTAGAGATTCCTACATGTATTAACAGCTAGGTGTGATGTTTATATACACGAGGCTAATCGTTTCTTGCGTGGCCTCTCCTTTTAAAACAATAACTAATGGGCTGGGAGCCAGTCTTACCCAAGGATCTACCATTTTCTCACTTTTTTTTCCCACATCAGATTCTTCATATTGTAATAATTTACTGATATGTTAACTGATTCTTTGTTTTATTATGTATGTGATTGGATCTACAACTGGCTGGGTTATTGTTTGGTTGTAATATAGATCTAGCATTCTCAAATGTATTAATTAGGGTGCATTGAACCACACAGCTGTATTGCGGCGTACACACGGTCGGAATTTCCGATGGAAACAGTCCGATGGGAGCTCTTCATCGGATTTTCCGACCGTGTGTATGCCCAACGGTCTTTTTCTGTCGGAATTTCCGACGGACTTTGAATTGAGAACCTGTTCTCATTTTTTCCGACGGAAAACCTTTCTATCGGATTTTCCGATCGTGTGTATCCAATTCCGACACGCAAAATTCCGACGCATGCTTGGAAACAATTCGACGCATGCTCGGAAGCATTAAACTTCCCTCTTTATAGTGCTGTCGAACGTGTTTTATGCCGCTGTGTTATTGACCGTCGGAATTTGGTGTGATCGTGTGTAGGCAACACAGCTTGAGCCGAATTCCGTCGGAAAAACCGTCAGAGTTTTTTCCGACGAGAATTCCGATCGTGTGTACGCGGCATTACTGTTGGATGAAAAATGTAAGAAGACCTATTATTGATGAAAAAAATTAAAACCGTAGAATGCATCGGTTTTGTGCACTGCACGGCATGGTTAGTGATCGCTACTATGCCATCTGGTAGATCTGTGCTTGGAGGCCCCTTCTTGCTACTTTCCTACTAACATAAACCTTTATGCTCAGTGGACGCGATCTGTTGAGGTTTTAGGGAGCTCATATCCTACCTGCACATTTTACATCTTCACCAATGTCCTCTATCAGCTTTACAATTTGCAGTGTGTGTTTTTTACTTTTTTGTAACAGGGAATTAGTGGCTTTGGTTCTCATTAGAACTGTACACAATTGCTTGATCTGCTTGAGAATTAGGAAGCATAAGAGGTATGAAGGACCCTGGCTATGAGGAAATATAGAGGTTGAAAAGCTAGAGGTTTTGGCGAAGTTGGGAGTTTGTAGTCAATTGCAGTGGCTTGATGTGCGAGCGTACTACCTACATTTGTGAGTAGTTTTATTTTATAATTTTTTAATAAATTCATTTTGGATAATGCACTAGGCCAGTGTGCCCTCTGGTTTTATTTTCTACTATGAGGAAATATTACCCAAACTAAATATATTCTCCCTCGAGAAGGGACAATTTAGAGGAAATATAATTAACTTGTAAAAAGACATAATTTGTCAATATAATGATCTTGGTACAAAGTTTTTTTTACTTGAAGGCTAACTCCAGCTTCAGCAACATGATGTTACACCTGTATTGAAGAAGTAATATGTAACATGTTGCTAAGCAACCTCCACCCCCCTGAGCACCTCCCCATGTGACAGCTGGTGCCTGCTCCTGACCCCCCCCCTGTACTTCACCCTGGTGACCCCTGGCCTTTGCCCTGTTGATCCCAGTCCCCTGGGCTACTGATCCCTCTCCACTGCCTTGCTGATTCCCAGTCCTCTGCCCAGCTAATGCCCAGTCATTTGCTTTCCTGATGCCCAGTCCTCTGTCCTGCTGATGCCTACATACTACTGACTGCAGTACACTACCCTACATACTACGGCCTGCCCTCTGGACACTGCTCTACATACTACTGACCCCCCTGTACCCTGTCCTACCTACTACTGCCCTCTTTACACTGCTGTACATGCTACTGACCTCTGTACACTGCCCTACATGCTACGGACCTCTGTACACTGCCCTACATGCTACTGACCTCTGTACACAGCCCTACATACTATTGACCTCTGTACACTGCCCTACATGCTACTGACCTCTGTACACTGCCCTACATACTATTGACCTCTGTACACTGCCCTACATGCTGCTGACCTCTGTACACTGCCCTACATACTATTGACCTCTCTACACTGCCCTACATGCTACTGACCTCTGTACACTGCCCTACATACTATTGACCTCTATACACTGCCCTACATGCCATTGCCCTGTGTACACTGCCCTACATGCTATTGCCCTGTGTACACTACCCTACATGCTACTGACCTCTGTACACTGCCCTACATGCTACTGACCTCTGTACACTGCCCTACATGCTACTGACCTCTGTACACTGCCCTACATGCTACTGACCTCTGTACACTGCCCTACATGCTACTGACCTCTGTACACTGCCCTACATGCTACTGACCTCTGTACACTGCCCTTCATGCTACTGACCTCTGTACACTGCTCTACATAGCACTTAACGCTGTACACTGCCCTACATACTACTGACCTCTGCACACTGCTCTACATATTACTGACCTCTGCACACTGCTCTACATACTACTGACCTCTGTACACTGCTTTATATACTACGGACCTCTGCACACTGCTCTACATATTACTGACCCCTGTACCCTGCTCTACACAATTCAGACCTCTGTACACTGATCTACATACTACTTACCTCTGTACACTGCTCCACATACCACTTTACTCTCTACACTGCTCTACATACTACTGACTGTGACCCTGTACTGATAGCCCAAAACCAGCCTGCCCAGCACCCTGCAGGACATGTGGCAGGCTAGATAGGAGAGAGCCTGATGCGCTAGCCTGCCAAGTGTTTACTGCTCTGTACTGCTCCTGCTGTCACTCCGCAGCGGCAGGACAGAGCACTGTGGCAAACTAAGGGGGGGGGGGGGGTGCCACACCGATGCGCTAGCGCTAGCCTGCAAGCATGCATTTTGGGGGGTGGTGACACCATGTTTTACCGCACCAGGTGATCCCACTGAGCCCCAGCCAGTAGGACTGCATGGAGGATGGGAGGGTAGGAAGAGGCTGAGTCTGCATAGGGACCACTTTAAACCCTACATTCTATAGTGATATCCTCTTAGTTCTATCCATGTATTACACTGAGCCATGGTACATATACGGACACTATGTATACATGTATAGATGTATAAATGTCTTATTGTATATAATATATAACATATGTTATGTATTACTGGTTTGTATGAATGAGTTTTATCACATAATGAGGAACAATCATGGGGCAAATATACTCCACTGTATGCTACAACATACATAGAACTTTTATAGTCCCTACATGTAATAATGACTGCCCTGCATTATATTTTTCAATCATCACCTTGTCACATGATGTTACCCATTTTATTGCCTTCCTCGAGACCCCCCCATTATACTCTGACACCCCTGTGTCCTTATTTCACTTACTGTACACACACCCCTCTGACTGCTCTCATAGTCCCATAGGATGTAAGGGTCTTTTGGTGGGCGTGAATCTTTTTTTTTTGGGGGGGGGGGGGGTGGGGGCAGCATTTTATTCTTGGACCCGGGCAGCATTTTATTCTTGGACCCAGGCAGCACAATGTCTTGGGCCAGCCCTGCATAGAATGCATTCAGATAATAAACCTTCTGACTTCACAACTCCTTTAAGTAATGACAGCTCTATTGCCAAATTAATTGCCCTATAGCAGAATTTTAAAAATCACTCTGGTCCATAAGGGGTACAAAATCTGAAGTGGTTAATATTTATTATAAATACCACTGCAAGTTGTTTGTCTAGAGCAGAATTTCTCAACCAGGGTTCCATGGAACCCTAGAATTCCTCCAGAGGTTGCTAGGGGTTCCTTGAGCAATTTCTGCCTCTCAGATAAGTTCCTACTGACACCATTAATCTTCTTAGCTATCTGTAAGGGGGTAATTCTTCCCAATGACCTCAAGTGTAAGGAGCATTTTTCCAACTGACCATCACACTAATGTATCCTGAGTGTAGCTATAGTCATTTTTAGCAGGGGTTCCCTGAGACCAGAATGTTATTTCAAGGGTTCCTCTGTGTTAAAAAGGTTGGGACAGAGGCTGGTCTAGAGGGTATCCAAATGCTCTTAGGGACCAGCAAGGAGTTATTTTACATTTTGTAGCTAATTGGGCCACACATTAAAATGTATTTTTTTTGCTTTTTTTGCTTTTTTTCTGAGTTTGGGTTTCTGTGCATGCTGTTTTTTTTAATTAAATTTTTATCTTTTTGGTTAAATTTAATGGCTTTTTTTTTTTAACCTGATCAACTATGTAGGAACAATACATTTGTTTTAATGAATTTCTACTGAAACGAAAACCTGCAGGGAATGTTTTACTCTTGTTCCCTTAGCATTTACCTCAGGTGTGCGTAGTTTACAATAACATGTGTGCAGTTAGGCTGGCTTCACACTGGGGCGGTGCGGGGCGGCGACGGTAAAGCAGCGCTATATTTAGCGCTGCTTTACCATCGTTTTACCCGCGGTATGCGGCCGCTAGCGGGGTGGTTTTAACCCCCGCTAGCGGCCGCAAAAGGGTTAAAAACCTCCGCAAAGCGCCGCTGCAGCGGCGGTTTGCGGGCGGTATCCCCGCGGTTTCCCATTGATTTCAATGGGAAGGAGCGGTATAGGAGCGGTGAACACACCGCTCCTTCACCGCTCCAAAGATGCTGCTAGCAGGACTTTTGTTGCGGTCCTGCTAGCGCACCGCTCCAGTGTGAAAGCCCGCCGGCTTTCACACTGGAGTGAATGGGGCCGGTTTTTTCAGGCGGTATACAGGCGCTATTTTTAGCGCCGTACCGCCTGAAAACCGCCCCAGTGTGAAAGGGGCCTTATTGCAAATTATGTGCATACATTTCATGTTTTAAATGGAATAATGCAAATGTCCCTGTAAATCTCAAAACTTGCTTCCTTTGCTTCTAGTACCAATGACAGATCCTGCTTTTCTTATTTACGCGAAAAAAGCCCAGAGCTAATAAGTACCATTTAAAATAATAATAATAATTCTGTGAAGAGATCTGGAGAACATGCTTAATAATTTCTAAATAACACAGCCAAAAATAGAGAATTTTTTAACGTATTGCAGAATCCCATCAGTTAAAACGGTACACTTCTGTAGTGATCAGTACATTATCTATTTATTGTGGATATTCATGCACAATATTGGCATTGTACAATCAGTCACTAAGGCATTATGTTATTATCTAGCGATCATTGAGCTTTAGCCAATGATCCTGAGAAGACACATGATTTTATTTACTCAATCGTAATTGACAACAATCGCTTAGTTAACTTGGACCTTTTAACGGGTACATACTGGCCAAATGTCAGGAGACCTCGGCTGGTTAAAGAAAACGTCCGACACTCAGCCCATGTGTATGTCGGTCTGTCCGACAGAAGCCGGCCATTCAGCCAGCTTCTGTCAGACGTTGAAAACCAGCAGCCTACCGACTCCCAATCAGCACTCTCCGCCAATGGCAGAGAGTGCTGATCGGAGTGATCTGGCGGCGGGGGTGCCGTCCCTCTGTCAGAACACAACAGCTCAATGGGGGAGATTTGTGCAATGGTGCAGCATATCCAACCGTAGCTGACAATTTATTTTTTTGTTCAGCCCGCTGGGTTGTATGAGAGAAAAAAACTTTTAGTGTGTACCAGGCTTTACTCTAGTATGGATGTGGGTAGTAATTTAAATTAAAGTTCTAGTACAAATGGTACAATCCTTTTAGGTACCCACATGTAAAATAAATTCCATGATGCTAGTGAGATGAAAATAAAAGTGCACAAAATAATGAAGCTTACAGGTTGTATGTCCATAGTCTAGCTGTTATTGGTTTACCACATTATTTTTCAATTACTCCAGTTTTCTGACTGGCCTTTTTTTCAAGTAATGGACCCCTGTATAAGAAGGTACCAGTGCTAGTACAGGCAGTCCCAGAGTTACGAACACCTGAGTTATGAACGACTCTTACTTATGAACGACCTCAAATGCCGGCCATATGTGCTCCACATGGGTCCTGGATACCTTTCGAGGACACTTCCGAACACATTCCACACTGCCATACTACACCCCAGATAACATAACAAGCGCCCGGAACATCCCACATCCATGCACAGGTGGCAATTACACTTACGAACGCAGTGTTACGACTGGAAGTTACACTTACAAATGCAGTGTTGCGACTTACGAACAACTTCCACTTACGAACAAACCTATAGTCCCTATTGTGTTCGCAACTCGGGGACTTCCATGCAGTAATACATGTATGAGCCTATAAAGTAAGACAGGGCAAAGTATAATTGTATGTAGAGCCAATAGAACTTGAATGTTTTAATCTCTAATTTAAGTTGGCGCTCTTGCTGTTGGGATTGGTGTACTGGGTAAGGGGTACAAGTATGAATAAGTCATATTTTAGCATTCAGATATATTCTAGATTTAAAATATTGTTTACTTGTGATTTGTAAAGCACCTTAATATTTTTTTCTATAATTTGAAGCTTAATATAGCTTTTTGTCTGCAGGATTACTGGAATACCTGTGAAGGAACGAGTACGCATTTCTCAAAACTGGAAATATGGGCATTGCAAGTGCCATACAATGCTGAAATGGAAACGCAAGCAAGTGTTTTTTACTTTATTTATTTTTTATTTTAACATTTAATGCCATATTTAATAAAGTGTTCTTAAGGGCAGAAACCCATAGCAACCAGTCAAAATGTATTGTTCCTAACTCATAGCAGTACAAAATGGTTTCTAATTGGTTGTTGTCACTTTAGTTACTGCACTTAAAATAAGAGCTCATTATTGAGTAAGAATTTTTCATTCTCTTTGGAATGTTTGGATAATTACCAATTATTATAGGTTAGTTTAACTTTTATATTTGTTATGTTTTGTAAAAGAATCAGAACTAAAATACAACTACTGCCAAACACTTTTAATTTTGTTTTTTGATAGAGTGGGCGTTAGCCTCTTTCAGTTTTCTTATTTTCTTATTGTCTTTGTCTACTTTGTGGAAATGTTCTGTCTTCCTGTCTGGACAGGAAGTGATGGGAAATCTCTCCAAAAGGGACATAAACACATTTTTTAGTGCAATGAGGAAGGGTTAGAACTTGACAGCTGCGTCCCCCTACAATAATCTCAGGGACAGGAAGTGAAGGAACATCTCCCTAATGGTGTAACACAGAAATAAGACCCTTAAAGTGGTAGTAAACCGCATTAAAAAAAAAAAAAAAAAATCTGGCCCTGGGCAGTTTAACTGCCACAGTTGTACTGGGCAGGTTGGCTCCCCTGCGTAAATCGCTGTCATCGGGTGCATACACAACGATTAGTGGGTGCGCGCCCATTCACGAACAGGGGAGCCAACCAGCGGGTCCGGTGGACTCCATCGCTACCTGCGATCGCTCCAGAGACAGGCAGAACGTGGCTCTGTCAGTGTAAACAAACAGATCCCCGTTCTGTCAGGGGAGGAGAGACAGATCCTCTGTTCCTAGTAATTAGGAACAGCGATCTCTCTCCTCCTCCATTCAGCCCAGCCCACATACAGTTAGAAACACCTCCCAGGGAACACACTTAACCCCTTGATGCCCCCTAGTGTTAACCCCTTCCCTGCCAGTGAAATTTTTACAGTAATCGGTGGCTATTTTTAGCTCTGATCGCTGTATAAATGTCAATGGTCCCAAAAAGTGTCAAAAGTGTCCAACCTGTCCGCCGCAATGTCGCAGTCCCACAAAAAATCGCTGATCATGGCCATTACTAGTAAAAAAAAATATATATATATATATATATATATATATATATATATATATAAAATAAAAAATATATATATATATATATATATATATATATATATATATATATATTATAATAATGCCATAAATCTATTCCCTATTTTGTAGACACTATAACATTTGCAAAAAAAAAAAAAAAAAAAAAGGACCAACAATTTCGGAAAAAAATTGTTTTTTTTACTTTTTTCTGTCAGTAAATTTTGTAACTAAGTAATTTTTCGCCTTCACTGATGTAAGCTGATGAGGCGGCGCCGATGGGCACTGATAGGCTGAATTGGTGGGCATTGATGAGGTGGCACTGATGAGGTGGCACTGATAGGCGGCACTGGTGGGCACTGATAGGCGGCACTGGTGGGCACTGATAGGCGGCACTGGTGGGCACTGATAGGCAGCAGTGGCGGGCACTGATAGGCGGCACTGGTGTGCACGGATAGGCGGCATGGATAGGCGGTACAGATGGGCATTGATGGGTGGCACTGATGGGCGACACTGATGGGCAGTGATGGGCAGCACTGATGGGCAGTGATGGGCAGCACTGATAGGCGGCACTGTTTGCCAGCACTGACTGGCATGGCTAATGGGCACTGATTTGTGGCACTTGTGGGCACTGATTGCTGCCACTGGTGGGCACTAATCACTGGCTTTGGTGGGCACTGTATTTTTACACTTTATTTCTATATTGTAATCAGGGCACTGATGATCAGTGCCCTGATTACTTCCCTAGCTGTTCCCCTGTGAGGAGATGCTGCTGATCGGCTCTCTTCGCCTCACATTCTGTCAGTGTGAGGCAAGGAGAGCCTATTACCGGCATCTCCGTGTTTACATGTGACCGGCACAACTGATCACATGGTTAAAGAGCCGCGGATGCACCGTGTCCTAGTCCTTTGCTGTCCAAAAATCTGATGGACTTTAGAAATAGAACATGTTTCAAATTTTTCGGCTGGAACTCCGCTGGACCCAGTTCCTATCGAGAAATCCGTTCGTGTATATGATAGTCCGACGAACAAAAACCGACGCTAGGGCAGCTATTGGCTACTGGCTATGAACTTCTTTATTCTAGTCTGGTCGTACGTCATCACGTTCGAATCCGTCAGACTTTGGTGTGATTGTGTGTGGCCAAGTCCGTTCATTCGAAAAGTCCGTCGGAACTCCGCTGAAAGTTCGTTGGGAAGACCGTCGGACCTAGTCCGTCGAAAAGTCAGTTCGTGTTGATTATTTTAATAAAAATAAAATAAAGCTTTACGATCACTTTAAAAGAAAATCTAGCATAAAGCAAAGAACTCAAATGTCTCCTTTGGGAACTGCAGCTCTGCGAATCCTTTTAAAGCCTCATAACCCTCGTTCAACACCTGCCATGAATATTGCTTGTCGGCCGTCTCAGTTGATTTCAGTGGTAATACCCTGTAACCGCTCCTTAATCACTTCAGCCCGGAACATTTGGTTGCTGAATGACCGGGCCATTTTTTTGCGATACGGCACTACGTTACTTTAACTGACAATTACGCGGTCGTGCGACATTGTACCCAAACAAAATCAACGTAATTTTTTCCCCACAAATAGAGCTTTCTTTTGGTGGTATTTGATCACCTCTGGGGTTTTTATTTTTTTCTCTATAAACAAAAGAAGAGCGACAATTTTGATAAAAAAGCAATATTTTAAACTTTTTGCTATAATATACATCCCCCAAAAATATATAAAGAAAACCTAATTTTTTCCTCAGTTTAGGCCGATATGTATTCTTCTACACATTTTGGTTAAAAGTTATAGCATCTACAAAATAGGGTATAGTTTATGGCATTTTTATTATTATTATTTTTTTATCAGTAATAGCGGCGATCTACGATTTTTATCGTGACTGCGAAATGGTGGACACATCGGATACTTTTGACACTTTGGGACCATTGTCATTTATACAGCGATCAATGCTATAAAAATGCACTGATTACTGTGTAAATGACACTGGCAGGGAAGGGGTTAACCACAAGGGGGAGATGAAGGGGTTAAGTGTGTCCTAGGGAGTGATTCTAACTGTGGGGGGGGGGCTACCTAGGACACGACAGCGATCACTGCTCCCGATCACAGGGACCTGTGATCTCTGTCATTACATAAGGCAGAACAGGGGAATGCCTTGTTTACATTGGCATCTCCCTGTTCTTCCTCTTCACACCGCAATCGCGGGCCGCCAGAGAATATCGAGTTCCCGGGACTCGGGGGCACGCTCCCGCTGCATGCAGTGCGCGCCCGGAAGGCTGCAAACTTAAAGAGACGTACCTGTACGCCCATTTGCATGCCTGTGCCATTCTGCTGATGTACATCTGTGTGCGGCGGTCGGCAAGCGGTTAACAGAATCTATTGCATTTATGGCACGTTAGTGAAGCATTTATAAAGTGTTAATTGGGCCTTGGGGAGAGGCAGTGTACCCAGAAGGCACTAGGAAATAATAGAGAACGAGGACAGAGCAGCTCCAGCCACTTCCTCTTTCTACAGAGCAATCATGTGGTAACACCATTTGCTTCTGTGTGCGGGCAGAAACATATAGACAGCCAGCAATACTGACAGTCCCAAGCAGGAGCAAAGGCATTGAGCATTATTGCCAGTGGCAAAGCTTTTTGTGTCACCAAAATTGAGCTGGACCAAGCCAAGTGTCAAATAGAGTAAAGTATACAAATCCATTGAAAATGTCTGCTATCACACCGCAACCTAGCCACAACTTAAAGTAGATAATTTCCTCCACATCACTTCCCCTTTAAGAACTTCCCACTAGATAAACAACACTTTCATAAACATTTATCAAGCATTCTTGAAGCTTTTTCAGCGCTTCATAAATACAACAAAAACACATCATAAACATATAAATGCTATAGCCGTGCTAATGAGCAGTGCCTTGTTCTTCATAGTCAACAAACAAGTTAACAAGCCCTAACTGAAGTCGCTAACCAAGGACTAGTAGATTCAGCTGTTCCTCCTGCCCATCTCTGACATCACTCATGCTCCTACATACAATTTCAATGATCTTGACTTTGGGTCTTTTCCCTGTTCCTGGGGGTGATCCCAATTTTGTGAAGTGCTGCCGAACCCAGTGTGACAATTTCTGTGACAAGGGCATTTGTTCTTATGTTTGATCACTCATGTTCCTGGCAGCAGCTCTGCTGGAGGTGGGTTAAACTATCAGGACTGTTTGTAGGATGACCGCATATGTTACTTCTATGTGAGTACAATTACATAATATGTTACGCCTTACAGTGGGGAAAATCATTATTTGATCCCCTGCAGATTTTGTAAGTTTGCCCACTTACAAAGAAATGATAAGTCTACAACTGTTATCATAGGTGTATTTTAAATGATAGAGACAGAATGTCAACCAAAAATCCAGAAAAAAACACATGATACAAATCTTATAAATTGAGTTGCAGTTCAGTGAGTAAAATAAGTATTTGATCCCCTGCCAACCAACAATAAGTCTGGCTCCCACAGACTGCCTACATTATGTGCTCATGTGGTACACAGATTAGTCCTGTCAATTTAAGAAGGTGCTCATAACGACGACTCGTTGTGTGTATAAAAGACACCTGTCCACAGAATCCCTTTCTTCCATTCAAACCTTACTATCATGGGCAAGACTAAAGAGCTGTCAAAGGACATCAGGGACAAGATTTTAGACATGCACAATGCTGGAATGGGCTACAAGACCATCAGCAAAAATCTTAGTGAGAAGGACGCAACTGTTGGAGTGTTCGCAAATGGAAGAAATACAAAATAGCCATCAATCGCCCTTGGTCTGGAGCTTCATGCAAGATTTCACTGCATGGGGTAAGGATGATCATGAGAAAAGTGAGGGATCAGCTTAGGACTACCTGGGAGGAGCTTGTGAAGGATCAAGGCAGTTGGGACCACAGTCACCAAACAAACCAATAGTAATACAATACACCAACATGGATTAAAATCCTACAGCGCCCGCAAGGTTACCCAACTCAAGAAGACACATGTACAGGTCTGTCTGAAGTTTGTCAATAAACATCTAAATGATTCAGAGAAGGATCGGGGGAAAGTGCTGTGGTCAGATGAGACCAAAATTGATCTCTTTGGCATTAACCCAGACGTGCCGTATTTGCAAGAAGAAAAATGCTGATTATGACCCTAAGAACACGATCCCTACAGTCAAGCATGGAGGTGGAAAACATTATGCTTTGGGGCCTCTTATGCCAAGGTACAGGCCGACTTTGCTGCATTGATGGGCCAATATACAGGGCCATGTATTGTAAAACCTTGGGTGAGAACCTTCTTCCCTCAGCCAGAACACTGAAGGTGGGTAGTGGATGGGTCTTTTTAGCATTACAATGACCCAAAACATACCGCCAAGGCAACAGTGGAGTGGCTCAAGAAGCACATTAAGGTCATTAGCCAGTCTCCAGACCTTGATCCTATAGAAAATTTATGGAGGGAGCTGAAACTTCAAGTTGCCAGGAAACCTTAAGGATTTAGAGAAGACCTGTAAAGAAGAGTGGACCGAAATCCCTCCTGAGATGTGCAAACCTGGTAACCAACTACAATAAACATGCTACCTCTGTGCTTGCCAACAAGGATTTTTCCACCAAGTACTAAGTCATGTTTTGCTTCGGGATCAAATACTTATTTTACTCACTGAACTGCAACTCAATTTATTTGTATAACATTTGTATTATGTGTTTTTTCTGGATTTTTGGTTGATATTCTGTCTCTATCATCTATTTAAAATACACTTCTAATAACAATTATAGACCCTTCATTTCTTTGTAAGTGGGCAAACTTACAAAATCTGCAGGGGATGAAATAATAATTTTTCTCTCTATAGGGTGGTGACAAGGTCAGTTTAAAGGGCTTCACTGCTTTATTATAGAAATTACCTTGAAGTGATGTCTCTCCATCTAACAATCTTCTACATGGTAAAAATAAATGATGTGTCATATCCCATGTGTAACTGTGAGAATTATATCCAGATTTTTTTTGTAAGCTACAGTATGTGATAAAGTGAGACAGTTATTGCTTAGCTATTAATTTTCTCTCAGCAAATATTTGCTTACTCCTTTGATATACAGCTAAATTATACCATTTATATCATCCGACCTCCACTGAAAATAACAGGGGCTTTTGTACTTTACCCCTTTAAAGTACTTACAGGTGCTGAGGAGGTGGGGGCTTCATTAGGATGTAAAATACCATCAGGGAAATAAAGAAAACACTAAAGTATAAGGCGGCACTTATTACAAGCTATTCTTTCATTTATCGTTTCTAAAGATATATGATGCAGTGTTAAGATATATGATCCAATTAAGAGCACTGAAAAAGAAGGTTCAGAGAGCAGGCCTCTTTGTAGCTGCCATTCTGCAGCACACTCGCTAAGATAAATAGATCAGAGCAGGATCTCTTGTCCCATAAAACATCTTCTGCTTCTGCCACTGATGCTTCATAATCATATGTTTGTGATGACAGAGTTCGCCGGGAAATGACTCCACTGTCATTGAGAATCATTACGCTTTTCTTTGACTGCATAAATACTTGCAGGATGAGCAATGCCTTACTTCTGCCATGCTGGGGACGTTACAGTAACTTGTTCCTTGCTCTCAGGCAGAAACATTTTTATTGAATAATGTTTAAGAAAAGAGAATTAGATTTGAAATGAGTATAAACACTCAAAGAAAATGATGGCAAGTGATTAAAAGCAACACTTAAAAAAGAAAAGAATAAAAAACATTATACTCACCGTACATTTGTGGTCCTGTGTTGTGTATGTGTTTGTAAAGCTTGAGGTCCCTGTTGCCCTGAGAAGTTTGTTGCACCAACCACACCATTTTGAATAGCTCAAGCAATGGTGGCTCCACTATTTGGCCAAAAATGTTGTAGACACCCCTTCACATTATTGATTTGAAGCGTTTCTAGTTATAGGTAATGCTAATGCTGCAGCATTCAAAAATATTTTAGATAATGGTGTGCTTTTCCTTGTGGCAATAGATTGCCCTTCTCTATTCCAGAATGACGGTGTCCCTGACCCTACTGAACACCTGTAGGATGAACTGGAACACCTATTACAAGCCAGGCCTTGCTCTTGACTTAATAGTAATGGATTTCCATAGACTTACTCCAAAATCTTTTGGAATTCCTTGCCAGAAGAACGGAGGTTATTATATTTGCAAAAAGATGGTACAGCTCCATATTGATGCTTATGGTTTAGGAATGGAATGCCCAAGAAGTTCAAATACTGTAGTCATGATGTCAATAATATTTTGTCCATATAGTGTATGTCTCTATCAACCAGCAAACAACCCCAGCTGATAATTTGGGTGAATTTTAGATGCTTCAGGTGGGCTTTTTTAAATTTGGTTATTCACTGTTATGACAGGTACACTTTGAGCCCATGGCACATGCAATAACTGTTTAAAATCACAATCTGATCATCTTATATTTATGACTAGATTTTTTTTTTGTTGTTTTGAGTGAAAGGGACCACTTTTGAAACTTTTTAACATAAAATAGCTCAGCTTCCCATTTCGACCCTTACTGTTTTCATCATTCTTTTGTTGACTCATAGAAGTATTTTGGATATGTAAAGAATGACTTTAATCGTGTGTTAGAATGACAAATTTGTATTTTTTATAAACGTTTCTATATGTATATAACATAATTTTATAGTCTTCCTGCAGACATTTTATGTACTTAATTAGTGAAGTAGGCACACAAAGTCCTGGTGCACTACTGTGTTCAGCTGTTCTCTCACTCCTTCCTATATCATTCTTTTTTCCCTTAGCTGGTGGACACAAATGTCACCGCTTGCTTGACTATTCTTCCTTGCTATTTGCACTGTTTCACAATTTTTTTTTTTTTTTTTTTTTTTAGGAACTAAGGTTTTTTTCTTTAATAAATTGTGTTAGGGTTCCTCTAAGACTGAGCGATGCCATGAATCTATTCATATCTAGTTAAGCAGAGCCCCCCTCCTTAGTCCCAAGATGTGAACAAACTCATCCTCACCTAGGTTAGATATTACTGACAAAAAAATTACCCCCCCCCACCCCCCAAAAACCTGCAACTCAGTTACAGGCTGGAGGAATAGAGGGAATCAGCAGTACTTCACTTTGCGTGATATTCCACTTTAAAGCCAAGTCTTACATATATTGCAGCTTTTTAGGCCTTAGATGAGATGGCTGCATTCGTTTTTTTTTGTTTTTTTTCCCAGTCCTTGCTTTTCACTTGGTGAACCTGCATTAGTATCTATAGAGGCAGCCATGGTTGTCAAACAGGCTGAACTTCAAACATGTCTGCCTTTGTTCTCCATTACATAGTGCATTGATGGGACTAGTAGTTTACACAATAAAGATAAGATTGTTTGTGGGTTTTTTTTTTTAGCTCACAGGAAATGACAAGGGCACTGCATTTCTAGCAAGATCAACGGGTACTTGCTGGTACCATTTTTTATTTTTTTTTTGCTAAAAATGTTCTTAGCCTGAAAAGAAAAATTTTAACTAATACATATGGCCACCACATCTAAGGACTGGAAAATTGCAATATATTAAATGTTTGTTTTTAGGTTTAGATACACTTTTTGGGTTTGTTGGAAACTAAAAGTCTCAAGTTGCCCATCACCAGCTGGCTGGCAGGACAGTAGTTGTAGTTTTGGCAGCCAGAATGTTCGAGTATAGGTGCTTGAATTATACTTCTGTGTTTGTATGGATAAAATGAGTCAGTTGTTTGTTTGTCATAAATGTGTGTACTTAATCTGCTTTATTTTACAGTCTTTCTTCTGGTCTGTTGTGCCTGGAAGTATAAATTAGTATCTTGGAAGTTTAGGGAAGCAATAAACTTCATCTTAAGTAGGAGGATTAAACCATCCCTGTGGTTTGTGGTATTTTTCCACCTGTGTTTAGTTACCCCACTCATTGTCCTACATGATAGAATTCAGATTTGTGGTTTCACAAATCTTGGGATTCAAGACACATTTCAAGCCAGCAGTCAGCCTGGTTGAAATCTGAGGTAATGACACACAAAGCAACCGTTTTAGACTGTGTATGTGCACACATTCGTTTCATCCATGTGTTAATGACACCCAGAAGAATAACAGGTATGGATATTTTACTCCAGCTTAGACCAGTGTGTAACTATGCATATACCATGTTATAAAAAGTTAAAGTGCCTCTAAAGGCTGAAGTTTTTTTTACCTTCATGCATTCTATGCATGAAGGTAAAAACCTTCTCTGTGCAGTGAATCCCCCAGCCCACTTGCCGCTGTCAATCACAGCCAGTGATCCAATGAGGAGAGAGGGGATGGGGCTGAGCCACAACTCTATGTGTAAATAGACAGGCAGAGCCGTGGCCCTGGAACAAGCCTGCTTGGGTACCCCTGTTGCAAGCTGCTTGCAGGAGGGAGGGGCCAAGGGCGCCGGCGGGGGACCCGAGAAGAGGAGGAATGGGTCTGTTTGCACAGAGCAGATGAGTTTGACATGTTTGTTATTAAAAAAAAGCCTGTATGTAAGAGCAACGCTACTCTTAGGTGCTCAGAAATATAAAGTGAGATTAACTGATCAAAAGCGTTGCATGCCAAATAAAGTGTCTGCAAAAATATCTATTGTTTTACAGACCAATTATACTATGAGTTTTGTTTGTTGCATTTTGTCACAACCCGCACTTCGTCAGGGAGACGTACTGCTCCCTGACAAAGTCCAGATGTAACTAAACACGTAAGGCGAGGATTTTAGTGAGTAATGTAATTTCCTCTCTTTGTTAATATCACTTTATATTTCTAAACCCCTAATAGTAGAGCTTCTCTTCAGTTCGTTCGTATAACATTGCCAATTTAATGTACAGGGGGTACATTGTAAAGCAGCTGCTAGCTGTCAACCAGCTGTAGATATACAGTATATCTTGGAGGAAAAAGTCACCTGAGTGTGGTTGTTTTTATTTACACTTTTTATGCATATACATATATGGAGCACCACACAGCCGCACTGATTTTAAATGGTGGCAGTACTTTTTAATTCTCCTGAGTTAAAGAATTTGGGCAATGCACAAAACTGGTCTTTGGGACCAACAGATCCTGCTAACTATTGGCCGGATTCTGATCAGGATGGGAATTAGACTTTTTTCCTTTCTCTCATCCTGGGAGGTCCTGAAAGGCAGAACACTCTGTTTATCAGCTGCAGAGCTCTCCGAATTTGATAGTGTAGGTCCGAAAGGCCTTTGTGGGACCTAATTACTGGAAGATAGATCCTCTTCCTACTCTCTATCACATTAACACTAGTGCTAGTACTTTGATTCTTACCCCTAGCTCCTAGATACGGGTTTTTGTCCTTTTACAGGGCTAAGTTTCATGATTCCTAGAATCATATATTTAATGTTTGATTAGGTAGATTGTGATGGGGCTACCACACTCCTGAAACACGTTTTGGGTGTGAGTTGGAAGGACTCATCTCATCTCATCCTTCTGGTCACGATGTCCTTGAATGCCAGTTTCCATTACATTATATCCTCACTCTGCCTTCCCTTTTTTATAGATGTTGTGGCTCACCCCACTCTTTCATTAAAGAGATTTAGGACACTACCCAACTTTTTTTTAGCTTATGGGTTTCTTTCCCTCTCTCCATTTGAATTTGCTACTGAGAAGGCTATCCTATCCATGCATATCTCTTTAACATGTTACCTATCTAACAGGTAATATCCTTCATATTATGGATTTCCCTCACCCTGAAGTCAAGAGTTAGGGGTGTACAACTAAAGCTTCCAGCTGTTAACTGGCCATTCTTATGGCTTGGACATACCGTATATATCCTAGGCTTTGGCCTTTACCATTCTTATGGCTTGGACATACCGTACGGTCGGACAAAGTTGTCAGAAAATCCTGAACGTGGTGACGTTTGTTGCCTACGACGGGCTACGTAGAGGCTAGTAGCCAATAGCTTTGGTAATGTGATCTGAGCATGCGTAGCACTTCGGACAACCGTACACACGATCTGTTGACCACTTTGTCCGTCGGACAATCCGACGTACACTGTCCGATGGTGCATACACACGGTCTGATTTTTCAACAACATTGTCCGATCGGACAGAATCCATGCAAAAATCCGACCGTGTGTATGGGGCTGTTCCAATAGATTGCTGTTCCACCTATTTTCTTTATGGTGGGTGATTGGTTCTTCTCCACATTATTAGATGAGGCCCATCATTTTTTCAGGTAGCAGCTTCCCCCTAGTGGTGATCATTTGTCTTGGCCTGGAGCACCAGGTTGATCCTTTTCTTGGTTGTGACAATGTCCATATTTGCTTGGCCCTTCTTCATCTAGTCTTTGTTCAGGTGTTGATTGTACTTCACATACACTTCTAGTAAAGATTTCTTTGTCAGTTGACTCTCTCAGTGGCTGTAGCACACCACTCGGTTAGACAGCTTTCGACATTACAAATGTCTAAGAATTTACATTTCTGTGTCCTTCAATGGAGGATAAAGAAAATAGGATATTTGCACTTATTAGAAAATCTTTTTTCTAATGTCCATTGAGGACACAGGTCCTGTTATTGTTGGCCAAATGTACTACTTACTCACAAAACGGAGGCATGATGATTGGAGATGGTGTTATACCAGGGCTAGCTTAAAGGAGAAGTAGGTCCAAAGCAATTTTGGCCCTACTTCTCTTGGGGATCACAGGAGTGCTCTTTGTTCTGCTCTCCTGTGACTCATATTCATCCAACGTCGGCTGATGTCACTTAGCTGGTCCAGACTCTGGAGAGATACTGACTTTAATGTCAGTATCTACCCAGATGCATGGACCAGCAGCTGGCTTGGCCTCTCAGAGAGCCTGAGCAAGTTGCTTATGCTCCCTGCACAGCCCGGCATTCCAGTGAGAACTGGAGGGGCAAAGCAGAGAGTCAGTGACTCACTAGCGCTCTGTTCACTGAAGACTGAGAAATGAGCGATCAGTGGTTTTGATCATTTAGGTCTCAGTGCAGATTTTTCCTATTTGCCAGTATCCAAACCTTCTGCATATAACCCAATGTCTAGTAATTACAAAGTTCCTGTGTCTCTCCATGGAATTCAAAGAAAAGATTTTACAGAAAGTACAAAAAAATCTTTTTTAGCCTTACTGTTAAAGCTTCTTTATGTCGAAAGAAGTTGCTTTAAGTTGGAACAACAAAATAAAATCAGGTATTTACATTTCTGAGGATCACTTAACTTAAAATGGAACTTGTCAGTACAAAGATATGGACAACGTCATCTCTGACTGTGCTCTGAGGCCATCTTGGCTTTGTTTTCTAGTGAGGAGTCATTGACCTGGACCTGGTATGCTGGATGAAGGTCCAGACTTTTCCAAGTCCACTGCCCACACACTTGTTCCAGGTCAGTAAGGTCAGAATCAAGATTAATTCCTCAGAAACAAATCAGTGATGGCATTGCCCATATTTGAATTTTCACAGAAGCGTTTTTCACATTTAGGATTACCCAAAAGGACATAGCAGTGGCATACCTAGGAACTTGCCATAAATGACCTGACAATGCTGGGGTTTTGTTAAAGTGTTAAAAAGTCATACAAAGTGGGTAAAAGGTTTATTATATATAACTGACGAAATACAGAGCATACATCAAATATGTTAGACAGAAAAGTGTGTAAATGTGAGCATGAGATTTGAGAAATTTTTCATGGTCTCCTATTTAGAATTATTATTGCAGTTCTTATCATGAAGCTAAGCTCCAGGCAGATTTAGGACACAAATAATGCATCCCTGTATTGATTAAACCGTCATTAAAGTTATTGTTTGTAAATGTAGTGTAGGTGCCTAAACTTGACCTGGAAGCAGCCTCTTGCAATCCACTGAACAGCAGAGCTCAGACTGTGAGAGGTATAGGCAGAAAAAGGAGTCAATTGTGCTGCAGTTCTCAACAAAGAGCATGCTGATAAGAGAAGAGAGATGAGCTTATCAGTGAGGGCTTCATCACCTCTGCTTAACATCAGATCAGATAAGATAGCCATACAGGTAGTGCATTATTTTCAATGAGTAGTCCGAATCTTAACTGAGCCTTGGTATTCTGACAGTGGATGGACTTCTCTACCATCAGAATACACGGATAAGTGCTGCCAGCTATAGCTGGCTGGGCTGATCGAGCAGCAAAACCTGACAGGGCGGTTGTAGATCAAAATTTTGTACAACCACCCTGCTCATAAATAGATTGACATTCGGACAGTCCCTGCTGAACTGGCCAAATTTCGATCCATGTATGGATGGCTTTAGACGTGCAATGTGGGATGGAGCAGGAAATCACAATCATTGTGTAGAACTGTTAAGCAGGAATACGAGCTAGATGGGTAATGCAGAAATATGGCTGACCCAATTAACATATAGAATGACATGGAAACTATTTTTTTTTTTCAAATCAGTTTATCTAAAGATTAATTGAAAAAATATGCATCCCCTTTAAAGGACTTGCACGAGATTTCACATGGAAATGTAGTCGGTAAAGTGACATTTTGTTTTGTAGTAATGATGCAGAATAATATCAAGTCTTCTAGACTCCACAGATATAAGGGAAAAGACTGTACAAGTGGAAAAAATGATCGTTGCATTCTATTAAGATCATTTTATGAACAATAAAACCCCACAATTTCGAACAGCTTTGTATAAAGTTAATATACCATTAATTGTTAGACATGCCAATTAAATGATCCATGGGATAACAAGTAAAATTAAATTTGCTTGCCCTATCAAGCAATTCCAAGTAAACTTTGCATTCCTCTTGTACAGAAGTGACCACACCCTTCCTATTTTAATTAGATCAAAAACTAGCTTTATCCAAAATCTCCCAAGCCTCAATGATGTAATGCGTGCTTGTCTTGGAACCAATATTTTCCTGTTGTCTTTCTTTTATGACTTTAACATTGTTTTGCCCTTACTCATTCTTCTTGGCATTTAATTAAAGCTCCTTCTTTTCATTCTTTCAGTTTAATGCCCTGGTTGCAAGTAGATGGCGACTTGTTATATATTACTCAGGCTGAAGAAATCCGAGCTTACCAGTTGCGTGCCAATGGCAGTGGACTTCACAGACGACCCTATGCTGTGTTTCTGGGTCATCAGGACGATGTATGTCGCTTTGTAGTCACCAATTCTCATATAATCAGTGGAGGAGGGTAGGTTGACATACCCTGAACGTGAGATGTACTGAAATATTGTTTTTTTGTTTCTCAATTTGTAGACCTAGTAAGGGTATCATTTTAAATTATTTTGTAGAGTCCACTCTGGATACCTCCACAGGTATGCATTGACTTGTCATCAATTTGTGGATCTCCTCATAATTCTCCAGGTTTTCTTATGCATGTTGCAATTTTCTACCATAACAGACAATGTTAATGGCAAAAGCATATATTTGCTCTTTGAGGCAAGGACATGTTTTGGTTTTGTCCACAGGATGATTGTCAAGACTCCCACATGCATACCATGCTAATACAGAATTGATTTTGTTTCATTTGGTGTTACATTGAACAATATGATTCTTCCTTTCCCCACTGTATTTTCCATAGACATTTTGTAAGAAATAAAGAACATAATAACAGAGGCACATTATGATATTAATATTTGAGCCTAGATAGCAGAGCCCCTGGTCCGGTTTAAATTGCACTAATATTTACCGTAAAACTGTGCCTGTTCTTCTAGAAAACTATTGCATGCACCTGAAAAGTCTTATGACGCGTACACACGATCGTAATTCTCGTCGGAAAAAGCTCTGATGGTTTTCTCGATGGAATTCCGACGGAACTCAAACTGTGTTGCCTACACACGGTCACACCAAATTCTGACCGTAAAGAATGCGGTGACATACAACACTACAACGAGCCGAGTTCAATGCTTCCGAGCATGCGTCAAATTGTTTCCGAGCATGCGTAGGAATTTTGCGCGTCAGAATTGCTACAGAAGATCGGAATTTCCGATAGAAACCTTTTCTGTCGGAAAAATTGAGAACATGCTCTCAATTCTTTGCTGTCGGAAATTCGGCCAGCAAAATTCCGATGGAGCCTACACACGGTCGCATTTTCCGATGAAAAGCTCTCATCGGTCTTTTTCTGGCCGGAATTCCGATCGTGTGTACGTGGCATTAGTATATAGGGCTTACTATTGTAAAGCTTACCTACTGATGCTCACTACAAAATTGTACATGGCAATCATGAACTTCATGCTTCTGGGCTATAAAGTTCAATTCTGTACAATTCTAGTTTTTATATGTAGACTACGCATCATAAGGTAAATATGTTTGATATTTGCACTATAGCTTGTAGACCTTATTAAATGTTTAAAAAAAGAAAAAGAGGTCTGTAGTTTGGCAGGTCCCTTACATGGCTCTTGCTGATAAAATTCTCCCATTAATAGCATCCAAGGTGCTATTGTTTGTCATTCTTCTGTCATGGCATTTTTAGAGTTTTTTTGATCTTTTCTGTGTAGTTTCCATTCGTCATGGAAGGTTAGCACTTTTGCCCTGACATGTAGAAATAAGACAATGTAGTTCTTCAAAGGTACAGTGTATCCAAAGCCTAAACCTAGGCTGAGGTCATGGCTTTTTGAAGATCCACACTAAAATGTCAGGGTGAGCACAGGAGAGTTAGGAGATAATCCTCTTCATAAAGGAGATAAATGGTTTGACTCTTTGTAATGCCAAGCTCTGTTGCGGTGCTTAAAGGTGAGTTCAGTGATTGAGCTTGCCGAGGCAGGTAAGGAGTGCAGCATTGCTGCATCCACTTGCGCTTTTAATGTCTGATGCATAGAAAAAAAGTTGAGACTTTGGCCTTTGAGTCTTTTGCTATTCTCAAAATTGTATGAAAATTATTTGGACTCTTCTGGATTCTTTATTGAATTCTTAATTGTCTCTAGTTGAAAAAGTGTTCTTAGGCATGCTAGAGAATTAGATCAATTACATCTTCCTTAAACAGAATTGTTGGAAACATTTTTGAAGACATAAAAATGATTATCTTTAATCCTTCTAATTTAAACTTCTATTCCTTTTAATATATTTCCTTAGTTTTCAAATTTCATGCCTATGGTATCTGAAGCTGGAGTTCCATTGTGCCAAATAGCCAACCAGCTTGAAACACCCTGGTTTTCTAAGTCAAAGTTGTTTTAAAACAGCTGATTAGTGAAGGGCTAGGTTAGGTTAAGTGTAGGCATGTCCTCTTCAGGTGCTTACACAACATTGTCCTTAGCAAAGGAGTCCAGCGTAGGCTTTGGAAGCACTGCAGGTAAAGTTCAGCTGACCCTAAAAATAGTGGGAGGGAGGGCTGCTTCAACTCCTGTATAGGCTGTGCTGGGATATCCAGATGGAGGCAACCTACTGTAAACATCAAATGTTTTTTTTTTAATTTATACACTTATTTTCAACTCTAAATACATAGTTACATAGTAGATGAGGTTGAAAAAAATACACAAGTCCATCAAGTCCAACCTATGTGTGTGATTAATATGTCAGTATTTCATTGTATATCCCTGTTGCGGTCCTTCAGGTGCTTATCTAATAGTTTTTTAAACTATCGATGCCCCCTGCTGAGACCACCGCCTGTGGAAGGGAATTCCACATCCTTGCCGCTCTTACAGTAAAGAACCCTCTACGCAGTTTAAGGTTAAACCTCTTTTCTTCTAATTTTAGTGATAAATAATAATAATATTAAATAAATACACATCCCATCATGTAATAAGTTGACCATTTGATATTTCAGTCAACCCTGACAAGCATAGATAACTGACTTACGGAAGAGTTTGAACTGCTGTCAGGTTTTAATTGCTGTGTCCCAGTTCTTGTGATTTTTTTCTCACTTTCTGTTCTGATGCCAGCTGTCACTGTGACAGAAAATATAGGGATATACCAACATTAACAATTATTATCAGAATAGGAAGTAAGGGAAAAATCTCTCCACAATGACAAGAGTCCTGGTGTTAACTAACAAAGTTGCAATTTCTCCTCGCCTCTGGAAGATTTGGAACTGTTTTGACGCTTATATTATGTTAATGCTGTGTCTGTGATTTGGTAAGTATTGATGTGAGACATAGGAAGGCAACTAGCATTTTCAAAAGGCCTACAATGGCAGCTGCTGTACTTAAAGTGGTTGTAAACCCTTACAGACCACGTTTTGCTACAGGTAAGCCTTTTTTAAGGCTTACATGTAGCTACCCAAGATGTCTCCTAAACCTGCATGGTTTAGGAGATATCCCCTGTATTTGTATGTGCCAACGTCATCGGCACATGCGCACTGAAGCAATGGCACGTACATGCTGTTTGTTTCAGTAAGTGTGCCATTACCGGCAGCTCCCGCAGGCATGCAAGGGAGTGACGTCATCGCGGCTCTGGCAAATCACAGCGCCGGAGCTGCGATACCTGTAAGTAACCCCCAGGAGTGATGTCGCCAGCCAGTGCTATGTACGGGCACCGCAGCGAGGGCTTTGATCTCAGGTGAGTATTGCATAATGAGCTAGCATGCTGTGCATACTAGCTCATTATGCCTTTGTCTTGCAGGTGTTAGTTCTTTTTTTTTTTTTTTTTTTTTTTTTTTAAAGTGGGTTTATAACCACTTTAAAAGAGTGGTAGGATGGCCAGACAATGTAACATATGACTGGTGGCCCTTCCATAATTCGTAACATTGGATCTGGCTATTAATTTATGCATGTGCTGTGGCGAGGGTAAGATAAGGGCATGTTGTGATGCTGCCAGATTATTAAGGGGGGAATAATCAAGACTGAAATATATATTTTCTCTCATGTCTGACTATTCCTCCCTCCAGGGAGCTGTTGGGCATCTGGCTGCCCCATTGGCAGAAGACAAACTGTCATGTGTATAGGTAACCTAAAGGAAGCCTGTACTAAAAGAGATGTAAGGGCTGTTGACTGTTAAATGTAGAAAAACAGTAATTATATGAGAATATTTAAAGATGTCAGCATCCTTATTCAGTTAAGGGGTTCCTCTTTATAGAGGTTAGTTGTTAAAGTACACCTGATAGAAATATATGGCCTATCCATTGCTAACCATCTTCTGAAAATGCTAGTTTCCTGGCTGGCTTCAGTACATTCTGAGTCACTGACCTGGATTAATTAAGCAGCAAATGAAGTCTTGACCTGCATGCCTGTTCTGGGGCAATGATGCAAAAGTACTGAAGCCACTGGATCTGTATGACAAACAAACAAACAACCAGATTTTTTACAAGGGGAGGCCAGAAAATGCAGCCTACCTATTTCTTTTATGACCGGTTTCCCTTTAATTTTACTTATACCTAAACTGACCATATAAAATAACCCTAGTGCAAATACACACATGTAGAAGAGGAAAAAAATAGGGCATGGGTGTATCCCCCTTGCCTCCTCAGACACTTCTTCATGTCATGTCATATATGAACAGACCTAAATCACAACATCCCGTGTCTTGTTTCTCCATCATAGTGATGCAACGGTTGGGAAGGGCGCATACACAACATGGCTCCAATCGATCCCCCAGTCATCTTAGAGCAGGGCGGGCACAGACAATACATTATTCTGGGTGCTGGTTTAGTAGATCAAGCCGTTTGCATATTGGCAGCCCTCCCAGCTTTAGAAACTGAAACAAAATTAGTAGGTTATATTTAGAGGTCAGAGCAGCTCCGCCATTAGCAACTTTAGAAAAGTAGATCAGAAAAAAAAACTTGAAATATGGTATAATAAAAAACTAATGTGGTATTTAATGTATGCACTGTTGTGTATGAATTAATAGGTATTTTTGTTGTCAGCAAATGTTTAGGTTATTTTTGGGTAAGACAGGCTTTTTATTCAACCTTTTTTTTGTGAATAACAGAAAGAAAGTCAAGACATTTCTGCCTTTGATTCAGTTAATAAATCTCTGACTCTAATCTTACTGCAGGGATGGAAAGATCGCCCTTCATAAAGTTCACAGCTCTGTCAGTATCCAGTTCAGTGCACATGAGCAGGATGTGAACTGCGTGGATTGTCATGGAGGAATTATTGTCAGCGGCTCCAGAGACAGGACTGCAAGGGTAAGTCCTCTTGAAGCTGTCACTCCATCATTCCATGTGACTACAAAGTTCCACATTTCCAGTGAATGAGAGAGATGCCTCTACTGTAAAGTACATTACTCACAACTCATGTTGAAAGTTGATTAGTTCAAAAGGTATGTATGGTGGGGAGAGCTGCCGGACATGACTGCTGCTGCAATTCTCCTGGCTATTCTTTTTTTTCCTTTCACAGAGGTTAGGCTACTGTGATCTGGATATTATTGGCAAGAAGTGAGCACTTTTTGTCAGCAGCCAAAAGTGAATTGTAGTAAAGTGAAACATCACCTTTTATTATACTCTACAGCTTAGTTTAAAACTGTTTTAGCCTTTTGTTATATTTCCTTACCCAATCCTCTGTGTACATTTTGCTTTATAAGGTGTTACACGGTCAAAGCTAAGCATAGCAGTCCACATCTTGCTCCATGCATTGTTGACTGGTGGCTACAATATTAGAGTAAAACCTTGGTTTTGCAAAACAAGCCAAAATGTTAAATACATTTTGACTTGATATACAAGCAATGTCTTGATATACAAGTAGCGTCAAGTCACAACTGAGTATAAAAGAAAAGAGAGGCGCCTCTAAGTGTAGCAATATGGTTACATTTAATGCAGGTACAACATTTATCAACTTGGTTGATGATTAAAACAGGCACATCTAAGTATGAAGGCATCCGGGGTAAAGCTGTCCACATAGACCATCCTCCACACTGCCATCGACATCATCCCTTTCACGCTGCATTCCACGAGCGCTTCAAGCCTTGCTTTCAGATCGCTCTACTGCAGGGTAGTGTTTTCGGTCACGATTACAGACTGAAAGCGGTGAGAGCCGGCGGTGCAGCGGATGGTCTATGTGGACAGCTTTACCCCAGATGCCTGCCTACTTAGCTGTGCCTCTTTTGCTCAGCTTTCACAACTCTTCCACATTGATAAGGTGGATAAAGATAGATTCCTGGGACTTCTCTGCCCAGGGTGGACTCGATCCACCAAAGACCCCCTCACGATAATCTCGAGTAAAATGGGAGGGACATGTAGATTAAATGAACGTAGGTCTCTGCTGTACCACTATAAAAAAATATGGGACATAGCCGTAACCAGACTTAAAATACCAGCAACCAATAACTTCACCCCCCTATGGCACAATGCAGCCCTACCAGAACTTAATTCGATCCCAGACAGGGATATGTGGAGCTCTAGGGGCATATTTTATCTTTCCCACATTGTTGAGGACGGAACACTAAAATCCTTCAATAGACTGAAATCTGACTTTGAGCTACCAAATCAAATGCATTTTAGATACCTACAACTGCACCACGCCTACCATGCCCAATTCCCAGCAAATATGATAAGATATGGGGGAAGTCGCTGGAGGCTCCAGAAACTATAGCATGAACCTACAATGATGCGACAAGACGCTATATCTTGGCATGATCATACAGTACTCACCAAAGTTAAGCTGGTTTGTTTCAGCTAGTTATTCCAACATTTTATTCTATATAACAATATCTTTGTGAAAACATGTAACACTCAAGTTACCAGCAACATATGTGGTACACTTTTGTCTCTATGTATGACTCCTTGTACTCAATAAAAACTTTTTTGATGAAAGATGTGAATCTTTTAATCATCAACCATGTGAGTTGCTAAATGTTGTACCTTCATTAAATGTAACCATATTGTTATACTTGGAGGCGTCTCTCCTCTCTTTTTATACTCTGTAGCTCCTGCTGGATTTTTCCTCTAATCCCCTTGTGGAGGCTGCCATTTGTAAATAGACATTTTATGGTTACACAACCCATCACATTGCTATAATCTTTTTATATGGACTATAAACTGAAGGATTTATGAATAAATGGTTGTGGAACGAATCATCTGAGTTTCCATTATTTCTTATGGGAAAATTTGCTTTGATATACAAGTGCTTTGGATTACAAGCTTGTTTCCGGAATGAATTATGCTTCCAAGGATTTACTGTATATGTAATATTACATGAATGGTGGCTAGATAAATGTAATTACAGGGGTTGTCTTTTTTACTACACATAGAAGCTTTCTTTTGTGTGAAGATCACCCAAAACAAAAGGATTACTAAAAGGAAGCAACAACTGAAATATGAAAAAATAGAGAGGAAAGTATTTAAAGTGGAACTTTACTCATAACATTTTGATAAAAAAAAAAAAATAATGTTCTTGGCAAGGAACATACATTCCACATTAATAATTATGCTAATACAATTAGTGTGTGCTGTAAATTGGCTCCAGCATTGTTCCAGTTTCTTCTTGCTGGAGGCTGCCATTTTGCCCAGAGCCCCTGAAGCCCAGAGCCCCCAAGTGGCAGTAAATCTTTAGGCTTTCAGCAGATCGGCCTCTAGTGGCTCTGATTTTTGGCACAGTGTCGAAAATGGAGAGCTACTGAGCATTTGAGAACACGGTGAGACAGCATATTACTGGACTTTAAACAGTATAGGCACTTATTTTTAATGTTTTACATAGCCTTATTACTTATTTTTCTGAATACATTTCCACTTTAAATATAAATGTAAAAGGGTAAATCTGAGCTAGGAACAAAAGTTAACAAGCAGCTGTGCACTATAACCCAGACACCAAGCACAGATAGTATATGTAAAAAGAGTGCAGCTCTAAACATTTTTATATTTTTTTCCCACAAATAGAGCTTTCTTTTGGTGGTATTTGATCACCACTGTTTTTTTATTTTTTGTTAAAAAAATAAAAAAAGACCGATAATTAAAAAAAAAAAAAAAACGTTTTATATTTTGTTGTAGAATTTTTCAAACGGGTCTTTTTTCTCCTTCATTGATGTATGCTGATAAGGCTGCACTGATGAGCACTGATAGGTTGCACTGATGGGCACGGATAGGCTGCACTGATGGGCACGGATAGGCTGCACTGATGGGCACTGATACGTCGGCACTGGTGGGCACTGATGGGTGGACTGGTGGGCACTGATGAGTGGCATTGATAGGTGACACTGAAGTGCACTGATAGGTGGTGGGCACTGGTGGATGATAGTGATGGGCACTGGTAGGTGACACTGATAGGCAGCATTGCTAGGTAGCACTGATGAGGCACTGATTGGCACCACTGGTGGGCATTGATAGGTGCCACTGATATGCACTGGTGGGCACTGGCAGACAGCACTGGCAGACGGCACTGGTGGGCACAGATGAGGTGGCAGTGCCTCTTCCTCTTCGGTCCCTTTCACTGAAGCCGTGAGGAGAGGAAAAAAAACAGATTACTGAGCTTCTGTTTATATTACGTGATCAGCTTTCATTGGCTGACAGCTGATCACGTGGTAAGGGACCGGGATTGGCCCCTTACTCTGATCTGTGATCACCAGAGTCTCATTGACTCTGTGATCACAGAGCGTGCGAAGCAAACTGGCAAAGTAGGTCTGCGCTGTAGCCGTCATTCAGCTATAGCGCGGACGGGAAGGAGTTAATACAGTAGAGTGGTAGAGAATAACTAACTTTTGTGAAACTAATCTCATGGCTAGAGTGAAGTTGTAGAGAAATAGTTTTTCATGTCAGTGCAAATATTGCTATATATATATATATATAATATATATATATATATATATATATATATATATATATATATATATATATATATATAGGCAGGCAGTCCCTGAGTTGCAAACAAAATAGGTTCTGTAGGTTTGTTCTTAAAGTGTTACTAAACCCAGGACCCTGCATTCACTATATCTGGTTTTGCACAGTACGCAGAACATTATATTAGAGAATATAAACTGCTAAATATCTTTCCTCATCAGCAGTATATAGCAGTCTTGTGACATCTATTAATAGTCTGGATGAGCACTGGTTAAAATGTTTTTTATTCTTCTCTGACTGTCCTATGAGGCTGCTTGACTCCTGACCCTCTGTCTGGACAGTGCTGATTGTTCCTTTGCCGATTGCATGCACACCCCCCCCCCCCCCCAAAAAAAAAAAATTAACTCCCTAGCAATACACACCAAACTGAGCATGTGCAGAGTGCTCCCAGGGCTCTGTACTATCAGGAGATGGATTAGGGGCGGTGGAAGAAGGTTAAGATCAGAGAAGACAGCCTTTTTACACAATGCGCAGGATTAACCCCTTAGGTTCCACAGTGAGTATAAAAAGCATGCTTTACTGCATATACAGACTGATTTTACTGTCATGGGTTTTAGTAACACTTTATGTTAAATTTGTATGTAAGTTGAAACAGGTACATTTTATAACTGTAACTCCAGCCAAAAATGTTTTTTTAAAGTTTTGGATATGTGAAAAGGTTAACATTCCTGTAATGTTTCCTTTGCTGTCTGTCTGTTGCCCCTGTTCAGAAGATTTCACCTCACTTTCTGTTCCTGTGACAACTGGATTTTGAAAAATTTGGGTTGTTGTGGAAACAAGGATTGGTGATAAAGCTTCAGTGGAGACACCTTTTTTCCCATGATTACTGATATTGGCCATTCTAAATAATAACAATAATATGTGGACAAATGTATTATTTATTTATTTAAAACCTTTATTCCAAAAGGAAAAAAGAACTGTTTGCTGTAACTGATTATAAAGTATTAGCTGGAATGTGGCTTAATTTTATTAGGCCCCTTTCACACCTAAGCGTTTTTCAGGCACTACAGCGCTAAAAATAGCGCCTGTAATGCGCCTGAAAAAAGCGGGTCCTTTAACTCCAGTGTGAAAGCCGGAGGGCTTTCACACTGGAGCGGTGCGCTAGCAGGACGGTAAAAAAAGTCCTGCTAGCAGCATATTTGGAGCGGTGAAAGAGCGGTGTATTCACCGATCCTATACCGCTCCTACCTATTGAAATCAATGAGACACCGCGGGGATACCGCGGTAATACCGCCGGCAAAGCGCCACTGCAGCGGCGCTTTGCGGGGGGTTTTAACCCTTTTTCGGCATACCGTGGCTAAAACGACGGTAAAGCAGCGCTAAATATAGCGCTGCTTTACCGCCGCCGCCCCCCCACCGCCCCAGTGTGAAACCGGCCTTAGTGTATTTAAAGAGCAGGATTGCTTTCTAATTACTGATAGATTTCAGCTGGTGTCTTGGATTTCCATGTCTTTTTGCACTTCCCTTTCTTCATGCGTTCAATACTTTTTTCCCTGTGTCATTCCATTTTATTATACATGACTTAACTTCTGAACTTATTTGTTTTGGTTTCTTTGTATGTATGGATTGCATGGGTTGTTACCAACAACCCATGCCAGTAACTGCAAGAGAGCTTTTCTATTGAAAAGCAACAGACTTATTGGCCAAATCACAAAATGAAAATAAAAGTAAGAAAACCTAAAAAAAAGAAACTAATAACAGCCAACACATCTAAAAAATGGTAAGCTGCAATATAATAAATCTTTGCTTTTGGGTTTAATACCGCTTTAAGCTTTGAAAGAGAAGTGTATGAAGTAATACAGAGAAACAATGGTTTGAAGATGAGACTTGTATTGTTACAACAGACACCGGTCTTGGATAGATCATTCATTTTTTTCTACAAGCTGTTGTACAACTTAGTAAAACACTTCCAGGCGTTGTCTGCTGGGAGCAATATGAGATTGCCGTTAAAATGCTCAAACTGGCTTCTCCAGAACAATTTCATGTCCCGCTCTTTATTCCATGCAGAAATCTTGTTTCCAGCTGGTACATGCTACTGTTGCTCTCTGGGAATTTTTGCTCTTGATTTAAACTTGTTTTTTAGAAGGGTTAATAGTTAGTTTTTTGTTGTTTTTTATTTTTATTTTAATAAATGCACCATGAATACAGTTTGTTGTTTTTGTTTAAACAACTGTTTGGCTAATGTGTGAAATGTATGGCAAAGTCAGCTTTTGCCCACAAACCAATGAAAATATTCCAAACCTGCATTGTGAAAATAAAAGCTGGTGCTTTTGGCAACAGATCAACTTTATTGGCTCACTTTTTTGCCTGGTGTCTTTTAGAACATGTATTTAAGTTACTTTAAAAATTAGACCTGCCTAAATACAACTAAGTAAAGTGGACCTATACTGTAAAATCACTCCTAGGACACAATGACATTTTTCTTTTTGTCTTAAATCTTACAGACTAATTTTTTAACTCAATGTGATTTACTGCCATGGCACTGGTCACATAATTTTTGTGACAGGGGCCTGGAACCTGTACTTGGTTTTTGATGGTCAATCAGCACTCTGCTTAAACTGTCACCCTCCACTTTTGGCAGAGACCGTGAGACCAGCACCTCAGCAGTTTTTTTTTTTAAGCTTTTCATGATGCCCTTAGACAGGGGTTTTCCAAATCTATTAGTTTGGGGGGGGGGGGGGGGGGGGGTGAATTGTAAATATTAAAAATAATCGCAGGCTGAAAAATATTACCCTCAGGGCCCCTGTACATCTGGGTCCCTATCGGCGTCCCCTTTACATCAGGGTACTTATCAGAGTCCCCTCCTGCATCAGGCTCCCCATCAGAGTCCTGCCTTAAATCGGAGTCCTCCTTACATCAGGGTATCCATCAGAGTCCCTGATTACATCTGAAGCGGAGATCCTTGGCAGCCTCTGCTGACCTTAAGCCTTAATCAGTGCTCACTAAGGATATGGCACTGACCCTAGCTGTGGGCTGAATAAAGTCTTGTAGCGGGCTGGATGTGGTCTGTAGGCCATAGTTTGGAGACTCCTTCCCTAGGGGATGATTTAAAAAAAAAAAAGAAAAAAACTGGACCAAGAAAGATATGGCCACTCCCTATTGCTGACATCCTCTTGAAAACATTAGCTGACTAGCTGTCTCTATCTTCAATCATTTTTGGAACACTGACCTGGACAAGCATGTGGCAAGCAAGCATGAAGTGGCAAGCAAGCATGAAGTGAACTGAGAACTCTGCCTACTGCTTGTCTGCATTCTCGGTCAGTGTTTTAGAAAATCAGAAGGCATGGCAGAATGAGAACAGTTCAAGCTTCTTTAAAGGAGAAGTACAGCCAAAGCTTGTTTAGCTGTACTTCTCCTGTGGTGCACAGGAGTGCAGTTCGTTTCAGCACTCCTGTAACCCATTTTCCGCAGACAGCGGGCTGTCAGTCGGTCCAGGGTCGGGCAAGATCGCAACCATATGGTTGGGATCTGTGCACATGCCTGGACCGGCATCCGACTCAGCCTCTCAGCAAGCAGCTGCTCCCGCCCCCTCCACAGCCCAGTGCTCCAGTGAGCTTGGGGGGCAGAGGAGACAGTGGCAACTGATAGTCACCAGCTCTCTGCTCAGGGAGCTCTGAGAACCCGAGCGATCGGCGGTGTTTGATCACTCGGTTCTCAGTGTTAGAGGCGCCAGGGGACAGATGCAGCATCGAATCAGTATGATTCTTGAAAAAAGCCAAATCCCATACTTCTTTTAAAAAACACATTTTTATATGATATAAGTCATTTTATTTTAATTTTTGAAGAAAGCAGCTCGCATGTGCTGCAGTATGTGTAACTTTCAAATGGTTGTGTATTTGTGCATGCACCCCCCCCCCCCCAAACCCACTACTGTACATCATGGCAACTGCATCACATGTATCCACTTGTTCAGACTTGCACATCTTTGGTATGTTAGGAAGGGAAGGGGACGCACACAAAACCGACCGTTCACATCCTTACATTTAGATATCCGTTAAAGGAAATCTATGGTCACAGTATACACCTTCACTTTATAATATCAGCATTGTAATAACAATACAAACAATAGTTATTTTTTGACAATCCAATATAAGCTTACTTGAAAAATCTTTCATGTTGTGAGTGCTCCCTGTCTGCTGTCCATCTTTTTCCATAATTTCCTGGATTCCGTGCATGCTTTGCAGCTTCTCCTCTGCTGTTTACTTCAAACTTCTTAGGGCTACAAATCTCATGATACCATGCTGCCTGCACCTCTGTAGTTCAGAAGGCAGGTGTTCTGTCAAAATAGCCAATTTATCAAGATCTCCTATTACGTCACTTCCGGTTACAATAAACTGTCAGTAATTGGAGATTTCGATGACCTGCTGTTTTCACACAACACCGGCAACTGTGTACACTCCGTTACACAGTATTCTGAGCGGATATTGTTGGTCCGCTCTAATACTAACCAAAAAAATGGCCGCCTACGTGGCAGCGGCGACAGCTTTTTCCTCTTTACCTGCTGTTGTATCAAAACAGTGAAGTCTTCGTGTACAAGAGTGTACATGCTTGCCGGTGTTGTGTCAAAATGGCAAGTCATCGAATTTCCAATTAACCACTTTACGACCAGCGCACGACTATGTACGTCCCTTTTTTGAAGAGGGATATCTCGTAACGGCAGCAGCTGCTGCCACAACCGAGATATCCATCTCTTCAGGCGCCGGTCATAATTCCGATAATGGTGGTCTCTGCGGCGGATTCGCCGCAATATCACCGTTATCGGCGGCTTGAGAGGTGACCCCACCCCTCCCGCCGCTCTCCCGCGCCCTCCGCCGCTTACCGGAGCCGTCGGTAGCAGCGGAGGCGATTGGGTTCTTCCATGTCCTCAGTATGGAGATGAGTAAGGCTAAGATGGCCCCCACCCGTCTCCATACTATAGCAGGGCGGAAGCCACATCAAAACGTCACTTCTGCCCATACGTCTTAAAGGCACATTTTTTCAATGTCATTTTTTTAAATGACATTTTTTTTATTTTTTTGCATTTAAGTCCAAATATGAGATCTAAGGACTTTTTGACTCCAGATCTCATATTTAAGAGGACCTGTCATGCTTTTTTTCTATTACAAGGGATGTTTACATTCCTTGTAATAGGAATAAAAGTGAGCCAATTTTTAAAAAAAACTGTGTTAAAAATAAATAAAATCAAGAAAAATAAATAAGCGCCCCGTCCCGACGAGCTCGCGTGCAGAAGCGAACGCATACGTGAGTAGCGCCCGCATATGAAAACGGTGGTCAAACCACACATGTGATGTATCGCCGTGATCGGTAGAGCAAGAGCAATAATTATAGCCGTAGACCTCCTCTGTAACGTAAAACATGCAACCTGTAGAATTTTTTAAATGTCGCCTATAGAGATTTTTAAGGGTAAAAGTTTGACGCCATTCCACGAGCGGGCGCAATTTTGAAGCGTGACATGTTGGGTATCAATTTACTCGGCGTAACATTATCTTTCACGATATATAAAAAAATTGGACTAACTTTACTGTTGTCTTATTTTTTTATTCAAAAAAGTGTTTTTTTTTTTTCCAAAAAAAGTGCGCTTGTAAGACCGCTGCGCAAATACGGTGTAAAAAAAAAGTATTGCAATGACCGCCATTTTATTCTCTAGGGTGTTAGAAAAAAAACAATATATAATGTTTGAGGGTTCTAAGTAATTTTCTAGCAAAAAAAAAAGTTTTAAACATGTAAACACCTAAAATCCAAAATGAGGCTGGTCTTAAAGTGGTTAATGATGGTTTACAGTAACCGGAAGTGACGTAATTGGAGATCTTGATGAATTGGCTATTTTGACAGAACACAGGATCTGTGAAATGTGTGACACAGAAGTGCCTACTAACATGGCTCAGTGAAAATGTGTCACGGAATTCAAGGAAGTCAATGTGTGGGGATCTTGACTAAGTAGGTTTACAGATTTCAAGGTAATTCATATTAATAGGTGTAGGCTAGAAATAAATGAATTACAAAGGAGAAATTAATATATAATTTTACATTTTGACCATAGATACCCTTTAAGAACATGGTGGTACCTTAATTTTCTAAAACTATAATAATGGTATGTAGTGTGGGAAGATTACGTTGTAGGTATAAATTATTCCTAATGGAGTTGCTATTCCATAACTGGTCGTGTTTCAGCTGTTATGGCTTAATTAGGCCTTGTACTCTTAAGTTGGCCATAGGCGACTCAAATTTCATCAAATTCCTGCTGAATTGGCAGAAATTTTATCCATGTGTGACCCTGTTGGTATCACCTGCCTGGACTAAAGGACTACATTTTAAAATTGACTGCAATTTCTGTGCAGGTATTAAGGCTGGTGCCATGGCTGGCTGAATACAATGGCCAGCAGTGGAGATTCCTCCGTCCATGCTGCTTGGTATAGATGGGGAAATCATCTGATTTTCTTAAGTTCAGCTTGCATGCTGCAGAAGAGAAATCTAGCCGTGTATGAAGAGCATTGATCGACTATGTTGTTGTAGTATACCTTCTATTTTCCCTGTGTGAGCTCTCTTATAACATACCTTATAGTATTTAATGGGCCCCTTCACATGACCCAATTTCCCCATGACTTATAAAAGTCTGCTCTGGTAAAATTTAGTACTGGTAAATAATTCTAACCAGACCTAGCATTCGTGCCGCTCTGTATTTATTATTCATTTATACGTGAAGTGTTTCCTCTGCCACAAGAGAGGAGTCACAAGTTAATGGGAGTGCTGAATGTGTAACGTGTGGCCAGTTTTGAGGACCCTGCAGTTGTTGATTACAGTTAAGCCTAGAGAAGCTGCTAATGTACATTCCTTAGTGATAGTCAGGCGATAGGCTGCTCCCAGCAATATTTTTAACCTGTGGGAGATATGGAAGCTTAGGCTAGTTAAGCTCAGCACCTTAATTTGGTTATTCTTGGTGCGATACTAAATTCCTGTTGACATAAGTAACACACAGTCCCGATTTTCTAATTAACAAACGCGTTTGTACAAGGATTTTTGAAGATCTGGGTTTTTTGTACGCGAATAACCATCCTAAAAGATTTTGTAACCCAAGAACAAAAGTTAGTATACTGCAGCTTACCAGTCCTTTGATCTGGTTGCTGCATTAGGCTCTTTTAACAAGCTAAGTACTTTTACTGCAAGTACAAAAAATTGCCTGTTGGTCTTGTAACTTCCACTGCTTTAAACTGATATTGCAGACATCAACAGACATCCCAGCTATATTCACTGAACTAAAGAACACCTAAGGAAAGGGTTTGTAGCCCAAATCTGGTGAGCAGCCTTGGCTAACTTGAAGTGTATTTAGCGCAGGATCACCAGGTGAAAAGAAAAAAAAAATCCTGTAAAAAGAAAACAAATGCAGCCTCCATCTAAAGCGTGATAAGCTGCAATGTGTTACATTTTTGTTTTGGGATTTAGATATACAAGACCATTATCAATATATCTCCAGATATAGTGAATGAATGTGTATGTATAGTGTTAGGATTATTCTTCTCTTGTGATCAGTTGAACTACAGATGTATTGAGAAGCAGACAATTGACAAATGATGCTTACAAGCCAAAAGATGCAGTAAGAATCACACAAAGAGATGTATATCCCCCCTCCTAATATCTTCAATAATATAGCCTCAATGCTTCTATTGGCTGATAAGATGCAATGTGTTACATTTTTGTTTTGGGGTTTAGATATACAATACCATTATCAATATATCTCCAGATATAGTGAATGAATGTGTATGTATAGCCCCGCCTTTTTTTAGCTTTTGGTACAGTGGGGGAAAAAGTAAAAAATAAATGGGTCAAAATGTTATTGTTGCATGTGGCCCACAG
This sequence comes from Lithobates sylvaticus, assembly GCA_028564925.1. Classification (NCBI taxonomy): domain Eukaryota; kingdom Metazoa; phylum Chordata; class Amphibia; order Anura; family Ranidae; genus Lithobates; species Lithobates sylvaticus. The sequence continues at coordinate 84,689,415 of CM053036.1, read as the reverse complement.
TGGAGATTTGTACCTTTTTATATTTGTGCTGTGGGCTGTTGTCACCTAAACAGAAAATAATGTGAAATTCTAAATATTACAGTTGTCTCCAGCAAAAAAAAGAGAGAAAATCTTCCAATGACTGTCTAGAGGGGGAATTCATCTAATTCTGTAGACATATGAGGGCTTATTTACTAAAGGCAAATAAATTGTGCGCTTTGCAAGTGCAATTGTACAAATTTTCCCCAAAACTTAGTGAATGTGGTGAAGCTCTGCTGATTTCTATAATACAAAAATGTGCAAGCAAACATGCTGGTTTTTTTTTTTTCCTTGCCCTGATTGGGTATTCTTCACAAAGAAAAGTTTCACCACATTCACTAATCTCTGGGGAAAATTAGTGCAACTGCACTTTCAAAGTGCACAATCTATTTGCCTATAGTAAATTAACCCCATAGTCGTTTGCTTCTCAATAACAGGAAGTGATGGAAACTCCCCCCATCAGGATACAGACAACAAAAAAGAACATGGCAGGGGTTTTAGTTCTTCCTTTCAAAACTAAAAAAAAATAATATAATGCTCTCTATATTGAACATTCAAAAATATTTTTATAATTAAAATATTGAAGCTAGATAAGACGATGAACCCTTAACCCTCGTTCATTGTTGTCATTTTTGTTTTAATGGTAATTGTTTAGGTTTGGACCCTCTCATCTGGTACAGATGCACAATGCCTTCATACTATTCAGACGGATGACAGAGTGTGGTCTATTGCCATAAACCCTCTGTTAAGGTAAGAACAGTATTTCTTTGTTTAAAATAAGTTTGTTTTTCTGTTTGAAGCCTGGAGCAAAGAAAATACTACCAGGGCGTGTATACCATAGTCTGTAGGTATTAAACACCTATGGAATGATCCCTGAAATATATGTACAGTAGGTGGCATCTGAATTGTTTAAAGCTAGTACCGTGTGTTACATTCTGATTTTACAATCTCCTTTTTACCAACAACCATTTAGTGCAGAACTTACTTACACAATGAATTCAATGTAAATCCAAATAGTAGGCCTTAGTACTACATAGTGTCTAATAAATATAAGAATATATAATCTGATTGTAGTAAGGGGTGGCCTTACATAGAGGATTCCGGGTCAATAAGGTCATAAGAAAGTGAAAGTAAATTGGATCATTGGTTCAAGAGCAAGTACAAAATTCCATGATAGTTCTATATGAGTTTTTTTTTTTTTTTTTCAAACAACATTTTAGCACATATTCACTCTTATCAAACCCCAAATAGTTTTTATTGACTCCTATATTCCCTTCTTCCAATAGTACTTTTTATTTTTTTTGTTAATCACTTTTCTGTAAAGTGTTTGAATTTGTGTTCGTGTTTGTAGCACCACATTTAAAAAAAATCTTTGTACCAGAAATGTGATTTTAGTGTCTATATAAAAGAAACGAGATAGCAGAATACAATTTGTAGTTAATCCTAATTAGTTTAGTAACTGTAAAATTTGTAGGTAACATTTTTGTTAACCATTGTTATATTTTAGTTTCAATATATCTTTATTGAAGAGGTTTTGTTGACAAATTAAAGCAAACAACAATTCAACAGTATACAATAAGACAGTGGTTGTCAATGGATGCAGTGAAAAGTAAGGTAAAGATGGGAAGCAAGGAGAGGGTAGATAGGAAGAGGGGAGAGCTGGTAAAAATAATATGAATTAGAACATTAAGGTTATTAAATTGTATTAAGTATACAGTGCCTACATAGTCTGAAATAATAACACATTGAATGGGAATTGAATCATATACTAATGTATAGTATTGCATTACATTGGAAGAGGTATGAAATCACATGGGCTGAGAGTAGATTTCTTGAGGAAGGGAGGAGTTTATTTGTGTTCATAGTTGTAGTGAACAACTGAGGTGCTGCAACCAGGGGTCCCACTGGCAGAGGAATTTTCCTTGTAACATATGGGCTTTAGCAAAGAAATACTCATATTGAGCATGATAACCACCATTGTTATATTTTATTAACTCCTTCACCCCTTCCCCTAACTTTTTTACCATTTTAAATTTGTGTTAAGTTTTTATGATGCTGAATTATAGCGCTGATTTTGGGGGATGCACACTTTGGCCTTGGATCTTGTCCTGGTTCTGCCTTCACTTTCTTATTCCTATCATCTTTGCTTTTAGCTTTTTTTCACATCATCCTTGTCTAGCTCAGAGTATATTTTTTGTGTTATTTTACCTTATTTAGGATTTATTTCTCCACCAGACTAAGGAATTTATGGAAAAACAATTTTCTGCACTGCTTTTTCCAAAACGTATTTGAAAAAAAAAAAACTGTATTCCCTAAACACTAGCACAGGAGAAATTAAGCAATATATTTTCTGCATGTGTATCTCCTTTGAAATCACTATTGGGACAGAGGGAGGAATCACGCAATGGCTGAGGTTAACTTCAGTACACAATTCCCTTTGATCATTGGGGTGCACTTTTTGCTTAAAGTCCAGTCTCACAGAGCAACTGTGCAAATGATGAATACTTTAATGAGCACATAGGGCATTGTCTGGGAGGAAGGAAAAATAACTTTTATTGTTTTATGTTAAAGTACAATTATATGATAAAGCACAATTTTTGTTGCACCAGTGTTACACAGATATTTTCTTCATCTTAACCACTATTTTCTTTTTTTTATATTTTTCTATTGGCCTCAGCGGTTTACGGTAGTAAACTTCAATCAGAGAACTGGGAATATACAGTATGTAGAATATATGCTTAAGAGTACCCTGCTGCAAATAGAAAAAATATTCTTGCTTGTGGAGAACGAGTCTATAGGTAAAAGGGAATAGATATTTACATGTTGTAGATGTTTCGTCATGTCCTGTCTTTGCAAAAACAAAACTGTAAGTAAAAAGACCTACCTATTGTATATGACCAAGTATACAATTTGCTTACCACTGATGTTGGTTCTTGTCAAAACAATAAAAGGTACAGACCCAGTGTAGGACTGGGGAAGAAGGGTATTTCCCTATTGAGTCAGTACTAATAAGATATGTTGGGCTATTGTCCCTGAATAGAGATACTTCACCATTCAGACATTGATCAGAATGTGACCTGCAGTCACCAACACATGGTGGGCATTTTATTGATAGCTGCCAACTCTGCATCTTGTAGCTTAAAGTCTTCCAATACTGACTTTCCTTGCTTTTCTAAGATGTCATGTAAATTAAATATTGGGAATTGCAAAGGAAGCTGATTCTGCTAGATGTAAAAATATAAACCATATCCTGTAGGAACCCTTCACGCCCACTAGTCAGTGCAGCACCATGGCATGCGTTCCTTTTCTTTAGGCCATAGAAATCTTGTTCCTGCCTAAAAGGGCTAATCAGTTGTTTTTGACCCCCAGGCCAAATTTATTTTACATTGCTTGGCTTAGGCCCCTTTCACACTGGAGCGGTTTTCAGGCAGTACAGCGCTAAAAATAGCGCCTGTACACCGCCTGAAAAAAACGGCCCCATTCACTCCAGTGTGAAAGCCGGTGGGCTTTCACACTGGAGCGGTGCGCTAGCAGGACGGTAAAAAAACCGCCCCGTGAGGGGCTGAATACCACGGCTAAAACGACGGTAAAGCAGCGCTAAATATAGCGCTGCTTTACCGCCACCGCGACTCCCGCCCCAGTGTGAAAGGGGCCTTAGAATGATTTTCTACATGGAACCAAAAAGCTTTTCTCTGGAAATTCAAAAAAGTACAGCACTGTTTTAAATGGGCTCACACATTTGGCAATAAATGCAGTGTTTTAAGCTAGCAATTACAGAATTATTTAAAGCAACTCTCAAGTGGTCCAAAAGGTTTGTTTGCTTGCCTGTTCATTTTTCCTATTGCATGGCTTGGTAGCTGTTGGACAATGATGCTACCCTTAAAGTGAAGCTCTGGCACTGAGGTGAAGGAGAAGGTGGGTTGACTTTGGACCAGGAAAGCTGTTTAAAGTGTAGTTCCACTTTCGTGGAAAAAAAAATTGCAAATAAAATAATATAGCATATATAATTACAACACAAGCCATATTGTAATATAACGTTATCAAAATTTGCCTTTTCTTTTCAATCTCCAGCACTGTAATTTTCTCTAAAATTCAATATAATATGGAAACCTGGAGGTGTTTAGTACACAGATGGTGTACAGAACGACCCCCCAAAAATGTAATTTCCTGCTTGTGTGATCGACTCACTGATTTGCCTAGAAGTCTTCACTAAGATACAAATCTGATTTTGGGCATCCTTGCATCCTCTGCAACACAAATGTCAGTTTTGTTGAGATATTCCTAAAAGGTTAATCACATTTAAACGGATTCAGACCCTGACACTTCTCTCTATAGAACCCTGCAAGAGCAGCAGCTGATCAACAGTGAAAAGTCATTCTCATTCACATTCACTTCGCACAGGGACACAGACAAACAGCTGAAACAACGTTTGTTACAATCCTTGCAATGTACATAGATCATCAATAAAGGAAGGTTTTTTCATAACAAAATTGGTGCTACTCTTTAAAATTTGCTTACAAGGTGCTCAGGGAATGGAAGTTCTGCTTCTGTTTGGATCTCTTCAAATACTCTAAAAATGATATCATTGGTAAAAAATCCAACTACAGTTCTGGCCTTTCCTTCTTTCATTGTTTGCAGCATATTTTGCGCAAAACTATTGGCATTCTTTGAAGCCATTGTTAAAGGATATACAATCATCCTAAATTCCTAACAAAATATTTCAATACTTGTGTTTTTAGGAATTTTAGATTCTAAAGGGTTTCAGAATAAAGCTACAGTAATGATATCTTATCTGTTTTATTTGGTGTGCAACAGGTTGCAATTGGATGTAACTATTGCACAGCAGCATATGATGTAGTTTAAGTGATGACCTCTTGATCTCTAGTTGGGCCTTGTCACTTTTCTCTGTACTCCAGTTTTCAGCAGGACACAGACTTGCCCTCTCTTGATGTCACAATATTTACCTGGAGTGTTTTCTTTGTAAGCTCAAATGATGGATTCATTTGTAAAAGTATAGGGATTGGCCAGGTTTGAATCAGTCACCCATTTTATGCAAGAGCAGCAAGACCATGAGGTTCTCCTTCCACCCCCAATTATCACTCCAGTCTGTACTCCATGCAAATTCTTCTTGCATTAGAGACAATTATCCACGTCATTAATTCTTCAATTTGATGGCTGGCATAGCCGGCACTGCAACACACTACTGACCTCCGATAATGGAAACTGCTCTTTACCATATTGATGATGAGAGAAGTTAATTAAAATTCCTGGGAGCAAAGGTGTCAGCTAACCTATAAACCTGTCGCTTGACAACAGATCACAGCGATCTCCAATAAGAGACAAGAACAAAGGGGAAACTAGGTGTTCAGGAGAGTGGAGAGAGATCAGAAGAAGATACATTTCCTAAAATAATAATCGGCACACACTTGGCATGGCTGAGCAGTTTTAGAGATTCCACTGCTCTTACTTAGGCAAAGCTATGTAGTTGCAACCAAGGCACCTTATTATTGCGGCCATAAAGTTCTTTGACATAAGCCACATGTACGATATGTGTGTGCTCCATATGGACCCTGGGGGCTTCACAGATAATGTTGTTTGTTCATGCTTCATCATGATAACTTAGCATAACACATTTTACTCTTAAAAATATACCCTGAAGGGCAATAATTTATATACTAATTAAATGATCATCACAGGGATCAGACACTTTCTGCCACTCTGCTATATATAACTATTTAACAACCGCGGTTTAAAAGGCTGTAAATCCAGTTGTGTGGTGGTCCAGTAAAATGTGTGCTGAGGACCATATTATCAAATTTGCCTGTACTCTCAGCAAATATTAAAGCTTTGCTGTAACTCATTGAATTTGGCTCATGATATACAGTTTATAGTTGTCAACAGTTGTTTTGTAATAAAAAAATAACATTACCTAAATAATATCCTATATGTGGTGTCGCAGGGCATGTGCTTTAGGCAGAGGGGTCACCCATTGGTATATTATTTGCATAGTTCTTGTGTTGTAAAGGCAGGTACTTCTCTCAAGTTATGTCTTATTGGCTGGAAATATTTTAACCTCTACACATTAATTTGTCATTATTGTATGCAGATAGACAGGAAGTAACTGCAAGAGATTTGAAGAGATCTTCAGTACCAAGGTGCAAAAAAATAGGCCTCCATCTTCTTTCAGCTAATGGGCTATGATTTCAGAAAATTACGTGTAAGTTTGGTACTACTTGACATAGCACAACCAGTTTTTTTGAGCCTGAAATTCTGCATTAAAGAATAGGAATGAGAGCAAGTATACAATAAGCTGGAGATTTGACATCAGTGCTTGTATTGGAGGTGGAATCACTATAAGAGATGTCCAAATAGAGCATGTGTTAAAATAGAGATGTTCTGTGTTGTATGACTTTCTGAATTGATGTTTTTGTGGGTGTGAGCAAAGATTTGGTGAGTGTCTGGTGACAATTGGGACAGAGTACTAGAGAAACTGAGTACTATGGGAGGTGTCCTGAACACGTAATCCAGAAGTGGGAATTGAGAAGGAAAAGGAAAGTTTTGTGAGTTATGTAAAGGTTGTATTTGGATGTATTGCTGAAGAATTAAGACAAGATATAAGATATTGAAAGAAACTAGGTTGTTGAGGGTTTGCAATAGTAAAAGTGGGACTTCTATTAAGATGGGCTTTTATTTATTTTTAGCATTTCTTCAGGAAGGAAAAAAAAAAGAAAAATCCTACCATGTACTGTACTGTACAATATATAGTACAGAATTGACATTTACAAATTGTGATAATGTTTCACTTTCTGGCTACCTGTGGACATAGGATGCTTTAAAGTTCACAAAACCGAAAATAATTTTCCCTTTCTATTATTTGGTGGTGTGTATCGGTAAGAATACCCTCCCACAGAGTTTCCATACCTTTTTACCCCACTCCATTAAGTAGGTCTAGAACACCCCCACCCCCAAATAGCTACAGGTGATACTCGAAAAATGTGAATATCGTGCAAAAGTTCATTTATTTCACTAATGCAACTTAAAAGGTGAATCTAATATATGAGATAGACTCATTACATGCAAAGCAAGATAGTTCAAGCTGTGATTTGTCATAATTGTGATGATTATGGCTTACAGCTCATGAAAACCCCAAATCCACAATCTCAGAAAATTTGAATATTACATGCAATCAATAAAACAAGGATTGTACATAGAACAATGTCGGACCTCTAAAAAGTAGAAGGATGCATATGTACTCAATACTTGGTTTGGGCCCCTTTTGCAGCAATTACTGCCTCAATGCGGCGTGGCATGGAAGCTATCAGCCTGTGGCATTGCTGAGGTGTTATGGAAGACCAGGATGCTTCAATAGCGGGCTTCAGCTCTTCTGCATTGTTCGGTCTCATGCCTCTCATCTTTCTCTTGGCAATGCCCCATAGATTCTCTATGGGGTTCAGGTCAGGCGAGTTTGCTGGCCAATCAAGCACAGTAATCCCACGGTCATTGAACCAGGTTTTGGTGTTTTTGGCAGTGTCGGCAGGTGCCAAGTCCTGCTGGAAAATTAAGTCAGCATCCCCATAGAGCTCGTCTGCGGAAGGAAGCATGAAGTGCTCCAAAATCTCCTGATAGACAGTTGCTTTGACCCTGGACTTAATGAAGCACAGTGGACCAACATCGGCAGATGACATGGCTCCCCAAATCAACACAGACTGTTGAAACTTCACACTGGACTTCAAGCATCTTGCAGTGTGTGCCTCTCCATTCTTCCTCCATACTCTGGGTCCTTGGTTTCCAAATGAGATGCAAAATTTGCTCTCATCAGAAAAGAGGACTTTGGACCACTGAGCAACAGACCAGGTCTGTTTTTCTTTAGCCCAGGTAAGATTCTTCTGACGTTGTTTTTTGTTCAGGAGTGGCTTGACAAGAGGAATACGACACTTGAAGCCCATGTCCAGGATCTGTCTGTGTGTGGTGGCTCTTGATACACTGACTCCAGCCTCAGTCCACTCCTTGTAAAGGTTCCCAACACTTTTGAATGGCCTTTTCCTGACAATCCTCTCCAGGCTGCGGTCATCCCTTGTGCACCTCTTTCTTCCACACTTTTCCCTTCCACATAACTTTCTATTAATGTGCTTTGATACAGCACTTTGGGGACATCCAACTTCTTTTGTAATTACCTTTTGAGGCTTTCCCTCCTTATGGAGGGTGCCAATGATGGTTTTCTGCACAACTGTCAGGTCAGAAGTCTTTCCCATGATTGTGATTCCTACTAAACCAGACCAGGGAGACCATTTAAAGGCTCGGGAACCCTTTGCAGGTGTTATGGCTTAATTAACTGATTAGAGTGGGACACTTTGAGCCTAGAATATTGCACCTTTTCACAATATTCTAATTTTCTGAGATTGGGGATTTGGGGTTTTCATGAGCTGTAAGCCATAATCATCGCAATTATGACAAATCACGGCTTGAACTATCTTGCTTTTCATGTAATGAGTCGATCTCATATATTAGTTTCACCTTTGTAGCATTAGTGAAATAAATCACCTGTATATATTTACCTAGACCTCACTCAAAGACCCAGAGCATTATTTACATTTACACATCTGTGCAGTTCGGCCTCTCAGGCTCTTAGGGGGTTAGTAGACGGATTGCTTTCTGTCTATCCACCAGCCCCAGTAAAGCATATGTAGCCTAACTGCACAGGGATGTAAATTATGCAGTGGGCCTTGGAGCAAGATCTAGGCAAGTATGGCAAATTGAAGGGGAGGGTGGTTAGGCAAAAGGGTGAAAAAACTTTGAGGGCATTTTTCTTACTCTTAAAACATAGTTTTGCATATAATTCCAAACTCTACCTGGACTAAATATTGAAAATGGTTACTACCCCCACGCATTTGTTTATCCACGGTAACACTAATGCCACCATTGACAGACTTGCAAAATGTCTGCGTTACCCTCTGCATGTCCCAGCGCTCTTTGTAGAAAACACAGAAGCAGTTTCAGTGATGTTTGCTGTAGTTGTATAAAGTTGTTTTTCTTTTTATTGTTTTCTTGTTGATTGTGCTGTCTGCACCTTATTTATTTTGTGTGGCATATCTTTTACAGGAATGATGAATTGCATGTGTTTAACTTCTCAGTGCTGAGCAGTGTGCTTTTGTTTATCTACCTTTGATCAGTGCCCTCAAGAAAGATAATTTAGCAATCGCATCCCAGGGTGGAAGTGTGGAGTTAATGTTAAAATTACTTTCTTTTTCACTGGGTGGTGAAGCAGAGCTAAAGAGAAATAGAGCTGTAAATCCTTCTGCCATGATAAATTCACATTGAAAAAAAAAAAAAAAAAGCTGTGTCCCCAGCCATTATTTTTTTATTTTTTTATTTTTTTTTGCTTTGGTTAGAGTCAGGAAGCATCACATTTTTTGCCAGATCTTTATTCCTGTCTGTAAGCCCACGAAGGGGAGATTTATCTTTACTTCCTGTCTCTGTAACTCCCATACAAGAAATAGGGGGCAGCAGTTGTTATCAGGACAGGAAACACACTCTGGAGTCGTAACCATTCCCTGCTTTTCTAAAATTGTGTTTTTGATTTCTCAATTGTTCCTGTCCTGATAGGAAGGCTGGCCATACTCATAGCAAATTTGTTTCCTGCAACCATGGGTTGCAGGAAAGGAATTCACTTGATTCCCCCAGACAGTGTTGATGTGGGAATCCCTCCTGCCAGGCCATTGTCTTCTGCTGGTGGGGGGAAGCCGTCCCCGTGGGGAGAAGACAGCGATTATCACTAGTGGCTATTATAGCAAGATCACTATAATAGCAAGAGAATCCAGCAGGCTGGTTGTACCCAAGTTGGTCGATCGATCAACTGGCTACATCCAGCCTGCCCATTAACGGTTCAAATCTCGCCTCGAGATTCGAAATGTGTATGGCCAGCTCTGCGCGGCCGACCATAAGACGTGATTTTAGATAACACCTGAAATTTGTTTTACATTTTTTCAGATTCCATTTACAATGGTTCTGTAGTTCTAGGGACCAAAGTATGAGTTGGTCAGATACTCTTTATTCCATCCTTGTCCCTCTCTTTTTTGTCTTTCTTATTCTACTCATATTTCATTTTTTTTAGCTGGGTCCCAAAATGCTTTGCTGTATACTTTTTATTTACGGACCGTCTGATGCTGAATCACAATCTCAATCTCTAGATCAGGCACAGCTGCCAGGAGCTGTACAGCAAAATTTCCAACATCTAAATTGTTCATTTTGCTCACCTGACTGAGACAATGTTTCATTCTTATTAAGAAGAACAGCATGTCATCTGTAAATATCAGATCCAGATGCTAAGCAATTCTCAAAACGGCAGTAATTTTGTCTATTACATGACCAGTGTAATATCTTGATCCATCATGTTCAGTTTTTAGATTAACCTCACATTGAGAAATGTTGGTTTTGTGGGTGTCAGTTTGTGTTGTAAATGTCATCATGTTCACACTAATGAGTTCTTTAAAAGGCATGTGTTTTATATGCAGTGTTTATGTGGTAAATTCTTGCCTATTAACATTTTTTTAGATGTGTTTTAGATTATCTATTGCATTTTTATTTTACTAAGCATTAAAGATTTTATTTCTTCAATCACTCACAAGTAGGAACAGGCAAACCGGGCAAAGTTTGGTCCACAGGAGGTTCGGCGAACCCAATTAGTAGTCCCTGCTGAACCTGATGAAGTCTATGGGAGCTGAATTAATTTTTTTCTGGCCCTTTTCAATGCTAACTTGCAAGCTTTTTTTTTTTTTTTAAAGTGCTGTCATGTAAACGGCTCACAGCCGCTATAGCAGCAAAGAATTTGTTTAGATTTTTACACCCAGCTGCCAGCTTTATAGTAGAAATGATTACAGCCACCCAGTCCCTTCTACATATACAATAATGTGCTTGATCAGCTTTAAAGGAGTAAAGGCAGAAGTTTTTTTTTTTATCTTAATGCATTCTATGCATTAAGATACAAAACCTCTTGTATGTAGCAGCCCCCCCAGCACCCCCTTATTACTTACCTGAGCCCCATCTCTCTCCAGTGATGTCCACGAATGTCTAAGCCATCCGGGACACTCCTCCTGATTGGCTGAGACACAGCAGTGGCGCCATTGGCTCCGGCGGCTGTCAATCAAAGTCAGTCAGCCAATCAGGGGAGAGAGGGGCGGGGCCAGGCCGGGGCTCTGTGTCTGAATGAACACACGGAGCTTTGACTCGGCTCCAGTGCCCCATAGGAAGCTGCTGACTGTAGGGGCACTCGATAGGAAGGAGGAGCCAGAAGCAGCAAAGAGGGATCCGAGAAGAGGAGGATCCAGGCTGCTCTGTGCAAAACCAACTGCACAGAGGATGTAAGTATAACATGTTTGTTTTTTTGTTTGTTTTTTAAACAAGGCTTTACAATCACTTTAATAGAGTGCAAAGATAACATTAGTCATCTAATAGACCCCTAATGTCTTCTTAAAGAGAACTTGTCACTGCACCGCCCAATTGTGGTACCAATAAAGTTAAGTTTTAATTAAAAAAGAAAAATAATGTTTACAAAATAACGTTTGCTAAAATTATGTAATGAAAAAAAAAATGTAAGCTTCCCCCCTCCCTCCTCCCCCACATATGGTTTATGCTTTATTTATATTCAGTTTTGCTGCACATGCTGAAGTGAGTGTAATAATTCTAGGGCCCTTATTTTCAACTCTAAAATGATGAGCTGTAAAAGCTTTTAAAACATCATCGCCTATGGACAGTTTTGGGTACCATAGTTTTTTAATGGGCACGCACAGTTTTGAGGCTTGACAAATTTGGTATCTGTTTATTCAATGCGACCACCTGCAATCCCCCTTGCAAAGTACCCTCCGAATTTTAAAAGGCATGTGTGACTCATTGCCCTCCCTTTCCTGGCCACACAAGTTGCTTGAATGCATAAGTGTATGGTACAAATTTTAAGGGGGACCCCACCCACTGTCACAATAAAAAATGTTGCCCTGCCACCACAACAATCCCGCTGCCCCATGATGTTGTCCAGCCACACTAGCACTGTTAAATAACCATGTGAGACCATCACCACAGATAGACAGGAGGCTTACCAGAAAGCCAGTGACTGCCCTTATTCAGGGGGGTCATACAAAGCTTGTTGGATCTGAGGTCCTGTTGGAGATGTATCCTGATAACTGGAGCCTGGAGAGATGTCCCAATGTACCCGGCCTTCACCGCTGGATGGCTACCACAGGTGCTAGGCGATAGTCCAGCCATCTTGCATGCAGCCAGCTGCATATAAATATTCCTCTATCTCATCAGGCTGGAGCTCAGTTCAGCTCAGACTACATCGGAATACTTCAGTTTTTGCATTTGTTTTTTTTAGTTGTTGAAGGAGTAAATCATAGGTGACAAAAGATTTAACAAGAAATGTTTCTTGCCTAAAAATGGACATAAACAAAATGGACCTAGACAGATGTCATTCGTTTACATCCGTTCAGATTCAGAGGTGGTGGCCCTCCAGTTGTTGCAAAACTACAAGCCCCATGAGGCATTGCAAGGCTGACAGTTACAAGCATGACTCCCACAGGCAGAGGCATGATGGGACTTGTAGTTTCGTAACAGCTGGAGGGCCGCCAGTTTGAGACCCTTGGTCTAAATGGAAAAGGGCCCAGCCTTGTTTTGGTTGAAAAAGAAAAACGAACCTGAGCAGACACAAATGTAGGCAGATGATGTAAGCAGATGATCATCCATTTACATCTGCCCTCACAGACATACATTGTGGTTCAGTCTGGATCCATCTGAAAAACAGATCCAGACTGAACACCTGTGTGAAAGGGTCCTAGGAAAGAACAGAAAGCTGTACTTTTTCTTCATTAAAAAAAATTTGAATAATTCATTGAAACCAAAGATCTTTTTATAACAAATCTGTACTTTAGTTTTGTTTCGCCCATATATTTACACAATTTTTTTTATTCCTGAGCTCTATGTGCCTAACTGCATACAGTGGCCCTTCCCCATATTGGGTCAATCTTGGTAACAAGAAATTTCAGAATGATGAAGAGATGGGTATGTGGTCACATAAAGCCTATGTGGTTATTTGAAATAGACAAAAAGTAAAAACATATAAAAAAAAAAAAAAATAGTAAAAAGCAGACTTGTTTTGTGGACACCGTGGGGTTTATTAACCACTTCAGCTCTGGAAAATTTTCATGACCAGCCCATTTTTTGCTATTCGGCACTGCCCTATTTTATCTGCTGATTGAGTGTCCTGCAACACTGTACCCAAGTTACATTTATATCAATTTCACATAAACAAAGCCTTCTTTTGGTGGTATTTGATCACCACTTGATTTTTTATTTTTTGCAATATAAATTAAAAAAGACCAAACATTTTAAAAAAAAACGACAACATTTTTTTACTTTCTGCTATAAAACATATCCAATAAACAATTTAAAAAAATCTAATTTCCTCATACATCTTGGCCAAAATGTATTTTGCTACATGTTTTTTAATTTTTTTTTAAATCACAATAAGTGTATTGTGATTGGTTTGTATGAAAGTTATAGCGCCTACAAACTATGGTGTATATATACTGGAATTTTTATTTTTTTAATCTACTAATGACGTTTACCACCTAATCTTTTCCATAACCCAGTAAAAGCAAGAATATGACAGGTCAGATCTTTCCTTTGCATTATAGTGTACATACTATAGGTCAGTAGTCAAATGACAGTAAATAATCCTGAGTAGGGTTGCACCGATACTGATACTAGTATCAGTGCCGATACTGAGCATTTTCACGAGTACTGGTACTCGTGCAAATGCTCTGATGCTTAATCCAATACCTGGGCAGTCAGATAACCGGTGTGGCAGTGGTGGCCATTACAAGCACTGATCTCCCTGTATAGATTTCAATAAAGCAGCTGACAGCCGCTTCTCCTCCTCTCCCTCCCGCAGCTTTCAGCTGCTTTTTTAAAATCTATACAGGGAGATCGGTGGTTGTAACGGCCCCCACTGCCGCACCGATCGTCCCTGACCATCTCCTGTGTCGTCCTCCGTGTTCCTAAGGTCCCCCGCCATGTCCTCCTCTGCTACCTCTCTGTCCTCCTCCTCTGCTCCCCCTCTGTCCTCCTCTGCTCCCCCTCCGAGTCCTCCTCTGCTCCCCCTCCATGTCCTCCTCTGCTCCTTCTCTGCTTCCCCTTGGGGTCCTCCTCCGGTTGTCGTCCCTGCCCCAGGTCTGTCAGGATGGAGAGCGGAGGAAGGAGCCGGTCAATCTGTAATTGACCGGCTCCTTCCTTTTCCGAATGTACAGAGTTAGTGATTACTGACTCTGTCCTTTCATAACTGAGCATGTAAACTATGTTTACGATGTCTCAGTTTGAATGGAGAGAAGCCTTTGTCTCCTGTCCATTCATCTTTAGTGCAGCTGAGGCTGCAGAGAAAGGAACTGGGGAATCTGTGTCCCTAGTCCCTTTCTCTGTCTCAAAGGGGAGAGGTCAGGGGTCTATTTAGACCCCTGATATCTCACCAAAGCCCCCCCCCCCGCCCCCAACAGGGTTGATAAAAAAAAAAGGAACATTTTTAATAAATATTAAAAAGTAAAATTTTAAAAATAAAGTATAAAAAAAACTGACACTGTAAACCCCCCCCCCCCCCCCCGCCGCCACAAAAAGAAAGGCACTGTAAAAAAATACCCCAAGAATTGTAAAAAAAAAATTGTAAAAAGGAATAAAATAAAAAAGACTGACGCAGTCCGTGCCTCATTAGTGCCACATATCAGTGCTGCATATTTTTAGTGCTACTGTCACATGACAAAAAAAAAAGTATTGGTAATCGGTATCGGCGAATACTTGAAAAAAGTATCGGTGCAGTCCTACTCCTTTTTTTTTTTTTTTTTTATAAATTCTTTATTTTCCATTGATTTCACATTACAATTCATCACAGTCTTACAATGTCTTTTTATAACATTCTTAATACTTCCATCTATCTATATACACTGTATTGCTTCTTGAACAGCTCCTTAACTCAATATGAAATCTCTTTTTCTACTTTTCCCCCGCATCCTATTTAAATAATACCCCAACCCACCCACCCAAAAAAATAAAAAAAAGGGAGTCTCCCATCCCCTAAACCTCTCTCCTCCTCCCTGCCGATCTCCTTACCCCTCTGTTCTCATCTCTATACGCCAAATATGGGGCCCATGTCTTCCGATACCTGCCAGCTTGATCTTTCATCACCAAAGTAAGATTTTCCATTTGTTGGATTTCTGCAATTCTAGCGAGCCATTGTGCTCTGGGTGGAGGGTTATCCTTTTTCCACAGGACAGGGATACATGCCCTTGCTGCTATAAGAAGATGTCTCAGCAGGGAGTTTTTATATTTTTCCACTGATATAGGGATGTCAAGTAGCAGAAAAGCTGCTGGTCTGTTTCCTATGGCCACCCCTGTTATTGTTTTAATGGTTTCAGCAACTATGCTCCAGAACTCTATTTGCAATATAGTGCCCTCTGCTTCATGGTACCGCCAGCAAACCTCTGATATTTGGGGGTATATCCAGTGTAATACAGTCGGTGTTCTATACCACCTAGTAAGCATTTTATATCCCCCCTCCTGATATCTGCTCGCTACTGATGCCTTTTGGTTAAATAGCATAATTTTATCCTTCTGCTCTTGGGAAAATAACACACCTAGATCCCTCTCCCAAGCCTGAAGGAAAGTAAGTTCCTGTGGTGCTTCTAATCCAGTTAGAGTGGCATAGAAATATGACAATGAGTGCCTCATTGACTCTCCCTTCAGGCATATCTTCTCAAACCCTGTCAGTGTCCTTACTTGAATGCATCATCCTAAAAAAATCTAGTTCTGATCCTATCTCTCGTTCGATCTCTCTTTTTGTCATTAAACGGTTATCCACTGAAAAATGGTTGATCCTACTGATACCTCCACGATGTGTTACTCCGAACCTAGGGTCTGTTAGGCCCGGTTGAAATGCCAGCGTACCTAAAATTGGGGTCATCGGACTAGGGTGTGTCAAGATATTCATTTTTTTAAAATATCTTTTTAATAGTTCGCAAAGTGGTGCCTAACGTTGGATGTTTCTTTACCTCCAGTGGCACCTCTGCTTCTGGTATTCATACCAGACCTTCCAGAGGGATATCTATCGTCGCCTTCTCCATTTGTATCCATGTTTTTTTCTTATTAAGCCCACACCCCTCAACCACTCTAACTAAATGTGAGGCTTCCTGGTATCTTATTGGGTCTGGAAACCCGATCCCTCGTTTTCCCTTTGGAAGTGATAGGATAGTTCTACCTACTCCTGAGCTTAAGAATTGCTTGTTGTCTCGTTTAGGCCCCTTTCACACTGGGGCGTTTTTCAGACCGCCTCAAAAATTCCGACCCCATTCATCCAGTGTGAAAGCCGGCGAGCGGTGCGCTAGCAGGACGGTCAAAAAAGTCCTGCTAGCAGCATCTTTGGAGCGGTATAGGAGTTGTGTGTTCACCGCTCCTATACCGCTCCTACCCATTGATTTCAATAGGACACCGCGGTAATATGGCGGTGCTTTGCGGGAGATTTTAACCCTTTTTCGGCCACTAGCGGGGGTTAATACCACACCGCTAGCGGCCGAATCCCGTGGCTAAAACGACGGTAAAGCAGCGCTAAATATAGCGCTGCTTTACCGTCGCCGCGGCTCCCGCCCCAGTGTAAAAGGGGCCTTAGAAATTTTCCAGTTAATTTGTGAATCTTTGCATGCCATTGCCTTGCCTATGGAAACAGACTTCGAACATCACACCTTTGATGTATAACATCTATTAGGCCAAGGTGGGTATGAGTGAAGTGAGTCATATGTATTCCAAGCAAGGATAGACAGATTTCATTCTGCCTTAGTAACAGATCTGCTGACTTATTGCATCACAAGTTCCTCTGATGAGAATAAAAGGAAATTGTTTCAATGCTGTAATTTTTAAGTACCTTTTAATTCTGCCTGTGAATAATAGCTTGTTGCAGGTGGCTTGTAAGATGTTGCACAAAGTACAATTAAAAGTGTTTTATCTGACAAGAGATGAGGGGGTGGTAGAATTACGGAGTACTACTCGGGTAACCTGGCATAAAGTTGTTTTATCTTTAGAGAATTGATTTATTTAGGAATCATAAGCTTTTAGATGTAATCCGAATAAAAGCCAGTGGGAGTTTGCAGTTTCTTTTTACTTAAAAATTCTGTATATTTCTACATTTTGGTTATCCTTAAGTCATCTCTTCTACCTCGTTCAGTGCTATTGCTACCAAGAGTAATAAATAGTATTTAAGTTATTATCTCAACACCTACCATGTAGTACCATTCTTCAATAACGGATAAATTCCAGCCACATAATGAGATAAAAAGAGATAAAATCTGGTAGCAAGCTGACTTTCAGAATAAAGTATCTTCATGTCCTCTAATGGATTTGTAAATTTCATAGAAACTTAAAGAGAACTCAGAAGGAATGATTCACTTTCAGCATATCTACTGCACAGCATCGCTTTAACTGACAATTCTGCGGTCGTGCGACGTTGCATCCAAACAAAATTGACGTCCTTTTTTTCCCACAAATAGAGCTTTCTTTTGGTGGTATTTGATCACCCCTGTGGTTTTATTTTTTGCTATAAACAAAAGAAGAGAGAAAATTTTGAAAAAAAACACTATTTTGTACTTTTTGCTATAATAAATATCCCCAATTTTGAAAAAAAAGTTTAGGCCGCTAGGCGCTAGGCCGATATGTATTCTTCTACATATTTTTGGTAATAAAAATCACAATAAGCGTATATTGGTTTCCGCAAAAGTTATAGCGTCTACAAAATACGGGATAGATTTATGGCATTTTTATGATTATTTTTTCTTTACTAGTAATAGCGGCGATCTGTGATTTTTATCATGACTGCGACATTATGGCGGACACATCGGACACTTTTGACACATTTTTGGGACGATTGACAATTATACAGTCATACTACAATCATTATGCTATAAAAATGCACTGATTACTGTATAAATGTCACTGGCAGGGAAGGGGTTAACACTAGGGGGCGATCAAGGGCTTAACTGTGTTCCCTGACTGTGTGTTCTAATTGTAGGGGGAGGGGACTGACTAGAGGGGATGACGAGAAGAGAAGAAAAGATGGATCGCACACTTGAATCCAAAAGAAGCTGTAGAAATGTTCACAAGCACGTTTCTTTTCGTGTGAAACGCATCAACTAATCATCATTGTAATTTTGTCTGGCTCGTGACAATAAAGACATTTCTACAGCATCTTTTGGATTCAAGTGTGCGATCAATCTTTTCTTCTTGATATTGCCTACGGCAGGGCTCAAAATTTCAAGTCCTGAGCTACTAGCCAGGCCTCAAGGGTTACTCGCCACCAGTTGCCCCACCCAACCCCTACCCTGCCCGCCCATAATTCCACCCCTAAACACAGCCTTATAAATTATATCATGAAATTACCCTTGAATGTTTTATGCAAAATTAAGCAACTTTATCCATGCTCATCAATGCAGCCTCGTCCGTGTCCACCAATGCAATCTCACCCTTGTCCACCAATGTAGTCTCACCCTTATCCACCAATGCAGCCTCACCCTTATCCACCAATGCAGCCTCACCCGTGTCCACCAATGCAGCCTCACCCGTGTCAACCAATGCAGCCTCACCCGTGTCCACCAATGCAGCCTCACCCGTGTCCACCAATGCAGCCTCACCCGTGTCCACCAATGCAGCCTCACCCGTGTCCACCAATGCAGCCTCACCCGTGTCCACCAATGCAGCCTCACCCGTGTCCACCAATGCAGCCTAACCCGTGTTCACCAATGCTGCCTACCTGTGTCCATCATGAAGGGGGGCAGAGGAGAAGAAGAGCATTGCTGGCAAGATGATATAAGCGCCGAGGGACATTACTGGAACAGCTTTGATTTAAATTGCCGTGTGTTCCCGCCACTCGGCGTCCCGTACAGCCCCGCCTCCTGGCCAGGGAACTTTGATACACATCACTCGTCCCGTGTTGGACAGGTGATTTGTCTATTAAATTCCACGGGACCAGGGGGCGGGGCTGTGTGTGATCAATCTATCAAAGCCGCTAGTGATGTTCCATGCACTCTTATCATCCGGCCGGCTCTGTCCTCTCTCTTCCCCTCCACGAGTCCTGGGAAAAGGACTCGCTGGCTGGCAGTGCTCGCCCCCCCCTCGCTCCCAGACAGCCCTTCCTCGCCAGCCCTCAAAATTCACTCGCAAAATGCGAGCAGGCGAGTGTAAATTTTGAGGGCTGGCCAAGGTGATGAGCCGGGATTATCACATTGGATCGGGTGTGTCAATTTTTTGCCTGAAGCGGTGTGTGCACCCTTGTTCTGTTTAGAGGGGATGACAGATCGTGGTTCCTAGCTAGTAGGAACTCGCGATCTGTCTCTCCTCACAGAACAGAACAGGGATTTGTGTGTTTACACAAATACATCCCTGTTCTGCCTCTCGTGCCCGCGATCGCTCGTGGTTGGCGGTCATTGCAACCGTCGGCCATGAGCATCGACACCCCCGCAGTGCAGCGGGCGCGTGCCTGCTATCCCGCTTAAAGGAGCCGACACATAGCTAGGATGGTGGGATCGCGCCGACCTGCGGCAGTATAATGACGGCGGATGGTCGGCAAGCGGTTAAAGAGGAAGAAAAGTCTTATTTTTTAATTGTATCTGCAAGTATGCTTATAATAAGGCTTACCTGTAGGCACTGTAAATTTCTCCTAAACTTGCACAGTTTAGGAGAATTTTAACTACTTGCCTACCAGGCACAAACACCTCCTTCCTGACCAGGCCATTTTTCAGCTTTCAGCGCTGTCGCATTTTGAATGACAATTGCGCGGTCATGCAACACTGTACCCAAATTTAATTTTTATCATTTTTTCGCCACAGATAGAGATTTATTTTGGTGCTATTTGATCACCTCTGCGGTTTTTATTTCTTGCGCTATAAACAAAAGAAGAGCGACAAGTTTGAAAAAACATAATATTTTTTACTTTTTATTAAAATTACTATCCAATTTTTTTTTTTTTTTAAACAAATTTTTTCCTCAGTTTAGGCCGATACGTATTCTTATACATATTTTTGGTAAAAAAAATTTTTATTGATTGGTTTGCGCAAAAATTATAGCGTCTACAAAATAGGGGATAGATTTATAGCATTTTTATTATTATTATTTTTTTACTAGTAATGGCGGCGATTTGCGATTTTTATCGTGACTGCGACATTGCGGCGGACACTTCGGACACTTTTGACACATTTTTGGGACCATTCACATTTATACAGCGATCCGTGCTATAAAAATGCATTGATTACTGTATAAATGTGACTGGCAGGGAAGGGGTTAACGCTAGGGGGCACTGCAGGGGTTAATATGTACCCTATATGAATGATTCTAACTGTGGGGGGAGGGGACAGACTGGGGGAGGGGACCGATCGGTGTCCCTATGTACAAGGGACACACCATCGGTCTCCTCTCCTCTGACAGGACGTGGGTGGGTGTGTTTACACACCCCCCCCCACGTCCTGCTCAATTACCGGGCAATCGTGGGTGCCTGGCGGTCATCGCGACCGCCGGGCACACGCACCGGGGCCCCAGCTACGCGGCGGGCACGCGCACGCACCGCGGGAGTGGCCAAAAAGCGAGCGCCGTCATATGACGGCGGCCCGCCACAGTCATTTGACAGTGGGCGGTCAGCTACTGGTTAAAGTGCATGCAGCTGATAAAGTCACCGGCGCATGCGATCTGAAGGTTTGCCTTATCGTGCCTGGCCTTCAGAGCCCGTGCCGTAAACGGCGGCTCCCAAGCGGATGCGCGGGAGTGATGTCATTGTGGCTCTGGCCACTCACAGTGTCGGAGCCCGCGAACCCGGAAGAAACACCCAGGGCAGATGTCAGCTGTCTCAGCGGTGTGCGGGCACCGCTGGAGGGCTTTGTTCTAAGGTAAGCATTTCATAATGAGCTAGTATGCGATGCATACTAGCTCATTATGCTTTTGTCTTACAGGTTTTTAACCTCTTTTTTGTAAACTCTCTCTCTCTTTTTTTTCTCCTATATTTTAATATTTTGCTAATACAATCTCTTTATAATGACATCAGGAAAAAATGGTAGCTGCTATTGTTCCCCCGTTTTTAAAAATACTAGTTGCCTGGCTGGTTAATGTCATAAACCCAGAACAAGCATGCTGTAATAGAGTGGAAAAGGGGGGACGTTTGGGACTTTGTGTGAAACACAACACTAGGGCATAATTGAGTCATACATATAAAGTTCATTTTTGACAGTATAAATATTTATTGATAGCCCATGGGAGCATAGTGCAAACAAGGATACAGACATTGTGGTCAATAATAACGGTACAAGGTAAATCAGATATAACAGTTCATCACGATATAAATAACGTAATTCATCACATTGTCAAATGATAGTAGCATCAGATACACTAAAAGCATGTAATCAGGTAATAATAGTATTGACACTACATCCAACAGGCATCAGACTACAATAAGGATAAAATAATTGGGATGACTCAATCATTAAACACTCGTGATCGATACATGATTGCTGTGACATGACATCAGGTATATATGCTCGACGCGTTTCGTTGAAGTTTGTCCACTCATCAGGAGCAGCTAATTTGTAATGACCTATAGGGTAATGTAATAGAGTGTCAGAAAAGTGTCAGAATTCCTCTCTATATGTGACCAGGTCACTTAGAAAGCATTGAACGCAGAGCATCACTTTAAGACAAACTTATAGTCGCATCCAAAAACCAAAGAATAAAGGATCACCAGGTAGCTGACAGTAGAAGCTGTCTGCACATACTTGCTGCTGAAAAAACTCAGAGCTGTTTAGAGTCCATTACAGCTTCCCATCCTACAGAACAATAGCCGATGGCCAAACTTCCTATGAGCAGGCGCAGACATCTTCATGTGGTGGAGGGTGCCCATTCACATACAAATTGTAATTTACAGCAAGTTGCTATTTGCTCACTAATGTCAGGATGATCTGGGTGGATCTGATGTCAGACATTCTGCAGCAATACTTATGTGCAATTCTAAGTGGACAAGAAGCCATATACAGTGAAACCTTGGTTAACGAGTAACGCGTTTAACAAGCGTTTTGAAAGACAAGCAACTTTTTTTAAAAAAAATTCTGACTCGGTTTGCGAGTGTCTCACAGGATTCAAGCTAATGGGGTGTGCAGTACCACATTTGGCCAGAGGTGCGGGGGTGCCGTTGACACTTGGAACGGTTCGGAGCCATTCGTAAATACTTGTAATCATTCGTAAAAATACTCCGTTCCTGAGTGTTTCCGAGGCTTTCCGAGTTTAACCGAGCTGTCCCCGAGTATTTCCGAGGCTCTCCAGCGCCCCCCACCTCTGGCCACATGCGGTATTGCATGCAATAGAAGTCAATGCGGAACTAATTGTCTTCGTTTCCATTGACTTCTTTGGGGAAACTCGCTTTGATATGCGAGTGCTTTGGATTACAAGCATTCTTCTGGAACGGATTATGCTCGTATTCCAAGGTTCCACTATGTGGGAAAATTGTTACTTTATTTAATACTACCTTTTGTTATGAAAATGATGTTTAAAAGTTCTTTTATAATTTACATAATTTTAAAAAGCAGTAAAAGCAAAAAAAAACTAAAACAAGCAAACAAAAAAAAAAACCCTCATTCGCTTCTGTAGTTATAAGCATTCTTAAGACATTTGTTTTTAAAGTTCATTGAAATCCTAGCTTTTTTCTATAAGAACAGATATTGGCAGCCTGCCAGCCTTCTAAAGTAAACAACCAGCAGGTGCTAATGAGGCCCCTTTCACAGGGATGGCATTCTCTTCCTCTCTCTGAAAAGCAACCAGTGGTGGATCACTTTTCAGAGAGTAATAGAGCAGCAACTTCCAGGCATTCAGGAGATCGCCTCACCTTTTTTCCCTGTACAGTGAATTTTGTGTTGACATACCGTGACGCAATCCTGTTGACCTAAGCTAGTGAGTTTGACTGCGGTGCATCCTATAAAACTCAACAAGCCAAGTTCAATTTTCTGCAACCGACTTGGCTGTCATTGTAGGCTTTTGGTGGGAGGTCGGGGTGGAGTAAAAATACAGAACAGTCTCTTATTTTTACAGCCCCTTTGCCTCCCATGTGAACGGGGCCTAAGATGTTGAAAAACAGACTGAAAATAGAACTAAACTGTATCTAAGCACCACAAACTGAAAACGCTGTTTACTAAATTTTCAATATCCACAGCAAACTCACCCATCCATCCATGTATCCATGCTTTTTTGTATTGAGAACTCTTTTCAAAAACCTCCATAGCATTTCTAGGCCTGGCCATCTTGAGCAAAGGCAGATGATTATTGTAGCATTTACTTTTCGTAATCCATCTGCCTTTAGTTCAGGCATGCAGGCAGGATGATGTGCTTAGCTGAGAAAGCCCCTCCTCCAAAAGGAAGAAAAAATGCCTATGAAGACTGGGGAAGCATGACATCATTTTTGCCTAGGCCAGAAATCAGGAAGCAACTAAAGAAATGTAAAAAAAAAAAAAGTTTCTGTGTAGTGTGCATTGAAAACAGCTACTTGTAGTCCCTATTAAAAGCCAATGTGGAAAGGTGACCATGCAGAAAAATTGTTGGGAGACAGGTACAGAGGTGTCAATGAAGAAAAAAAGTATCCAAGTGGCATTGGGATTTTAATGTGAGTTCATACAAAGAAGTAAAAGGACAAAAATATTTGGAGAGCTCAATAAAGACAAGGCTACCCACCACTGGGTACCCCAGAAGCTTGCCAGAAAAAAACATTTACTAATGGAAGGAATGCCATGCAAAAGAATAAAACAGTCCAAATTAATTTATTAGTTTATAATAAAAACAGCCAACACATTTTCTGGGTCAGAAAAAACTCCTTCATCAGGGCTTCAAGATATTGATTGCTCATGCAGATACTGCTGGCCCGAAACTCTCCTGATCGAGCAATTAGCTTCACTACACAGATTCACACAGGAAAGCTCCAATTTGAGTCCATTCAAAGTCCTTATGAAGGACTGAAGCCCTGATGATTCGGGGGGGGGGGGGGGGGTTATGACCCCAAAAACGCATTGACTATTTTTTAGTATAAATTGGTTATTTTTGACCCTTTTATCCTTTTGGTCTATCACTCCTTCCTTTAGTGCATGTTTTTTTTTTTTCTAGGGACAGAGGTTTATCACTTTATTACAAATGAATTTGGATCTTTTAATCTTTTGGTCTAGCACTCTCTTTTTTAGTGCATGTTTTTTTTTTTTTTTTAGGGACAGAGGTTTATCACTTTATTACAGGAGGTGCCTGAACAAGCACCCTCATGGCAGGATCACTAGGTATTATTTTAAGGAAAGCTGCACTTTTACAATGACTAAAAATTACTTTTGAAATTGCATTACAATGTTAAAGGGGTTGTAAAGGTAAATTAAAAAATAAAACAAAAAAAAATAACAAACATGTCTATACTTACCTACGGGGGACCTCCTCTTTTTGGCTTCCCCGCCAGCACTCCTGGCCCCTCGTCTCTGGCCAGTGCCCCCATGGGAAGCCGCTACCCATGGGGGCACTCTTGCGTGCTCGCACCCGCTGCATCAATTGACACAAACAGCGGGGCTTGGCCCCGCCCCCCGATGCCTCATCACTGGGTTTGATTGACAGCACTGGGAGCCAAAGGCTCCCGGTGCCCCAGCAAAGCCAGCGAGACTCGGAAGTGAGGGGAGAAAAGATCTGCAGACGTGCATGGCACTAGATCGAATAAGGTCTTGGGTAAATAAAGGGGGGCTGAGGGGGCGATGCTGACACCTAAACATTTTTTTACCTTAAAACGGATCTTTTTTTTTTAACTTTCCATCTATTAAATCTTCTGCTTTTGTTGTTTTAACTTTGGATAGTAAAACATTTTTTTTCTGCCAGTAAATATCTTATACCGCACATTTCCTGTTTCTTGTCTGGTAAAAAGTCTAGGCTTATGACATCATACACAACTCTCTCTCTCTCTCTCTCTCTCTCTCTCTCTCTCTCTCTCGTGAGAGTTTGCCAGGAAGGGAGGGGGGATGAATCATAAGAGGGCCAATAAGAGCTGCAGAGCTTGAGGTATCTCTGTGTAAATCCAGGAAGTAAACAGGCAGCAGCTTCAGCTGCCCACATTTAAAATGGTTGCAGCCAGACTCAGTGGAGGGAGATTTCTACAGCATATTTGGCAAGTACAGAATCTCAGTATATATAAAATAATATGCAAAGTGGTTGGAGGGAAGCTTCAGAATGGCAAAGATGTTTTTATTACAAATTATGTGAGACTGCATAATTTAATGCAAGGAATGCATTAAGGTAAAAATGTTTAGACTTTACAACCCCTTTAAAGCTTATATAAAAATTTTAGTGATTGGGTTTACCTACATTTAAACATACAGCTGTCATGAAAGAAATATGTGGGCTGTCACTGCTAAACTTTGCTTCTGAAAATGCTAGTAGCCTGGCTGCCATGCTGATATGCTTTTTGTGGCTCATTTTTAAACACTTGCCCTCTTGACAAGTGTTTAAAAATGAGCCATTATAAACGAGAACTCTTTATTAAATACTAGTGCTAATGTTAGTCTGTGTGATACAATATATTTTCACATGGTTACTCCAGAAGGCCTTGTGCACCCCCAGTGGACTCAAAAACATTGTATTTTGTGCCTAAGCAAGAAGTTAGCTGCTCACATCCTGCAGAATGTCTCTTTCTTGAACCTTTATGAGTAGCTCCCTAGTTGCGTTTAAGAGATGCAGTACAGCAAAATGAGGACCAACTGATCAGAAGGGTATTTACATGGTGCACTTCTCATACGACATGTCCTAAATAGCAGAAAAACAAATACTCCTGCACATGAGTATAATGGCTAGCCCAATAATGAATAATGGTCCATTCCTCAATGGATAATGTTTCCTGGCTTCGCTGCCCTCTAGGACCAGGCATGTCCTTATTGCACTAGAAAGAAAAAAGAAAAGAGGGCGCACCAGCTTTGTGCATTATCCCAAGTAAATTTATATTGTATAAAAAAAAGATAAAAACTACTCACAAGCATGTGAAAATAAATATGCATAAACGGGCTTCCATCCCATAGGTTAAACAGTCCTGGGATAGGGGAGACCATGTAGGGTTCCCTGCTAGCTAACGCGTTTCGAAGATAAACCTTCTTCCTCAGAGCCTCAAGGAAGAGGAAGGTTTTCCTTCGAAACGCGTTAGCCAGCAGGGACCCCTACATGGTCTCCCCTTGATCTGGAGAGTACAGGTCCCAGGACTGTTTAACCTACGTGATGGAAACCCGTTTATGCCTATTTATTTTCACATGCTTGTGAATATTTTTTTTTTTTTTATTATATACAAAATAAATTTACTTGGGATAATGCACAAGGCTGGTTTGGCCTCTTTTCTTTTTGCTTTCTATAACATGTCCTAAATGCAGGAATTTTCCATTTAACTGGGGAACATTAAAATTCCCCTTTACTACTTTACACTATCGACATGTAATTGTAATATTTAAAATGAGCAATAGAAGTATATGATGGATAACAAATAAGTGAGTCTTTTCTTTAGTAAGAGGACTGTGGCTTCCCAGGCTGAATGCGCTGTTTCACTTTTAAGTAGAGCAATGTATTTGAGAACAAATACCTAATAATATGTTCTCTGCGGCATAGAGCATCTTTGATTAGGTGTAGGTCAAAAGAATTGGCACATTGTGCCCTTTTACTAAGTTGGTGTGATTGGCAGGCTGTCGTTTCGAGGGAGTGCGGCCTCTCCCTTTCATCTCACGTAGTGTTGCACAGGGACAATGGGAAGCAGATTTTCCTTGTTGATTCTCATTTGAAAAGGTCTGGTGTCTTTACTAGGTACCTGTAACACGGGGGTCTTGATTGGGGTCTCTGTCAGTATGTCCAAAGGCCAAGAATACAAAAGCTATCAGTGGGTGGGGGTCTCAGCTGACCACTGAAGAAGGGAGGGGAGGATCTGAGAGGCAGTGGAGGGAGAAGCGACCCCCGATGAGCGCCTTAAAGAGAGAGCCATTTTTGTCTAAAACCCATCAAGCACATCTGCAGAATTGTCCCAGTTGCTGCCTCCTAGTTTCAAAAGAAAATGATCGTTTGATAAACCGTCCTGATTCACCACTTTCTCACAAGAGCAAGAGGCTCACCTTTGACCTTTGTATGATTTCACATTAGGCTGGCTTTTCTTTCTGCCTTAAATTGCTATAGAAACTTTGAAATGCATCTCTTGCTTTCTGTTTTCCCTCCTCACCCCTCCTTTTCTCCCTCTCTCTCTTTCTCTCTCTCTCCCTCTCTACCTCTATCTCCCTCTGTCACTCCATTGGCATTTCTTTTTCCCTCCTTATTATTTTCCCCTCACTTGGGCTTTATAAAGCCAACACTTTTTTTTTTTTTTTTGTCGGGCAAGTAATTAGTGTTAAAAAAAAAAAAAAAAAAAAAAGTTATAACGGTCAGTCTATCCCATTCCCACAATTTGGTCACAGGGGTGATGTGGAAAAAAACAGGTGGTATATGACAACCATGTAGTAGCTATTATTTATCAGCTTGTGACAGATTCATAATTTACATTCGCAACATGTGTATTTTACAGAAAAAAATAACTGTCATGAGTACAAAAGAGTCAAACCAGATTAATTATATTTAGAATCAAAAGTTGTTCGCTCTTCAGATAATATTACAGTCTTTAAAAAATACAATAAGTACACATTTTAAACAGATTCAATATCTGCGACCAAAAAGGCACAAGTGGGAATTTAAGACAAATCTATGTAGTTGTAGCTAATGTTTTTTTTATTTTTTTGCTTTTCCTATATACTTTTCTTCTTCTCTTCAAAACTTTGTCATGTGGTTTCATTTTGTGACACATGCAAAACAATTCAGTGTATATAGTAAATTTTGTGCATAGTTTCTTAGTTGGTTTATTTTCATTTTTTTTTTCAGATCTGGTAATTATGAAAATATTTATTATTTAGATATTAAAATGACTTTTGAATATCTTGTAGTGTTCTATTTAGGCAATTGATGACTCTGCAGTCTCCTTTACACATCACGATTCCTTTTTAGCTGTGCCAAAAGAAGCCCATTACAGAACTCAAGTGGGTCATCAGTGCTGTGACTCAACATTTCAAATACAACTTTCAGATGAGGGGAGCTGCAAAGCGAGCCGCTCTGCTGTGCTGTCTATTTCAATAACTCTTGGTACAATAGAAAAGGTTTCTAAGTTTTAAATCTTGATTTGTGAAACAAAGATTGTAGATAGATAATGAAAACAAATAGATAAACCAACTAAAATAAAAATGTCCTCATACCATCATACTTTCTCTTTAAATGGTAATTTCACTCAGAACTGTATCTCATTAATGGATTCATTAATGGATTCATGCTGAAGGGTTGAAGTGTTATTGCTTCTATCAAGAACTCCAATGGCATGGTCTCCCAGGAAGAAAAAAATAAAGATTTGTTGGCAACATAAAATCCATCAAAACCCCTGAATTCACGGGTATTTCCACCAGACATGGCCCATAGTTCCCTGCATTTGACAACCCCAAAAACACAAAGGTGAGAAGCTTGTGTAGCTAAATAGGCAGGGACCAAGTACCATCTGGTGAGAACTTTTACATTTGCTTCAATAAAGATGTATTCAAAATGCCGTTATATAACCTTTGAAGCAAAGCATGCCAGGATTCCAAATCCTTATTCAAAGAGAGGTTGGCCTCCTAGTCTCTTATCTAGAGGATTTTGATGGAAGTATCCAATAAGTGTCCAGAAATAATGGAGATGCCCCATCTCTGACCTTCCTCTTGTGTACACCATTTCTCATATGGTGTAACCCTAGGGTCCATGGAAGGATCAAGCTGTAGAGTATGCATTTTAAGGCAATCTTTGCAATGTCGAAGTGTGAATGGCCCTCTATGATTGAAATAGTGGCCAATCCTATATAAGCCTTTATTCAACCACCGAAAGGTTTTCTGGTCCATACTAGAAGTAAATGCTGGGGTGTTAAAAAGGTGAGATAGTGTGGACAGAAGAAATGAGGTTGGTATTGGTCTATAGCTTATGCCAAACTGCGAACGAGTTGGAGAGAGTGGGTACAAGGATCATTTTTTCACTGTTTCACTGATTGCCATTAAGGCTTTTCCCCATGAGAGTATATAACTGATAACTGAGCTAACTGGGCTGTCTAGTAATACAAGAAAAGATTTGAAAGGCCAAGACTGCCACTGGTTCTGGGAGCGAATAACAACCAATGTCCCTTTCCTGCCGAGACATGCTTATTAAGTTTAGCTTGTAGCTTCAATAAGTCTGCCCCATTCAAAGTGATAGGTAATGAGCGAAAATAATACAACAATCTAGGTAGCAACATCAATTTAATAGAATTAACCATGCCAATTGAGGACAGATCATATACTAGCCACATTTGGAGATTGGCCTCAAGTTTCTTAGATAAGGGGGATAATTCGAGTGATACAGTTGTGCAATCGAAGAGGTCAAGTGAATCCCAAGGTATAAAATTTAGTCTTTTTTTAACATAAAAGGGAATGAGTCTTGTAGCCGAGTCTACAGTGACAAAGTGACCAAACTATTTAAGGCAACCGATTTATGAGAGTTCATCTGAAGTCCCAAGATCGTCCCAATTTCAGTCAACAGCTGCACAACGTTGGGAATTGATATAAGCAACGACATAATAAAAAGAAGCAAATCATCTACAAAACGGGTGCATTTATGGACCTGATCTGCACAAAAGAAACACCTTGGATTACTAAATCAGTACTAATCACAACAGCCAGGGTTTCAATAGCAATAGCAAAAATTTGTGAAGATAAAGGACAGCCTTGCCTTGTCCCCCTAGCTATCATGATCGGAGCAGAGTGGTGTCCAGCTAACCTAATCTTAGCCATAGGGTTAGAATATAGCATCCGTATTATGTTGAGGAAGTTGGGGCCGCAATGTTTATTTTCTATACTATATATTATTTCATCCTTCGATGGCTCCTTTTATTCTCTTATATTTCTGAGCCATCCATACCTGGAATGCAGGTGCCACGTCATATCGGTATAACGCAGACCTCAAAACTGGTTTGTTTGATATATAAGATGAAGTCAGTGAGTGATTTATTTTACTAGTTGCTATCCAATCCAAAATATCTGTTTTTTAATGCACTAAGCTTTCAAACAAGAAATTAGGTGCACCATTACATGAAAAGTTTCCAAATATGTTTATACACAAAATTATCAACTTAAATTTTAATCCCCTCACAAACACAAAGTGCTGCACCTGA
This sequence comes from Lithobates sylvaticus, assembly GCA_028564925.1. Taxonomy (NCBI): domain Eukaryota; kingdom Metazoa; phylum Chordata; class Amphibia; order Anura; family Ranidae; genus Lithobates; species Lithobates sylvaticus. Next base: position 84,659,069 of record CM053036.1, on the reverse strand, counting down.
TGCTGGCGGAAAACCTGCTGTGCTTGTTGTAAAACCCTATTCCTTAACTAATGTTTTATTCCTTATAGAATGGAAGCTAACATTTATCCAAGCCATGGACCCTTTTTTTGAGGGGTTTCTTTTGTAGACTCTATTCCTGCTTTTGAAAAAATGAACCTGTGCTTTGTTCATGTATAACACATTTTGTTACTGACTGTATACAGTCTTCCCTGACTTCATGTATGACTCTGGTAAATGAATCAGTAAAAATAATAAAACCAGAAACAACCAGGCAACCAGCATTTTTAGAGGGAGGTTAGCAGAAGGTAAGCAATAGCTGCCTCTGTGTCTCTTTCGCTACCATGTTTCTTTGGGGTTCACTTAGGCAAGTATTGTCTTTCTGCTATTAACATGCATTTAAAATGCCTGTCAGCAGATGTTTACTTTAGTGGTGCCATGTGCATGATGGTTCTGAGCATGCGTTTGATCTGCTTTGCTAAATTAAGTAATTATTACAGAATTATTTAGGCAAAGATAATTAACATATTACATTTTCATCCATCAGAGCTTGTAGTTTCCTTTTTTTAAGTTTCTCTGAGGTTTATTTAATTTTTTTTTTAAACTTTCCAATCTGACAATGTATATCGGTCAACAAATTAAAAACTTTTGTTCTCCCATTATGGAACCCGACTGCCATAATTATGAAGCTAAAGCATCCTTGGAGAGCATTGTGCCTAATAAAACAACCCATAGCAATTCATTTAAATTCAAATTTTAGAGATCTGACTTAAAGTGAGATCTGGTTGGTATTAGTCGCTGTACTTTGCAAGCCTTGATTACTGCTAGCAGTGCCTTTTTTAGATTGCTACTAAAATGCAGTTTCCGAAGCTAAATACTGGCAACAAAAGCATTAATAAACAAATCGTGTTAGTTTGGACTACATAAAATTCGGGCTGTTGACAATGTGGGTATGGCCCAAATATAGCATAAAATCCTGTGTCGGTATCAACATAATACTGTATAATAAAGAGATAACAATTTTGCTTGTGGTGTGAGTGAATCATTCGCATCTGTATGTCGGCTGCATGCATGTGTTTCACTTGTCCCTGGAATCCAAAACTAAACAGAATCATATTTGAGAGGACCCATTATCGTAAATCTTTAACAAAAACTTTTCTGACAAGTGTAGTCATAAAACTCTCACTTAGGAGAACAACCATTTCAAGAGTTGGTCAGCTGTAATTGCTGTGAAATTAGTTTTTCTGCCTCCCAAGTTCAACAGTTTGTGTGTTCTCACTAGTTCTGTCATTACACACTGTAGATGATGTACTGAAAGGGTAACAAGCAATTGTTTTCCTGTGATATAATTTAGTTATATGTAGTAGTGTCTTGAAAGCGTCAACTTGCATTGCATTGATTTGCAGAGTAAGGAGCTGAAGATTTTTCATCAGAACCCGGCTGAAATTTCCTCTGGTCTGTCCAACATCCTTTGATTGAAAAATCAAAAGAGCTGGATGGAATCTGATAGATTTCTTTTATTTATCCAGCTTAACCACTTCAGCCCCGAAAGGATTTACCCCCTTCCTGACCAGAGCATTTTTTGCGATTCGGCACTGCGTCGTTTTAACTGACAATTGCATGGTCGTGCAACGTTGTACCCAAAAAAAATTGGCGTCCTTTTCTTCCCAGAGCTTTCTTTTGGTGGTATTTGATCGCCTCTGCGGTTTTAATTTTTTGCGCTATAAACAAAAGAATAGCTACAATTTTGAAAAAAAAAACATTATCTTTTACTTTTTGCTATAATTAAATATCCTCCCAAAAAATGTTTTTTCCTCAGTTTAGGCCGATATATATTCTACGTATTTTTGGTAAAAGAAAAAATTGCAATAAGCGTATATTGATTGGTTTGCGCAAAAGCTTAAGCGTCTACAAAATAGGGGATAGATTTATAGCATATTTATTATTTATTTTTTTACTAGTAATGGCGGCGATCTGCGATTTTTATCGTGACTGCGTCATTATGGCGGACACATCGGAAAATTTTGACATATTTTTGGGACCATTGGCATTAATACAGCGATCAATGCTATACAAATGCATTGATTACTGTAAAAATGTCACTGGCAGTTGAATGGGTTAACCACTAGGGGGCGATCGAGGGGTTAACTGTGTTCCCTGGGAGGTGATTATAACTGAAGGGGGAGGGGATTGACTAGAGGAAGTGACGGTTCGTGATTCCTAGCTAATAGGAACACACGATCTGTCACTCTTCTTCAGAACAGAACAGGGAAGTGTGTATTTACATACACTTATCCCTGTTCTGTGCCTCCTGTTCACGATCGCTCGTGGCCGGAAGTCATCGCGACCACCGGCCACGAGCATCGCCCCCCTATGTGAAGCAGGCATGCGCGCACACCTGCTATACCGACCCCGTGAGCCGACGTATTGCTATGGCGACTCGTGCAGAGGAGGGAAGCCGTTAAAATAAAACTAAAGGATGCTAAAAACTTAACTATGCCTTCCTAAAGCCTCTATTGTATATTAATAATTTCATTTCCAGTTCCGTACATAAAATCAAACATGTGACTACATCAAATAAATACAATTTCCCAGTGTCCTCATCCCTGTTCCGTAGCTATGAAAGGACTGATCTTGATAAATTTCTTGTTACAAAATCCGGCCTCCTGCCCCTCTTGTCCCGCATGCTCTTCGCTAATTGGAGAATGATGCAATTCAGACATGCATGAGCACATTAAATTGAAGTTTGTCCTATGGACGAGCACCTTCGGGTGACGACCACTTTCTATGTTAAAAGGCTAGTGTTAGCCGGGGAAATGAAGCAGATCTGAGCAAAGCAAAGCATCATAAATTCATGAAAGAAGAAATCATGGAGTCTAAGTGGAGAGAAGAAATGTGAAGAGAGCACAGTAGGCTGTACTGTGGAGCAATAAAAAATTTGCCTTTAGATAACAACTTAAGGAATTGAATTGCCAGATGATATCTAGGCCAACCAAGATCCACATAGGCATGCAAACTTTTCTTATTAGTTTGTATACTTGTATTCTTCTGAAACCAGGAGTTACACTTATGCCTTGCCAACCTCAGAGAGGGTTTCTGCCAATATAGACAGAAATTATTGTCATCCAGGTTGGTGGCAGTTATCCATTTGTGAGTACTTAAAACCAGTCATCTGTATGAAGCCACAACCTTTTCACCCCTTATATATTAAAGGGCAACTGTACTTTTAAAACAGATAAGCTCTCCTAATATATCCAGGGACAGCGTGCAGTTGTGAATGTTCTCCCTGTACCTGTGTGGCTTTCCTCCGGGTACTCTGGTTTCCTCCCACACTCCAAAGACATGCTGGTAGGTTAATTTGATCCTGTCTAAATTGGTCCTAGTATGTGTATGTATGAATGTGAGTTAGGGCACATAGATTGTAAGCTCCTTGAGGGCAGGGACCTATGTAAATGTACAATGTTTATGTAAATTGATGGCGCTATATAAGTACCTGAAATGAATAATAATAAACATTAAATATACTGTATGCAATAACTAATATTTTCCTGACAATAATGAGATTTTAGAATTAGTATTTTGGTCCTGAACATAACAAAATGCAAACAAAGCCACTATATATTCCTTGTAAAGTTATAATATATCTCCTCCAGAAGTACATTGAGGCACGGCCTTAGTCCTATATTCAATACAGAGGCTGGAGACATCAAATTAATCCCTTGGGGGAAAATGGGAAATACTAGCACTAGACATAGCAAATTTTACAAGGTTCATTAGAGCTGAACTCCCGGCAAAGGCTAATTACACAGTTCAAGTACATATGGGAGCTGTTTTACCTGCCAAATTATTTGTATTCCAGTCTTCAGATTTACACAACCCTGTCAGACTGTACAGTCAGGACAGTGACCTTAGTTTTCTCTGCTGCAGTTAAACAATAATGTTAAGTCACCTCCCTGCCCCTAGTCTGTGACTGTACATTGAAGGCGCACAAGCAGCTCATCCCCCTGCTCATACTGCCTTCTTCTCCTACAAGCATGGGCTTTCTGTAGCGCCAGGTTACAAGACCTTGTCAATTTCAGGTACTTACACTAGTTACATTTATAATAAATTTTGCATTTTTTCAATCAATACATAACTGCATTTATGTGTGTGATTCATAACTGCCCGAAGTTCAGCTTTAAAGGGTGTGTTTGATTTCAACAAATGACCTACATCCCACCCCTGTGCTTCTCATCAAATTTGTAATTACATTTTTATTCTCAGGAGCAAATAGGCAGATTCATACTGTGGCTGCCCAGGGCTGGGCAATGTTTACGCTCTGCAGTGCTATGGCGTGCTGCAAAATGTTGCATGTATGCTGAGCCTAGCCTTTAGGAGTAATATGAGTAATCACTTTCTTTCTTTTCAGATAGTCTGATATGCTGAAGATTTCTATTATTTCCTATTCTTTACACATGGTGACATACTTTGTGCTCATGTTTTGGGGGCAACAAACAATCCCCATCCACTGGTACTTACATTCACTGTCTTCCCCACCAGACCATTCATCTGTCAGAGCCTATGGACCTAAATTGTGTTTCTGTGTATGGAGGAGCATGTGACCTCTACCCCCATATTGCAGTGCTTAGGCTTTACACGAGGTTGGGAAACCAGTCATTAACCTTGTGTAAATTTATCCCAGATGTTGAACAGGGTTTAAACCAACAGCTCTAATAATGGAATGGAGAGAGAGGGAGAAGCATAGTGAATGTAAATATCCATGACTCTAGGGTGAGCTTTCAAGGGAATTGAATGACAAAATAAAGTGAATTTTTGATGCAAATATTCTATGACAGAGACTGTAACAGCCCCACTAGTTGGTTGCTTGGTCAGATCTGATAAAAACCCTCACATAATACTCTTTTTAGTTGACATGCTCTCTCATGTTTTAGGGCGGGGGTGTCCAACTCAATTTCATTGCGAACCACATTAACATTATGGTTGCCCTCAAATGGCTGGTTGTATGTGTAAGACAAGATGTCCAGAACACCCCACTTCCCCTTACATCAGATGTCAAGAGTCTCCAAACCTCCCTTACATCACAGTACACCCCTTACCTTGTGCTGCAGCTAGGAAAAAACTGGGGGCAAAACTGGGAGGCAGAAAGTTCAGGGTCTGGAGAAAGACCAGAGGAGGGATGGAGTCAGCTGAATGCTGAGACCAGGGGTGGTGGAGATAAGGAGGTGATGCAGCTGCACAGAGAGGCACAGAATCTGTAGAAGGAGTTCTGTACTCCTCTCTGCTGCTGACTGTTGAGATGGGGAAGGGGGTGAGGGGCAGAGGCGAGCCTCTCTGCTGTTGCAAGGACAAGTGCAGGATCGGGGGTAGGAGTTCTGTCCTCCTCTCTGCTGTTGACTGCTGAGACAAGGTGAGGGCAGAAACAAGAGTGTTGCTGCAGGAGAGGTGTGAGGGCCACATGAAATGGCCTGGACGGCTGGATTCGACCCGCAGGCCTTATGTTTGACACATGTGTTTTAGGGCATCTTGGGAGACCTCCAGGTGTTGTCCATGAGGCAGAAGCACATGCTTCTTACATAGCAGTGTCCATCTAGATGTAAAGAATGTTGGATAAAGCCCTTTTTCTCTTGAAGCACAGAGGGTCGTCTCACATTATATTTGCTATATACAGTTCTTCGCATGATCATGTGGTGATAATTTAGCATGTGCAGTCACTTTTAATAGTTTTTTACCTGAGATATTTGGGATGTTCTAACAGACTTCTTGTTTTTTGGGATCAGTAAGATGAAGTATTAACTATGTATTTGTTTTTCGAACAACACGAAACACGTTATTGGCATGTAGTGTTACTAGACAAATTTCAGTCTGTGACTTCTTTATTTTTAATCTCCTGTGTTGTGAAATGTTTTCTCACCAATCACCTCTCCTCACCGATCTCCAGTTACAAGTATGATTTTACCAGTTTTGGAAGCCAGAAAAATATCTCCAATATGGTGGGAGAAATGTTCTCATTAATTATCGTTCCTGACATAAAGATTGGTTACTTTCTACCTACTGACCTGTCTGTAGTCACAATTAGGTCACATCAGGCCTTTCTGTGCAAATTGGTCCTGATTAAGTGGACTGAGGCTGGTTGTGAAATTGTGGCATTGCTTAATTGTGGGAGTGGCTGTCATTAAGTGCATAGCTTGCATTATTCCAGGGAGAAGGGTATTTCTAGATCACATACTGGCTTTACTGAGGAATAAAAAAACGATCAGAACTTCCTAAATGCAATTACCACCTCCAAAGGAAAGGATCCAGATCTACTTATGAGATGTCTCAAACTCTGCACAAAGCAGAAGAGGGACACATGCTCTTTTTAGAGAACCTCTCATACCTAACTGCAGTAGACCACAATGGCAATCTACTGCACTCCACAACTCTTGTGGTCAGTGTTCTCACAGTCCTAGGATTGTTTGTAGACCTAAGCTATGCAAAAAACGGACCAAATGGCTAATAGCATTCTTAAATGGGTTTGGACTTCTACTTTCAATGGACTTACAAGGGGTTGATTCACTAATATTGGAGAGTGCAAAACCTGGTGCATCTTTCCATAGAAACCAGCTTCTAGGTTTTTTTGTCAAAGCTTAATTGAACAAGCTGAAGTTGGAAGCTGATTGGCTACCATGCACAGCTGCCTCAGATTTTGCACTTTCCAACAATGTCACTAAGTAAAGCAGCTATGTGATTAGGCCATTATAGAAGTCATTCCTCTCATGTGCTGCATATTCGTTTTAGGACATTAAAGCTAAACCTATTTTTTTATTTTTTTTAAGCTTGATACTTTAGCTAGAGTTTCAAAAGATCAAAGGTCAACTAGTCTTACCATTACAACCTGTTAACTATCTGACCTAAAACACTGCACACAGAAGATGAGAGACCGCCTGATAGGTCAAGCAGTTAGTTCACAGGCCATGTCAGACTTCATTCAACCTCTCAACCTCTGACTTTTCCAGGTTCTGACAGGTTCCTTTAAAATAAGAGCTCCAAGTCTAAAAAGGTAAAGTCATTTGAAATGGGAGTCTGCATAAATGACTTAATGTAGCTATGTTATGTATCTATTTCCCTTGCAATAGAATAAGAGGGCAGATAAATTGCAAAGCAGAATCTCTTTATCATACAATTTTGTGTTTACACTGCATACTGCAGAAAATAGGGAAAGCTCCCTATCAGAGTAGACTCATTAAGCTGTACCATGGCAACAATCTGGAGATACCGTGTCCTAATTTTTGGTATTTTCATTGAGTGTATTTGACAGTTAGAAGCATAGGATCCCCTAATAAAGAGTGTTTGTTTTTTTCATATACATTGTATTGAAGCCGTAAAATTTAGTCAGTATAGATGCAAATAATGGTTATGAGAATTCATATTTAAAAAGACCAGTTTCCTCACCTTTGCAACCATTTCCAAGGACTCAGTGGTCTTCGATATTTGTGCAGTTTTCCATTTAAAGTGATATCAAAGTCTTATTTTATTTTTTATTTTTTTTAAATAAAAAACATGTTATACTTACCTGCTCTGGACAGTGGTTTTGCACAGAGCAGCCCAGATTCTCCTCTTTTCAGTTCCCTTGTCGGTACTCCTGGCCCCTCCCTCCTGTCGAGTGCCCTCACAGCAAGCAGCATGCTTTGGGGCACCCGAGCCGCTGCTCTGTGTGTCAATTCAGACACGGAGCTGTGGCTCGGTCCCTCCCACCTCATTGGCTCACTGACTTTAATTGACATCAGCTTGAGCCAATGGCGCCCGCTGCTGTGTCTCAGTCGATCAGGAGGGAGAGTCCCGTACAGCCGAAGCTCTTGTGCAACATCGGTGGATTGAGATAGGGCTCAAGTATTAGGGGGGCTGCTGCACACTGAAGGTTTTTTATCCTAATGCATAGAATGCATTAAGATAAAAAACCTTCTGCCTTTAGAACCACATTAACTGTGGTTATGCCCTTTCAGCAATGACCAAACAATAGACAATATTGATCCAGTTTTTGTTAACTGCACTATAACCTTGATAGCTGCTCTGCAGTAGAAAAAACTGTAGCTACAGTGTATGTAATAGTTCAAATATATAATATTAGAATTACTTGCCATATGGCCACATACAGTTTTGCTGTTGTAGCAAGGCAATCTTTTCTTTCTTATATTTATTATTTGAATGTGTTTTAAAAAGTTGATAAAATGGCACCCAGTATACAAAAAAAAAAAAGGGGTTCCACTCCACAAGTAAAGAAATTATAACAGGTTCCACGCTATTGGCTCTCTTTCAACTTTTAAGATTTTGAAAGTGGATTAATGGAAATGCTCAGTCAATGGGGTCAAGTGTGTGTGGATACTATTGGTGCTAAGTACATGCAATTTTGAGAATATACTTCTCATGAGAGATAGTCCAGTCATTTCTTTACAGTTTCAAAAAGCCAAGATAATTAGCTTGACCAGTCTAGTGTATGAAAGTGTTCTGGAGACAACCAGAGTGTCCTGCTGATAATTAAAACTCCATATTTACATGGGAATCCTGGGATTAACAAGAGTATTTTTTTTTTTAAATTGCAGTTATAATGGTTGTCCAAAGACTGTAGGAGATTTTAGAACAGTTATCTTAATAGTTAGGTTATAAAATCATGTCCTGAATGTGATACAGTAATTAGTTGGTAATATCTTCCACTCAGTTGGTGTTGGACAGGTCTACAAGTTGGACATTTTTAATTAACTGAGAATAGCAATTTACTACTAAATAATAATGGCAGTTTTTTAAAGGTAAATAACATTATCAAAATAATAACATATCTTAATAATACTGACCATTATGCCATGGAAGTATAATTTTTTTTTTTTTTTTTTGGGATCGAGTGGAAGAGGTTGAGAAACCCTTGTGTGAATTTGCCCTTTAGGGCCAGTTCACACCACATGCAGTCCAGTGCATTTTTTTGTTCTGCATTATAAAGGCATGGGAAGTAGGTTATATGGTTTCCAATGGCAAAGTTCACACCAGTGCGGTCAGTTCCAGGGCTTTTTAGTTACAGAAAAAAAAGTAGAACATGCTGCATTATTCCTGGACTGTACTGGAACGCGGTAAAACACATAAAAAATGCACTGGATCGCATCAAAAATACACCGGACCCCAGTACAATGAACAAAAAAAAAACAGGAAAAAAAGACGAAAAAAAGCATCTGGAATACATCCAGAAACGCATCAAAAACACGTGGGAAAGCACCACGGATCTGGAGTGCGTTTTTGTGGCGTGAACAAGAGAATGCCAGTCCAAATGTATTTGTTTTGGCTAAAGGTGGAAAGGGTTTAAGACTCTGTGTCCCCAACAAGGATATTTTTATTTATCCCTGTCTTCGAAGATACCCAGGTTATAACTGTAAAGAGTTGTTTCCTTTTTCTGGACTACATTCTCCATGTACTTCTATGAAGAAGCATTTAAGTAGACAATGACAACCAGAAGAAAGAAGCAACCAAAGGATAAAGGTAAATTAATATGGGAATGCAGTAAAAACACGACAGCGGATCTAACCCTTTTACCATAAGAAAACCTCCATTTTATTTGAAAAGTAGCTAATATTTCAGCTTTGTGAATGGTAGTTGCGATCTCCTGAGTTTTATATATAGTTACATAGTTAGTAAGGTTGAATAAAGACATCAGTCCATCCAGTTTAACCTGAGTGAGTGTCTACAATTGTCCCTATCCCTGTACATTGTACACTCACATCGGTCCCTACCCTCAAGGAGCCCACAGATATATATTCTGGAAATTCCAAATTGAGGTAATTGTACCCCAGTTGTAATCTCCAGCTACCTGTCCTAGCCTTTACATGGCTGTCCCTCTTATTATGTACACTGAAGAATGCGTCAAGAGGAGTGAGACTTGTCCTGACTCCGCTGTGGTTACAGCGTGGATATTTTGCTGTTGCTGTCCTGGATTGATCAGTCAATAGGGGATGCAACCCACCTGTTTGAACATGAAACGGAAATATCTATTATTTATACTATTAAACTCAAAATAAGGGAACTCTGGTTACTTTTTGGCATTAAAACTTTGTTTAAATCAAACTAAATTGTTTTCAAAATAATTGCCTGCTATTTGTCAAAAAAATTGTGGATCTTGGTCTGATACTGCCATAATTGTAATATTCAATCAAAATCAAATAGTATAATAGTAAAATTCAGCTGTCTTTCGGGAAAGTGGCTTAACTGCCTATTTTAAAAAATGCGTTTTTTACTCTTGAGAAGTATTAATGACTTTTACCTTGAAAAGATTTTGGACAAATCTGTTTCTGTTGTGAGTAACATTCTATAAATGGTGGATTTTGTTTCACATGGAATAATTCACAGAAGGTATTACCTTTTGTAGTGAAAAGGGACAGACAAGTCACCTAGCATAAAGTCAAAGCAATGTTTTGGCTGTAAGATGCATTACAGGCAGACTTGTAGTTTTTCCAAAGAAAAGAGGCAGCAAAGGCTTTATTGGAGTTCTTTGTAATTTAGGAAACCCAACCCAAACTGGATGAAGAAGGGAGGGAAAAAAAAAAAAGCCAGCCTTAAAGGATCTGTCTGTATTGTGTGTCACCACGTCAAGAAAGAGATGTTCTTAGCATGAGATTTCTTTAGTAACTTTTGGAATGTCCTCAATGAATGGAGATTTATTTTTGGATATGAAAAAGTAGGCACTCACCTGGTGTGTAATGACACACTGTTCATTAGTTAGTTATTTGTCCAGCCATCCTCCACTTTCATCTCATACTACCTCATTAACAGAGTCACTACCTCATTTGTTTTTTTCCTGCTGAGCCCAGGTCCAGAGTTCCATGTGCTTCCAAGGATGGTTGGCATGCACAGCTTACCTATGAAAGAGCCTCCACTAATTGCATTGTCTTAAAATTACAACTTTCCATCAAATCTCCCTCTTCTTTTTCTTTCTCCTGCTGGGAAACATTTTGAGTTTGTATTGTATTTAAGCAAACAAAGCCCACCCATTGGCACAAAGCTCTCATGCAAATCTTCAGGTTTGTACCTAGAATAAGAAAGGTAATTACACGTTTCTCCAGGTGAAAGCAATGTTCAATGTCCAGAAGAAAATTAAGTAGAATTGGAAGAGTAAAGGAAACCTGTATCCCCAGGCATAGGATTAGATAATGGTAATTGTTGACAAACATAAAGAACCAAAAAGAAAAAACAAATCTGTCACGTTACAATAGATATTTTTCTGTTCTTGTGCATAATAAATCACGCAGAAAGGAAAGTATTCTATTCCAAAGTATTTAATACTTTTAGAAGTAATTTCAGTTGTGAAAATTTGTTTTTCTTTTCCATACTCCTAGATATAGGAAGATTGAGATTTGACAAGCGAAATCTTTGTACCAACCTTAATCCCTTCAAATCCCCACACAGAATCCATGTACTAGCAATTAGCAGCTTATGTAGAAATCAGAGAATCCATCTTCTTAACAGGTTTTTGTGCCAGACATTATATATCATTGTAATGTTCTCTCAACTTGGCTTGAAAATGTTAATTCTTTTTTTTTTTTTTAAAGATAAATAAAATGTGGGTGATCTAGATGTGCATGACACATTTACAAATGTATGTCGTCATTATAACATTCTGAGTTAACTAAATTAAACCTTTTGTGATGAATTCACCAAATCCATAAAGAAGGGGAGCAGGTCACTGCTTACCAGGTATAATGTCCTGTTAGTTGCATATTATCACTACCTTTGTGTATGTTAAAGCAAACCTGCTATGCATAGCCCATGCAAGGGCAAAGCAACAAGTTTTACGTAAATGCCCCTCCTGCATGTTCTCACCTTCTCGATGCTCCTCTGCCAATCTTTTAGCTACCGGGGCTACAAGCTTGTAGGAGTATGTGACTCACTTTCCTTCCTCCCAAGTGACAGTACTGGTGCCTTGCCAAGTGCTGTCACATGGAGCTAGAAAGAGAGAGTATTCGTCCCTGTGTAAGTCCTTACGGCTATTAACTTTTTCTCCCTGCTCCCTACCACCTTGTTTGTCAACACATTATGCATTATACTGCACTCTCATAACAACTGCCATTTTGTTTTTAAATATTCCTTTTTATCCTCTTGTGCTGCTGATCTCCCGAAGCCTCTTTGCAGCCGCTTCTTGTTTCCATGGATGGCTTCATGACTTCTCTCAAGGTAGGTTTCCTACCTGACAGAGGATTGTGCCACTTTTAGTCTGCCTTGGATACCAGTTGGCAACCAAGAGAAAAATTGGGAGACAGGGACCGAGCATTATTATTCTATAAAAGGAAGTGCCTGAACAAGGACCTTCTGGAAAGCTTTTGTGAAGCTCACACTCACAATATGCTTTTGAAAACTGCCAATGGCGTGTTTTAATTGTCAAGCGCAAATCTGAAAGGGACATCAAGGTAAATGAAGCAAAAGCACAAGGGGATCTTTTTGAAAGTTATAAAAAAATAGGACAATTCCAGGGACAAATCTCATTAAGGATGTATGTGGATATGGGAAAGGTTTAAAACTACAGCTATGCAATCTGATTTCACTGAGTCAAACACAGCAAAGATACTGCATCATTGTCACCTGTCTATACCACGTTCCAGGACTCTTGAAGGCAGCTCTGCACTTTTCCTGACACTCTGAGATCCTTCAAATTCCAGCTTGTGAACACACCAAGTATAGGAATTAAGCAATGATCTTGACCATTTTTTTTGTGTGCATCAACAACTGTCACAGCTCATAAATGGATTTCACTGACACAGACAGGCTTTTAAGATTTCCAAGTCAGAGAGATAAGACATCCTCAAGTGTCATGGCAGCTTCCAGAATGGTATTTGCAATGTGCTGGTTATCTAATCGCATTTATTATCTATTCATGTTAACCACTGGCAGATGCTGTTCAGTGCCCCCCTATTGGTCAAACCCCTTTTGTGTTTCTCAAATTGTACATCATTATGAGAATTTCTGGTTAAAAGTACAGTATTGTAGGACTTGTTTAATTGTATATTTTTATTATAATACCACCCAATTGGAACTACTGGACTTTAAATATAACCTTGAGGAAGAACTTCTCCAATCACAACAAGGGTACATATAAAGCCCCGTAGTTCTTGGTGTGTGGTAGTATATGTTTTTTACATAATTTTTGGATGGTACCCCCATTTTTCTTGGTATATAATTTATAATATTAAGACATTTCTTGGCTTCATAAATAGGCACATCTACAGGTCAAAAGTGTATAGTTGTACACTTCCTTGTTCTTCCTAGTCTTCCTACTAGCCACAAAGTGTGATGAATAGAGGCAGCCCTGTGGCCAATAAAGAGTTGAGTGACACAGAAGATGCGTTATCACCCTGATGCTGGTGACTGACGGTATCTACATGTTCGCTATAAAAGCCAAGATTACTTTTAGAACATCCTCATGTAACTTATTCTGTGTGTACTTTTCTTCCCTGTTTTTGTACCTATTTTCCTCCTACTCATGTATGTATAAAATGTATGCTAACAAAAATATTTCTTGCTGCTCATAGCAAGCAATCAGCATCCCTGTTTCATTTTCAAATCTGCAGTGCAGAAATGACTTGGAGGTTTTTTGTTTACTATGGGCATCAAAAAATTCTCTTAGCTCATTTTCATAAGTAGACCACTTAGTTTTTCACATCTTGCAGGTTTGCAATATCTGTCATCTTTTTATTCGATGCATCTTATGCAGAATAACCTGTCTCTGGAATTACCCTGACCTATAACTGACAGTTATGCATAGCTGGGGCATTGCCTCTAAAAGAAACATCAGGACTAAAGCAGTTTATATAAAAAGGTCTGATTTTTCTAGATTCATGAGTGCTACACAACTTGCCAGTTTATTATACCTCTCAGAGGCTCTGTTGGTGAGATCTACCTGAATTCCAAACTTAAGGAGAATGCAACAGAAAGTGCTGATACATGCAAGGATGGACAAGAGCAGAGTAGGGAAACCATAGAGGGGTGATCGCACCTCTGCAATATCAAATAAATATGTAGCCAAGTGTAGACTGAGCCTAAAAGGCTCCACCTGTAAATAAAATATTAGTTTTGTTAGACTGGCTCTTTTAAAAGCCAGGAATAGGTGTTTACTGACAGCATGAAATAATAATTGAAAAATAATGAATAATGCTCATTACATTTTCAGTCAGGAAAGAAATTCTTGCATTGATGGTCAGTGCGCAAAATGCTCTTTATATTGGAGATCGGTGGGAAGAATGCCACCCTATACAGATACAGTAGCTAAAATGTTAAATGGTGTCAGTAGATACTTATCTGAAAGTCAGAAATTGCTTGTTGCTCAAAGACATTCTAACTACCTCTGGAGGAACCCTAGTTGAGAAAAGCTTGTTTAAAGCTTTCACCTTCTTGCATACGATTGGGCAGCCTAACCTGAGTAAGCACGTGGCAACCATTAAATATTGTCTTGATTGTTTTTTAAAGGTTGACATTCCAGATTATGCGGTTATTTGTGGCATTACAGATATTCAGAACCTTGTTTCATTACCTCACTTTACAATATTTTAATCCGTTTTAAAGGTTACAAATAGCCTGTTATCCTTTTTTTTTAAATTTGTGATGAATGTGTTTTTTCTCTTTTGGTTGGTATGTGTGATGCCACACTGACCTGACACCACGGCACTGGGAGCAAGTGCATGCAGGATGGTACCTTTTCAGTGCTAATGACAGCTGATTAGGTCACCAAGACTGTAGCACTCGCAGTTGGAATGCAGAACGTTCTAATGAATCATTCTTGCAGCTTGAGAGGTTATGAACAAAATGGACGAATTCAGGTGCTGACAAAGGCTGTGACCTTTGCTGCTATAATATCACTGTTTCACAGGCTGGTTAGTTCTCTAACCAACTTTCAGCCCATCAAAAATTGATTTAATTGCAATTCCAACCCCCCCATTAGAAGCATTGGAGTATAACTAATTGTAGTAATAGAGAGTAATAAGGCTCGGATAAAAAGCTTTCCTTAGCCTCCTTTGTATCTTGTGTCACTGCCTGTCAGAGGTCAGAGAGCTTGCATATTCTATTAGTTGCCTTCATTTGGACAAATTAGTTTACCCAACAGTAATTAAAATGCCAGTACGGGTCGGGAAGAGCTGAAAGCACTTGATGGGCACAAAGATGAAGGACTTGACAGCTATGGTGGCCTTCCTTGCCAAAGCGTGTCACTGCTGAATCAGAGGATACACAAACCACAAACGTATATGGTTAGCGGCTTTGGGGTCATGTCATTCTTCACCTGCTTTAGTGTATTGTCTTTCGCCTCTCATCCAATTTGTCTTTTGTCACCTGCTTGAAGGTCGTGAACGTTATTTTTAGCCATTGTTGCTGAAACAGTGTATTAAAAAAAATCCAAGTGCTGAAATCAATACCTGTTATCTAGTTTCTCTCAAGTTCATGAGCTCTGTTTAAATTACTTGAGACAAAAACTTAAATAGAATAACATTTGCATAAGAACACAGGTGTCAGTGTGAAGAGGATCATGAAAACAAAACGGAATTCCAATGATATCTACAACCCGGATTCCAAAAAAGTTGGAACACTGTAAAATATACATAAAAACAGAATGCAATGATTTGCATTTCTCATAAACCCATTTTTTATTCCCAATAGAAAATAAAAAACATATCAAATGTTTAAACTGAGAAAATATACAATTTTAAGGAAAAAAATAAAGTAAATTTGAAATTGATGGCAGCAACACGTTTCAAAAAGTTGGGACTGGGCAACAAAAAGCTGGCAAAGTAAGTGGTGCTTACAAGGAAGAGCTGGAAATTTATTTTTTCAACTAATTAGGTTAATTGGCAACAGGTCAGTAATATGATTGGGTATAAAAAGAGCATCATAGAGAGTCAGAGTATGTCAGAAGTAAACATGGGCAGAGGTTCACCAATGTTTGAAAAGCAGCATCTAAAAATTGTCGAACAATTGTCTACAATATAATGTTTGTCAATGTAAAATTGCATCATTTTTGGAATTGGGTGTTTGTATAGGTGAGGGGGTCTTTTGGGGGGAGGCGGAGTTGGAAACACTGCAGTAGAAAACCATCAGTTAACAATACTTTTATTGGTAAAGACCTCACACAGCCAGACACACAAAAAACACAATATAAACAGTTTGTAGAACACAAAAAAAAACACATATATTAAGCAGCTTTGGTGTTTAACTGTTGTGCCATATTTGCCTCCAAAGTAATGTGTAGATTTGGAACCATAGTTAATTTCATTGGGAATATTTCATGTGTTTTATTTGTAATGCATATCTTTAGCTCCTTTTTGGATCTTTACAAGAGCGTTCCCATACTCCACTTTAACCTTCTAAGGACAAATAAGGCAGTGTTTTTATATGCTTTCTCTTTGTGTTGAGTTTTAGCCCTGGAACCCTACTAAGATTGTCCTGCACAGTGTACATAGGATGATCAGAGTCTGCCTTGTGCAGAACTTATGGGGATCACACACATATATCAATATAATTATTTGACTGTATGATTGATGGGACCCCAAATCTCCCAAAAATAAGAGGATTATTAATCATCTCAGGACAGTGGGCGGGGCCATGCAAATCATTACGCCTCTTTGGCCAGATGTACATCCAGAGCTACTGGTGCATATATAGCTTAAAATTATAGTGTTATTTTTTTCAAATTGGATACAGCTGTATAGGCTGTTTGGCCATCATCAGTACAGTGTTTGGAATATGGATTGGGCTTGGAAACCAGGCCATTGTTTCCATACACTTAAGATGGCCATGTACACTGCCTTAAATGTAGGATTCGGTAACTCTACACGCATAACATTCTTGTCCTGGTACACAAAGTTACACTAATTGAACACTGGTGCAGGGAAAGATTCCATGTTCACAACGCAATCAGTAGGCTTCTCCGCCTCTTTAGGTTGGTTTTTATTTTCTTTGTACTTTTATTGAGATATGCTTTCTACTAAAGCTGCAGTCTACACTTTTGAAATGTTGGCACTATAATAGTTTATTCAATTTATAAAACATTTATTTAAACTCATTTAATGTTTCCTTGAAAAATCTATTTGAATTAAAAGCAATGAGGTTTCCTGGCTTTTTTATTCTGTGCCACACAAACTCATGTAAGGCTAATTTTAAAGAAGAATAAAGACTCAAGCTTGTTCTATGAAAGAAGAGGAGCACTGAAGTGGAAAAGATCAAGGTGGTGGGAAAGCCACAGGTATCTTGCTGGGACAGAACGCCTTTACTAAATTAGCATCTCAGTATGCACCTGGAAAAATGTCTTAGTACAATATAGGGAGGGAAACTCATTTGGTTTTAGTCTACTAACGGCAGTCTGAATCGAGTCAGAGGAGGCGAAAGAAAGGTGGGGCTAGGGGTGAACGTCCAGTGGGGTAGAGATATTAATCCCTACCACAGGCCTACTGGGAGGTCAGATTTGTTGGAGTGGCAGGGATTAGAAGTGGTTTCCTCCCCTCTGTCTTCACTATTGACTTACCTTGATGTTAATTTAGACCCGTGGCAACAATCAAGGAGTGTTACTGCATACCTTCTCTGAAAAAAAATGCTCTTCTTTCCTTTGTTTACACTTTTTAAAGAATCTTAAGAAGCAAATTGCTCACTAGAATGATTTGAGTGAGGCTGGTATGTTACTCACTCCAGTAATTGGCTTTGGAAGTTATTAATGGATTATAGGAAAGAAAAAAGGAAAAATAATGTATTACTTTGTAGTTGCATGCTTCATTGACAAAATACTTTTCTCAGGTTTTTTGAAGGCCAATTGCTACTGAAAGAACTGCTCTCAGAGCGAAAACAAAACATTTAGAAGTGTTATTTTTTCCATTGCATCCAAATGCCGTAATAGTAGGACTTTTGCTGTATTTCACTTTAGAGATTTTATGCAATTTAGGTGTGTATTAATTTTTATGAATGATCTCTTGTTTTATTGAGCGCTATAAAAAGTCAATATTATTATTTGATATGTTTACAAAACTATGTATTTTTACTAATAAAATAATTAAAGGTGGTTAGGTTTGCCAAACAACATTGTTGAAATATATTCTTACTTAAAGGGGTTTGTAAAGGTTTTTTTTTTTTTTTTAAATAACAAACATGTCATACTTACCTCCTTTGTGCAAGGGTTTTGCACAGAGGGGCCCCAATCCTCCTCTTCTGGGGTCCTGACTCCTCCTCTTCTCGAGTGCCCCCACCGAGACCCTCATTCTCCGGGGGCACTCATGCGGGCGCGCTCCCGAGTCCTGCTGCTGCGTCCATTGACACAGACAGCAGGATTCTGCCCCACCCCTGGTTCTCGCGTCACTGGCTTTAATTGACAGCAGCAGGAGCCAATCCAGCCAATGAGGACATGATACAGTGGCTGGAGCTGCTCTGCTCATCCTTGTCACTGGTACAATCGGGTACAGGTAAGTAAAAGGGGGGGCTCTTGGGGGGGCTCCTGCACTACAAAAGGTTTTTTACCTTAATGCATAGAATGCATTAACCACTTTCAGACCGGACCAATTTGCAGCCAAAGGACCGGGCCCCTTTTTGCGATTCGGCACTGCATCGCTTTAACTGACAATTGCGCGGTCGTGCGACGTGGCTCCCAAACAAAATTTTTTTTTCCCCCACAAATAGAGCTTTCTTTTGGTGGTATTTGATCGCCCCTGCGGTTTTTATTTTTTGCGCTATAAACAAAAAAGAGCGCCAATTTTGAAAAAAAAACGCATTCTTTTTTATTTTTTGCTATAATAAATATCCCCCAAAAATATATAACATTTTTTTTCCCCCCTCAGTTTAGGCCGATACTTATTCTTCTACATATTTTTGGTAAAAAAAAATTGCAATAAGCGACTGTTGATTAGTTTGCGCAGAAGTTATAGCGTTTACAAGATAGGGTATAGTTTTATAGCATTTTTATTAGTAATGGCGGCGATCAGCGATTTTTATTGTGACTGCGACATTATGGCGGACACATCGGACATTTTTGACACATTTTTGGGACCATTGTCATTTATACAGCAATCAATGCTATTTTAAATGCATTGATTCCTGTATAAATGACCCTGGCAGTGAAGGGGTTGACCACAAGGGGGCAGTGTAGGGGTTAAGTATGCCTAGGGGTGTGTTTCTTACTGTGGGGGGGGCGTGGCTGTCAGCTAGTGAATGCTGATCTCTGCTCCAATCACAGGGAGCAGAGATCGGCGTCACTAGTTGCTAGGCAGAACGGGGAGATGCTGTGTATTTCCATCTCCCCATTCAGCCTTCCCATGAGACGATTGCGGGTGGCCGCGCGGCGATCGAGTCCGCGGGACCCGCGACCGGCCTCACGGGGGTCCCGACCGGCTGCCTGTCCGTGCCGGAACCGGTTAAGGTGAAAAACCTTCAGGGTTTTCAACCCCTTTAAAGAGGTTTTTCAGTCGTTTATCTTTTTAATTATAATTCAGAAGCTACAAATACTTTAACTGCAGATTTTTAATAAAGGGACGCTTATCTGTCCAGGGTTCCAGCGCTGTCCTCACCTGGACCGGTTCTTTGCCGGTCTTTGGGTCCCCGGGGCCGCCACATTAAAGTGGTTGTGAAGCCTAAACATTTTCCTGCATTCCTTGCATTAAGGTAAAAAATGTTTCAGTATGTATCACCCCCTTACCCCCAGTAGACTTACCTGAGCCCAATCCAGCGCTGTGCCCATCTGCAACAGCTCTCTCCTCTTCTCCTTGCTCTCACAGGTTTTGCTAAGAGCAGCAGGAGCTATTGGCCCATGCTGCTGTGAGTCATATCTTGTGACAAGGGAGCAGACGGCGGGGCTGAGGCGCTCTGTCTGTGTCTATATATGCAGGCGGCGCAGCTTGGGATCAAGCTCAAAGGTGTGTCAAAATAGGAAGTGGCTTCCTATGCTGGCACACTGAGAAGAGGAGGAGCCAGGAGCGCTGGCAGGGGACCCGAGAAGAGGAGGATAGGGGACGCTCTATGCAATACCATTACCTGCACAGAGCAGGTAAGTATAACATGTTTGTTTTTTTAAATTAAAAAAATGTTGACTTTACAAATGATTTAACTGTGGAAAGCGGTCTGCGACCCCTTGCCTTGCGGCTTCATAGCCGGCTCCCCACTGCTTATGCGAGAGCCGCGCTGCACCCTGTGAATGAATCCCTCAGCCTCCTGGGACCTGTGACATGTCCCAGAAGGTTGCGGGCAGGGGTGGGGGTACTGGTGGCATTGCTCAGCCAATTCCAGCAGGAGGCTCATAGTAATTACTAAGTGGGTTTATATCTCACCTTCAGGTTCTGGATACTGGTGTAATCAATTAGAGAGGAAGTTTCCTCCCTATATAACCCCTCTCCTACAGGGAGTACCTCAGTTTTTGTAGCAAAGCAATAAGTGTGCCACAAGAGGGGCGGGACCTCTGTATCCCGTGATGTATTCCAAGAAAAGGATTTTACATGTAAGCTGTTATGAAAATTCTATTTTCTTTATCAAACATCACGGGACACAGAGGCTCATAGTAATTACTAAGTGGGATGTCCTAAAGAAATGCCTACTGAGGGGAGGGAGATACAAATAAACGCAGATCGCCATCAGACGTGAGGACCTATACTGCTGCCTGCAGTACACTGCGCCAATAGCGGCATCCTCTTGCCGTCTTACATTCACCTGATAGAAATTAGTGAACGTATGCATAGACGACCAAATGGCGACCTTGGTAACGCACCGCCCATGAAGCGCTTACTGCCCTGGTGAAGTGCACTCTAAAGGAAAAAACCTTTTCTTCAAACCACAACCCTGAATAATAACTTGACGAATCAACATTAAAACAGTTGATTTAGACGCTATCTGCCCTTTTTTGAGACCTCCTGGTAGCGCCACAAACATTCATTTTCCATATCTGAGCAGTCGCTTCCGATAGGCCTTGACTGCTCTCACTACAACGAGAGAGTGCAACCATTTTAATAGCTGATTTGAACGCTGCCTGCCCATTTTTTAGGGCCCTCTGGCAGCACAAGAAACGTCAGTTTCCCGTATCTGAAACATTCAGATATACCTTTAACCGCTCTCACTATATTGAGAGGAAGTAATAACTTTCCTTCCGCAGAACAAGGTTCTGGTAAAAGGAAGGTAAGAAACGTCTTGATTCAAATGACAGCTAGATCCTTTTAGGAAAAAAGACTGAGGGAGGATTATAACATCACCCTATCCCTAAGACTAATTAAGTGTAGCACTAACCCCCGAAGGAGCTGCTGGTTTTATTGGGCTTACCGTTACCTTCCTGACCTCGTCTCCATCTAGGGTTTCCCGTGGTAGATGGCCCAAAGAAATGTAGAAACTGACACTTTCTTCCTTTTTTGGTTATTTATTCAAAAGATAAAACAGTCTCTTAAATGTAGGGTAGATGGTTAGGGTGAAAGTCCAGGTACTTTGGAACTGCAAGAATAGGAAGTCTCTCACTATAGAAATCCAGAGAATTACCGTTTCACAGCTGGATGCTCACAACCACCAGACTAGCAGCCGGTGAAGTGTTAGGTAAAGTCTTTGCCACAGACTTGAATATAGAACACTTGAGAAAAGTCTCTGCCACAAACTTGAATGTAACTGAGGGACTTAGACAAATTTAGAGAGCTATCACACGGTACCAGTATCTCGCAGCCGGTCCAGCGATACCGTATGAGTATAGATCCATTTAGTGTCCTTCAACTGAGCCTCCAGGCTCCTTCAGAGAAGCCAACCTTGTGCATGGCCTTCTCCCGAAGAGTCCTCCCCTGGATGCTTCGCCACTCTTATTTTGTTTAATTAGGCCCCCAATATTCATTCAGGCCTGTCCCTGCAGTTGCTTCACCTCGGGCTATCCAGCCCCGAGACTTGGAACTGCGACTGGAACCCAGAAGCACGTGATCTCAGTACCTTAAATACCACCTCCCAGAATTCACAGCAGGATGACACTCCCACTGGGCTGGTTCCGAGAATGAATGGTACCCAATATGCCCAGCCAAACTGCATTCTCATACTTGCCAACCGTGACAGCGACACCTGCGGCCAAGGAGAACTCAGTGCAATTCCAGCTAGACTGGTACTGAAACCATAAATTAGCATAATTAGCCCTAAAATCCAACTGTGGTTTCAGGAATATTTACTGAAAAAACACATAGCGCATGCTCGTTAGGAGCCAGCGCTATACAAGTATGGCACTATACAAAAGAAAGTTGCCAACACTGAAACTTTCTTGCGGAGGCTACCGCAACCAAGAAAACCAATTCCCCCATTAGGAGGATCAAAGGAATATGGGGCATCAGCCCAAGGTGCTGTCCTTGTAAGCCGACAAAACTAGACTCAACCCTACGGGCACAAGTGCGACCTAACTGGTGAATTTATACGCGTTGTCCCTTGTATAAAAGGCCCAGATCAAAGAATGTGACACTGGCGAAAAAACTGAGGTACTCCCTGTAGGGGAGGGGTTATATAGAGAAGAAACTTCCTGTCTAATTACACCAGTGTCCAGAAGGTGAGATATAAACCCACTTGGTAATTACTATGAGCCTCTGTATCCCGTGATGTACGATAAAGAAAGGGTGTTTTAGGTGTCAAGGTTTGTGAAGCTATAGGTTCTGGTGGTGGAAATCCAGCCCTGCCTAAGAGGCACACTAGCATCAGCACATCTGCTGCCTGCTTCTGTATCACTGGGAAACGGAGGAAATATTATTTTAAAATCGTTCCGATTTTATTTGGAATGAGGCACAGTATCTCATCATCAAAAGTCAGAAGAATTATTCTTGGCGACTGTGCCATCCAATCAAATGCTCACTTTCATTCTACTACGCTGCACTGGAAACCAGAAAGGAAAACTTCTATTGGGTGCTGTGGATAGCAAAACCAATTCTTCCTTCAGACACTTTAATCGCCCCCTTGTGTCCGTGTTTACAAGTCAATGATATTTGGGGTTTAACCAGGCAGTGTGTTAGGTGAGGTAGTGTTAGTAAAGTAATTACTTGATACATTGATTTACCCTATTGTCTGAACTGTCAACAGAACAGATGAACCCCATGATCTCTGCATCGCTGGTTAATCTCCCCTTCCTCCCACTTATGTTTTGCAGCTCCTTTGTTACTGGGACAGCTTGCTGCCGCCATACATCACCACTCAGGATTTGGGACCTTCAGAGGTAACGTCTATCTGTCATATCAAACATCTGTTTTCTGCCAGAACATAAATGATCTGGCTGGTCATAGAGTCTGTTTTGTACCTTCTTTGTAAGTTCACAGGAAACATTTGTTCTCATGTATCCAGCAAACTTTTCAGTAGACATATAGTGACCTAGACAGAACTAACGCTGCACATGCTAGAGCCTTGCAGATCATTAAACTGAAATGATGTCATTGTGGAATATGAGAAAAGGAGGCTCTTCTGACATCTGATCATCACATTATAAAGTGACTTACTGTACAACACTCAAGTTTCAGGTTTTTTTATTCTATGGGAAAAGGGTCTGGTGCAAGATGGCTTTGAGGCTGGTGTGAGTGTCTGTAGGATGCTCATAATTAGCTGGACCCTGTTTTTTAATTAAATAGCATGTTTCCCTGCAGTTAGTACACAATTTGCACTTGGCTTCTAACACTGGGGTTGATTTACTGAAATCGGAGAGTGGAAAATCTGGTGCAGCTCTGCATAGAAACCAATCAGCTTCCAGGTTTTTTGTCAAAGCTTAATTGAACAAGCTGAAGTTAGAAGTTGGCTACCATGCACAGTTACACCAGATTTGCACTCTACAGTTTTAGTAAATCAGCCACACTGTGTAGTATACCTTCGTACTGAAGAGGCATAAGCATTTGTTATCCGCAGGACATTGAAATGTTTGGTCTTCTACAAAGAAAAAAAAATCTTGTATTTGTGGCCAGAGATGAATTTTAGCCCTATCCCAAAACTGTGACATGCACAAGGGTATGCAGGCACAACTTCTTGTCTATATCAATATTTCAGTACTATAGGGACTACACCTGTGTTCCCAGATGTTAAAGCACTAGTAAAGCCCCCTGTGTGATTTTTTCCTACAGGTAAGCCTATAATAAGGCTTACCTGTAGGTAAAATGAATAACTCCTCCAACGTGCACCATTTAGGAGATATTGACCCTCGATGCAGCCGGTGACGTCACTGGCGCATGTGCTCTAAAAACATTCAGCACTTTGTGCCGGAACCGAGAGCTCCCAGGTTGGGAGTGACATCATCATGGCTCCAGCCACTCGCAGTTCTGGAGCCCACAAACCCGGAAGAAAGACCAGGGGAAGATGTCAGTCCTCTCAGCGGTGACAGCGCGCCACTGGAGGGCTTCGTTCTAAGGTAAGTATTTCATAATGTGCTAGAATGCAATACATACATTATGCCATTGTCTTACAGGTGTGTTTTTTTTTTTTTTTACCTCTGCTGCGGTTTACTACCGCTTTAATGCTGAATCAAATATAATAAGACATTGGGGGTTATTTACGAGAGGCAAATCCACTTTGCTCTACAAATGCAAACTACAAGTGCAAAGTGCACTTGAAATTGCACTGAAAGTGCACTTGGAAGTTCAGTCGCTGTAGATCCGAGGGGGACATGCAAGGAAAATAAAAAACTGCATTTTAGCTTGCACATAATTGGATGATAAATTCAGCAGTTACCCCTCATTTCAGATCTACCCCTCAGATTTACAGCGACTGCACTTCCAAGTGCACTTTCAGTGCAATTTCTAGTGCACTTTGCACTTGTAGTTTACACTTGTAGTGCAAAGTGGATTTGCCTTTTGTAAATAACCCCCATTGTGTCTTCTGTCCAACACAGCCTTTAAATATTAATTTAGTCCTTGGGGTTTACCCTGCTGCTGTTAACTAAGCCAGAATGTTTGTTACATGTATACAAGTATTGGTCATATGCATTAAACATTTGGGTATTTTAATTTTGTAATAAAAAAACATTTTCTCAGGATCCGTAAAAAGTAACCAATCCTAACCAGTCACTAATGGACATTGAAATGTTTGGTCTTCTACAAGAAAAAAAAGACCTTGTATTTGTGACCAGAGCTGAATTTTAGCCCTATCCCAAAACCGACATGCACAAGGGTATGTGGTCACAACTTCTTGTCTATATCACTGTCAAGCACTGCCTTTAAGTATTCATTTCTTCTTTGGGGTCAACCTGCTGCTGTTAACTAAGCCAGAAAACTGGTTAAAAGACCATATTCAGAGAGTAGTATTAAATGAGTCATACTCTGAATGGTCTAAGACTATTAGTGATGTACCCCAAGGTTCAGTGTTAGGAACATTTCAGCGTTTGCACATGATACCAGACTAGTGGCCAAATGTGGTATTTTCTGTTTTTAAATGAATAAAAAAACGCAAACCAGCACAGGAAATAGCCTAATAAAAATTGTGTTTTGCCCAATTCCTACAGGACGAATGTACATGCGCTTTAACTGGGCAAATGACAAATGTAAATTCTTTTATAAATCAACCCCTATGTCTCTTGTGGACTTATGTTCAACCATAAAAATAAATCTATATGTAGCCAATACTCTTCCTGAACAAAGCTCAGCTGGTCTGTATCGGAAGACAAAGCTTTATTTCCATGACTCAATGCAAGACTTTTCTATTAGCCAAAAAACATAATATGTGAGCCTGTCTGAACTAGTTTTAATTTTGTTGCTGAGGCCAGAATTCATGGCTAAGCTTTGCCAATAGCAGTTAATGGATCTTAGTCTTGAAGTTACTGAAAGTCAAGCCCTATTAACAAAATAAAACTAAGGGGGACATACCAATATCCTCGCTCCGTTATAATTCACGAAGTTTTTTTCTTTAAAGCAGTGGAATTGCTGCGGTAAGCCCATACCACTGTTTTAAAATAAAACTTTGCAAAGTATATTGGAGAACAGTTATTGCTATCCACTGTTTATTATAAATGAGCTTCTAAATCAGAAAGGCACTGAGGGAAGGGCTTTTTTGCTGGCTAATGCAGTTAACAGTTGATATCTCGTCTTTTAGGCAAGACATTTACTTTTAAAAGTTTAAAATGGAAAATACAGGTTCACTTTTAAATATAATCAGACTCATTCCAAACGTTTTTGGACGAATTGATTTATTTCCTTTTTTAAATGCTTAAATTTTTAGGGTTAGGGACATTCTGCTACTTGGAAATCTTAAATATGCAGCCCCAATAATTTGAAGGGTCAGATTTGGTGGCAGTGCCACCCGCCAAACATGACAGGGGGTTCAAGTCCTTTTTTGGCAACGTGTAAAGTTATTTGGGTTGCAGCACAGTGATTTAGCCTTTTTTTTGCCACTAAACTGCTGTAGTTAGACTACAATTTAATGAAATACTTATAAGTATTATTTTACTGTCAACACAGTAGGTAGCATCAGTTGGGCACAAATGCATTAAAATAAATTGAACCATGGGAATACCACTGGTAGAAAGGTGAATAAGGAGAGGAAAGGGGATTGTTGCGGTACCAAATAACAAAAGGGCACTCAAGGTTTTCAATAAAAATAAAAAGATTTATTTAACAAAAACATCTTTATACATACACAAATAAATAAAAGAATACTGGCCAGAGTGAAGTATAAAAAACAACTTCACAGATAGCGGGTAAGACATGTACAGCCTAAAAAACTTCAAGGCAACATGAGAGAGGCATATACGTGAGTATAAGTCAAAGGTACAGATATAGATTTTAGATGGAAATATAATCGACCGACATGTTTCGCCAACAATGGCTTCTTCGGGGTCGGGGGGGTAATCAGTATGTACCTATGATACAGATTACCCCCACGACCCCGAATAAGCCATTGTTGGCGAAACATGTCGGTCGATTATATTTCCATCTAAAATCTATATCTGTACCTTTTGACTTATACTCACGTATAGGCCTCTCTCATGTTGCCTTGAAGTTTTATAGGCTGTACATGTCTTACCCGCTATCTGTGAAGTTGTTTTTTATACTTCACTCTGGCCGGTATTCTTTTATTTACTTGTGTATGTATAAAGATGTTTTTGTTAAATAAATCTTTTTATTTTTATTGAAAACCTTGAGTGCCCTTTTGTTATTTGGTACCGCAACAATCCCCTTTCCTCTCCTTATTCACCTTTCTACCATTTGAATTTGGGATGAGGTACCTTCCATAGTGAGAATTCCATGCCTACCATTTTTAGATGGGAATACCACTGGTGTGGGCCTTCAGAGGTCTACTACTATGAAAATGGCTCCACATAGGTCTAGGATTTCCCATACCATGGGAATAGGCCTCTGATGTCCAGTCGGCATAGTATATGAAAAAGATAAAATATAAAAAACGCACAATAAAGACTTTTTCTAAAGCTTGTGTTGCAGTGTGAAGTTTAGAGGTAGGCAGCATAATCTGGCCCTTCTGGACCTGTAACTACTTAACCAAATGACATACAAAGAAAGTATGCAGCATAGTGTGTGGGCAGCTGTTTCTTCAAGTTAAGATGAATTTTACTTCAAGTATGTAATAAACTGACATTTTAAGAAGATGAATCTAAAATCACTTCTGACAGTCCAGAGCAGGTGGGCTATGGGTACAGTGACCTAAAAGACCAAGGCAGTTTTAGACCCTTAAAGGGTATATGGTTTCTCCATGTAGTGACTGAAAATCCCAGACATAATTTCTTATAGGTATTTTGCCTTCAGTCAGAAATATTCAGACGTTTGAACTTTTAAATGCTTCTCTGGCAGATATAAGGGAAGCAAGAATAAAAGATTAACTGAGACATTCTGTAAGAGTGGAGGTTAGGAAAAAGAATGTTTAACCCACCGTGACTTGTTAACTTTTCTTTTAAAGCTGCACTTTAGAATTGACTACTGTAATATGGTGGGTTGCTACAGTGTCAGAAACCATGAATCAGAAGTACAGTTAAATCCTAATTGTTTAATAATAAAAAAAAAAGGTAAACAGAGTAAATGTAGTCAAAACATAGCCAGAGTTCAGGAACCGCAAGTAGGATCTGGAACCAGAAGGAATGTCAGCCAAGCAAGTCTTTAACAGGAACACAGGAGAGCGTCTCTAGAGATGTGACCAAGGCAAAGGCAGGGATCATCTGGACTGGACGGCTTAAGTAGGCAGGACTGAGGAGCAGGATATCATCAACAGGTGAGTCACTGTGGAGAGATAGGAGCTGGCAATTAGCCGACAGCTGAGCGGCCAGCTTAGAGAAAGAAGGGCTGAGCCCAGCCATGACATACAGGCAACACACATACTTTTTATGAATTCCTCTAAAAGTATGATTTTCTTAAATATATTTATGGTTGAAGCCCCATGGCCGAGACAGATATGGATAACATTCAGAGTTAACATAAGACTTACCACATGAAATGGATCTGAAAGTGTGCCTTGGTCTAATGGACGGTATACCAAAATAAGGGGGCAAAAACATTCAGGTAGGGGATAGTTTTTTACTAGTTTGTTTGTTCATTGAGCGAGTTTAGTGAATGCCTGAGCCATTTCCACTTGTGGATTGGGGATGTACCAGGCGAAGCAGGCAGACTTCCACCTGCCTAGTCTCTTAATGACATGGTCTGGGACCCCGTGACGGGATGCTGCTGAGGCTGTCCCAATGTGGAAGGAGTGACCGGAGTACTGGCTAGGGTTCAGGTGAAGGTTGCCGAGAAGTATCCTCATGTGTTTCATGAACTGACAGGTACTCTTCTTCCAGGAAAAGGAAGAAGAGGACTGGAGTCCGGCTGTTCGGGCAGTAGTGACAACAGTTGATTGAGTGTGGCAACTGGACACCAGCTATTATTGGTTCTGTAAAGGTGGATGTCTATCCGCGAGCCTACTTGCTGGGTTTTAGAAACTGCTAGATGAAGGACAAAGTGATCTTTGTAGCAGACCAAGTGGCATCTACGTAGCACTTGGCCTGCAGTATTGCTACAGGTGAACCCTCCAGGTCGCAAGTAGTAGGCCAAATACATGGCCGCTTGTAGGACCATACTGGGGAGAAGACCGAATGGAGAGGTGGTCAGGATGGTCGAAATACCCCTAAAGATGTCACTCGTTATGGGTAAGCGTTTGGCGCTGACCACCGGTTTGAGTTTTTGGATGCCACGTAGAATGGCTCGAATTGCCTGGGATGTGAATAAGGAAGGTTTTGCGGGGTCCCGTAAGGACAAGAAATGTTGGATGCCAGCTAGGTATAGCCGAATAGTGTTGTGGGATAGGGCCAGCTGGGTATGACAGTATGAGATAAAGGCCAGCATCTGCTTGATGCTTGAAGTTTCCTCGGAGTGGTGTTTCAGGAATTTGTTGAAGGCCCTCCTGGCTGTATGGTAGGCTTTGAGGGTGTTGCGGGAGGGTGAGATGTTGATGAGTTGGGTCGCGGTTTGCAGATGTTGTACTAATCCAGGGTCAGCTGAGACCAAGCAGGGATAGTGGCTTATACTGGATCGGCTCCGGGCACCTGTTAAAAAAAGGAGGTGTAGTTAAAATGAACAGTAAATGTTGAACTGAAATTGTAATGACAGTTGTACCAGCCTATGCAGGAAGGACATGACTGAGAGGGATTTGGACCTGCCTTTATTAATGATCTCTGCTGTGGCTTGGTTGTCGGTGGTGAAGCTCACAGTTTGCCCTGTCCAGCATTGACCCCAGAGCTGTGCGGCTGCCACTATGGGTTAGAGCTCAAAGAGGGAAGATGTTTGGGTGAAGCCGGGAATTGCGAGTATCTGTGAAGGCCAGGGTCCTGCAAACCAGCGATGGCCAAAAATTGTCGTGAAGCCTGTGGATGCTGCAGAATCTGTCACTACCTGGGGTGATAGGGACGATATGGTAGGTATAAATAGGGATATGCCATTCCAGGTGGAGAGGAACTCCTCCCACATAGAAAGGTCTGCTACTGCTGTGGTGTCTAGACTGAGGACCTGATCGGGATATTGTGTATGAGAAAGGAACACCAGCAGGCGGGACACAAAGGATCGACCCTGTGGGATGATGCGCATGGCAAAGTTAAGCATCCCTAAGAGGGATTGCAGTTGTTTCTTGGTGCACCCTCTAGTGTGAGTGAAGTCTCGGAGTACCGCCCTAATGCGGGTTAGTTTGTCAAGGGGGAGGCTGGCCTGCATGGCGCAGGTGTCAAGATTTATACAGAGAAAGGTGATGGTATGTGCCGGACCGTCGACTTTGTGTTCGGCAATGGGAACATTAAGATTGTTAAATACGATCCTTAGTTTGTCGAGGTCCCCTGGGGACAAGCTGGGCGGCTCTATCAGTAAGAAGTTGTCCAGATAATGGATGACCTCTTGGCACTGGGCTTTGTGCAACAGAATCCAGGTGAGAGACTGCGCAAACGTGTCAAAGAGCCAGGAGTTACTCTTCGAACCGAAGGTCAATTTGGTGGCTAAATAATATGCCTCCTTCCACTTGATGCCATGCCAGCACCAAAGGGACGGGTGGATAGGTAGGAGCTTGAAGGCATCCGAGATGTCGGCTTTGGAGAGCCAGGTACCTGTGCCTGTTTTGAGGATTGCTTTAATCGCCATTTCCACTGAGGCATATTTGAGGGAGAATTCTTCGGAGGGGATAAGGGAATTGAGACTGGGGATGGGGGAAGAATGAGGCGCAGACAAATCGTGCACCAGACGCAATTTATTACAGAACTTGCCCTTGACAAGTCCAATAGGGCTGACTCTCCAGGTACTGAACGGGGGCTAAGTGAACAGGCCTATCATAAAGTCCCGGTCTATTTCGGCCTGTAGGAGCTGGTCTATGGCCTGCTTATCGGTGGCCACTGAACGGAGATTCCTGCACTCATGGGTAGTGTGAGGCAGAGAAATGAGAGTGTGGAATCCTTCTGTGAAACCCTGGATAAGGTAGGTGGCCAGGGAGGGAGTGGGGTGTGAGGAGAGTTAGAAGCCGAGGCATGTGACATTAACCCGGCTTAGTCATGCCTTCTGCTGCTTCTTGACTTCGCACACGATCCTTGGATGTGCCCTCTGGCATAAGGTGCAGATGTGGAGCAGGCGACACTGGCTGAAATTGCAGGAACCGTAATTAAAATGATTACATATAGCTGCTCCTCCCACGGTCCAGACTGGGCATCCGAATTTGTCCACCTGGAACATACGTGCAGGGGCCGGCTGGCCCTGAACTGCACCGGAGGTAGAGGGAAATTCAAAGGGGCGACTGGCATTGGCATTGGCGCACCAGGTGGCGGTGTGGGTGGAAGATTGGCAAATGGCGCACAACGGTGAGCGTAAGCCAGCAAAGTGGCGACAGAACCGCTTACAACCTTAAGGTACTTCTGTTAAACAGCTATGGCCACACACGGATCAAAATTTGTCTGTTCCCTGCTTTAGCCCAAGGCATTATTCGTACAGTCACACTTTTTCAAGGAAAAAACTGACTTGGTTTACATTAGTTTTTACATCAGTTTTCAGTTCAGTTTACATCAGTTTTTCATCTGTTTTTACATCCACCCACTGGTGTTCTTAACAACCATGACTCATCCCTGTTGTCAGTGGGGGATACCCCACTGATGGCAGAATGTAAACAAAAGAGTGGACATGAATTGTATTTATTTTTTTAAACAGCATGCAGGTGTCACCCCTACAAATCATATCAGGCGCTTTAGGTCTTGTATGAATTTTGGGGGGACCCCATGCCAATAAAAAAATGGTGTGAGGTCCCCCTAAATCCATACCCTGCCTTTAGACAAGCATGCAGCCTTGCAGCTCAGGAAAAGGGAAGGGAGAGCATGCAGTCCCCTCCCCCCCGGGAACCATACTAGGTCACATGCCCTCAACATAGGGTGGTACTGTCGATGAGGACAAGGGCCTCCTCCCCACCACCCTCACCCAGTGCGGAGGGGGGGGGGGTAACATTACGGAATCTGGAAGCAACTTTGACAAGCGGCCCCCAGATCCCACCCCCCACAGGGAAATGAAATGATAGTAAAAAAATGACTAATGGAATTAAATGAAAGTAAACAAAATGACTAATAATAAAATAAACACACAACATAGTTTACAAGTCTATTATTAAAAAACAAATAAAAAATCCCCTTATATAGATCCATCATCAGTCATTTTGACAAGTGATATAGGTCCACTCCAATCACCATAAACAACAGCTGTCGACTCGCACTCACAAAAAAAAAAAAACGCTGCCCACTGACCTCAACCACTCCTGTTGCTCGCTGGTGCCAAATGGGATTGCCATGTCTTTCTGCCGCTAAAGGAAACAAAGGGGGTGGAGTCACTGAGTAGACCCCATCCCCATATGATGTCTTGCATGTACAATGCTGTCATAAGGGGCTGGCTGACCCAGTCCCTTTGTTTACTTCAGCTACTGCTTCTACTTTTTCTATTATGGTGGTTGTGGTTGGCTCCATTTTATCATGTTTATCTTGTAGGTCACCAGCGGGGCTGCTCCTCTACTCCCGGTGCTAAAGTTAGCAAAGGGGTGGGGCCAACCGGTGATGTTGCAACGCTTTGGATTGATGACACATTGTTGTATCTTTAGGAACTGAAGAAAATTATGTTAAAGTCTTGCTCAGTTCCTCCTACCCCTCTAACACTGTCTAGCAGCCTGCCAGAAATATCCATCTTCCTAGTTACATTTACCATTAACCTCTTGCAGACCAGCTACTGTACATATGAGGCTGGTCTGCTCCTCTATTGTGCCGAGAGGACATGTCCCCTGGGAACTGTACTCCTGGCTCCGGCACACACAGTCCTGTGATTGCACTGTGGTTGGACACAGCAGATCACAGGCTAAACGTACAGAGCCAGTGAAAGTGGCTCTGTACCATGTGATCGCTATAACAACTCACAGCATCGCAGAATGTAAATAAAGGCTGTAATTAGCAGCCATGTCTCACTTTCTGACTGGTGATCAGGGATCCCTGCTTTCTCTTACACATTGATCGGTGTGTGAGAAGAAATAAAGCATCCTGGCCTTTAGCCAACACAAGTGCAATCTAGTAAAAATGTCTGTAATATTAAAATACACTCCTTTACTGGCATTAACCCTTCTACAGTATTGGGTTGATTTACTAAAGGTAAATAGACTTTGAAAGGGAATTTTCCCCAGAGGTTAGTGAAAGTTTCACTTTGCAAAGAATACCCAATCAGGTGAAAGGGAAAAAAAAAACATTTTGGCTTGGACATGATTTAATTATAAAAGTCAGCAGAGCTTCAGAGCTTCAGTCAGCTCTGGGGCGAATCCTCTTGCAAAGTGCATGTTACAAAGTGAACTGTCTATTTGCCTTTAGTAAATCAATCCCTATATGTCAAACCTCATCCTGTCTTTGATCTGACCTGTTGAATCCTTTGCCTCACTTATTTCCATCCTCCCTTTGTATGTGACCTGTACATTAACCCCTTCACCCCCCGGATCCCTCTGTGCATATGACCTGTACAATTAATTTATCTAGTGTAAATGGCCTGGTAATCAAGGGAGTGAAGCATGCTGGTACTGAGGTGGTTAATTGCATTTCATTTAAGGCATTTTAATGAGAGCTTGGAAATGCCTGTTTATTACACTAAGAAGAAACATGGACTTTAAAACAGAGTGCCATTCCGCCCAAGTCAATTTTTTTTTTTTAAATGCCGCTGTCATTTGTTAAACTTTATCTGGCACATTTAGCTAGTGCCTATAGTGTATTCCGTTTAATTTCAGTTTAAAATAAAGAGACTACCTTGATCTCGGAAGCTGGTAGGGACCATGTCCACTGTGGGCATCTGAAACCCTCTGGTATCTATTTCCGGGACTCGGTGCAGCTGGATTCCCAGCATGCACCTCCCGATCTCGCGCCTGCACAGTAATGTCACTGCGTGACGCTCCATCCTCCTGACACATTGCCGTAGCAACGGTCGGTAAATAACGCAAGATTCCGGCAATAGGCGATTCGCAAGGACTCCTGGGATACATGACGACCCTATCCCAGGAACCCTTGAGAATCGCCTAGTGATGTAATCGCCTAGGCGATTAGAGGCGGAAGTCGTGGAGAACAAAACAATTATAAGGTATTTACAAGCATAAAAAAAATTAAAATAAATGGCCAATGTAAAAAGTATAATATAAGGGCATGCAGCACAGACAAAGTTCGTAAAATGGGTGGAACTCTACTTTAAGCAGGACAATGACCTACGTTACCCACCGCCTGTGCTGAGTTAAATTACAATACTAGGACCACAATTGATGTCATGTAACATCCCTAAGGACACCTGGGTGTGCATATGGTGATGTGTGCAATGGTTGGAAGTCTTCAAAATACCACAGTAGTACCAGTGCCAGGTCAGTAGAACAGTCATAAACTATTTGAAGATTAACATTTATTGTGATGCTGTAGAGATCCTTTTACCCTGGGTGTACGTATGTAGAGACTATCCCACATTACAGATCATTTTAATGTCATCATGTATGGGGTGCTGGAAAACACACGAGAATACTGTTGGTGAACTGCTGTTCTTTGCTGATTCTGTAGATCCCTCATCGTTGTACAGTCTATAGAATGTAATAGAGATTGCTGCACATTCACTGACCATCGGAAGGGGGTTTCTGTAGAATACAGGAAATGTATGATCACGTCCCACACATATTGCCATGTTCAGCTTGTGGCTAAATTATTATTTTTTAGA
Organism: Lithobates sylvaticus; assembly: GCA_028564925.1. Taxonomy (NCBI): domain Eukaryota; kingdom Metazoa; phylum Chordata; class Amphibia; order Anura; family Ranidae; genus Lithobates; species Lithobates sylvaticus. The sequence goes on along the minus strand of CM053036.1, from coordinate 84,624,441 downwards.
AAATACCAAGCACATTTACATTTCAGATTATTTCTACAATTTGGTTGTTTTTAATCAGCCCTATCAGCCCTTGGCTTTATCTGGGTTTACTTTTTTAGTGATATAGTGAAATTAAAGAGTTAGTCTTGTATTTTTCCATGACACACCATATGGTAATGCTATTCCGTGCAATATAATCTACAACGTATGCCAGTAGTTGCTTCCCTAGGTAATCCTAGCCTCTGACCTATGACTAACTGCATTTCAATGCACCATAATGTGCATGTGAATGTACAGCTCGCTTGTAGGTGAGTGGGTGTTTTGTCAAGTTACTGGGAAGTGTACTCTACGAAGTCCAACCTGTAATAAATAAATAACAAACAGCATAAAACAACACAGAAAAAAATTGGCTTAATCACATAACCATATGAAATGTTCTCTTAAAGGAACAACAATATTTTACATGCAAGGTCCTATAGTCTGATGTTCTTGCTGTAGTTTGGCTAATATGAAGGTTTCCAAGTAAAATTTGCATCCTTTTCCTTTCGCTGCAAAGTGTGTTTTTGTAAACAATAAACCGCCTATATAAAAATGATTATCTAGTTGCAACAAGTTCAGTCAGGCAATCATTTTCTTCCAAGGCATTATATGTCTTGTCTGTAATTATGGTGAATAACATCACATGTATATACAATTAAACTGTTATGGGCTCCTTATGTGATGTTATTGCTCTTCCTAAGGAGTTCCCGGTGCGGCCTGCGCTCTCTGCGACTGGTGGATTTCCCCAGTTAAAGTGGTGGTAAACCCTTACCTATACCCAGTGAAGTGACTAGCCCCAGGTCATATACAGAGATGAAAAGAATCTTCCTACATAAGTTGTACCTGTTTATCCGCAGACATCTGTCCCGTACAAACAAGAGGGCATGGAAAAAGGAAAGAGAAGTGCCAAGCCACTCCTAGTACAGCATCGTTTTATTACAAAGTAGCAAAATGTAAAACAAACAAAGTAAAATGCACTCACATAGTGCTGGATGGGTAAAGGCATGTCAGGTGGAGCGATAGATGAAACCTCAGAGGAATCCTAGGATGTCAGCCACATGCGAAACTGTACCCAAATGAATTATATATATATATATATATATATATATATATATATATATATATATATATATATATATATTATTTTTTTTTTTTTTAGACAGATATTTCTTATGATGGTGTATTTACTATATAAAAAAATACAAATTTGAAAAAAGAAAGGTTTCCCATACATAGTTTAAAGCACACCCCTCCCAAAAAAAAAAAAAAAAATGATGACGTTTTAACAAATAGACACCCCAGGGGGATTTAATTTTTTACGCACGTTTTTTATTTCTTTTTTTTTCTTTTATGAAAAAACGTACTGGTGTTAACCACTTCAGCCCCGGACCAATTGGCAGCCAAAGGACCAGGCCCCTTTTTGCGAATCGGCACTGCGTCGCTTTAACTGACAATTGCGCGGTCGTGCGACGTGGCTCCCAAACAAAATTGGCGTCCTTTTTTCCCCACAAATAGAGCTTTCTTTTGGTGGTATTTGATCGCCCCTGCGGTTTTTATTTTTTGCGCTATAAACAAAAATAGAGCGACAATTTTGAAAAAAATGCAATATTTTTTACTTTTTGCTATAATAAATATCCCCAAAAAATATATTAAAAAAAAAAATGTTTTCCTCAGTTTAGGCCGATACGTATTCTTCTACATATTTTTGGTAAAAAAAAAATCGCAATTAGCGATTATTAATTGGTTTGCGCAAATATCATATGTATTTCATTTTTTTTTTCAGCTTTTTACCTTGAGTTTGGCTTTAATTTTGTATCGTTAAAGTAAACATAAGAAGTAACAAGCTTTTTTAAATGTACTGGATTTATCGGTGTATAACACGTAATCCGATTTTAGGAGGGAAGTTTAACCACTTTCAGATTTTGCGATTCAGCACTGCGTCTCTTTAACTGACAATTGCGCGCTCGTACGACGTGCCACCCAAACAAAATTGGCGTCCTTTTTCCCCACAAATAGAGCTTTCTTTTGGTGGTATTTGATAATTTATTTGATTGCGCTATAAACAAAAAAACACATTATTTTTTGCTATAATAAATATCCCCCAAAAATTTATAAAAAAAACTTTTTTTTCCCTCAGTTTAGGCCGATACGTAATCTTCTACATATTTTTGGTATATAAAAATCGCAATAAGCGATTGATTGGTTTGGGCAAAAGTTATAGCGTTTACAAAATAGGGGATAGTTTTTATGGCATTTTTATTAATAATTTTTTCTTCTACTAGTAATGGCGGCGATCAGCGATTTTTATTGTGACTGCAACATTATGGCAGACACGTCAGACATTTTTGACACATTTTTGGGGCCATTGGCATTTATACAGCAATCAGTGCTATACAAATGCACTGATTCCTGTGTAAATGGCACTGGCAGTGAAGGGGTTAACCACTAGGTGGCAGTGTAGGTGTTAAGTGTGTCCTAGGGGCGTGTTGCTAACTGTGGGGGCGTGGCTGTGTTGTGGAGATCACTTATCTCTGCTCCAATCACAGGGAGCAGAGATCAGTGTCACTGTTGCTAGGCAGAACGGGGAGATTCTTGTTTTCTTTTAGCCTCTCCCCGTTCTTCCTCCCCGTGATACGATCGCGGGACCTGCGATCAGACTCACGGAGGTCCCGACCGGCGCGCATGTGATGGCACGGCCGCAAATTTAAAGGGATGTACCCGTATGCCTGTCCGTGCCATTCTACCGACGTACATCATCGTGCGCCGGTCGTGAATCGGTTAAGGAAAAAAATGTACATTTTAAATAAAGTCACAGCTCATTAAAGCAGCCTGTTCAGTGCCCATCTGCAGCCTATAAATTGACCAACAATGCAGCCTGTTCAGTGCCCATCTGCAGCCTCACTTTTCTCATCATTGCAGCCTCACCAGTGTTGGATTATCCCTGCTGTCTCCGAGGGAAGAGGAGGAGCGAGCTCCGCTGAATTACACAGAGCCACGATCTCCTGTGTACCCGGCGCTCCGTCACTCACAGCCACGCCTCCTGGCCCCGCTCATATGATAGACAGAACAGTGGCCCAATCCGGAGCCATGAGGCCTGGCTGTGAGTGACGGAGCGCCGGGTACACAGGAGATCGTGGCTCTGTGTGATTCAGCGGAGCTCGCTCCTCCTCTTCCCTCGGAGACAGCAGGGATCAGTGTATAAAAATGCACCCACGATTTTCCCCTGATTTACAGTAAAATAGAATAGAAATACAGTATTTCTTTATTTTTTTTGTCTCATCGGGGAGACGTGATAAATAAATGACTGTCCAATTTGCTGCTTTTATTTTTTGAATTCAGTTTGTTTCCAATTACTCCTATACTCTGTGGTCCTAAATTCTTGGCTTGGAAAAGCACTGTTCCTAGCAGACCTTCAATCCAAGAAGTTTGCTTTATCTACAGCAATGATTAGGAAATGTCTGTAGACTTACAGGGTGAATTATATCAGACAGTCCACAAGTAAGGATAGACTCAATGTTTCCACTTAGCATTTGTCAGTAAATACAAAAAAGGTGTTTATTGAGCTTTAAACCAAATGGAAGCCACACGTATTTATTTGGCACGTTTGTTAAACGTCTCTTTGGTAATGAATGTATGAATGAAAGCTCCTTACCTTAAAAAGAAGTGAAAAAAAAAAAAGAAAACGTGCCATCCCTAACTACTTTTCCGACAGAACCCGAAGCAGATAATAAAGCTGTAGAAAATAGGATTAAGGTATTGAACATGCAGGATTTAGTCTGATCTTTCAATAATACCAAAGCCTGATTGAAGAGCGAATCAAGGGCCAGAAACCATGCAGCCAACACAGGACTTGACTCTGTCAGCTAAACATCCAACTTGTCACAGTTGAAAAGTGGTGTTCTATTTTTCTTTTATGTTTTTCTTTCTAACATATAAGTGTATGCATGAAATTTATCCCTTTCATGCTCTTTAGTCTTTTCTTCTTAAAAAAAAAAGAAAAAAAGACAGGTCCTTTCTATAAAAAAAGTAATACAAGCAGTTTTGTGCTTCTAATAATGTGCACGTGTCTGTGTATGTTATATACTATATATATGATCTATAGGTCTTTTGAATACATATGTGGTGTGATCTTTTATTAATCAATTTTATTTAATCAAAAAAGGGCAGTGTAAATATAATATGATAAGAAAGCCAAATGTATTTATTTTTGGAATTTTTTTTTTTTTTTTTTGAATGGCTGAGAGACTTGAGGCTTGCCTATTATGCAAATCAAGAATGGGCTTAAAGTGATGCTAAAGTTTTTTTTTTTTTTTCTTTAAAAATAACAAACCTGTTATACTTTCCTGCTCTGTGCGGTGGTTTTACATAGAGCAGCCTGGATTCTCCTTTTCTCAGGTCCCTCTTCAGTGCTTCTGGCTCCTCCCTCCTGTTGAGTGCCTCCACAGCAAGCAGCTTGCTATGGGGCACCCGAGCCAAGCAGCAGCTCTATGTGTCAATTCAAATACGGAGCCACTGTTTAGCTCCGCCCCTTCTCTCTCCTGATTGGCTCACTGACTTTGACAGCAACAGGAGCCATTGGTGCCACTGCTGTGTCTCAGCCAATCAGGAGAGAGGGATAAGAATATGAATACCGCTCTGAGTCTGGAGGCAAAGTGATGTCCACCCTGATTCGGTACAGCTGGTGCAGGCTCTGCTCACAACAGAGAGGAAAAAGGGAAGTCTGGATGGCCGCACTTCAGCAAAAACTTCTTTATTAGGCAAAAGATAAAATCCAAAGTAGTGACATCTCATGCGATACAGCAAATCAGGAGAGAGGGCCCCGGAGGGCCAAGGCACTCGTGCACATCGGTGGATAGAGAGGGGGCTCAGGTTAGTATTGGGGGGCTGAGGGAGGTTTTGCATACAATGCATTAAGATAAAAAATACCTTCTGCCTTTAAAGAGGAGGTCCACCCACCGCTACACATACTACAGCTGCTGACTTTTAATAATAGGACACTTTTATGTCCAGGAGTCCAGCGATGTCGGTACTGCAGCTGATGATTCCATCAGCTGTCGGGTACTGCCGCCAACATTGCCAGTAAGGTAACCTGGCAGTGCAGCATTACGGCTTCGCGCCGGGCCCTACTGTGCATGTGCGAGGCACCACTGCGCTCTCCTACTGGAGCTGAGCCGCTGGCATAATTCGCAGCAGCCTGGACTCCGGAAGTGGTGACAGGATACCTGTCAAAGACAGGTATCCACTCCCCCCTCCCCCCAAAAGGTGCCAAATGTGGCACCGGAGGGGGGAGGAGACAAATGAGTGGAAGTTCCACTTTTGGGTGGAACTCCGCTTTAAAGAGGAAGTAAACCCTGATGGGTTTAACTTCCTCTTTTGCTCCCTGCAAAGCCTGCAAATTAAAAGCATAATGGGCTAGAATGCATGGCATACTAGCCTATTATGTGACACTTATCTTCAAACGAATCCATCGCTGTCCCCTATGCAGGATGCGTCCATCTTCGCCCCTCTTCCTTCTGGGGCCGCGGACTCCAGCATGCATGCGGGAGCCGTCAGTAACAGCACACGCTGGGGGAAGAAACGGCACAGAGGTCCTTTCTTTACAGTGCATGTGCCAATTACATCATCAAATGAAATATCTCCTAAACGGCGCACATTTAGGAGATATTTCCACTACCTATAGGTAAGCCTTATTCTAACAAATAGAATTCAGTTTTTTAAAACATCTACCCCATGACAGTTGTCTGCTTATAACAAAAATCCTCTTCATAAGCTGAATAAGTAATACTTAGCATTTATTTAGGATTGTGCACACAAGTTGCACCATTGTGGTTGTTACTCTGCCTTTTATTTAATTCAGTTTATGCATCATCTGCATTTTCTTACATCTCCTTTGCACACAAATCTGAGAATTATTTTTGCATTATGGTACCTGTAACATAAAGGAGGGAGCATTTTAAAATAAAATGTCAACTTAAAAAAATATATATTTTCCATTGAAAAATTGCATCAAACAATGCAAAATAAATAAATCCTATTATAATACTTCTTCCCTGAAATTCATAAAAACTGGTGCAGACAGATTTTGCAAAAGTGTCTCTCATGCATTTAAAAGTGGCACAGCATAGACCAAATTTATGTCCCTGTCTAGACCTTGTTCCTGAATTTAGCAGTGTTGGCAACCTACCAGATTGAAATTTACTGACACAACACCCACAATTTACTGGCACACCCACGTTTTTACTAGCATTTCCAAAAGTTACTAAATTACAGTTTTAAGTGCAAATTTCAGTATTTAGGCTACAAACAGGTGCAATATGCAATGAGAAATGCGATGTAAGGTAGCTATTAAGGCAAAAAGCATATTTCCTATTTAATTTTCGATATTTTAAGTAGCTCAGGGACAGGACTCAGGAGGGCAAGAAATTAAATTAGAATGGGCAGGCACACACACATAAAATTCACTCACAGTGACACTGACAGCAGTGTGCAGCAGCACAGGTGATGACACCTCACCAATACGACACGTCCCCTCCTCAGTCACAGTGACAGTCGCTCTCCATGCCAGGTGGTCCCTTTAGTCCACTCCAGTCAAATCAGCACTAACAGTCCTGTTCCGACTTGCATTGCTCCCATCCCACAGACCAGTACACGAGGCTCCGGCCGCTCTGATTGGCATGTGAATTAACAGTGGTGAATGATAGAGTACAATTGGCCTTAAAGGGGACCATGCTTGCTTGAACTTTTTATGATTTTAAGGTCTAACTTTTAAGGTGATCATAGACCCACAAGATCGGTGGTGCCAGTTTTATTTATCCATCACGGAAGCACTTTTAAGTGAAAATTGTGACGGTGGAATAATTTGGAAGTTTGATTTGGACTTATGGACATTATTTCGCTAGCACTAATGTGTTAATATTTTAAATACTGGAGCACTTTGGATTTACATGTTGTTAAAAGTACATCAGAGCACAGTCCTCCTTTTTTCATACAAAATTAGACATTTACTAGATTATCCCCTGAAGGAGTGAAATGCATCAGACGGAGGCCCAGACTATTGTGGTGAGGTGTCATGTTCTTATGAACAATAACGTTGTTTGCAAGAAAGAGAAGTCCCGTTGGATATTTGAGAGTTATCATTTCATTGAATATTGTGTAAAAGAGCCAGTTATAGCAATTACAACTGTGTATACACAATTGTCCACACCTGAGAACAGATGAAGTGCTTAACATTCATCTTGCCAGGCTTGACAGAAGAGGCAAACGATTCACAGCTGTGGGATAGGATGTAAGCCCCACAGACTTTATTTTAGAAAGTATAGGAAGTCAGCCCCAGAACCTTAGTTTTAAAATATTTTCTATTCTGATCATTTACTGAGACTTGTCATACTCGACGATGTAGTCTATATTAAAGGGGATCTTCACTTGCCCCCTAAGCCCCCTTCCCCCTCCCATTACTGGGTGGTTTGCACATTTCACAAATCGATCCTCTTGTCTTCTGCAACCACTCAGTTCTGCGCCGCCATGTTGTTTGTGACTTCATTGAGAGGCCCGCTGGCTCTTCTGGGTTCAGCCTGCATGCCTTCCAATGACACAGCACTAGGCACGTCCCCCTCTTTTGTAAATGAAGGGCTATGCCTCCTTGGATAGGCACAGCAAACACGGTTTGTGGGGCAGGGCTTCACATTTTGCATTAAAAAAGAAAACAAAATGGGTCTATTCAAGTAGAGGAGATGAGGAGGGATGGATTGGAGGGAAGTTTATTTTGAGGTTGAAGATCCACTTTAATGACCCTAAGGAGGATTGTTTGTATGTGTGTTTGTAACTAATAAATTAGTGGGGGGAGGGGGTAGATTTAGTAAATAAAACAGTTTAGAGGTATTTATGCTGTACAGGCTCCTGTTCTGTACTGACATTCTAACTCTAATTTCACTGCACACTGTGAGCTTCTCACACTCTGCATTAGACGCTGTAACAAGTCAGAAAGAGCCCGTCCCATTTTCTGGCTAGAGGATATCCAGCATAAGCTCACTTTCCTCCCTAGGCTGACTGTCCATGGTCTGCTCCTTTCATTTATTGGGTTTCAATTTTTTCAATCATAATTGAGTGCGGAAAGGAGGAAGCAGGGAAGACCAAACATACACAGATTAAAATTAACAAAAACAGAGGTCTTTGCAGTTTATTAATTATGTCACCCTAAAGTTCTGTTTCAACTACAAATACAATATGGTGATGTGAATCCTTTGCTAGCTTCTATCTAATGGGGACTCCAGTGGGTAGATCTTCGTCCCCTAATTCCTAGCCCTTTGTACACCAATCCACAAGTGTTGGGGTGTTCCTGCTCCTGTGTGTGGCCACACTCCTTCCTTTGTTCTAAGTAAACATTAGGGAGTTGATATACAACAAGTGGAGAGTGCAAAATCTGGTGCAGCTGTGCATGGTAGCCAATCAGCTTCTAACTTCAGCTTGTTCATTTAAGGTTACTTTCAGACCGGGGCGTTGTGGGCATAAAAATAATAATAATAATAATAATAAATAAAGCGTTTTAGCGGCACGGTTTTGACCCCCGCTAGCGGCCGAAAAAGGGTTAAAACTGCCCGGAGCTGCCCCATTGTTTTCAATGGGAAGGGCGCTTTAGGAGCCGTGAATACACCGCTCCTATAGCGCTGCAAAGATTCGGCTTGCAGGACTTTTTTTCCCATCCTGCAAGCGCACCGCTCCAGTGTGAAAGCCCTCGGGCTTTCACATTGGAGACATGGGAGAGGCTCTTTACAGGCGCTATTTTTAGGCCTGTAAAGCGCCTCAGTGTGAAAGTAGCCTTAGCTTTGCCAAAAAAAAAAAAAAGAGAGATAAGGGGCCCCAAAGTCGGTTTGGAAAATGTCATTCTCTGCTTCAGAAAAGTGCTTGACATTTTCCGAACCAACTTTGGGGCCCTGTATCTCGGGGCCACTTGGTGCTAGGTTCCACTGGGTTTGCAGACCAAATTTGGAGCACCAAGTGGCCCAGAGATACAGGGCCTCAAAGTCGGTTCGGAAAATGTCAAATGTCAACATATTTGGATATGTTGTAGTGCTAGTTTCACGCCAAATTTGGGGTTCCTAGCACCATGTGGCCCCGAGATATGGGGCCCTAAATTCGGTCAACTGTGTCCATCTGCAGTAATATAATTTCGGGACCCTTTGGGTCCAGAGACCCCAAATTTTGGCATCTAGGAACCCTTAACTACCAAATTTGAAGTTCGGGGGACCTATGGCTGCAAATGGGCACAGTGAGGCTTCAAATGGGCACTGTTGACCCTCTTTTCCACTTACAGTAGCTGCGCATTTCTCACCCTAGGCTTATACACTAGTCAATACGTTTTCCCATTTTTTGTGGTAAAATTAGGTGCCTCGGTTTATATTCGGGTCGGCTTATACTCGAGTATATACGGTAAATCCTGAAACCTGCACAAAAATTATGTGGCTTAGCAAGAAACTGAATAATATACAGTATGCGTATATATTGTATTATACACTATACTGAATCTGGATTTACTCCTTCCAAAGTTATGGAACCAGTATAACTGCCAAATATGTATGTAAATTCTGATATATATGAACATCATATAAAATTATAAAAAGATATGCAGAGTTCATGGCAAGGGTGTTGCTGCAGGTGACCATTGCACTCCCTTCTCTCTGTCTCAAATACAATCTCCCCAGTGATAAAGAATCCTTTATGTTTGCATAGGCTTCATATAAAAGCCCCAAACTTAGGTAACAAGACCGTACCAAGCAGCCAATCATCTGAGCCCCAGAGCAGCCACATGGTCTGCTATGGTTATAAGTGTTGCCCTTGTCTATGTACTTGTAAACCTCACTGTGTGTAAACAAGTGTTTGTCTGGGGCTTCCAGCTTATCACACACCAAACTAAACAGAATATAAAGTTCTGATAATGGCAAAAAGCAAAACAATTTTTTTTTTCTAGGTACAATGGAAATGCTATTTTTCTTTAGCATGCTTATGATGTTTATCTTTAACTTTGAGCATACCATACACACGAAAATAGGATCGTTTTGCTAGTCTGCAATGTTATTTTTGCTTTTAAGCACCAGTGTCCATATTATAATGCTGCAGCTTTCAAGTTGATATCAATAAATATGACAAATGCAGGTTAACACTTTTTAAGCAGTAATTGTACTTATGGTAACCATTTATGTTTTGGATAAAATGATGTTTGGCTTGTAGAGAGCAACACTTGTTCTATTTAATAACATTTTAAACTGTATATTAAAGTTTATTGTAGGTAGCTGTTCTTCCTAGGTGCTGTATAGGAACACCTTTACTGAAGTTGAATCTTCACACTACTCACAGGGTGTGCAATTATTTGATCACATGACATTTTGTTATGACTAGAACTTGTAATGTTAGTGGATACACTACACACTCAGGAAATGTCGTATTTTGTTCTTGGAGTTTTTCAGATAGAGCATTGTGATATGACGTCTTTGAATTCCAACCCTGTGTTGCTTGGCCTGGCCTAATGTGATACATTTTATGGGTGTAGATACAGACATTCTGTAGACCAGTGGTGTCCCAATACTTTGTAAATGTACATTAAGCATCACTGAGCCATTTTATTTTTTTTAACATAAACTACCTTTTTGATCGTATTTGGGGTGCTTACAAAGAATAATATGAGACCTCCAAACATGAACTACAGATCCCCACATACTATGTGCGTGATAAATGCATACCTAGCCAACTTGAAAAATGGGGATTCCGTTTAGAAGATAAACCAATAACTTTTTTATTTTATTTTATCTGATGATACTATCACACTTACTGTCCTAGAGTGACAACACATTTACTGTACTGTATCTGTGGAGGAGCAGCATTATCAATTTACGACAGGACTATGACAACCTCCCTGTAACAAAACGTCCCACACTCCGCTTGAGTGCTTCCGTCATACACCGCTTCCTCCAGTCTGAATATAGATGAGAGATCTTCCAACCGCTTGCAACCACAAGCTAGGCAGTACTGATTTTGGCTGCTGACCATGAACTGTTTATTGAAACACAGATGTAACACTCGAGACAATCCCCCCACCTTTGCATTCAGGGTGGGGTAAACGTTACCTCCTCCAGTAGCATGACACACAGGTATCCAACTATCCAATAGTAGACTGTCTTTGGGAGGGGCTGCTGGAGGAATTCCCCCCTCCCCTCTCACAGTTAATCCACATAGACATACATCCCATAATACTTTGCTCACAAGGCAGACACAAACAATAGAACAATGGAATACAGCCACACCCCAAACGACCCAGCAGAGAGCACACCATAGTATGAGACATTATATATATATATATATATATATATATATATATATAAATAAACTTTCCAGTGTGGTTGTACAGTGAGTCCGATTAGTACAGATCAGACTGGTGTTCTCGGTCACCCTGTGCCCCTAATAGACACAGGGTCACTTAGATATAGGATGTGCATGGGGAGCTGAAACAAGGGTTTCCCAACCTCTCCAAGGGATTCTGGGTTTCATGGGCCCCCCGCCCAAAGTCCCATCACACTCCCCCTCTTCATCTCTATAACGTAGAGGGGAGGTGTTCTGTAGTCTAAAACGGGAACCAGGAACAGTAAAACTGATAAAAATTCAGTAGAAGCAGAAAGCACAGGAAGTTATCAGCTCACTAGATTTCTTGCAGGATCAACAGGTATTTTTTGCACTTGTTGAACAGACATAGCAGAATTTTGTCAATAATATATTTAGCAGGCCAAAGGGGAGAAAAATTAGTAATTCATAGTTATTGCTGACATGCATTTCAACTTGTAAGCCACACAGTCTTAATCCAGAATTTTGGAAAACTTTTTATAATTGCTTTAAAAAAGGCATGGATTCTTTCCTAAATGTACATGATATAACTGGGTACTAACATTTATAGGTAAAGTTGATCCAGGGAATATCTGATTGCTTCTCTGGGAATCAGGAATCCTCTGGATCAACTGTGGGTATATAGGATTTTTCAACCTGACTAACTTTGTAACTCAGTGCCTGTTGGTAAAGTTTCCTGTAAAGCACTTAAAGTAATCCATAGCAATCAATCAGCAATGCATTTTATTGTTGGGATTTTTCTAAACTGATGAAAGGAGAGGTCTGATTGGGTTACTGCTAATTAATTCCCTGTTTTTAAATTGAAATGCTACAATGCTCTTGTACATCCACCCCAAAATGGTATTTTAGGCTTGGATAGTCATTGAAAACCTTTTTAGATCGGTCAGATAAACTGGTGGCAAAATATTAGCAGCTAGGCTTCATGCTCTGTCCACCTGATATCATTTTTAGAAGGTCTTCCTCTCAATGCTGGATATTCAGTTGGGTAAATCGATGAAAAACAGACAGAATGATGGCTAAATTTTTGGGAGCAGAAGAGGGCGCGATCTGAGTGTAGCAAATTTACCATACAGCAATCAATGACAATGGATAAATCAGCTGACGCGTTTCATATCCCTTACTGATGCTTAGTCAGAGCTATGACTAAGCACCGGTAAGGGGTGTGAAACGCGTCAGCTGATTTATCCATTATCTTTGATTGCTGTATGGATTGATTTTATTCAATAAAGACATTTATTCATTGGAGTGCGACTGTCCATATTTCCTCTACTACATGTGCTCTAAACACAGAGCCAGCACTCAGTCTGTGCAGGGGAGGTGAGGTTTTACCTGGAGCAGTATATATCTATAGCAAATGTACATATATTTTTGTGGGAAAACACAATTGGGAACTCACATGTAGACACTTAAAAGTTCACCATCAAAGTTGGGCCTGTGATGGTTAACAGTCAGAATCCAGCCCAGGTTGAATTCACAGGGCTGTCAGTTGGATGTACCTGTGAAACTGAGAGGACACCAGGGGGTGCCAAATTCAGTGTAGCATATACAACAATAACAAGTGCAAACAAAATAGGCAACTCTCATGGGTATGAAAGAAAGAACGGCACTTATTTTTAATAGTCCGGTCTGTGGAACCACCTGGCATGGGGGGTATACAATGCCATCTCAATGTCCTCTCAATTTCACAGGTACTTCCAGCTGACAGGCCTGATCATTCATCTTGGTCTGGTTTCATACTGCCTGCTGAACTGAGACCTTCACCATCACAGGCCCAACTTTAATGAGGAACAAACTTTTAACTGTCTACATGTGAGTTGCCAGTTCTCTTTTCTCCACAATAAATATGTAAATTTGCTACATTTAGATCGCGCCCTTCTCTGTCCTTATCTGTTACTCATGGAGAATACTTCAGTCTCCTAGAGGTGCTGCACTGAGTGTCCTGAGTCCAGCAAGAGTTAACCGTGGAAGTTCTAGTTGGATTTTATGAACTTTTTTGTAGAACTCATTACATCACTATTAGCTCACGCTACACTTTGCGCCATATCTATTACATTTCCTGTACATTATTGTGAGTAAATATGTAGAACGGTGGAACAGAGTCAGCAACTCCACTAGCAAGTATGTACCAATGGAGTCCCTTAGGTATATAAGACCAGATTAATACAGCATACCAGTTGTCCACGGATAACTAATAATAGTCACTTCAGATGGTGTGACAGTTTACACAAGCCTAGATGTGGTCATTTGGGAAAGCTATTAATACTGCATTCAACAATTTGATTTTATTTATCCTCCAGTATTATTTATTATACATTTGTATCACATTTGCTTCCCTCCTCTTTAATATGCTGTAAAAGATTACTTAACTTCTCCCTGGCAATGTCAGCCATCTGTTTACATAAGGAATAAAGCAAACATCCAGCTTGCCCCATGTTAGCTCAGCAAACAATACATACATCCCTCTATTCTCATGACAAGCACCACACTAGCCTGTGCTCGGCTCTGTGCAGGAAATGAGTACAAGTGCTAAAGTGCCTCTTCACCAGATCGGAGGATCATGACAGATTTTCTCCCTTCACCCCCCTCATATTTACTGAGGGATTTACCCGTTTAAGTGGAGTGTTCCTAAGGAGACTTCTCTTTAAAGTTATGCACGGCGGTGTAACACAATACTTAAAATATTACCATTGTGCAGATCAGAGAAGTTGTCTCAGAAAGGAGAACTTTGCCTGGCAGGGGTCAATGGCAAACTCTTGTACACACCATTACTAGACAATTCTGTGATATCTGTTGCACTTCTGTTCATCTGCAAAGAAAATACAGACAATAAAGGAATCCTTCTCCTTAAGAGGCTTGTCTGAAATATTGGCCATCTCTGTATGTTTTGACAGGTTTTTAAGCTAGCCCTAAGCTACATAGGGAGCTTATTTAACAAAGAAGGGATATCCAAGCCTTAACTGTAAACGTACTAACATTTTTTCTTATTAATAGAAAAGTTTGTATGATTTCCAGCTTAGAAAACCTAACACACACAATGCCAAATATTTATAATATATAGTAGATTGTAAACCTACATATATGTTCTAAAGAGTTCTTTGATTGTCTCTAAATACATTTTTAGCAGTTAAAGTCAGCAGCTACAAATACTGCAGCTGCTGACTTTTAAAATAAGGACACTTACCTGTCCCAGGGTCTAGCGATGTCGGCACCTGAGGCCGAACTGTACCTCGGTCCTCGGATGCTGCCGCCGCCATCTTCGGTAAGGGAATCATGAAATGAAGCCTTGCGGCTTTACTTCCTGGTTCCCTACTGCACATGCGCAAGTCGCGCTGCGCAATCCTAATGGTCCCTGCTGTCTCTGGGACCCATGTGTGTCCCAGCGGACAGCATGGGGGGGGCGGGAAGAGGTGTGGACTCCCCTAGGAGTCTATGCCCGGAAGTGGGTGCAAATACCTGTCCTCCTCCCCCCTGAAAGGTGCCAAATGTAACACCGGAGGGGGGTTCTGAAAAGCGGAGGTTCAGTTTTTGTGTGAACCTCCGCTTTAAGTAAGCAATTTCAATAGAATGTAAAGTTTTTTTTTTTTTTTTTTATATGATGTAAATGTTTTAATTAGAAATGTTTGCTTGTTTTACTATGGTGAATATAATATGGACCATTAATCAACACTAACAATTATAAGCAGTATTTTAGCACACTGTAGCACACCATGTATTTTAGATCGCATACGTTTATACTCAGTGGAAAACACTACAATTCAGCAAGGCAAATGGCGTTGGTATTTGATATACGACATTGAGTGTCTTGTAAGGTGTTACTTTACATCAATGAAAATGTCAAAATAAATAAAAAATTGAGATTAACAAATAATTTACAAAAAGGAATAAAATATTCTTTTATTTTGCCAAGTTGAAAGACCACATATTTTCAGCTGTCTGACTTTAGGCCACCAGTTCTCAAGTGAGTGAGAATCACTGTTCTTATTTATAATTTTGTCTCCAATAGAATATCTGTTGTACTTATTTATTATAGCATTCAAAATTCAATATCTTCAGTTAAGTATCCAAATAACACTAGATACAGTACCTAAAGTCTGGGTAGTTGGTTTATGCATAAATGCGATAATTGAAATACTTTAAGCCCTGCATGCTGCGGACACTCTTGTCCGTTTTTCTGAAAGCAGCCAGAAGAAAAGGGCTCTTTGAAGAATAGATTCTGGGGTAAATGATTTGTCTTTTTATTTAGTTAAATTAATCATCACTTTGTGTTTATTTGCCCACTGAGCAGACCCCACAGATGCCTTTTCTCCCTTTTGTAACTCCATTCCCACACAAGAGGGGCAAACTCTGGGTTTTGTACACAGTGCTACCTTTACCAATTTACCCTGAATGCCACCATTTGAGAAAATTGCCATACTACAAAGCCAAGGGAATTCTTGACATTTTTTTACATAAAGGGGGTTAAATGTCTGAATTTGGGGGTCAACGTGTTATACAAACTGCAATCTAATCATTTTTACAAGAACACACGTGCAATAAGAAAAGAAAAAAGACAAGAAAAGGAGACGGACAACTTGTGTTTTTGTCCTTTCTCCCAAAAGTTTTGCCCAATTGTAATATCCTGCAAGAAAGAGAGAAAGCATTGGTTCATCATTAAATTGCTCTATAAGTGAAAGAGCTCAGTGCCATTTCTGTTTGTTTTGCTAAATAAAAGACCCAGTGGGGTCTCCCTTGTACCATCCTGGCTTTATTTGACGAAGGCGGCTGTTTCCCATAGCCCAGCAGGTCCGTTTATACACTGAACTTAACCTTAAGGGAACCTGGAAACAAAACGTGGTAGGGTATCTTTGCAGGGATGTTAAAGAAATTGTATCTTTTTTATTGGCCCATTTTAAATGTGTGTGGGCCAATTCAGTCAAAGGAGGTGTACCTCTATTATGAGTACTCATATAATAAATGTTTTGATTTCTTCAAAATCTGTAAAACGGTGAAATACTTGTAGTCAAATTAGCTTTTTTGGAATTTCCTTAAACAGAGTACTATGCATGTTTAAGTGTCTTATCTGTTTCTTACTTCTAATGTCTGTCCATTCTGTAAAAGCAAGTTTTATTAGAATTCTATATGCAATTTTAATTGAAAAAAGTATGCTCTTTATTGGTTCATTTACTGCAACACACTAAAACCAGCCACATTATCAAAATATTGGTGTATCAAGCATACGGTTTAATACCTTTGCAATATTTCAGTAGGTCTGGACATTTTTAAATGCTGGTGGCCATTTGGGTTGTGTTTAAATACAACCTTTGTTTTGGGGTTTTTGTTTAAACTATTGTCAAATAATAAAATCACATATGTGATATAGGCTGCCCATACCAGTAATATTGGTCTGCACCATTACATAGGAACTTCCTTTCATATGGTGACAATGCTTTTTCCTTTGCACTGAAATCACTGCAGTATAGTCACCCTTGTTGCTGCTGCTGCTTAATTGTTGGCACCACTGATAGCCCTTTCAGTGAATAGCCATACCTAGCTCCACCTACAGCCCTCCTGTCAGGTGGTATTGTTCTTGGTATGCTACATGTGTATTTTCTGTGTATTTCCTGGCTATTGGCGTTACTCCTGGTATTCTCCATCTGATGGTTCAGACCACTGACACTGTTCCTGATATGTTCCCCCTGTCCCTCTTGGCTGCTGGAATTTTTCCTGGTACGCGCCACCTGTCACTTCTGTCTACTGGCACTGTTGCTGGTATGCTCCATCTGTTGCTCCTGGCCATTAACACTGTTCTTGGTACAATATGGCACTCCTGGCTGCTGGTATTGTTCCTGGTATGCCTTATATGCCGAACTCTGCTTCTCCAAACTCTTGAGTACCTCTCTACAGTGCTCCTGCCAGCTCCACATTTGCTCACGAATTGCCTGAATGTTTCCTTCATTGGTCCTATTGCATCTTCCTGCTACATCTGCCAGCATCTTCGGGGGTGACCTGGAGGTGGGAGTCTGAACCCCCATGAGGGGGTTCCTGAAGAATACCACCCATCCCTTAAACTGCCCTCCTCAGCAAACCCAGTCATAATCAGGTTAGGGTCTGATGACCTTGCTATTTATAAATATGCATACATAGGTTGTGCCCCACCACTCTGTACTTCTATGCCCTGTGCATGCCCGGTAACCTTGCGCTCTCTCTCTCTCTCTCTCTCGCTCTATATTTATATTTATATATATATATATATATATATATATATACTTGTGGATCCTGACAGAAATCTTGTAAGCTGATGACTTCCTGTCCCCTCTGCTTGTGCTGCACTGTTATCAGTTACTTTATTCCTTGCTATCTCTGAGGACTACAGAACCCCTCCCTAATGTGTTATGGAAAAAGGGAGTGTTCTCTAGTCCTGTCCTAAGTTTAAAACCTAGCTAATCCATAGTTACAGTACAGTGAGTGAGCGTTTTCACCCTAAGACAAGAAGTGTTTTACTGGCAAGTTCAGCACTTAAAAATAAAGGGAAAAAAAATAGAAATAGAGAAATAGAAAGCAAATTCAGCCACCACAACTAAGGACTGATGAGCTGCAATAAATGATGTTTTATTCTTGGGTTCATTTAAATTTTAATGTCAGGTGTCAAGATTTCTAATAAGGCAGAGAAAAAAAAAGTAGGGGGGGGCTCTTTCAGATAACCAGAAATGACATAGTTACATAGTCTGGTTGAAAAAAAAGTTCATCTAGCTCAACCCGGAAAAAGTTCAGAATATGGTGAGTATAAAACAAAGTAAAAAGGCAATAATGTGTGTTGTTGCATAGGCTTCCATCAGATGGGTTATGGTCATTTAAATAAAGGTTGCCATTTCAGTGAGTTCTATTTAACATGTTGCAGGTACAGGTCACTGATATTTTTATAGAGAAAAATGTAATGTGCTTGATTTTGCCTTTACTGTTTCCCTCTTCACAATATTTAATTGTTTTGTGTCTATGGAGACTTACAACGATGTTGAAAGAAACATCCAGCTCCAGGGAAGGCTCTGCCAGCTTTAGCTGCCTACAATAGGTCCCCTGCTGGCTAATTAAGGAGAGCTGCTGAGACAAGGCTACGTACTGCTGGACGGCTCTACCGATGTGTTTATCTGACAGGGGGATGGGAGATGCTTTTGACCTACTGTAAAAGATCTAATTTTTAGTTTTTAAAATATGCACTATGTCGACTTAGTTTATTGGCACAGACCCCTTAGTTTTTCAGAAATATACAATTTTTAATTTGTTTAGCGGCTGTTCTTAGTTTATACTGCATAGGCTTGATGTGAAACCAAGTCCTTTTGTTCTTAAGATACCTCATGCAGCCTTAAGAGGGCAGTATTGAATGCAGTTGTAATATGATGGCATGATATTAAACTTGTAATAAAACCAGACCCTAGGCCAAAACTGTGGTTTCTTCTTGTTGCCACATATTTTTGACTGTATAGTTACCTGCACTTTGTATAATAAAGCAAATAAGTTAAAGCCATATTCGAGGAAGGATGAAAACTCTTTTAGCCCCCCACACAATCCCCCCAATCCCCCAGTAGTGATTGCTATTTTATTTGGGCCTCTTCATACCTTTATTATCAACTTAATGTTTTAGTAATATGATTGCTTTAGTGCACTGTTTGTGGTTGATTTACTAAAGGGAAGTACCCTGCAAGGGAGTTTCCCCAGAGCTTAGTGAGTGAGGTGAAGTTCTGCTGACTTCCATCATCCAATCATGTGCAAGCAAAACTGCTGTTTTTTCATATTTTCCTTGCACATGATTAGGTATTCTTTGCAAAGTGAAATTTATCCATATTCACTAAGTTCTGGGGAAAATTCCCTTCAAAGTGCAACTATCCTTACAAAATAAATGTCTGTTTTGCCTTTTAGTATGCCAACCCCTTTGTCTCAATTCAGGTCTGACCATGGAAGGAGATCTTTGGCATACACATTGGCCACCACTCTGGAACTACATTTCCCAAGATGCAGAGTGGTATGGTAGCTGTTTGGGGCAGACAGAGATGAACTGTCTAGGGCAGCACACAAAAAAGTTGTGCTACCTGTGGCAGCATCATGATTTCACCCGTGAACCACAGTGGGTGCATGTACAACAGCTGGCCAGGGAGTAAAGGGGATGTGGTTCATCACACAGCCCAGTGATAAGAAGGCTGGCTTATATTTCCTATTAAAATCGGAGACTAAAGTAAAGTATATGAAGCAGGCTTTCATGGGAGAAGGGAAATGAAAAAAGGCAAGTCTGGAGCTGGGCTTTAATGTTTAGTCAGTATAATTTATGGCAGAGGTAGGCAACTTTTGAGAGGTAGAGATCTGCCTGGACAACATGGAAGAAATCAACCCCTTTTTTAAAAGAAGTTTACTAGCAAGCCAACAACAAAAAGTAAGGATGGCATAAGGACAATTTATAAAAATCTAATAAGACTAATGTCACTGTAAAAATATAAACTTGGCTTACAGTACCTTTAAAAGTTTGTTTAAGCAAGAAACACTGTATTCTCTTTCATTCAATTTTTTTCATGTCTGGAAAATACCCCCCACAAGACTGATACAGGAGTCCATCATGAAGGCAGAACATCTGCTACTGCAGGCTATTTTGCTTGACTAGTTTCAGTGTAAAGCCTCATACACACGATTGGACCGTGGACCAACTTTCCTGTGGATTTTTGTCCAAAGGGCGTTGGCCCCAAGTTGGTATTGTATACACACGGCAGGACTTTTTCAGCCAACTTTCACCAAATCACTTGTTTTTTCTGCTCTTTACCGCCACCTTTGGTCAACTTCTGTATTGTTGTCTGATCTTTTGCATTGGTTCTGCATTGGTTTGTACAAAAGTCCGTTGGTATTGTGTACACACGGTCGGACTTTGGTCCATCGGACTTTTGTTGGCAGAAAGTTGGTCCGTTCGCACAGCCAACAAAAGTCTGATGAAACCTGGAAAAAGTTGGTCCGATGGAGCGTACACACGGTCGGATGTTGGTCCAAAACAGCTAATTTGCATGTTGGTTGTCAAAAAGTCTGATCGTGTGTATGGGCCTTAAGTAGTATAAAGGGCATTGCCCAGGGGTCAGTAGTAAATAGGGCAGTGTACACAGGTCAGTAGTAGGTAGGACAGTGTCCAGGGGTCAGTGGTAGGTAGGGCAGTGTCCAGGGGTTAGTGGTAGGTAGGGCAGTGTACAGAGGTCAGTAATTGGTGGGACAGAGGACAGGGGGTCAACAAGGCAGAGAATAGGGCATCAGCAGGGCAAAGGGCACGGGCTCAGCAGGGCAGTGTGCAGGAAGTTCAGAAGGACACAGTACAGGTGGCTCAGGAGGACCTAATATAAGGGGATCAGGACAGCACTGGGATTAGGGGGGTCAGGGGGGCACACCACTGAAGGGGGCATCAGGAGGACACACCACAGGGGGGCATCAACAGGGCACACCACAGATTGAAGAAATTAAAAGAAAACACGTTTTATTAAAAATAACAATGGTAATTGTTTATGACACAGTGGGTTTGATTTACTAAAGGCAAACAGACAGTTGCACTCATTTTCCCCAGAGCGTATGTGGTATGTGAATGTGGTGAAGCTCTGCTGATTTCCATCATCCAATCATGTGCAAGCAAAAATGCTTTTTTTTTTTTTTTCTCTGCACTTTACCACATTACATTTACTAAGGAAAATGGGTGCAACTGCACTTGCAAAGTATACAGTCTATTTGCCTTTAGTAAATCAACCCCATTGTTTTAGAAAATTAAGGGTTTTCACTCATTTTAAAAACATGTTTTTACTTGTCTATTCTATACTGACACATTTTAAATGTGACCACATATTTTGTCTTGTGGACAGAAATGAATGTAAAGGAGCCTGAATTTTTTTTTTCATTTGGGGGATTTATCATGAGACTGGAGTTCCACTTTAATTACTTCTGAAGTTGCTATGAAAAGATGCTGTACTGGGTGATCCGAGCAACACCAACATAATTGGAAATTGGTGCACTCTTAAGCTGGAGGCATACTGGGCATAGATCCTTTGAAAAAGCACATTCTCGTTTTGTTGTTCTATGTTTGATGGCAGATACTGAAAGAAAACAGGCTTCACTATTCCAGAATAAATTGCTTTATGTTGTATGTCTTTTCTACAGACCTGCCTCTCCCTTTGTCACCTTCAATTCACCCTACACTCAC
This sequence comes from Lithobates sylvaticus, assembly GCA_028564925.1. Classification (NCBI taxonomy): domain Eukaryota; kingdom Metazoa; phylum Chordata; class Amphibia; order Anura; family Ranidae; genus Lithobates; species Lithobates sylvaticus. Next base: position 84,602,846 of record CM053036.1, on the reverse strand, counting down.
AAGACACCCTAAGCCTTCTTTCACTACAGGTTTCTTCATGCTTGTGTCCCCAAGCTGTGTAAGGTGGGTGGGCAGGCCATAAAAAGCTGGGTTCCCACCCTCTGTAAATGGCAAGCTCTTGCCTTGCTTTGAAGTACACAATGCAGGCAGATAATAACAAATTTGTCACTCAGGTGCTCAGTGTTGAAGGAACCGAATGATATTTTTATATTCTAATGGCAATGAAAATGATGCTTACTTGTATGATCTGAAACTGGATACTCATTTTTAATATTCTTTTTTTTATTTATTTATTTTTCGTTTTATTAATTTACAGTTAATTGGTTGATTTCTAAAAAAAATGTCCATGGTTTGTGTGTCTATCACTAACATACTATGCTAAATTGTAGCAATTTATGAGATTGATTTACCGGTACTTAAAAAAGGCTGTTTACTTAGAAAAGTGAATGTTCGTTAATAAGGTGAAGCTATATTTACATTAAATAACCAATTGTGCAGGGAGAATTTAAAATAGATTTTTGCTAACATATGATTGGTTGTTTGAAGTGAACACAGCTTTACCTTTATACTAAGGTCAGTGAACATTCACTTTCCAGTGTAAACAACTTCTACTCTTTTACTAAATCACCCACCAGGTCTTTTTCAGCACGCTTATTTAACATTTTACTTAATCATCCTTCTTTTAAGTGCAGTTATTTCACAGTATTGGTTGTTGGGTCACTTTGTAAAACTAAAGAAATCATATTGTCGTTTATCTAAACTCTACCAATGAATTTCCTATATTTTAGTCCCTTTGATATGTTACATATATCATTAAATGCTTATATAATCAGTGCAAAAAACATCTGGAATCTTATCAGTTACATTGTTCTCATCTGTCTGTCTGGACTACAGAGAACCTCCACCTATGTTATGAATTTTATGGAGAAGAGATGAGGGGGAGGTGATCTGGAGTCCTGTCCTCTGGCGACCATGCTGCTTTTTCATAGGTACAGTGTGGCAAGTAAGTGTTGTCACCCTAGGACCGGAGGTGTGTTACTGACAGCCTCATCAGGATAAAATAAAACCTGAAAATAGAAAACGTGTGCAGCCATGTAAGGAACGGGAAGCTGCATTATATAACATTTTTTGTTTTTGGGTTTAGAGACAATTTAGCCCTGGTTCACATTAATGCTACTTTAAAATCATGCTATTTCACTTGAAGTAACGTGATTTCAAGTAGCAGGTCAGCGCGATTTCAGGTGCATCTGTGCAGCTTAATGCACAAGACGTCTATTGGAATCGCACTCAAAATCAGCAAAAGTAGTGCAAAAACTACATTTGCAAATCGGTGCGGCGCTGCAAAGTCAGCATCGCACTGATTGGAATAGTGCCATTGCCAGCAATAGGCTGCAACTTGTCATGAGATTTGACCTGTCAAATCGCATGACAAATCGCTCCAATATGAATGAGGGCTATAAGAAAGACTTCACTTGAAACTGATATTGTAGTTGTTTGTTGTTGTCATCATGTCAAATTACATGCTTCATTTTGACATCTCTAGTGGTGAAATGTCCCCACCAAAATTTCTCCAGACTGCCATCATTGCTACAAAGCTATACAATGTTTTCCTGCAACTATGATGGAAAGTAAAAATAAAATAAATACCGTAGGTTAACACAATTTTTTTTTTAGCCTTGTTGGAAAGAGTCCAGACAACAACGAATGTGTAAAAATGTTGCCATTTGTGGATATAATAGGTGGAAGAAGCTGATGGGTGATTCCATTCAGTAGTGCCCTTTTCAACATAAAATATCCTGTTTTTGGGTTTTCTGCCATCTGTCTTATTGGGGAGAGCTCTCTTCACTTCCTGTCCTGTAGACCCAACAAGATGGAGGGAAATGCCCTCTCAGACAGTTATCAAGTGTCCTGATTAGGAGATTTCACTTCTTCTGCTGTTTTGGTGACAACTCAAAGGTTTGAATTTTCCCCCACGGCCAGCTCTAGGAAGGGTTCTAGTCGTCCCAAACGTCATCCATTTAAGGATTATGGCGGCCACTGTGCTCTTAGGAACCTTAAGTGCAGCAGAATTTTTTTCGTAACCCTGGCCAGATCTGTGCCTTGCCACAATTCTGTCTCTGAGCTCTTCAGGCCGTTCCTTTGACCTCATGATTCTCATTTGCTCTGACATGCACTGTGAGCTGTAAGGTCTTATATAGACAGGTGTGTGGCTTTCCTAATCAAGTCCAATCAGTATAATCAAACACAGCTGGACTCAAATGAAGGTGCAAAACCATCTCAAGGATGATCAGAAGAAATGGACAGATACTGAGTTAAATATGAGTGTCACAGCAAAGGGTCTGAATACTTAGGACCATGTGATATTTCAGTTTTTCTTTTTTAATAAATCTGCAAAAATGTCAACAATTCTGTGTTTTTCTGTCAATATGGGGAGCTGTGTGTACATTAATGAGGAAAAAAAATGAACTTAAATGATTTTAGCAAATGGCTGCAATATAACAAAGAGTGAAAAGCTTAAGGGGGTCTAAATACTTTCCGTCCCCACTGTGTATCTCCCCAAAGTGGAGGGGACACGGCTGAAAAACCTGACCAGTATTTTAATCCTTCCTTACTCTATCCAAATTAAAAACAAAAAGTTTGGGGAATAGAAACCTGTTAACTAAGCAATGATTTAGGGCAGTGAAATAACTGTTAGAAAAATAAGGCCCCTAAAACTTAGATCTCTTATAAAAAATACATAAAAAAAGAATACAAATCATTTTTTTGAAAAATACATCGTAGTGCTACATCATTAACAGGAACAGATTATAGAGGAAGAAAAACCCTGATGGGTTTACTTCCTCTTTGTTTCCCTGCAAAGGTAAAGCATAATGGACTACTATGCATCACATAGTAGCCCATTAGGTGTCACTTACCTGACACAGGAGCCAGCGATGTCACCGATGTCCCCTCTTCCACGGAGTGTCCATCTTCTTTCTGGGTATCGCGGCTCCGGCGCTGTGAATGGCCGGAGCCACGATGCTGTCACTCCCGCGCATGCGCAGGGGAGCTGCCACTAGCAGCATATTGCCGTTAGCGGTGCCTGTCTTTTTGCAAATATTTCTTGGACCTACAGGTAAGCATTAATCTAGGCTTACCTGTAGGTCAAAGTGGTCTGTAAGGGTTTACAACCACTTTCAGTATAGTTCATTGAGGGTTTCTAAATAGATGTCTTTGTATGGGGTCCACTTTTAGCATAAAGTAGTAAAGTAGAAATACTCTTTACATCAAGGTGTATATGAGAAAAATAAACAAAATCAAATATGGACTTATAGGGGGTTATTTACAAAAGGCAAATCCACTTTGCACTACAAGTGCACTCGCTGTAAATCTGAGGGGTAGATCTGAAATGGGGGGAAGCTCTGCTGACTTTATCATCCAGTCATGTGCAAGCTAAAATGCTGTTTTTTATTTTCCTTGCATGTCCCCCTCGGTTCTACAGCGACTGCACTTCCAAGTGCCAAGTGGATTTGCCTCTCGTAAATAACCCCCATAGATTCTTAGTACATGAGACAGTTTTGTACTTGCAGTTTACAAAAATTTCTGCTTCTTTCCCCAAAAATTTTAGAAAATCAATAGCACTTTAAAATCAGGTGCACATGTTTTATTTTTAATGATTGAGAGCTGGGGATTGATCTTTTCTTTATAGTTTTTTTTTTTCTTCTCTTTTTCTCAATGTAGCTGCATTTTGATAGCTTTGCCCTCATTTGGTCCTTGGCCAGTCTGTTTATTGTTCACCTATTTTTTATAACACTAAGGCCCCTTTCACAGGGGGCGGATCCGTTTAGCGGAGTCCGCCAGCTCAGTAGGAGATCGCTTTGTTGATCTCCGCTTAGCTTGCGGATGACAGGTCCATCTCTGCTCACTGAGCAGGGAAGGGCCTGTCAGAGCCCTGCTGATTCCTATGGGAAGATAGGACAAAAATAGACAGCATGTCCATTTTCATCAGATCTCATCCAATCTGCCAGACAGATGGCTGAACACATCGCCATACGTATGATTTTAGCGGATCGGATGGCAGGCGGGTGTCAGCGGACAAATCTCAGCTGACATCCGCCTGCCCATAGGAGTCAATGAATGACCTGCTCGGATCCGCCTGAAAAACGGACAGGCGGATCTGAGCGGGCTTGTTGTGTGAAAGGGGCCTAAAATAGCAACTTCCCGACGTAATCATTCTCTGTTCTATCAAATCTTTGTTTGCTTTGGATATACTTTCAACTTTTAAGGAATTTGAGTCAATTGTTTTTTCAAGTTTCTAATCTCTTGTTTTCAGTATCAGTTTTTTCACTGTCTACTCTACAGTATATACAATCTTTGTTTTACAGATAAACATTTCATAAATGACAAATAGTCCCTAGAACACTATGGGCTATCTAAAGAGACAGCACAGCAGAGCAACTTGCTTTGCAGCTCCCTTGTTCTTATAGAAACCACAGACAGAAGATATGTGAGAAGAGATGAGTACCCTGATGACTTACAATGAGTTCAGCCGACAATTGGCTTCTTTCAGCACAGCTGAAAATGTATTCATGCTCAAGAAGCCTAGAGCTCCACCTGTTGGCTACCTAGAAGATTACATGATATTAATATGCAATATTTCATGTTTGCCTTAAAGCGAAGTTCCAGCCTGGGGAAAAAAAGTCTGTAGCTGCAGACTTTTAATATAAGGACACTTACCTGTCCAAGGAGCCTGCAATATCGGGCACCCCAAGCCGATCCGTTTATCGGCTCCGGGTGCAGGCATCGACATTGCTAGTAAGGGAAACCGGCAGTGAAGTGTGTGTGTATGTATGTGTGTATATATATATATATATATATATATATATATATATATATATATATATATATATATATATATATATGTGTGTGTGTGTGTGTGTGTGTAATATACAGTATCTCACAAAAGTGAGTACACCCCTCCACATTTTTATAAATATTTTATTATATCTTTTCATGCGACAACACTGAAGAAATGACACTTTGTTGCAATGTAAAGTAGTGCGTGTACAGCTTGTATAACAGTGTACATTTGCTGTCCCCTCAAAATAACTTGACACACCTCCAAGATGACCACGGCCTTGCTAAAGAAGCTGAGGGTAAAGGTGATGGACTGGCCAAGCATGTCTCCAGACCTAAACCCTATTGAGCATTTGTGGGGCATCCTAAAATGGAAGGTGGAGGAGCGCAAGGTCTCTGACATCCACCAGCTCTCTGATGTCATCATGGAGGAGTGGAAGAGGACTTCAGTGGCAACCTGTGAAGCTCTGGTGAACTCCATGCCCAAGAGGGTTAAGGCAGTGGTGAAAAATAATGGTGGCCACACAAAATATTGACACTTTGGGCCCAATTCAGACATTTTCACTTAGGGGTGTACTCACTTTTGTTGCCAGCGGTTTAGACATTAATGGCTGTGTGTTGAGTTATTTGAGGGGACAGCAAATTTACACTGTTATACAAGCTGTACACTCACTACTTTACATTGTAGCAAAGTGTAATTTCTTCAGTGTTGTCACATGAAAAGATAGAATAAAATATTTACAAAATTTGTGAGATACTGTATATCCAAAATGAGGGAGGTTGGGTGTACTATTGTTTAAGACAGAGTTGTTTTTTGCCTGGAACACTGCTTTAAGCTTTTTTATATTTAAAACACATTTTCTAGTCCTGGGCACAAGCTAGAAAGTTCACTTACTATCTGCTGATCAGTTAATGTGTATGCCTAACAGAGATATTTTAATTGTAAGATCAGTGGAAGCCATTAAAGGTTTTGCGCCAGTTTGCAGGTAGTGGGGTTATTGAGGTATAAAGCTGAATTTTATTTGCATTTTTTTTGTTGTTTTAGATAAGTTGGGAACAGTTAGAACTACTTCTGTCAGGATTTTTTATTACATTTTTTTTTATCCCATAATTTACCCTCATCCCCTACCTTTCTGGCAAGTGTTCTCTGCAACAGGAAGTAAGGGGAAATCATCCCAATTAAAGTCACAAACAGCAAAAATAATCTGAAAATCTATAACTTCCAAACAATTTGGACTGGTGTTCTATTTTAAAGATCAGATCCACATTTTTAAAGTGAGGGTATAATGCTTTAAAAATAACCAAGCTAGAAAGTCCATTTTATTTACTTTTATCCTACCATGGAAACCATAGTCGGGTCGCTTTATATACTGCTTTTCAGCAGCACTACATTCTCTTGTCTCAAGATTCTGTGGTATGCCGCCTTCCTGGAATGTACCTTTATTTATAGAGTTTGTTTTGTCATCTCTTTCTGCATCCCTCACACTTTTTCTTTATCCCTGTCTTTCGTAATTTGTAGTGGAAAGTACATATTAAATACTTTGGAAAATATTTTGAATAGTTAGCTCAAGTCAGTATTCACTATTTTTGTCTAAGTAGGTCACCAGTGCTTTTGTAAAAAGGTTTATTTTCTTTATTTCAATACATATAATGATCACATCACTGAAATATCATTTTGGCACATTATACAGCAGTGGAGAGGGCTTCTGAATGGATAATGTTGGCACTGTGTACTCCTACCACCTTCAGACTTCTTGCTGGCATGCCAGTACCCAACAAGTGCCAAGCAAATTTCATTCCTCCCCTTCGCTCCCACCATCCGTTTTATCTGCCATAATGTAAAATAAACAAACAAACAAAACTTGCATTACTTCTCCAGATTAAACCAGACAAGAGCTTTTTAATGCTTTTGGCCAGTGCACATTATACTCATTAGTGAATGCTCGATAAAGAAAAGCGGGAAAGGGAGAGAGAGGCAAAGAAAGCTAGAACCCAAACAATGAATTTGGTAATATTGGAGAGCCTAGCAGATGTTCTTGTAATGAATGGAGTGGTACAATAACAAATCTGTGGAAGTAGCTCTTTTCATTATTTGGGTAATGAATATACCACTTGAAAGTGTCTTGGGTGTTATTAAAGCAAAGGGCTTCACAAGACAAGTCCTCTTCTTGAAACAACCGATTGTCTGATAGAGGCAGCAATTCAACAGGGATAAATTAACTCTTAGCTGCTTATATTAAGGAGGCCTCTTGTAGAAAGAGAAGGTGTAATGTGAGCCTTTGGCCTTTCTCCCCAAGAGCATCCATACAAGTGGGTTTTTATGGAACACCCCTACAAGTCTGTTCAATTTTGGGAATGCTGTCAGCCAAACTCAAAAACGTAAACCTTCTAGCTCTTATATTATTAGTCTTTATTAATGGACTGCCAACATATTACTTAGTGCTTGTAGTTTCATTTTTTTTGCTTTATTTCATGTACTGTTTTCACAATGTCCTGTATGTATGTATGTATGTATGTATATATATTATTTTTGTAATTTAAGATACCAGCAGCACATTGTTTAGGTTAATAATTTAAAGGATGCACCAACATTTCAAAACAAGTGTTCTTATACAAATTTAAAACGGTAAAAATGTAATGCAACAAAATTTTCCATCAATACAATTTAAAGTCTAAAGAACATTTTTTGTTTTTGTTTTTTATGACAAGCTTTTGTTTTTAATATTTTATATGTATATTCTATATATTGCACCATTGTGCAGCAATCTACAAGACATCCAGCCCCCCCCCCCCCCCCCGCTGCCTTCCGGGAGATGCACAGGTCCCACAAGATAGCGGGACCATTCCGAAAGCGCAACTTGACTCGTGTATGCGCAGTAGGAAACAGGCTGTGAAGCCACAAGGCTTCACTTCCTGTTTCCCTTAGTAGGGATGCCGGTGCCAGCACCCGGAGCTACTAGATGCGTCGGCTTCATGTGGCATCATTGTGGGCTCCCTGGACAGGTAAGTGTCCTTATATTAAAAGTCAGCAAACAGCTAGGATCAAGATAAATGGAATGACCTCTGTGCCGTTTTATATGAAGAACGGTACTAGGCAGGGATGTCCGCTGTCTCCTCTCCTATTTATATTGACCCTAGAGCCTCTTCTCTCTACAATAAGGGGACACCCGGGAATACATGGGGTATCAGTGGAGGACGAGGAACATAAATTGGCGGCATTCGCAGATGACGTTCTGTTCTTCCTGGGAAACCCACAGATATCTATGCCCCTTCTGATGAAAGTCCTGAGGCAATATGGGGAGATATCTAACTTTAAAATTAACTCTTCTAAGACATTTGTTCTCAATGTCAATGTACCAAGGTCGGTCCAGCTGAGCCTTCAGGGGAGATTTGGGTTCCCTTGGAAGCAACAAATTAAGTACCTGGGCATAATTTTGTCCAGGTCCCTGAAGGCAATGTTTAATATTAACTATCTCCCCCTGCTAGATGACATTGCAAAAAAATGCAAAGAATTCAACAATAGGCCTTTGACTTGGTTGGGAAGGATTAATTCCGTAAAAATGATGATCCTACCACTAATTTCTTACAAATTTCAGATGCTCCCAGTCCCCCTCTCGGCAAATTATCTAAGAAAGCTAAAGTCTCTAATTATGAACTTTATCTGGGGACATAGGAAGCACCGCATAGCACTTCGTACCTTAAAACAAGAAAAAAACAAGGGCGGCCTAGCAGTCCCCGATATTGAAAACTACTATCAAGCAGCTGTCCTCTCTAGAGTTCCCGAGTGGGGGGCGGTTCATAGCGACAAAAGATGGGTAAAATTAGAAAAATCACTAAGTAATTTACAATTGGGTACCCTTATATGGAACCCACCTCACCACAGGTCTTTAGGAGAGAATACGCACGTCATAACCACTAACACATTGCGCATTTGGGATAGGGTCTATAAGCACTTTAATGTAGAGTACAACTCACCACTCATAGCACTTAGAAATAATGAATATTTTCAGCCAGGAAGGGTAACGGTGGGAGGGGGATGGGTTAAAAAAGAGGGCACATGCTTGAAAGATATAATGCAAAAAGGTAAGATACTATCACTCACCGAACTTTGTAGCAAAGGAGATTTGTTTAAGATGGATGAATGGAGATATCTGCAGTTGTGCCACTTCCTAAACAGTCTTCCCCAACCGATTAGGGCCGCGGACGATTTGACCCGAATGGAGCGGGTGTTTACGGCCACTAAGGGGAGAAAAATGATCTCCAAAATATACAAATTATTAATAGAGGGGAGCGACTGGGGAATACCACCATTCATCCAAAATTGGGAGAGAGATTTGGGCACTAAAGTAGATGCACTTATGTTAGGTAAAATAATGAAACTAACCCACAGGTCTGCTATCGACACCAGGTCAGCTGAATTAAACTACAAAGTTATTTCACGGTGGTATATCACCCCGGCTAAGTTAAGTAAGTATCTCCCGGGTACCCCGGAGGCCTGCTGGAGGGGTTGCCCCGATAAAGGGACTATGGCCCACTTATGGTGGGCTTGCAGAAAAATTAAGACCTATTGGGCCAAGATTTTAGGGTACGTGAAGGAAATCACAGGAAACGAACTTGATAACGACCCGTGGGTTATTTTGATGCACGGCACTAAAGAAGGGATAAAACATTATGAGAGGTCACTGGTTCCCCATCTTTTGAATGCCGCCAAGCGAACAATAGCCAGAAATTGGGGCAATCACGATAGCCCACATATCTGGGAATGGATTGATAGGGTCGAAGATATACGCCAGATGGAGACTTTAAGGACTAGAGCTGAAGAAGGGAAGGGGGTCACGGAAAATATAAAATGGGAAGGTTGGCTTAAATTTAAAAAAACCTGGAGCTTTGCCGAAGCAGTTAGGATTCAGCTATAGCCCTTGAAGTGAGGGACATCTCGATGCAAATCGATGGATTGGCCGTGGTGCTGGGGCGACGCGGGGGGAAGGGAGGGAGGGGGGGGAAGGGGATAAAATGACCACAGGGAAGGAGACGGGGGAGAGGCAGTGTAATTGTTTTTAATTGCCTCTGTTATTATTTGAGTATGGTATGGTGTTTTCTTTTCTTCTTGACAAACTAAAGTTAGTAAAGCCACAATGATGTGACGACCCAATGGGACAGTGATGAACAGATAAGTTGATTCGGGTCCCTGGTGTTAGACTGAACTGATGTGGTTAAAAAAAAAAAAAAAAAAAAAAAAAAAAAAAAAAAAAAAAAAAGTCAGCAGCTACAGTATGTGTAGCTGCTGACTTTAATTATTATTTTTTTTCACCCAGGCTGGAACTCCGCTTTAAATGAAAAAAAATTGACTTTCAATCACTTTAAGGTAGTGACCAATCCTATAAGAAAAAATACGTAATTAAGGTAATGAAAGAAGTGAAAAATACTGAGTACAATTTTAACAGTTGTGGTAATCCCGCCAATGCTTACCCTGAATATCAAATACACCACAGATGAAAAGAGACCAATATGGGGAGGTCAAAATGTTGATGTAAATTGATTAAACAGCGTTTTCTGTTTTATTCCTCTAAGTTTAAGGTAAACTTACACAAAAAAAAGCTAAATTCAGCTAAATTAAATATAAATTTTATGTTGGCGGTGACTTAGTATAAAGACTTTGGTAAACAAGTTCTTGGTACATCATGTGCATGCACCTGCATAGTTGGTGGGTATCTAGAGTTAGAGTTCTAGAGTTATTTCTGCTCCCAGGCCCATGCTTACTCATCACCAACTCAGCCCCTGGCAGGACCAGGTAGTATGATTAGTTCTGGGGGGGTTAGTTACAGATATGAGAATAAATAAAAATTAACATGGCACAAAAAATATTAGTCTTCAGCAGCGACAGTTGCAGTATAGTTATAGTTGTACTATAATAATAGTTTTTAGTTCTCATTCACATGGGTCCCCTGCATTTGTTTTGATTAAATGCATGAGAATTTGATCTAGGAAGTATAAACTAATTTTATACTTCCAAGATAAATTTCTCCTGTGTTTAAAAGTACATGCATTTACATGCGATTACGCTTGTTTAGACGTGTTCAGAGTATCCAATCTGCCCCTGGATGCACAGATTATTATTTTTCCCAAATGCAACAAAGCTTAACATACCTGAATGCAAGTAAACACACAGTGTACATTATAGCATTTAACATTAATGGGTATTTAGAAATGTCCTATAAATGCTTATAATATCAAGTCTGTGTGAATGAGTTCTTAGTTTTTGTTGTAAAGTTGCTATACTTTTATATGCAAATCGTTTCCGTATTGTCATTCTTGTGAGAGCTCTCCCATGTCCCTTAGATTTTATCACATGAAGAGAATAAGCATCTTCTCTAATAGCCTCTATGTAGTGTGCACGTATATATGACGATCACAGGTAGGGAACGCATTTTTGTGTGTTGTGAGCTCAGAGAAGGAATGACAGAAATGTTATTATAGGCCTGGCTTTATTGTTGTCTTTGTGGTGGTCGCTTACCTTTAGGAGATGTCTCAAGCAAGGAATGATGGTGAGGGCTTTCTTTTGAAGTTTAACACAAGACAAATTTGGCTTTTAATCCACTATCACGTTTCATCTACTTCTCTGTAAGATACAGGAAGACTGGTAGAGATAAGGGTCTAGGCTTTGTTAGAGAATTGCATTAGTACACCTTTCATATAGCTGGAAACTTCAAATCCTCGGTTCACACACAACTTGGATCAGGCGATACTACTGCTCAAAAATAGCCAGTGTAAAGACCTTGTACACTCTGAAAGCATTGGAAAGGCCTATTGAGCCTAGGCATTGTGCTTGGGAAATGAGTTTACAACTTGTGTTCACATTTGGCAATGGGCTGTACACACCTCAGTCATGGTGCTGCAGTACATTCGGCAATGTGTTTCCAATTCAATGCATGTAACATGTTTTTAAAGAAACTGTTAGCATGTAAAAATACATACCATTGCAAAGTTACAAAACAAACAAACCTTCTCAAAAGCAAAGAGCTTTAACTGTTTGATTTCATCAATTTACAAGATGCAAAGTGAGTGAACAGAAGAAAAATCTAAATGAAATTAATATTTGGTGTGACTACCCTTTGGCTTTAAGCCAGCATCAATTCTTATGCCCCGTACACACAAGCGGATTTTCCGTCGGAAAAAACTTGGATGTTTTTTCTGACGGAATTTCGCTCAAGCTTGGTTTGCATACACACGGTCACACAAAAGTTCTCTGAACTTTTGACCGTCAAGAACGCAGGGACGTACAACACTACGACGAGAAAATTAAGTTCAATGCTTCCGAACATGCGTCAAATTGTTTCCGAGCATGCGTAGGAATTTTGCGTGTCAGGAATTTCCAATCGGAACTTTTTCTGACCGAAAAATAGAAAACATGCTCTCAATCTTTTGCTGACTGGAATTCTGCCAGCAAAAGACCAATGGAGCATACACACAGAATTTCTGACCAAAAGCTCACATCCTACTTTTGCTGGCAGATTTCTGATCGTGTGTATGGGGCATAACACTTGCACACTTTGTACACTTAAACAAAGTCAGGAATTTTGTAGGATTGGAGTCAGGTGTATGATTATTCAATTATACCAAACAGGTTCTAATGATCATCAATTTGATATGTAGTTTAAAACACAGTCATTAACTGAAATAGAAACAGCTATGTAGGTGGCTTAAAACTGGGTGAGGAACAGTCAAACTCTGCTACTAAGGTGAGATTATGGAAGACAGTTTCCTGTCACATGTCATACACCATGGCAAGACTGAGCACAACAAGACAGAAGGTAGTTATACTGCATCAGAAAGGTCTCTCCCAGGCTAAGATTTCAAAGCAGACTGGGGTTTCAAGATGTGCTGTTCAAACTTTGTTGATGCTGTGTGAAGGCAAAGGGTGGTCACACCAGATATTGATTTGATTTGGATTTCTCTTTTGTTCATTTACTTTCCATTTTGTTAATCCATACAAATAAACTGCCCCATACATACGATCGGATATTCCGATGGAAAAAGTCTGATCGGATTATGTTGTCAGAAAATCTATTCGTGTGTGGGCTCTAGCAGGCTTTTTCCGTTGGAATTTCCGAAGGAAAAAATTTGAGAGCAGGATCTAAAATTTACCGATAACAAAATCCAATTGGACTTTTTCCGATCGTTTGTAGAGAAGTCCGGCGGACAAAGTGCCACGCGTGCTCAGATCAAATTACGAGACTAAAGCAATTGGCTACTAGCCTCTATGTAATTCCGTCATACGCAACTAACGTCACCACGTTCCGAACAGTCGGATTTTCCGACAACTTTGTCTGACCGTGTGTGTGCAACACCAGTTTCGGACAAAATCCGTCAGAAAAAATCGGATGGATTTTGTGGTCAGAATGTCTGACCGTGTGTGCATTAGGCTCCATGCACACTAGTGTTTTTTTTAACTACTAGAAGCTATTAGCATTTTTTCTGCTCCTAGAAGCTAAATAGTGTTAATGTTATTTAAACAAAAAATAAAAATAAAAGCCTCATGCAGGTATCCTGCTTCTTAATATAGGGGGTCAACAATACCAAGAGTTGGTGAAAGCAGGGGTCTGTCATCCGGAGATAATTCCGAAAATCATCTGGATTATTCTCCTGGAGCTCCCGCAGCAAAGGCATATGATATAATTGGTCACCATTAATAAAGCAATTTTTGGTCCTAGAAATCCTCCTCCTCTTCCTGGACTGGACTTGGGTCAAAGCAATAACTCCAAGGCCAATAATAAATAACACATTATCTCTTCCGATTCCGCAACATGGCTGGTTGACGAACGGCCGTTCAGAAACTAAATGAAAAGCACGAAACAAAAAGCACAAAATGAAAAGCACGAATCAACACTCACCAATCTTCTACTAACACAAAATTCTGAGCCTTTACACACACTTCTGCACCTGTACAGATGCGAACCTAGCCTGATGCTTAATTTAAGGAATATGACTGTGCATGATAGTTCAAGTGTACTAAATTAACCCTTTTCACCTAAAGTCAAATGCTTTTACAAATGCAGAAAGTCAGAGTAAAAAAACAGCCTTCTTCAGCAGGTCTTGAAGGCAGGTAGCTTTGGGACAGAATCCTTTTAAATGCGAAATAAACTCCTTGTTATTTTAACTTATGATGGAAGTTATGATTTGTAAATCCCAGCTGTTTTAAAAACTTAAAGAATAACTATTATTTTAGTTTTGAATAGAGTAGAGGGGAATTAGAACGCTTGTCAGTTTTTATTGCTGTCTGTGCCCCCATTAGGGAGATTCATCCTGTCTATTTGTCCTGTTTACCATTATAATTGAAAGTGAAAGTAAAAGAAAATCCCACATTTTGGGTTGTCCCCAGAAAAATATTAGAGGGGAAATATTCTAACGGGGAAATCTAGGGGTACACAAGGAATTGCAGGAATTTCCTCTCACTTCCTGTTTGGCTGTGGGACAGGAAGTGAAAAGAGATCTTTGCAATGGAACACAGTTGGTGAAAAATAATCTAACTGGGGTTATACCCCTCTTTCTCAATGCAAAATAAAAAAAAGTGTTGCCTATAGTTCTACTTTAAAGTACAAATAAATGCATTTTATTTTAATTTTGAACAGAGTGGAGACGGATTAGAGCACCTGTCAAGTTTTTATTGCTGTCTGTGTCCCCAATATGGAGATTCACCCCTTATGCCCTGTACACACGGTCGGACTTTCCGACAGAAAATGTGCGATCGGATTGTGTTGTCGGAAATTCCGATTGTGTGTGGGCTCCATCTGACTTTTCCCGTCGGAGTTTCCGACACACAAAGTTTGAGATCTTGATCTAAAACAAAATCTGATCGTTTAAATTCTGATCGCGTGTAGGCAATTCTGACGCACAAAGTGCCACGCATGCTCAGAATAAATTACGAGACGAAAGCTATTGGCTACTGGCCTCTTTATAGTTCCGTCGTATATGTGTTGTACGTCACCTCGTTCTGAACGATCAGATTTTCCGACAACTTTGTGCGACCGTGTGTATGCAAGACAAGTTTGGGCCAAACGGATTTTGTCGTTGGAATGTCCGACCATGTGTACAGGGCATTATAGCTAAAAGTGAAAGTAAAAGAAATACCCACATTTTGGGTTGTCCCAAGAACAGTAATAGAAGGGAAATCTTCCAATGAGGATATTAGTTCTAGTGACAGCCAGGTTCCTGTTTGACTAGGGGACAGGAAGTGAAGGGAAATCTCGACAATGGCACACAAACTGCCATGGGTTATAACCTTCCCTTACCTTAGCCAAAGGAAAAAGGGTTATGCCTTTAGTTTTACTTTAATGCAGTACACTAAAGGACTTCTAGTGAATTTTTTTTGGTTTCTTTTGGCACATTTGCCATAATCTAACAGGTTATTCTGTTTGTCTATACAGGGAAGCCAAGGGTGGTAATTGTGTTCATAAGTTTTTTTTTTTGCTGATGAGTTTAAGGCTTAATTACAAAGGGTAGTGCTTGGCTAATGCCTTATGAATCTAGGTTGTAGAGATGTGGCCTTAAAAGTGTAAACGTATGAATGCTATTCCCCTTTATACTATCACTTTAGTTAATTATTACTTATTATTTTACTATTTCTTTATTTCATTATTTCCTAATGTGACTTATTTGTATCTTGTAGAATCATTTTCTTTAATATAAACTCATTCATTCAGTTACTTTTAAACAATATTTATTAATACATTTATACTATACTATTTACTATATAGCTTGAATGTATGAATAATTATTTTTTTTTATCTGTTGGTTATAACACATGGATTACATTTTAGGCAATACAAATGAGGCTGCAAGCAAAACCTCTACTGAAATCTTTACGCCCAGTGCCCTGAGAAAGTCTTAAGTCCAATAACCAGCACCCCTGGGCTCAGATTTTGGGGATTAGTCTATGCACTTGATGTTAAAACTTGCCCATGATGATCTCATGGGGGGCTGTCGCTAAGGTTGTCAAGCCTGTTTAAATGGATGCTATGGACTAGGCATTAAAGGTCGATGTTGTAGCCCACAGTCACGGTCACGGAGGGAATTACACAGTGACAATGAAATTGTTATTCTACATAATCTGCTCTTTGGAGAGCCACTGGGGAAACGGGCCTGCCCCAGCATGCAGCCAGCGCTGTGATCACAGAAGCGTGCTGGCTACAAAGATCGTACAGGGCTTCGCCTTCTGATCTGGGAACTCCAGTGCACCAGCCGCTAATCTGCTTTATCAGCTATTTCGCTGACACAAAGGTGTTTACTTATTTTAACATCTCCCAGGACTCTATTTCTCCTTTTGTGTGGTCTTTATCCCCCAACAAGGTTTTAGCCCAGATTACAGATGGTGCCTCAGATCTGTGACACTAGATCAAGGAGCAGAGAGTGGCAAAATAATGGAGTCCGATGCATGAATCTCATGTCAGATTCCATTCTTTTGATTTAATGTATATCATTTGTAACTTACTTAAAGAGCAGGTGCTGTTTACCCATTGTGAGACATACAAGGGAAGCAGTTAAATTAATGAGCAGATCAGAAGATTATAATATATAGTTATTTGGTTTCATTTTCCCCTAAGTAGCTCTGTATTGGTGTAAAAGGGGTCATTTAGATGCTGTTTCCAGGGATTACCAAGCAATGATTAGTTTTTCCCCTGTAACTATGCAGTGCTAATCATGGGCAGATGAGATTAACCATTTGAAACATTCCAGCATATTGTCATGAATGTTAACTCACTCATAAATAATAGTATTCACAAGTAAAACTTGTAAGAAGCCAGTCAACTACATGTTAAGCTTTGACATTGCATACAGCATGGTATATAACATATTATAGGTCTGTAATAGACATATGATAATTTAGACCTGCTTTTTTGTTTTTCCCACTGTACCTTTTTGAATGGCAATGCAGTATTTTTCAGAGTAGGTTGCCATTTTTAGGTTGAAAGACTAAAATTATGCAACAGCTAGTATATTTTGGCCATTATAAGGAAAACAAATGCACATGTATGCAGTCACACTACACTGCTCTGGCAATCCACATTAACATAGTTTATGAACTGATGATTTACAGAGTTTAGATCAGTGGCAACCCATCCATTAGGGGCGCACGGGCCGCCCCCTCATCCATGCGTCCAGCCCCCTGATCTACATGCAGGGCGCCGGACGCATGGATTCCAGTGGGTGGTGTGTGTTATTTTAAGCACGTGATTAGAGCCAGAGGCTCTAATAGGCTTCAAAAAAGGGTAGGCTCGGGAGCCCACCCAGTTGTGTGAAAATAGCGAATGAATATTCGCTATTCTCACACTGATCCTCCTTTTCGGCCAATCAGGAAGTGGATGCCTAGGAGGAGGATCGAGGAGAGGCACGGCAGAAGCTGCTGTAATGCAGAGTAGGAGGAGATGCTCGCCCACTGCCCGTTGCCTGTAGGAGCGCTGCCCGCACGCAACCTAGATGGGGTAAGTGCGGGGCTGGATGATCGACCGCGAGACCCCGGGGGGGTTACCCAGAATCCCGACCTCAACGGAACAAAACCCTTTTTGAATGAATTGGTGCGGAAACTGTGAGCCAGGCCTTTTTGTCCACATCAGGGCCTGACCTCACAAATGCGCTTCTGGAAGAATGGTCAAACTGTCCCATAGACACACTCCTAAATATAGCCTTCCCAGAAGAGTTGAAGCTGTTACAGCTGCAAAGGGTGAGCCAACTCAATATTGAACCCTATGGACTAAGACTGGGATTCCATTAATTGAATCAAAAAGGGCTGGCAACTCGGATGCTCTTGAATAAAAGTCCTTTATTGGTTACATGGGTACACGGGTACAGGCTATACGCTGACGCGTTTTGGCTAAGAAGCCTTCATTAAATGATTGATTAGAGTATTGCATTTGGGGCCTGAACGTCCTGGCTAGAGCACTGGATCACAGCTCGTGGACTTTCATATTGGCAATGGAGCTGGGGTAACATTTTGTTTCTCTGGGATTAAAGTTTATGTGCATGTAAAGGCAGGTGTCTCAATACTTTTCACAATATAGTGTATGTTAGGTCACCCCAAGTATTGGTCATACACCCTGAGAATTTATTGATTTGAATCACAAGGCTGTTAATAAGTATGAGGTGCCTCAGCATATATATGCATATATCAGTAATTCTAATTCCAGTGGATTTATGTGGATATGCATAGTTACATAGTAGGTGAGGTTGAAAAAAGACACAAGTCCATCAAGTCCAACCCGTGTGTGTGATTATATGTCAGTATTACATTGTATATCCCTGTATGTTGTGGTTGTTCAGGTGCTTATGTAATCGTTTTTTGAAACTATCGATGTTCCCAGCTGAAACCACCACCTGTGGAAGGGAATTCCACATCCTTGTTGCTCTTACAGTAAAGAACCCTCTACGCAGTTTAAGGTTAAACCTCTCTTCTTCTAATTTTAATGAGTGGCCGCGTGTCTTATTAAACTCCCTTACGCAGAAAAGTTTTATCCCAAATGCGGGGTGACCAGTATGGTATTTGTAAATTGAAATCATATCCCCTCTCAAGTGTCTCTTCTCCAGAGAGAATAAGTTGATCGTAACCTTTCTTCATAACTAATGTCCTCCAGTCCCTTTTATTTGTTTTGTTGCCCATCTCTGTACTCGCTCCATTTCCAGTACATCGTTCCTGAGGACTGGTGCATAGAACTGGACAGCATACTCTAGGTGCGAAGACCAGAGTCTTGTAGAGTGGGATAATTATCGCTTTATCTCTGGAGTTAATCCCCTTTTTAATGCATGCCAATATTCTGTTTGCTTTGTTAGCAGCAGCTTGGCATTGCATGCCATTGCTGAGCCTATAATCTACTAGGACCCCCAGGTCCTTTTCCATCCTAGATTCCCCCAGAGGTTACCCCCTAGTGTATAGATTGCATTCATATTTTTGCCCCCCAAATGCATTATTTTACATTTTTTCACATTAAACCTAAGTTCTGTATGCTTAACCTAAAAATACTATTATCTGACTTCAGAAATGGGATTTGATATGCAAGAGGTGTGGCATCTAATGTAACTGAAAAAGGAAACTTTGCATTGTTTGCATAGGACATTTCTTGAATTGCACCAATTTTCTGTTGAGATTGATGAGAAGTACACATTGTAGGAGTGATGAAAAAGACCATCTTGTACACTTAAGCATTACAAAAAAAATACTTATTTCAAGTATAATAAAACAATGGTCCAATTCTTCTTGGGGAGTCCATGTGTCAGCAGGTTCTACAGTGAATTGGAGCAAATACACATTTTAATATGAAATGTCACTGCTTAAGAACATGAAGTTGGATGTGTGCCTCAGACACCTGCTTCAGGGACCATACTGGAGGATTGAGACAACATTTCAGTAAAAAACAGCATATGTTCCAAAAAGAGACATATATGCATCTGGTTTAATAAATATTACTGGTCTTTACTGTATCTGAGCAATGAAAATATATTCTCCTGTGATAGAAGATGTCTGTTCTTTCATAATGATTTATGATCAGTGGTGAGATTAGAGGGAGCTGACTAGAGTATCATCTCGGCTAACTTCTTCAAAGCAAAGTTTAACATTTAAATATTTACATGTATCCTGGCATAGTAATGGGTAACAGCCATGCCTGAACTGGGAGTCTGGGAATGCTAGCATTTTCCATAGGGGCTGTTGTGCCAGAGAATATTTGTGGGATGGTGTCAGCTCCCTGGTGCTTGTAAAGCTCAGTTAGTTTTATTAATGAGTAAAAATGTTCAAATTAGGTAAATGCACATAAAAGGCTGACACTTATTTCGGTCCCCGTCTACACATAAATATACACCTGCAGTATGTGTATAGCCAGTAGTTCTTTTTAGTTTTGTTGAGGTTTATCTTTAATTCTGCTTTGGCCTTCAGGCAACCCCAGAGATGAATCATCCACAAGACAACTTAGGCAGGAGCTCAGTAGACGTCCAGGTGGCCCAGCTACAGCCTTCACGCTCCTGCAGTTAAACAAGGGGATAGCGCAATGGTCCAAGCTTTGCACCTGCCTGTCAATTCACAAGGGAAGATGCACTCGTAGGCAGTTGGTATCTGATGGGACAATGCCAGAACACACAATGCAAAGAGCAAGAGCAGCTTCTCTGTGCTTATTGCAATCTTTATGAATGTCAATCTAAAGGACCAGTGAGGGTGGGTCTAAAGCTGCTTTTTCGCCTAGGTTCCCATTGTACCTTAATCGCAAACCAGCAGAGGCCCAATCCTTTAAAAGTTGCAGGGCCAGATGATAGAGGTTTAATGTCTTATATTGATGTTTTGTGTAAAATCGATAATATTTTGTGACTGCTTTCATGGAAATTTGTCATTCCATAATGCAATATGTTTCACAATGAAAGGGTGTGTGTACATCTAGCACACACAAAAGGCAACCTATATATAAAAGATTATGTTTACTCGTTAATGCCATTGTAAAAGGAATTTCTTGTCATTGCAGTGGCCAACTGATGGATTGCCTTGGAACTGAATTTAAACGAGGTGCTGGTGTTCTGGATGTCTGTTATGAAACACCTTCTGTTTTGTTATCGTGTGGCTATGATACGTACATAAGATACTGGGACTTGAGAGCAAGCACCAGGTAATTATCTTAATGATTAAGTAATTCTGGATGATATTCATCCTTTAAGAGACTGTCAAAACATTTTAAGGCTGCTTACATAAATAAAATGTTACTAATGTTGCCCTTGCATAGCAATTCATTATGCCTTCTGTCAGTAGCAACAACACTGCCGAAAATACCGCCATAGTAGCCCATGCAGTGGCTATGGGACCCAGGCTGGAGGGGCCCTGAAATGGGGAGTGGTGGGCTGAAGGAAGCTCTCCTTGGTGTGTGATAGGATCCAGGACACTGCAGAGTGGCACAGGGTGCACTGCTCCATGAGGCGTTACAGGAAGGCATTCTAAATTAATGCTTCCCCAAATGCTACAGACCTCTTGTGACTTGTTATGTGGAGAGAGGATGAAGGGAATGTTTCACTTTCCCACTCCATGGGGTGCCTGTACTGACAGAGTCAAAACTGAAAGTGTGGTGGGAAGAGCAGTCTCTGTTGCACACTGTCCCCTGCAAGTGCCCCTACAATGCAGTTCCCCCTTATTTCCTCTACAACCCTCTACAGTGTACTGCCCCTATAGTAGTGTCCCCCAGCTTTCCTCTAGAGCCTCCTTCTATCCACAGAGCCCCACAGTCTCTATCATGCCCCTTAGCCTTCTTCAGATCCCCAGCCCTCTGAAGAGCCATTCTCCCAGAGTGCCTTCTACAAAGTCCCCAGGCATCCATAGGGCCTCCAGCCCCAGTACCCTCCAGCTATCAGTTCCTAATATTTTTCCTCTTACGGACAATAACATTGAGGCATTTCTTTCTCCTCCTCACTGCTGACACTGGGAAATCCTTACTCCCACTCACTACCAACACACTGCCATTTTGTTCCTATTACTGACCACTAATGCTGGGGCATTCTTTGTTGCCACTGATCACTGAAGTCGGAGCGTTTTTCTTTTCTTACTGACCACTGATGCCAAGGTATTTTTTCCTCCTACCGATCATTGGGCATTTTTTTACCTCCCACTAACCACTGATGAGGCATTTTTTAACACCCCGCCCTGACCACTGATGAAACATTTTTGCTCTTACTGACAAATAACTGTGCATTTTCTCTTTCGTTCATTGACGGACACAGCACTTTCATTCTTGACCTTAGGGTTATATCACCACCTTCAGAACAAGCACAGCACCGCCTAGGGGCAGTCCTTACTGGTAGTAACCCCCTACTCTGCTACAGGCAGCTCAGTTTTTTTCTGCCTAATCTAGGAGAAGGACCTGGCTCCCTACTGGAACATGTGGTTTCTTTGTTTTTTTATTTTTATTTTTTATTATTTTGTTATTATTTTTGTACATGCTCCCTGGCCCGGTCCAGGCACGGTTTGGAGCAGTTAGATACTCCCTGGGGTGGTCGGTTCTGGGGAATCTCCTCTTTTCCCTCCCTCTACCCCCCTATTTCACTGCATGGCAGCCATCGCCCAGTCAGTTGCTGGTTGCCACTAGGTGGACGTTTTGGCCCCTACCTGAGCTTTGTGGGGTCCCCTCCGATCTCTGTGTTCTCCAGGTGTGGGGTGTGTGGCTGGCATCCTCCTCCGCATGTAGCAGCCATTTGTTTGGGGCTGGGTGCCGCGGCCATTTTCCCATAGTCGCAGCGGGTATTTTGCCTTAGTCTTTGGGCATTCCTGGCTTAGGGCTCTGTCTGCGGAAGTGTGGCCGGTGGCCATTTTCTTGCAGCCTCGTCGGGAGACTTCTGCTGGCCTTCTAGCACTGGACGTTACCCCTGCAGCCTGGCATGAGCACGAATCTCCTTGTGCCTCTGGCGGACAGCAGATGGGAGGGGTCCCCTTCTTTCATTGACCCTGTCTGCAGAATGGCCGAGGCGGTTGCTCGGTCTATGTTTACGATGGCAAGTTCGGCCCTTCGTCCGGTGTTGGCCATGGCTCTGGTGTCGCAGATGCTTACTGAATGGGCTAAGCTATTACATTGTGAGTTGGGTAATGAGCAAGTTTCTCCGGACTGTGTGGAACTGGCAGACCAGTTAGTGTAAGGGCACAAGTATGTTTGTGATGCAGCCTTGGACACAGCCCCGTTACTTTCTAAAACCTCCGTGTTGGCCGTGGTTCTTCGCCGGTTGCTTTGGCTTAAGTGCTGGTTGGTGGACCAAACGTCTAAGAAGGCGGATTTGTCTTTCCAGGGTGGGTGGCTATTTGGAGCCACTCTGGACGACATTATAAAGGATATTACTGGGGAGAAGAGTACCTTCCTCCCACTGTCCAAAAAGGGCAAGGAGCCCCGTCGCAGGCAGGGCCCCTCCTTTTCCACTCACAATCGTTTTTTTCGTCCGCCTGGTTCTACAGGCAAGGGTTCCCAGCCCGCCATGGCTCCCGCAGGTGGACCAAAGCATCCCTTGCATCGCAAGCCCAACAAGTCTGCGGACAAGCCCTCTTCAGCATGAAGGTTTACCCCCGCCTGACTTGCGGGTGGGGGATCGCCTGCGGTGGTTTGCGGACCGGTGGACTTCCCTTCTTTACGATCATTGGGTTCGCAAACTAATTTTGGCCGGCTACAAAATAGAGTTTCTTTCCTGTCCACGACACGTTTTTTCCCTCCAGTCTTCATCTTCCTCTTCCCCCGTCTCGTCGGCGGGCTATGTTTAGGGCAGTGCAGGACTTTCTTCTTTGGGGGGGGGGGGGGGTGATAGTACCAGCTTCGGAAAGGTTTCGGGGTTTCTACTCCAATCTGCTTATAGTTCCAAAGAAGGAAGGGGTTCGTCCGATCCTGGATCTCAAGGCCCTCAATTGTTTTGTGAAGGTACGGAGGTTCAGGATGGAGTCTGTTTGTTCTGTGGTGGCCGCGCTTCATTAGGGGGATTTCCTGGCCTCCCTGGACATCAAGGACGCGTACTTGCATGTCCCCATCTGTGTCAGGCACCAGCATTTCCTGCGCTTTGCGAAGATGCGCACTATCAGTTTATGGCACTTCCCTTTGGCCTGGCCTCGGCTCCCCGGGTCTTCACCAAGGTGCTGGCACCAGTTCTGGCGTTGCTGAGACAATAGCAATTGTAGGGATAGCAATCATGGGCTACATGGACGATCTCCTCCTGTGAGCGGCGTCAACTTCAAAACTGAGGGACAATGTGGCGATCGCTATGCAAGCCTTACAAGAGTTCGGGTGGGTGTTGAACCTCCAGAAGGTCGTGTTGCTCCCGGCGCAACACCTGAAATACTTGGAGTTGATTCTCGACTCTGCACGGGCGAGGGTTTTTCTTCCTCCAATCAAACTTCAGACCCTTCACACTGCGGTGCGGTTGCTGCTGTCCCGCAAGTGGTCGTCTCTACATTTTTGCATACGGGTTTTGGGCCTCATGGTATCCACCTTCGAGGCGGTCCTGTATGCCCAGTTTCACACTCGGGTCTTGCAGAGGGAGATCTTATCCAAATGGGACAAATCCCCGGCATCTCTGGATTGTCAGATCCGCGTGGGCCGTCTGACCAGGGCCTCACTTCTTTGGTGGCTACGGTCTCTGGCCCTAAGGACCGGGCTGTAATTTTTCCCTCTCCATTGGACGGTATTCACAACAGATGCCAGCCTGACCAGATAGGGGGGTTCTAGGCCTTCAATTGGCCCAGGGCCACTGAAAGTCAGAAGAGTCTTGTCTATCGATCAACGTTCTGGAGTTGCGTGCGATCAGGTTATGTCTCTCCATTTGGACATCCAGCCAGTATCCAGTCGAACAATGCCACGGCGGTGGCTTACGTCAACCACCAGGGGGAGGACGAGGAGCTCAGTAGGAATGCTGGAGGTCTCTCACATTCTGCGGTGGGCAGAACTTCACGTGCCGGCTCACTCGGCTGTCTACATTCTGGGCATGGAAAAATGGCAAGTGGACTACCTCAGCCGTCCGTTGCTGGATCAGGGGGAGTGGTCGCTGCATCCAGGGGTTTTTCGTCTCATTTGCCCATGGTGGGGCACGCTGAATGTGGATCTTCTGGCCTCCTGTCTCAATCGGAAGGTGCAGAGATTCGTAGCCAGAACAAGGGATCCCTTGGCGGATGCGTCGGATGCGCTGGTGGCACCATGGGGGCATTATAAGCTCATTTATGCCTTCCTTCCTCGCAAGATCCTCCCTCGTCTGCTGCGCAGGGTAGAGGCCGAGGGGATATTGGTTATTCTAATCACTCCAGATTGGCCTCTGCGTCACTGGTACGATGACGTGGTAAGGATGGTGGCTTTTTAGGGGTCCGGCACATGGCTCCCCCGGTACGCTCGCCACTGTCTCCGTGGGATCTAAACATGGTGCTCTCTGTACTTCAGAAGCCACCGTTCAAGAACATTAGAGAGATCCCCTTACTCACACTCTCTCAGAAGGTTGTCTTTCTAGTGGCTATTACGTCCGCTCAGGGAGTTTCTGAGCTGGCGGCCTTGTCGTGTAAGTCTCCCTATTTTGTTCTCCACAAGGATAAGGCGGTGCTGCATCCGCATCCCTTGTTTCTCCCAAAGGTGGTATCTGCCTTTCATCTAAACTAGGACATTGTCCTTCCTTCCTTGTGTCCTCGACCATCTCACCCCAAGGAGGTCGTCTTGCACTCTTTGGATGTTTGGGCTCTCTGTGTGTATCTGTCGGTTACGGCTCCTTTTCGGAAGTTGGATTTGCTGTTTGTAAATGTGGATGGCACGAGGAAGGGCCTGGCGGCTGCTTCGGCCACTATTTCTCATTGGATCAGACAGACTATTGTCCAGGCTTATGCCATTAGGGGGTAGGTGCCCCCCTTTCCTATCATGGAACACTCTATCAGGGCGATTAATGCTTCCTGGGCCTTCCGACATCAAGTGTCTGTTTCTCAAGTGTGTAAGGTGGCTACCTGGTCGTCCGTGCACAATTTCACCAAGTTTTACAGGGTGGATGTTTGGGCATCTTCGGATGGGACATTCCTAAGATCAATAATGGAAGTGCTGTGTCCTTCAATGAACTTAGAGAAAGGGATTTTACAGTGAGTAGAAAAAAATCTATTATTTTCACCTACTGATAGTAAGACATTGTTTTCCTCCCTTTGATCATTAAAACCAGGGCACTTTTTCTTCATACTCGCTACCTCTGGGGGGAAAGGTTTTTTTCTCTCACTGGCAAGCGTTTTTCTGTCTTAATGACCACTGTCACTGGACCATTTTTTTCCACGAATTAACCCTTTAATCTTACCTCTTGGTTTAAGAATATGAACTATGACGGTTGGGTTCTGCATCACGAATGCATGTTGTTTGGGGGGGGGGGTGAGTGAAGCTAATAAAAATGTTGCTAATTGGCCCTGTGATTTCTAGTTAAGTCCCTGAAAAGCTATGTACTTTTCTTTACCCTCTGGCACTTGCGAACAGCCACACTGCATCTTCTCCTCCTCCTCCTCCTGGCAAAAAGTATATGAAAAACAACTTTCTAAGCCCCCTGTACACATGGTTGGAAAATCCAACCACAAAATCCGTCAGATTTTTTCTGACGGACTTTGTCCGAAACTGGTGTTGCATACACAAGGTCGGACAAAGTTATCGGAAAATCAGATAATTCTGAATGTGATGACATTCGTCTGTTACGACGGGACTACGTTCACATTAGTAGCCAATAGCTTTGGTCTCGTAATTTGATCTGAGCATGCGTGGCACTTTGTCTGTCGGAATTGTCGACACACGATCGGAAAAAGTCCGATAGGATTTTGTTGTCGGAAAATTTGAGATCCTGCTCTCAAATTTTTTCCATCGGAAATTCTGACTTAAAAAGTCAGATGGAGCCCACATACGTGCGAATTTTCCGACAACATGGTCCGATCAGATATTTTCCGTCGGAATTTCCGACCGTGTGTACAGGGCATTCGACTACACTTTCCATAGGGTAACAACACAAACAGTGTTGTCGCCTACTTACAGGAAGTGGAAAAATAACACGTCGTGGTCAACAGATAAAAGCCTATAGTACAGAAAACCAAAAATTCTGTGTTAATGCTAGTTCTAGACTACAGCATAAATATAATTCCTATTTTGTCTATAGTATCATTTTAAATTGTATTTTTTTCTGTGCAGTCAATTAATTTAGCAAAGGGGTTTATTGCTTTATTCCTAGTTTACATTTTAATGATTTGTCATTGTCTTAACCAATAATATTTTTTTTTGCCCTACAGTAACCAATTGGATTTGGTCTATCTTTGTTAAATTCCAGTTAACTTTTGCATCTGATTATATGCATTGGGGCGATGCCAACAGTTTATTTGTAAGCACTTATATTAAAAAACGAGTGGAGCAGCGTCCCTCTTCTCTAGCCCTCCCAAATTGTGTGGGGATGAACATATCCCATTTCATCTGCAAAACTAGGGCAATGTTGTAGGACAACAATGCTAATTACTGACCCAGAGAATCACTAGTATGATCTCTCTGCACTTACCCTGCTGCCTTGAAGAACAGAGCACCAAATGCAGCTAGGTGTTTGAAGTCATTTACATGAATACCAGTAGTGTGGTCCAAATCTAGATTTGTTGATTAGTATTCAGAGGAAGTGGCCAGCTAAAAATCTATCCCAGCTGTTGGATCTCCCAGACAGAAAGTATTTTCAGAGTGTTTTACTTAACATTATCCCAGAATCCCAAGGTAATCTGAGATTATCCAGATAATTTGGACACTATCCATATTTATGACATAATGAACAACCAAAACTATCAAGAGCAAAAAATATCCCAAAACCATATTCTAGCAGGACCTTATTTGAGTCAACAATTTGAATAGTAAATAATTTGAGTCGCTTTTCTGATAAATCAGATACTGTAGAGTAGAATGGTAAAATAACCTTTTTTTTGTATATAAGGTATTTTTTTAATGTATCTTGTAGAATTGCACATTTGATGTTTTAAATGATTCCTTTATGCATTTATTAAGATGTTTTCTGTAACAGCAATGTTTAAAGTACATCCAAAGCCAGTTTTGAAATTTTCCATAGTGGGGCACAGTTAGAACCTCTGTCAGGTTATTTTTTGCTGTATGTGGTTGGGTAGATCTCTCTTCACTTCCTGTTCTGGAAAAACAACAGGAAGTGAGATGGGATCTGCAATATAGAAAGAAATCCACTACTGGACTGTTGTCATAGAGAACAGGTAGTCTCCATTGGAAGAATTCACCACTTTTGCTGTTCAGGTGACAGCTGTATTAATGTTGTACCCTTAGGTTTTAAACATTGTTTGCCTTTTCCAAACCTGGCAAATGGGGTGTTTTTTGGACCCCTGAAATGCATTGAATTTCCCTTTTTGATCTT
Organism: Lithobates sylvaticus; assembly: GCA_028564925.1. NCBI lineage: Eukaryota > Metazoa > Chordata > Amphibia > Anura > Ranidae > Lithobates > Lithobates sylvaticus. The sequence continues at coordinate 84,575,126 of CM053036.1, read as the reverse complement.
CTGTTTGACCGTATATCAGAATCAAATTATATATGGACTATCAATCTGTGGTGTGGCACTTCAGTCTTACAGCCAGTGTTCTGCACCACAAACCAAGGAAACTGCGGCAATCCTATTGGGTGTAGAAGCTGCCAGCCTGATAACTAGACAACCTATTCCAACACTATTATAATACTATTGAATAGTAATATCAATGGGACAACCCTAGGGTCCAGCGCTATCTTTTCACTTTCTCAAACCATAAAAACACGACAAAGGTTTTAAAACTTCCACAATACCTAAATAAAGTTTTGGGTTTAGATGAAAATTAAAGGCCTTGCAGGCCTGCTGTTACAGGTGGTGCCTGGTGACATAATAATTGTATAAGTAATTTCCTGTAATCTCTATTAGTGATGAGCTAAGGTTGGGCCAAACCCACAGAAATCTGTCACATGATAGCAGGCTACCAGCCCAGTGAGCTGCAGCTGAGGAATTCCCCTCCCACAGCCACATGCGACACAGGGGCAGGGATGCTGGTGACTTAATTGGCTTAATATAGCCAAATATAGTGATGTGGCCATATTAGGTCAATAATGTGACCACCATTCCTGCCCCGTTGTTAGGTGTAGGATGTGAAATTCCCTGGCCGTAGCTGATTGGGCCAGGGGACCTTCTATAATGTGACAGTTTCTCGTGGGTTGAGGCCGAACCTTAGCTCATCACTAGTCTTTATAAAGGTAGTATGGAAAATGGAATGAAGGACTGGAAGCTTGTCGTTGATATTATAGATTATGCTTGAGACATCCAAAACCTTAGGATATGTCCATTTTTCCTGTTCTTGCAGTCGCCTTTTTACTGAAATCCTTTTCTAACTTGCCCGTGCTTAATTAGGTTACACAAACTGTGTGTGAGCTGCCAGGTCGGTGTTATATGTTGATGGTCATACATGCACATAGCTGTAAAAAAAATACCTGTCCTGTTGGTATTATTTTATTACTGGGCATTAGAACTCTTCATACTTTTAGTTTTTGAGTTTGCACTTCACCCTTCCTCAAGTAGAATTAAAGTAATAATATGAGGCCATTTACCTGTAGAGAGGCTGGTTGTTCACATGCAAGGCTGAATATTTCTGCTGACGTATCACTAGTCTGTAGAATATTTGTACCGTATTTACAGTTTTTCGTTGTGTCTGTTTCCATGGCTCTTCTATGGCAACAAGTAACAGTAGGTTAGTTGATACTTTAAAGTGGACCCTTCAGTAAATCTACAACTATGCATGAATACTGTACATTCCTAGAATGTAAAAATATACAATTTAGAATTTCCCAAAGACTATATTGATTATCATTAAAAAGCAGTCCTTGAGATTCAGATATAATGCCTTGAAAAAGTATTCATACCCCTTGAAATTTTCCACATTTTTGTCATGTTACAACCAAAAACATATATGTATTTTATTTGGATTTTATGTGATAGACCAACACAAAGTGGCACATAATTGTGAAGTGAAAGGAAAATGATAAATGGTTTTTAACATATTTTTTTACAAATAAATATGTAAAAAGTGTGGCGTGCATTTGTGTTTAGCCCCCCCCCCCCCCGAGTCAATACTTTGTAGAACCATCTTTCACTGCCATTACAGTTGCAAGTCTTTTGGGGGATGTCTCTACCAGCTTTGCACATCTATAGAGTGAAATTATTACCATTATTCTTTGCAAAATAGCTCATCTGTGAATACCAAAGTATTGCCACAGATTATCAATTGGATTTAGGTCTGGACTTTCTAACACATGAATATGCTTTGATCTAAAACCATTCCATTGTAGCTCTAGCTGTATTTTTAGGGTATTTGTCCTGCTGGAAGGTGAGCCTCCATACCAGTCTCAAGTCTTTTGTGGACTGTAACAGATTTTCTTCTAAGATTGCCCTGTATTTGGCTCCATCCATCTTCCCATCAACTCTGACCAGCTTCCCTGTCCCTGCTAAAGAAAAGCATCCCCGCAACATGATGCTGCCACCACCATGTATTACGGTGGGGATGGTGTGTTCAGGGTGATGTGCAGTGTAATGCCCCGTACACACAGTCGGATATTCTGATGGAAAAAGTCTGATCGGATTATGTTGTCGGAAAATCCAATTGTGTGTGGGCTCTAGCAGGCTTTTTCCATCGGAATTTTGAGAGCAGGATCTAAAATTTTCCGACAACAAAATCCGATCAGACTTTTTCAGATTGTTTGTAGAGAATTCCGACGGACAAAGTGTCACGCGTGCTCAGATCAAATTACGAGACCAAAGCTATTGGCTACTGCCCTGTACGTAGTCCCGTCGTACGTTCTGTACGTCACCTCGTTCGGAATGATCGGATTTTCCGACAACTTTGTCTGACTGTGTGTGTGCAACACCAGTTTCGGACAAAATCTGTCGGAAATTATCTGACGGATTTGGTGATCGGAATGTCTGACCATGTGGCTTTGTTTTCCGCTACACAGAGCATTTTGCTTTAGGCCAAAAAGTTTAAATTTTGTCTCATCTGACCAGAGCACCTTCTTCCACAAGTTTGCTGTGTCCGCCACATGGCTTCTCGCAAACTGCAAACAGTACTTCTTATGGCTTTCTTTCAACAATAGCTTTCTTCTTGCCACTCTTCCATAAAGGCCAGATTTGTGGAGTGCACGACTAATAGTTGTCCTGTCCTAGAGTTACCATGGGCCTCTTTGCTGTTTCTCTGATGAATGCTCTCCTTGCCCGGCCCGTCAGTTTAAGTGGACGGCAATATCTTGGTAGGTTTGCATTTGTGCCAGACTCTTTTCATTTTCGGATGATTATGTTTTTTTTATAACCTAATCTGGCTTTAAACTTCTTCACAACGTTATCCCTGAGCTGTCTGTTGTGTTCTTTGGCCTTCATGATGCTGTTTGTTCACTAAGGTTCTCCAACAAACCTTTGGGGGCTCCACAGAGCAGCTCTATTTATACTGAGATTAAATTACAAACAGGTGAACTCTTTTTATTATTTAGGGGACTTCTGAAGGTAATTGGCTTCAGTAGATTTTAGGGGTATCAGAGTAAAGGAGACTGAATACAATTGCATGCCACACTTTTCAGATATTTATTTGTAAAAAATTCTGAAAACCATTTATCAATTTACTTCACTTCACAATTCTGTGCCACTTTGTTTTAATCTATCACATAAGATCCCAATAAAATACATTTTCCATTTTTGGTTTGTAACAGGACAGAATGTGGAAAATGTCAAGGGGTGTGAATGCTTTTTCAAGGCACTGTAAGTGACTTTGACTTGGTGTCATCAGTGTGCTGCAAATGGAAAGAGATAGAAGCTCCACTATGTTTTTTAATCCAAGTTTAGTTTAGATAAAATGTATTTGTCGCAGGGTTCTAAGGAACTGCTTTATAATAATAAACTTTTTCTGAACTATCACAAACCTAGGGGCAATCTCATCTCTTTCCATTTAAATCTTAGGCCTATAGTGCATTAAAGAGCTGCTTGTATCCAACAGTAAAAAATATTTTACTCCATGTTAAGATGTTCACCTGTGACAAAGTCCAGCACTCCATCACGGCATTCATCTATCAGTCCACTACAGGCAGGAGGAAACATTTCATAAGTCTCCTCTCCCCCAGTTATCAGTTATCAGATTGCAGAATTGTGAATTCAGAAGTTAAAGGCTTCAGCAGGGGTTGATCTCTGTCAAAGATTTGCAGGACCTCATCTTGATTTACATGATTATGTCATCTGTAAGGCCAGCATCTCAGACCAGTAAGTAAACTTGAAAAAATGTATCTTGAAAAACTTTTAACTTGAAAAAATATATCCAATGCTAGGTCCATGTTAAAACACCCGAATATGCATAATAAATCAAGATGGGTGATAACTACTGTTTGGAAAGCTGATAATTTGCTCTGCTTTACAATATCATGTTTGGCAGAAGGTTGGGGTTATTCTTTAAAACTTTTTGCAAAAGATGCCCAATTAAATGCAAAACCACATAAAGGCTAGTCATCAGTTATCTGGAATTTGTAGCTATCAGGCAAGCCCAAAGTCTCTCTCAGAAGATCAGGACAAGCAGTACGCGTATATTATCACACCATGCTGAGGTTTGAGAAATAACGAGTTGAGGGAGTCAAAGGCATCAGAAGAACGTGGAATCACACTCCCACTGCAATTATAAAATAATTTTAAAATCAAAAATAATAATTTAAAAGTAAAAGGGATTGATAACTACTGTTTGGAAAGCTGATAATTTGCTCTGCTTACAATATCATGAAAAATTTGGCAAAAGAGTTAGAAGGTTGGGGTTAAAGGGAAAAATTCTTTAAAACTTTTTGCATAGAAATTAGAATATTAAAAAGTTTTTTTTTAGTAGAAATGAAATAAAAAGATGTCAAGAGAAAAAGTGAAGAGAAAAGTCCCAATTAAATGCAAAAGTCCACAATAAAGGCAGTAAGATAAAGGAATAAAAGAAAATGGAAAAAAAAAAGTAGTCATCAGTTATCAGTAAGAAGAAAAGTAATCAGGACAATCAGTACGCGTATATTATCACACCATGCTGAGGTCTGAGAAATAACGAGTTGAGGGAGTCAAGTCAAGTGTAAAAAAAGGCAGGTCAGAAAGAAGTCGTGGAATCAGGGTTGTATAAAAAGAAATAAATATGTGTGTGTGTTAAAGTGTAAAAAGTAAAGTAAAAAAAAGTACACAGAAAAAAAAAAAGGAATAAAAAAGTAAAGAAATTATAAAATAATTTTAAAATAACTTTTAATTACAGGCACTGGCTGGGCTCCACAGCTGATCTGCTTTGTTGGTGCCTAAATGTGCTTGACACATCCAGTTCGGAAGCTGGTACAAACTGAATACATTTGTTCTTTATTTTACCTATTTTGGTGATATCGAATGGGGTCTAGTTTCCTTTCATTACATTTTTATATTGGGGACAGCAAAGTTGTAGAAGCTTAGATCCGAAATGTGTTATTTTGAAGGTTTCTTGTTCTTTGAAAAACATGATCACCAATTTTCTTGTGTGGTGACCAGTAGTGCTGTGTCAGTGGAATGACTGTTATCTCAAACTTCATTTAAATGCAGAAAAAACAAACTTGCACACAGGACAGATATGCTTTGTACCTCAAAAAGAAAAATGCACGTTTTATGTACTGATTAATACCCAGCAAAGTAAAGTAAATCTGAACTTTAAAAAGTGAGAATTGGAGGTAGTAAACCGCAGACTTTAAAAAAAAAATCCCCTGCAAGGTAATGGCATAATGTATGTAATGTAAGTATATTTATAACAAAGCCCTCCAGGGTGCACTGTCACCACTGATAGGGCTACCATCTTCCCCTGGTCTTCCTTCCAGGTTTGACGGCTCCGGTCCTGTGAATGGCTAAGTCACGATGATGTTGCAGTGTACGGCACACAGCTCTGAAAGGACAACACAGGTATCCCATCCCTTTACAGCGCATGCGTCGGTGTGGTCACTGGCTGCATCCAGTGTGAATATCTCATAAACACTGCAAGTTTAGGAGATATTAACAGTACCTACAGGTAAGCCCTATTATATGCTTACCTATAGGTACAAGTTCAAAAGCGGAGTTTACTACCATGCTACCTGAAAGATTTACCCTTTATCTTGAATTCTTCCTGAAAATAGCAGTGCACTTCCTGTTTCTAGGCACCCTTTGCCTTGAGCTTTATAGGTGTATGTCTGTAGTGCAAGATCTTTTAAGAAAGTCTTTAAGAAATTCTTCTTCTTACTGCTGTCTTCTGAGGTTTGGAGTGAGATTTGGTGCTGTCACCCCTGTACTGCTCACTGTTCTCCTCACTGGACAAGAGTCTGTACCTGAGGGTATTGCAAGGATCTCCCAGCTTCTGCTTCATCTATCCAGCAAAAATTAGCTTCAAGTACCTCTTCTGCTGCTTCTTAAATATTCCCCCACCAATCATCAGATCTGATATGAGGAATCAAAGCCCTATCTTTACCAATATCGCTGCCTCCTTAAAGAGACACCCTATGGAATATGCTTTAATAAGTCTGTAATGGAAAAGACAGTTAAAGGAAATAATTGTGACTAGCCATTTGCCCTCTGTTTGCCTTTTTTGGCATGGTTTCACAGCTCAAGTCCTTTTTAAAACAACAGAACTGGTAGGAGCAAAGTGGAGCTTCTAAACTCTAGCAAGTATTGTGGCTAAGAACCACTGTGTTCTAACCCAGTATTTCTCAACCAGGGGGCGTTGTGATATCTTGCCGGGGTGCCGCGCTGCATCTGGTATTTTCACACAACATCATGTTTTTTATAGTGAAGGTGGGGGGGCTACCAACAGTATGGAAATTAATAACTAATCCATGGTGGGCAGCATTCAGGGCAGCCCCAGAGTCCAGAAGGGGACAGTAGCCCCCCTTTGTTTTTACTGCTCCACTTTATTCCCACTTTAATGCTGCCACAACCACACAGTGGTGAGGATTGGAAGGAAAGATTCTCTTATGAAAAGGAGGAGGGAAAAGAGGATTCTGATGTGTGTGGGAAGGGGAGGGACTGAAATGAGAAAGACATTTTAGACTGGGATGCCTCAAGATTTTACATATATGGAAAGGGTGCTGTGAATAAAAAAAAAGTTGACAGAAGGTTTGTGACACGTGGTACCCATGGTCAGTCTTTTTCTATTATACCTCTTACCAGGAGTTGATCGACCAGCAAGGCTCCACCTAGAGCATTTTGATCCAGTGCCTTGGAAAAGTATTCATACCCCTTGACATTTTCCACATTTTGTCAAGTTGCAACCAAAAACATAAATGTATTTTATTGGGATTTTATGTAATAGACCGACACAAACTGGCACATAATTGTGAAGTGGAAGGAAAATGGTAAATGGTTTTACATTTTTTTTACAGATATGTGAAATGTGTGGCGTGCATTTGTATTCAGCCCCCGAGTCAATACTTTGTAGAACCACCTTTTGCTGCGATTACAGCTGCAAGTCTTTTTGGGGATATGTCTACCAGCTTTATACATTTAGAGAGTGAGCTTTTTGCCCATTCTTCTTTGCAAAATAGCTCAAGATCTGTCAGATTGGATGGAGAGCATCTGTGGACAGCAATTTTCAAGTCTTGCCACAGATTCTCAATTGGATTTAGGTTTGGCTTTGCCTGGGTCATTCTAACACATGAATATGCTTTGATCTTAACCATTCCCTTGTAGCTGTATGTTTAGGGTCATTGTCCTTCTGGAAGGTGAACTTCCACCCCGGTCTAAAGTCTTTTGCAGACTCTAACAGGTTTTCTTCTAAGATTGCCCTGTATTTGGCTCCATCCATCTTCCCATCAACTCTGACTAGCTTCCCTGTCCCTACTTAAGAAAAACATTCCCACAACATGATGGTGCCAGCACCATGTTTCACTTTGAGGATGGTGTGTTCAGAGTGATGTGCAGTGTTTGTTTTCTGCCACACATAACGTTTTGCTTTTAGGCCAAACAGTTAAATTTCGGGCTCATCTGACCAGAGCACCTTCTTCCACATGTTTGCTGTGTCCCTTGCATGGCTTTTCGCAAACTGCAAGCGGGACTTCTTATGGCTTTCTTCTTGCCACTCTTCCATAAAGGCCAGATTTGTGGCGTGCCCGACTAATAGTTGTCCTGTGGACAGATTCCCCCACCTGAGCTGTGGATCTCTGTGGATCTCCAGAGTTACCATGGGCCTCTTGTCTGCTTCTCTGATTAATTCTCTCCTTGCCCGGCCTGTCAGTTTGGATGGACAGCCATGTCTTGGTAGGTTTGCAGTTGTGCCATACTCTTTCCATTTTCCGATGATGGATTGAACAGTGCTCTGTAAAATGTTCAAAGCTTGGGATATTTTTTTTATAACCTAACCCTGCTTTAAACTTCTCCACAACTTCATCCCTGACCTCTCTGGTGTGTTCCTTGGCATTCATGATGCTGTTTGTTCACTAAGGTACTCTAACAAACCTCTGAGAACTTTACAGAACAGCTGTATTTATACTGAGATTAAATTACACATAGGTGGACTCTATTTACTAATTAGGTGACTTCTGAAGGCAATTGGTTCCACTAGATTTTAGTTGGGAGTATCAGAGTAAAGTGGGCTGAATACAAATGTACCCCACACTTTTTCAGATATTTATTTGTCAAACATTTTGAAAACCATTTATCATTTTCCTTCCACTTCACAATTATGTGCCACTTTGTATTGGTCTATCACATAAAATCCCAATAAATACATTTACGTTTTTGGTTGTAACATGACAAAATGTGGAGAAGGGGTATGAATGCTTTTTCAAGGCACTGTAGGGCCAACATTTATTTATTGTGTCAAATATTCCATGCTGGACTGGATTACCCTTCCTTTCCCCTCCCCCCACCCACCCCCACAATTTATTTATTTTTTTGCTCCTTTTTATTTTATTTGCTCCCTCTTTTTAATTAGTCAGAAAGCTTGGTCAAAAGGTATGGAACACAGGTTTCTGGCAGGCAGTCTGTGAAGGAATTACACTTTTAACTTAAGAGTCTCCTTTATGTTTTTCCTGAAGTTTTCATGGGCCTTTAATATAAGGCTTCATGTACATGGGACGTTGTTCAACCTCTCCTGAAAGATTTAACTTGACAGCTATAAAATGGGCGTCTAAAAACGGCCATTTAGCCACGTTTACATGATGCGTTTACTCGCGTTCAGTTTTTTTTTTTTTTTTTAAATAGCCAAAAATGAAAAACTCCTGTAAACAAAACGCTGCTAAATGCGAGTTGTCGCATTTAGCCACATTTGGCATTTGAAATGCCTCTAAACACAGCTTCTGAACGCATTTTTTTTTGGTTCTAAAAAAAGCCTCTAAACACAACTGCCTAGAAACCACTATAAACGACCCTGTGTACATCTACTGATAAGATAACATAGAGGAGGGTTCAGGAGCAGATGAAAAAAATGTCCATCTGCTCCTAAACGTCCGTTTACCAGCAGCAGTGTACAGAGGCCTAATGCTAAAATGGCAGCCCCTTGGCCTTTTGAGTTTTCTATGAGTACTGTGACTCCTCAGCTTTGTCTTGGCTGCTTTATCAATGTTAGTGTCTGTGTACCCAGTCTGTAAAACTCTTGCCTTTTGCTAAATAAAGAATAGTTTTTGTCAGACCCATGTAGAAAGTACTTAAAACTGTATTAAACCAAAAATGTAATATTTTGAAGCTTAGCAATCATTAAATGTAGTGCCTGCATTAGTTTTCTTTTTTTTAGCTTTTTTTTCCCCTCTGCTTTCAACTAGTGATCTGGCCAGTAACACACCTCCTGTACTACAGTACCCCTACTCTGGATAAAGGTGCACAGGTGGCACAACAGACAGCAGCATTGGCAGTCTGGTGGGGAGGGTATTTAAAAAAATGTACAAGTACATTTAAATACACTAACAAATTGAAGCTAAACTCCAAAAGCTGATTGTTGTAAACACCCCTGCCAGTGGTAAATGGTTTGTCTCATTCCTTTAAACTGATACATCCAGAGGAGAGCTTGTTCTTTTGAAAAACAACAGCCTTACTGGCTAAATCACCAGATAAAAAAAAAAGAAGAAAGAAAGCCTTATGCCGCGTACACAAGATCGGAATTCTCGTCGGAAAAAACTCTGATGGTTTTTCCAACGGAATTCCAACGGAATTCCACTCAAACTGTCTTGCCTACACACGGTCACACCAAATTCCGACCGTCAAGAACGCGGTGACGTACAACACTACGACGAGCCGAGAAAAAAAAGTTCAATGCTTCCGAGAATGCTTTGAATTCTTTCCGAGCATGCGTAGGGATTTTGCGCGTCGGAATTACTACAGACAATTGAAATTTCCGATAGAAATCTTTTCCGTCGGAAAAATTTAGAACATGCTCTCAAATTTTTGCTGGCGGGAATTCGGCCAGCAAAAGTCCGATGGAGCATACACACGGCGCATTTTCCGATGAAAAGCTCTCATCAGTCTTTTGCTGGCCGAAATTCCGATCGTGTGTATTAGAGAGAAAACGAATGCAGCCAAATTGGTAAGCAGGAATATAATAAATATTTACTTTTGTGTTTAATACTGCTTTAAGTACTTCAAATATGTTCCAAAACACAAGAGGTACATTCACACTACATGTACATTTCATTTGTATATTACTTGGCAGGGATTACTGGAAACAAAATAGTACTTTTTTAAATAGTGTATATCTCGTTGGGCTTTTTCAGTGCATTTTTACATGATATTGTAGCCCTGAGTTATCCTTCTTGAATTGTGGTTATGCTAGAATTGCAAATGTTGAGTTTGAGGAAATCATTTGCATAAGGGCCAATGCTGACGGACTTTCAGAACGGCTTCAGAACGGCTTCTCTTCCTGTACTGACGATTTTCTGCTGCAACTGATTTGGGCTAAAACTTCAGTTGGGATTTAATGTTCACGAATGTGTTCATGCACATACACAAGTGAATTGGTGCAAAGCTGTTTTTTTCTAATTCTTTCAGACACTGCAGTCTAATTCTAAAACTAAAGTGTTTAAGATTTCTATTATATTGAGCTGTTTTTCCTGTGACTTCAAGAGGAAAAAAAATGTTTTTCTAAATTGTGTTAGTAAGACCCTCTGAATTCTGGATTGTGTAATATTGTAATAATTTTATGTTCCATCCATGTTCTATTGAATGTGATGTAATGTTAGTGCCCCACATAGAAGAAAAAACAAGGCTGCAGTTTATTACAACAGCCCCGAGTCCTCACACTGCACAGCATCTAGTGGCTCAGAGGAATCGATTGGGTACATTACCACTTAGCATAGAGTCAGTGTGACTGCACATAAGGTCAAGGGGAACACCATGTTTACTGTCAGCCTCCTACATTAATGGGAGAAGGACAGGTCGGCTCTCCTTAGAATTGATTATCTTTCAGCCATGGGTCTTTCTGCCAGATACTAATTGGTCTTCCTGCTTTTCACTTATTGGGATAGACAAGATGTCAGACATTTGAAAGTGATGCCATCCTATTATAATTTATTAATGCATGTCCTGGTTAGGACACTAAACAATTCTAGAGGATTTCAGATGGCAACTTGCCACCTTATCTAGTTCTTCAACCATAACCAGTTATGTCAGCAGTTTTAAAAAAGGGTTGTTTCAGGGACTCTCTAAATAAAAAAATAGAATTGAAGAAAGCAAGTTTGATTTATTATCTGCAGTAGTCTGTCAAACAGAGGATTTAATCAATGGCCCTTCCTATACAGTTTAATAATAGAAATATCTGTAACTACATGTTACGGGGCTCCATAGAAAAAAATATTAGGGCCCCCTGCTTTTCTAATCTGTATCTCAAATTCCTCTAGTGTTACAGCATACAAACCGCTTTCATAGAAATTGTATGGAGGTTTTCATATAGACTTTTAACCATAATGTATTTGCCAAATGCTATTGGTACCTACATACATTTTGGCCCCATAGTAGTTATATGGTGTGCTATGGATATAGTTAGGCCCTTGGGTGTCCATGACTAGTTATACGAAAATACATCATATCATAGTTTGATAACAGAAATACACATCTAATCAGCAAATTCTTCTTGTCTAATTTGTTTGTTAACGTTTGAACAATTCAGGTACAGTGGATGGTACATTAGTAGACATGTACTGATCTGGCATCGGGTAGAGAGATCAAAGGTTGCAAAAATTAAGGTCAGACACAGCACTCGCCAGAAGCGGCAAACATAAAGCTACTGTTAACAAAACTGCTGGAGTGGCCATCTCCAAATAAAATAAAAAAATACTGTAAAGTGCCAAGCCCTGCAATCTTTGCACTAGAGAAGGACCAGCTGTGATAAACTGGTGTAGTTAAAGACAGGGTCCTTAATTGGGAACCATACCATCACTGCATCATGACAAAAGGAAAGAGCTAAATGCAATATCTCAAAAAAGTGAGTACACCCCTCACATTTTTGTAAATATTTTATTATATCTTTTCATGTGACAACACTGAAGAAATGACACTTTGCTACAATATAAAGTAGTGACTGTACAGCTTATTTGGTTCAGATGGTGTCAAGCGTGTGTGGCGGCAACCAGGTGAGGAGTACAAAGACAAGTGTCAAGTGCCTACAGTCAAGCATGGTGGTGGGAGTGTCATGGTCTGGGGCTGCATAAGTGCTTCCGGCAATGGGGAGCTACAGTTCATTGAGGGAACCATGAATGCCAACATGTACTGTGACATACTGAAGCAGAACATGATCCCCTCCCTTCAGAGACTGGGTGGCAGAGCAGTATTCCAACATAATGACCCCAAACACACCCCCAACATCCACCAGCAACATGATGATGTCATGGAGGAGTGGAAGAGGACTCCGGTGTCAACCTGTGAAGCTCTGGTGAACTCCATGCCCAAGAGGGTTAAGGCAGTGCTGGAAAATAATGGTGGCCACACAAAATATTGACACTTTGGGCCCAATTTGCACATTTTCACTTAAAGGTGTACTCACTTTTGTTGCCAGCGGTTTAGACATTAATGGCTGTGTGTTGAATTATTTTGAGGGGACAGTAAATTTACACTGTTATACAAGCTGCACACTCACTACTTTACATTGTAGTAAAGTGTAATTTCTTCAGTGTTGTCACATGAAAAGGTATAATAAAATATTTCCAAAAATGTAAGGGGTGTACTCACTTTTGTGAGATACTGTACAGTGGTAAGAAAAGTTAAAGGAGATGACCAGGGAAGAGAAAGAAAGGGATGAAAAGTAGGGCAGGGAAGTGAGAGAAGTTGAAGTAAGTCCCCGAGGGTGGAACCACTCCAAAAATGTAGCTGAGAGCGTTGCGACGGGTGGTCTACCTAGGCAACAATGGCTCATCAAATCAGGGGGTAGTCAATGCTTTACCCAGGGACTCCTTGTTTTTTTTTCTTACGTTTAACATTTGGAAAATCATCACTTCGGTGGACTCCACCAATATTAAAGATAAAATAGGAGTCCATCAAAATGGTGCGTGGAGGGCCTAATTTAACCCCAAGTGGTCATAATGAAAGAGAGCCTTCCATTTCATTGCTTTTTACCTTGTTATCATACGTTCAAGGACCTGGTTCCCAAGAAGTATACCCCATAAATATATTCTTTGTTATAACCTTGTTTTATCCAAAAGATTTTGTTGGATGGCTATTAAAAGCTGAAATCCACTCTTTCTCTGGTCAGGATTGAAAAGGGATAAGTGCAGAGGTCACTGCAACATGACATTGGCAGTGATTTTATGCAAAGGCAAAGATGTGGAGCCAATCTGCCTCCTGAAGAGTCCAATGCACATAGGCTAGTTTTGTAACATAGGGCTTTATGCATGCTGCTGATGCCATTGTGGGTAAAAAAAGCTGCAGTAAATTGTGATTCACCATGAATACTGCAGAAGGAGTAAGTGTTTGGGTTACTGAAAAGGAAGTGCAGTGAGTACATTTCACTGCTGAAATCAGTAAGTGAAATAGGAAGTGTTGCTCCAGTCTAATAGAATCCATTCATAGCCATCAGTTTTACAGTAATTTAGAGTTGCACATAGGAAACTGAACAAATGGGATAGGGTTTTATTTACAGGGTAGATACTTAAGAATAACCTTTGTCCTGTATGATGTAGGGATAGCTTTGCTGTAGTGGATCGTTGGACAATGACCTCATACAATAATTCAGAACTGTGGACCAATATTGAGATTTAAAAGCGGGAAGGTCTGAAGATAGAGTGCATTGAGAATTTACCTTTTAGTTCTCGAGATGATCTCACCTCCATCAATACTCATCAATGTTGTTTTTGTTTGCCCACATGTTAGACTGCATTATATCATATTTGATGGGAGATAATTTTGCTTTGCAAGCAAATACAGCATCATAAAACATCTATTGCCAGTATGGGTTCTTTATTTTTATCTGGTTTTCTTTCATATTAATGTCTGTTTCCTACAACAGGCTTTTAATGTTAAAGTGTATATAAACTCTAACAATGAACTTCTCTTTTTTGCTCTCTTTTGGTCTATTAAATATACCATTTGAAACAGTTAGCCATATCTGTTCAGTAAGTGCAAAAAAAAAAAACTGTTGATCTGTTGAAATTCTGAGCTGTCCTGTGTACACTCCCTGTGTTGTCTCTAACAACCATCTTTGTTTCTATTTTGGAATGGGGAGGGCTGACCACACAAGAAAGCTGTGAATACCAACAGGTATTTCTTTCTTATCCATTGAGGGACACAGGAATTTATAAGCTGACGAGTTATACTGCCACTTATAGGAGGTTTAGGACACTGGCTAGCCGAACAATTGTAAGCAAGGCCCTGTAATGGCTGTGGGATTGAGCGCTGATATCGTTCACTGGATGGAGCGATGTGCCCACCTTCTTTCCCACCATTCAGCTTGAAGTCACCATTCTGCTGCTGTCCCTGACTCTGAAGCCCCACATAGATCATTGGTCTCTGCTCTGCACGTAGATCATTGGTGTCCGGTCTGTGTTCACTGCCTGCCTACAGTGACCTGGTCACCTCTGGCTGCCTAAGACCCTAAAAAGCACTACTTGTTTGTGAGTACCCGAGGCATTGCCTCATATTGGGCCTAGTTGCATTACCTCTACATGGAAGCAACATTTCTCTGCCGAGACATCAAGAACATAATCCCACTGCTACAGTACATCTGACCATATATCTTGTAAAGTGCGACAGTGAAACAATCAAGAAAAAAATTACAGTAGCAAACATTTAACAAGCTTAAAAAAGGTTTTACATAGTCGCGACAGCATAACACGTGTGTGTGTATGTGTGATATATATATAAAACACCAACCATCAGCAGAGGGTTTATTCCCCTGGTTCCAAAAAGTTGGAAGAGGCTAGTCATCATAGAGGTGAAGGACATGCCTGTCACAACTCAGGCATTCGTGTAAAAGAGTTGGTACCATTATGAAACACAGAGGAGGAAATGAAAGGAAGGTAGTTTTTCTTTTTATGGTTTCCCCACACCCTTCTTCCTGTTCAAGTAGGAACATGGCTTCTGAAGTTGTATCCCATTCAGACCTAACATTCCCTTTGTGAATTCTGTATCCTCAGATTCGGTTGAACCTTTTGTGGTATTTAGTACCCTGCAGGATCCCCCATTGCAGAGGAAACCTTGGCCTATTAAGGTTTGCTCAGGACCAGTTCTCACTACTCCTTGGGGGACCCAGCTTTACGGAATGTCCTCATACCTGGTGCTTAAGTCTGGTTCTCTGGAACCAATGGTCCATGCTTTTTCATGGTATCCCTCTGTGAATCAGCTTTTTGAGTTGCAATCCATTGAATGTCACCCAGGCCTTGTAGGAAGTTAATCTCTGGGAAGGTTTGGAAGTCCTCTCCATGACAGGACAGATTGCCTGGTTCCTATGCTGGTTGATACATTTTACTCTTAACCACACTGACTGCCTTATTGTCAATGCATTAGCTCTTGGCTTTCCTCAACCAATAGCCTCCTTACCAAATAAAGAGGTTTGTGCACATGGGTGCTCCTTATCTCCTGCATGGCAGATATAAATCATCTGGGCTTGGGGCCCCCTTGAATTGCTAGCAGCCAGAACATGCTAGAATCCCACTGAAGGTACCCCATTTTCAGGTAAGGTATGCCCCTGTGGGACCCGAGCATTTGGAGATTGGCCCTCCTTCTGTGGCTGATACTGCAGCCTCTTGGGGAAGTTTCTCCAAATCCCTTTCTTGGTCATGCTTTTAATCAGGTAGATGTTCTTAGCAGTGTGGCTAGGGTCCCTGCCCCTCACTCAGTGACTATGGATGCTTTGTTGGATCTGGACAGGTCAGGGTATTCTTTGAGCACAGAATATGGTTCTAAGTTAGGCAGGTCCAGCAGAATTCTCCTCTGTCAGACCGTGACACTTTTGAATGTTAAGATGGATAATTTTGCCCTTCCACTTGTTTTTTTCTTGTGTCCCCTGTACTGCAATGGGTTTGCAATATACCCCCCCCCCCCCAGCACCCGTGTATATGGGTACCTTTCATGCACCCTACCTTCTTTCAATCAGGCTGACTTTAGGGTTGGTGCCCTTGAGTTCTTTACCAGTTTCAAAAGTCACATATCCTTATGGAATATTACACAGTGATGGTTCCCAAGTTCTTCAGATATCTCATTTGAGATTGGTTGCATGACTGGGCAACCTAATTCTTATCATGGTAGATAAGATTGACCATTTCTGTATTCCAGTGTCCCTCAGTGGATTCCAAGAAAAAGATTTTGACGATAAGCACAGAAATCCTATTTTCTTATTTGAAGAGCTAAAAACAGGGAAACGTGCATGTATTGCAGAGATGTATTGCATTTTTTATTTTTCTTATGCTTTGATATAAGCTGTATTCTATTGCTCTATGCCTAAGTAGGTTTCATAAATCAGGAGATTCTGCTTTTTGGGCTCTCATAAATCAGTTATAATTGATTAGTTATCTATTGCTAATATGTGTAGGAAGTCACCTATCAAAGAAGCACAAAACAGATGGAGCACTCCTGACCTTACTGTCCCAGAGACCCTGAATATTGGGAAGAGAAAGAGAAGCAAAATTAAAAAAAAAAAATACGCTGTCCCTCCCATCCTGTAGGTTCCCTTTATATCCATAATGTGGAGCCTCGGTTCTACAGTTCAGAGTGCACTCTGACACCTGCAAGTAAAACCAAAAATTTTGCCTCATCAGTTGAGCCATAACAGTGCTCTTTGATGGTACCTTGTTTACAAGACAGTAGTAATATGTAGGGGTGATAAGCAAATAAAGAATCTACAGTATAGCTGAAGTATACAAAGCCTAAAGTATTTTTTTTTATATTAGATAGAGAAGGAGAGAGTTGAGGGATTTCCTGTCCTGAAGACTAAACAGGAAGTGAGAGGCTGTGTTTCCAATGTGAGCCTACCCTGGTGCATTCAACACACATTGACAATTCTAGATGGCTTCACCCCACCTGAGATTTCAATTTGTGTTATGGTTTACTTTGTTTGGGGGACTAAGATGCATAATTTTATTTGCCTATGCCATGTTGTCATACTACTTGCCTTTAATAGTGTTACTTTTTCTGCTCTATATATGGAACACTGTTTTATGCCATGTTGATCAT
Source organism: Lithobates sylvaticus (assembly GCA_028564925.1). Classification (NCBI taxonomy): domain Eukaryota; kingdom Metazoa; phylum Chordata; class Amphibia; order Anura; family Ranidae; genus Lithobates; species Lithobates sylvaticus. Next base: position 84,558,044 of record CM053036.1, on the reverse strand, counting down.
TGGTCCATCAATAAACATACATATGTTTGTACCTTTGTGAACGTGATTGGTTCCATCATGTGCACCTCATTCAAAGTCCCAACCTCCCCCCCTTATTTCTTTTTCCAATGTGAGGGAAAGTTATCATGAAAACAAGTGTTCCCATTTTACAGTTCTATTTCTGTTCTGGTGGCGACTCAAAGTTTTGGATTTACTCTCTCTTTCATTTCATGTGAAATTGATGATCAAGACAGAGACAGAAATACAAACCTGGCAGTGATAATAATTTCTCACCGCTTTATACAAATCTAAAAAAAAAAAGAGTTTGGCCTTTAGTTGTACTTTAAGCTGGACTTGTACAATAGTTCACAAAATCATAACGGTACTGTTCTCATATTTATGGATGAAATGAAATATTTACTATTTGGAAGGATCACACCAGATTGAGAGGGATAAGCGGTAAGGTTATAGCTATGGTGTAGACTTCACTACACTGGCTGCTGATACCACAGAGGAAGTGAAAGTCATTGAGCAGTGAGAAGCTAGTTGAATGTTATTGATCCATGTGTAAAGCGTTACTTAGGGATTTCCTGTTGCTCAGCTGTTCTTGACCTATGAATGTGGGAAATATAATCATAAATACAGTAAGTAACCTTACACACACACATAGGTTTATTTCTCTATACATACTGTACTGCTTGTCTTATGTCTGCTTTGATGAACAACATAATATTTTACAAACTGAGTTTAGCTTAAAATAAAATATTTCAAGCTTATTATTATTATACAGGAATTTTATAGCTCCAACAGTTTGTTCAGCTCTTTAAAAATGGAGGGAGACAGTACAGTAACAGAACAATTCAATACAGGAGAATTCAGAGGGCCTTGTATGTTGTAGCTTATAGATACAGCTGTACATAAAGCAAGTAGTGGCAAGTTGAGCATCAACTGCACTGACCAAACTACAGTACATAGAAGATAAATTGTACATTTGGTTTAGTTTTGGATAGAATAAGGAAGGATTAGAACCCCATTACGTTTATACTGCTGTCTATTTCCCAACTGGGATGATTCACACTCGGCATTTGTTCTGGTGACCACTGGGACAGAAAATGATCGGAAATCCAAAATTTCAAACAAAGGTCAGCAGAAGTCTTCCAATTGGCAAACCTGTTTTGGTGACAATTGTTCCCCTTTTTATTTTCTGCTCTTGTTTACATGAATTTAGTCTGCAGCAGGATATTCAATTAACAGTAGTCATGGTTAAAAGTGTCTAAAAGAAAAAGAACTGTCTGGGCTGCCCATAGCAATCAAGATCCCTCCATTCCATTTCTTCAAGGAGATTAACATAAATATAAATACTGATTTATTACGAAGGCTGACCATAGACATCTTCAATTTTGTTTGCTTGCTGCTGAATCGGCTGCAATTCAAGCTGTGGGAAGCCCTGCAAGCAGCACCCAAATTTTGATTTAAAAATCATTAGCTAATACATACTTGCGATCAAGAGCTTTCCGATCATGTGACCGCTGTGACTGCCAATCAGATGATCGGAATGTCCGCCTCCACCTCCCAGCTTTTATAACCTCTTAAAGGGCTGGCAGGTGGCAATGGGAAAAGGCTAAAGATGTATCGCCCATCATACTAAACTTTTTCCAAAATACTTTTTTATCATTGGAATGCACTACCTATTATGGCAGCGTTTTGACCTAAATGACACATTGTTTTAGTATGTTAGCAACAGAATAGAAGTAATGCCATTATATGATTGTCTTCCTTAAACATGGCTTTTTCTTTTCAGGAGGTGTGTGAAGGAATGGGAGGAGCCTCATGACAGCGTTCTCTACTGCATGCAGAGTGATGGGAATCACATGATAGCCACTGGATCTTCTTACTATGGAGTTGTGAGATTGTGGGACAAGAGAATGAACCAATGTTTACAGGTATGGTTAGAGGTCTGTGCCAGCCATAGCTACCTATATACTTGTTGATTTGGTGTTGGGGTGAATGTGGTGAATCTCTGCTGATTTCCATCATCCAATCATGTGCATATTTCTTTATTTTCTTTGCACCCGATTAGGTATTCTTTACAAAGTGAAGCTTCAAAACATTCACTAAGGCAACTGCATTTGCAAAGGGCACAGTGTATTTGCCTTTAGTAAATCAACCCCACTGTGTTTTTTATTCATGCATGTTATCACTGGAATTCTGTACTTTATGCAATGTATAATGCATTTAATTTGAATTCTTGTATCTTCAAATAGTTTAATACAGGCAGCAATAATGCGTTTTTTGTGTGGGGCTGGTGAGCTTCTTTTTCTTAAAGCGGATCTTCACCCCCGAAACAAACTTCTCTCCTCTCCACCCCCCTCCAATCTGCAATCTCCAGCCATCTCCTGTAGTACATCTAAAGTCTCTGAGCATCTCTCCTGTAGTACGCCTGCAGTCTCTGACCATTGACTGTAGTATGCCTGCAGTCTTTGATCATCTCCTGTAGTACGCCTGCAGTCTTTGATCATCTCCTGTAGTACGCCTGCAGTCTTCGACCATCTCCTGTAGTACATCTGTAGTCTCTGACCATCTCTTGTAGTACACCGGCAGTCTCTGACCATCTCTCCTGTAGTACGCCTGCAGTCTCTGACCATCTCGCCTGTAGTACGCCTGCAGTCTCCAACCATCTCCTGTAGTATTGAAAGCATAGAAGAACTCAGAGGGCGCATAGGCCTAGCACATTATCCTCAATACACATTTTATTTAATAAAAATGGAGGTGAATATACTCACACACCAGTACTTCTGTCATAGCTTTATCATAAAATCATCCGCTTAAATCCAAATGCGAAAATCCACAACACTTGTAGTCACATCAGCTATCATGTTTCAAGGTTTCCCTCTTCTTCAGAGCCTACAGAACATGTCCATTTCACATACTTTTATATGGTGTACTGACTCAAATGGTAGTACCCCTTTATGAGTCAATCTCATTATTTCATTGTGCCCAATGTGATCAAAAGGTTGGTAGATAGGTTAAGGCCCCCTTCACATTTGTGCGACATAAAAGTCGCATGATTTTGCTGCGACTTTGCCCTGACTCAAAGTAATGCCCGTGCAATATAGAGGTCCATGGATTCCAAGTCACACAAAAGTCAGACCAAAGCAGTGCAGGGACCACTTCCAAGTCACTGTGACCCAAAGTCACACAGACACGAATGGCACCCATTGGAAGTCATGGAGTATGACTTGTCATGTGACCCCACAGTCCCAAGTTGCAGGACAAGTCTCACAAGTGCGAAAGGGGCCCAAGTGAAATAAAATAACATAAAATATCTAGTATATAGTGCCCGGTTATACACAGACCGGAATAGAATATCAGTAACCCATTCGGGGGGGGGTTAAAAGTGCACCGCTAGCGCCCCCACCGCCTCAGTGTGAAAGTGCCCTTAGTGTTGACAAGGAACTTTTCAGTCAGGATCAGTACTTTCTCTGTTAAGTGCTGCTGTATATAGCTTACTTGTTCCTGAGTCCTCTGGAGCACATGCCTACACTTATATAGGGAGGTACTTCTGGGTCCAGGTCACACTCACTTCGGCCCACATGACCTCTTGCGATCACGTGACACTCTCACCTCCCCACCCACATGATGTGCTCCATGCTGGAGAGCAATGTGACCAGCCCTGCAGTGTGGGGAGGAACCTCCTCCACTGCTGAAGCCTCTATTAGCACTGTTGTAGCCTGCAGATCTCTGCATAGTAACTGACACTTCCTGCAAAGGCATTCCTGTACACTGAGGCTGCATATGGCTCTAGTCACATTTTTACTTTAATTTACACAGTCTCTTTATGTTATTGCTCTCTGGTTAGTAAATCATATAGTAGTAAAAACTGTATGCTATAAAAGGCACTCAATTAGAAATCTGCATCCTAGAGACAGGATCTCAATTTCTACTGAATTTAAAAGGAGATAAGCTAAAAAAAAAAAGATAAATCAAACAAACTAGCATGACATGTAATATGGTAATTCATGGTATTTAAGGGACTCATAATACCTATAAAGGCAATATTTGTGGGGAGGTTCGTAAAAATTCTATGATCTTCTGCTATAGTGAAAGAGAAGATGATAGACACATTTATATGCCCACCAAGAACCATAGAGGGACGGATGCGTGTACCTAAATGCATACACAAATGTGCATACCAGTGTATGCATGTACATACGCATCGATTCACAAGTATGTGTGTGTGTGTGCTGTGGAGACACTAGAATGGTGTCAATATTGTGCACTGACGTACTAACGGTAACCACATAGATGGTGGTTTACGGGGTGCCGGAGCCCACGTAAGCATGATCCATGGAACTGCCCATGCACATGTGTGCCCAATCACCTATATCTTTAATGATATTCACATTGTAAGGGGCATATGTATCAAGCACTAAGTTGCAGATACCTAATTGATCTCGAAGGGGGGCAGGGTTATGAGTGGGTATAATAAACATTTGACTGTATGACAGTTTGAATAGGAGTTGAGGACCAGCCTGTAATGTCCTGAGTACAAATGGTAACATATATGTACCTTTTATTAGTTACATGTACCCCATGTATATGCATGAATCCATGCGCATGCCCACTAGACACATATGCGTGCATGCCAGCCTCTGCATACATATACATACATATATATATATATATATATATATATGTATGTATATGTGCACACACATGTGCACATACATACGCATGGATGCACATACACGCACCCATATATATGCATACGTATACCCTCCCACACATAGATACAAGCTCACCCTTAATTGCTTGCGTGAGCTGGTGGCCTATTCCTCTTCTACTTGATGTGTATCTTAGTAGGGTGGCTGAGGATGGGCAAGGTAGGGGAGCACTTGTTTGTGGCATACTGTTCTTTAAATGCATGTTTTCTTAATATGGTGGTCAAGGGTGGTTGGACAAGGGAGTGGAACGACATCCGGGGTGGCCACCTCCCATGTGAAGGTGAATTCTACACAGCCGTAACGCGCAGTGCCCTGAAATGGCCTGGCTTATTGGACTACTCCATGTACTTCAAGATCTTCATTTAGGCCCACAGGAGCCAAACCTCCTAGGGTAAATATCCAGTAGGTTTCAGTCCTGCACAGCTTTTGGAATCTCCTGCCACTATCTGAATCACTGCCTATTGCCTCTATACCAACGACTTATGCCAGAAGGACTTCCTCCATGATGTTCTTTAAAGAGTACTTGTTATTGTTTTTATTTTTGTTTGTAAGTTTGTTATCTTCTTTGCTGTTAATGATGTTGTACTTATGCTCTCCAAACCCCACTCTTAGTGGGCGTATCGTGTGTCCCACATACAACAGACCACAAGGGCAGCTAATACCGTAGACCAGGTATGAGGTCCCACAATTTATGTACTATTTAATCTTGTGGTTGCGCCCATCCTTCCCCATTACTTTCTTTTTTCTGTGCCACATGAACATACAGGCGCCACAGTTATTCACTCCACACCTGAAGTTTCCTCTCTGGTCGAACATCGATGTCTTACTTTTCATTTGGACTTTATGCACCTTGCTGGGTGCGATGAAACTCTTTAGATCTCTTGGTTTCCGAAATACAACCTCTGGTTTAGAGGGTAGTGTTTTTCCCAAAACCGGATCTTGCTTGAGAATGTTCCAATTACGTTGGATTTCAAAAGCCTCGGTATTGTATCTTATGCTGAATCTGATGGAGTTAGTATCTTTCCTCTCTGTATGTTTTTTCGTGGGTCTGGTTTCTCTTTTCACTTTGTGTACATACCGTAATCCTCCCTCATTGTATTGTACCCAGTATTTCATGTAGGCCTCCTCCACAGCTCTTCTTTTTATCCATTTTCAAGGAAGTTCTTCTTAAGTTTGGTCCCCTGTTCTTCATAGTCAATTTTCTTCGTACATGTTCTCTTGAGCCTACAAAATTGTCCAAGTGGGATGTTGTGTATACATTTAGGATGATGGTAGCTCTTAGCGAGCAAATATGAATTGCCCATGCTAGATTTGAAGTGTGTTCTTGAAAATATGTCTCCACCCACCTGTAATTATAAGTCCAGGAACACCAATGCATTTTCCATCGACAACATGAGTGAATGTATATATGTCTATACCAAAGGGTTTGCCATTGCAATACTCTAGGAAGTTGCTTAGTTCTGTCTCCGATCCATCCCATACAATTAAGATATCATCTATATATCTTGAATATAGAGCCAGATTTGTCCTGAAGGGGTTATTAGTCCAGATAAAACGGTCCTCCCAATAACCCATGAACAAATTGGCATAGCTGGGGGGCAAATCTAGCTCCTATAGCTGTGCCTCTTACCTGCCTGTATAATTCCCCCAGATAGAAGAAGTAGTTATGTGTCAAAGTAAATTCTATGGAGTCTTTCAAAAACGTTGCTTGTAATGGATTCAGATTGCTCATTTCAAGGTAATGTTTCACTGCCGAAATGCCATACTTGTGTTCAATTGATGTGTAGAGTGATGACACATCAAGAGAAAGCCACTTATATTGCAATTGCCATGAGAAAGAGGACAGAATCTCCAGCATATGCCCCGAATCTCTCAAGTAGGAGGAGAGTTCTACTACTATATCTTGAAAAACGTGGTCTATATAACATCCCAGATTGCTGGTCAGACTATGATTGGTCTTCCAGGGGTATTCGACAGATCTTAATGGATCTATGGGATGTGGTAGAAGTGTGCGGGTTTTGTTTGTACAGGAAATGGTATTCATTTTTTGTTATTATTCCATTGTTTATTGCTCTCTCAAGTAGTTGTTTTAGAGATGTTTTATATTCTGGTAGAGGGTCTCTGGGGAGTTTTTCATATGTGGCATGGTCTCCAAGCAGTCTCATAGCTTCTGCCAGGTAAGCCTCTCTGTCTTGGATGACCAATCTGCCCCCTTTGTCCGCTTGTCTTATTATTATTCCTTCGTTCTCCTTCAATTTCTTGATAACTACTTTGGATCTTTCGCATTCATTATTCCTTCTAGTGTACCCTAATTTGTTGTTGGTATTGTATTTTTGGCATATCTGTCTGATTTCTTCATACACAATATCATAGAACGTCGGAATATGCTTCCCTTTGACCCAGTGAGGATGGAAGGATGATTTAGGTTTATAGTCCGTGTGCATTATCTTTCGGTTTACATGATCATATGTCTCTAGCTCCCCACTCACATCCTCGCACACTCCCTCCTGGTAGAGGCTCTCTAGAAGGAGGAGATCGGCATCAACCTCCTTAACCTCAACATCAGGTTGATTATCTATAGACATAGTGGATTCTCTTGGCTTATCTTTAAGGGCAAAGTATCTCTTGATTATGAGGTTCTGGACATACAGTATCTCACAAAAGTGAGTACACCCCTCACATTTTAGTAAATATTTTATTCTATCTTTTCATGTGACAACACTGAAGAAATTACACTTTGCTACAATGTAAAGTAGTGACTGTACATCTTGTATAACTGTGTAAATGTGCTGTCCCCTCAAAATAACACCACACAGCCATTAATGTCTAAACCGCTGGCAACAAAAGTGAGTACACCCCTAAGTGAAAATGTCCAAATTGGGCCCAAAGTGTCAATATTTTGTGTGTCCACCATTATTTTCCAGCACTGCCTTAAACTTCTTGGGCATGGAGTTCACCAGAGCTTCACAGGTTGCCACTGAAGTCCTCTTCCACTCCTCCATGATGACATCACGGAGCTGGTGGATGTTGGAGACTTTGCGCTCTTCCACCTTCCGTTTGAAGATGCCCCACAGATGCTCAATAGGGTTTAGGTCTGGAGACATGCTTGGCCAGTCCATCACCTTTACCCTCAGCTTCTTTAGCAAGGCAGTGGTCATCTTGGAGGTGTGTTTGGGGTCATTATCATGTTGGAATACTGCCCTGCAGCCCAGTCTCCGAAGGGAGGGGGATCATGCTCTGCTTCAGTATGTCGCAGTACATGTTTGCATTCATTGTTCCCTCAATGAACTGTAGCTCGCCAGTGCCGGCAGCACTCATGCAGCCTCAGACCATGACACTCCCACCACCATGCTTGACTGTAGGCAAGACACACTTGTCTTTGTACTCCTCATCTGGTTACCGCCACACACGCTTGACACCATCTAAACCAAATAAGTTTATCTTGGTCTCATCAGACCACAGGACATGGTTCCAGTAATTTATGGCCTCAGTCTGCTTGTCTTCAGCAAACTGTTTGCGGGGCTTTCTTGTGCATCATCTTTAGAAGAGGCATCCTTCTGGGACGACAGCCACGCAGACCAATTTCATGCAGTGTGCGGCGTATGGTCTGAGCACTGACAGGCTGACCCCCCCACCCCTTCAACCTCTGCAGCAATGCTGGCAGCACTCATACGTCTATTTCTCAAAGACAACCTCTGGATATGACGCCAAACACGTGAACTTTTTTGGTCGACCATGGCGAGGCCTGTTCTGATTGGAACTTGTCCTGTTAAACCGCTGTATGGTCTTGGCCAACGTGCTGCAGCTCAGTTTCTTGGCAATCTTTTTATAGCCTAGGCCATCTTTATGGAGAGCAACAATTCTTTTTTCAGATCCTCAGAGAGCTTTTCGCCATGAGGTGCAATGTTGAACTTCCAGTGACCAGTATTAGAGTGAGAGTGATAACACCAAATTTAACACACCTGCTCCCCATTCACACCTGAGACCTTGTAACACTAACAAGTCACATGACACCGGGGAGGGAAAAATTACTAATTGGGCCCAATTTGGACATTTTCACTTAGGGGTGTACTTACTTTGCTTCCAGCGGTTTAGACATTAATGGCTGTGTGTTGAGTTATTTTGAGGGGACAGCAAATTTACACTGTTATACAAGCTGTACACTCACTACTTTACATTGTAGCAAAGTGTCGTTTCTTCAGTGTTGTCAAATGAAAAGATGGAATAAAATATTTACACAAAATTTGAGGGGTGTACTCACTTTTGTGAGATACTGTATTTGTTCAAATGCACGAGCAATTCAAACAGGTTTGGGGGATACTTAGGGGCAAAATTCAGGGCTTTACGCAGTACATCAAGCTTTGTTTCGTCAAATACTGAGCTGGATAAATTGTAGATTTTAACCACTTCAATACATGGCTTTTAAACACCCTTCCTTACCAGAGCACTTTTTGCGATTCGGCACTGCGTCGCTTTAACTAACAATTGCGCGGTCGTGCGACGTTACACCCAAACAAAATTGACGTCCTTTTTTTCCCACAAATAGAGCTTTCTTTTGGTGGTATTTGATCACCTCTGCGGTTTTTATTTTTTGCGCTATATACAAAAGAACAATATTTTTTACTTTTTGCTATAATAAATATCCCATTTTTTTTTAAAAAAAAACGATTTTTTTTTCCTCAGTTTAGGCCGATACGTATTCTTCTACATATTTTTGGTAAAAAAAAATCGCAATAAGCGTATATTGATCGGTTTGCGCAAAAGTTATAGCGTCTACAAAATAGGGGATAGATTTATTGAATTTTTTTTTTTTTTTTTTTACTAGTAATGGCGGCGATCTGCGTTTTTGTTTTTGTGACTGGGACATTGCGGCGGACACTTCGGACACTTTTGACACATTTTTGGAACCATTCACATTTGCACAGCGATCGTTGCTATAAAATTGCAATGATTACTGTGTAAATGTGACTGGCAGGGAAGGGGTTAACACTAGGGGGCGCTGTAGGGGTTAATGTGTTCCCTATAGAAGTGATTCTAACTGTGGGGGGAGGAGACTCAAGGGGAGGAGACCGATCAGTGATCCTCCGTACTGGGATCACATGATCGGTCTCCTCTCCGCTGACAGGACGTGGTGCAGTGTGTTTACACACACAGCTCCACGGTCCCGCACGGTCCCTTTGTTTTAACGGGCAATCGCGGGTGCCCGGCGGACATCGCGGCAGCCGGGCACCCGCACCGGGTCCCGAGCGATGCCGCGGGCGCGCGTGCGCCCCCCAGGCGGCCGGGAATGCGAGGACGTCATATGACGCCCACCCAGGATGGTAGATCCACCTTGTGGGCGTCATATGAGCATAAGGCGGTATTGAAGTGGTTAATTGTTGAATGTGTAGGGGTGGAGGTTATCATCTTCCTCTTTTTGGCATTCTTTCCTCCTCTCCTTGGCCCCTTTCGAACTTGTGCGACTTGGCACTGTGGGGTCGAAAGACAAGTCGTACTGCATGACTTCCAATGGGTGCCATTCGTGTCTGAGCGACTTCGGGTCACATCGACTTTGAAGTGGTCTTTGGTCTGACTTTGGTGCGACTTGGAGTCCATGGACCTTTTATATTGCACAGGCATTGCTTTGGGTCGCGTCGGAGTCATGACAAAGTCACAGCAAAATCACGCGACTTTCAGGTCGCACAAATGTGAAGGAGGCCTTAACCTATCTACCCACCTTTTGATTTCATTTGGCACAATGAGATTGACCCATAAAGGGGTAGGACCATTTGAGTCAGTACACCATATATAAGTACCGTATATACTCGAGTATAAGCCGAGATTTTCAGCCCTTTTTTTAGGGCTGAAAGTGCCCCCCTCGGCTTATACTCGAGTCACCGCCATCTGCCTACATGAACAGCGTGTCATGCAGAGAGACGGCAGTGTTCAAAAGCTGCGCCGCCTCCTCCTCCCTGTACATGATAGGAGGAATACTAATTTTCCCAGAAGTAATTCAGTCCTGTCATTCTCATATCATGGACGAGGATGAGAGGATGTCCGTGATAGGCGGAACACTGACTGCTGGGAAAACAGAGTGTTCCTCCTATCACGGACGAGGAGGAGGAGGCGCGGCTTTTGAATGTGGAATGGCGCCTTACACGCTGATCGGCAGGATCAGCAATGGGGGACACAGGACATCTAACGATCGGCACAAGACTGCAATGGTGGACACAGGTGGCAGATCGGCACAGGTAGGCTGCAATGGACACAGGGGGGTTTGTACAGGACACAGGGAGACATGCAGCTGCAGATGGGCATTTGCTGACCCTCTTTTCCACTTACAGTAGCTGCTGCATTTTTCACCCTCGGCTTGTACTCGGGTCAATAAGTTTGCCCAGTTTTTTTGTGGTAAATTAGGGGCCTCGGCTTATATTCGGGTCGGCCTATACTCGAGTATATACGGTGTGAAATGGACATGTTCTGTAGGCTCTGAAGAAGAGGGAGAACTTGAAATGCGTTAGCCAATGTTACTACAAGTGTTGAGGTTTTCACATATGGATTTAAGCAGATGATTTTATGATAATGTTATGACACTGGTTTGTGAGTATATTCACCTTCATTTTTATTAAATGAAACATGTAGTGGGGATAATATGCTAGGCCTATGCGCCCTCTGTGTTCTTCTATGCTTTCAGTTCATTTGGACTCCCCCCAGTCTTTGGAAGGCAGGGAGGTGTGCATTATCCACATATATTAACGTGTCAAGATAAGAGTCTGATAACACGTTGGGACTTACCACACAGCGCAGGAGAGTTAACATTTTGATATCTCCTGTAATATGCCTGCAGTCTCCAACCATCACCTGTAGGACTCCAAGGTAAGGTGAAGTTTGTAACAAGGTGAGTATTACCAAAATTAAATCCAAAGGATTACATGTGTTCCAAAATGGAACCAACGGACATGTTTCAACCCAGTGTAGAAAACGTTTTCAATCCCTAATTAGAGGTGAAGAGTTTAGAATTAAATATTACATCAGTTGTGACACTACATTTGTTGTGTACCTCATTTGCTGCGCAGCTTGTCGCTTACAGTGGGGTGCACAACACATCGCCTTAGAACTCGCATTGGCGAGCATTTTTGCTATTTGGGCAATCTGCAAGCCAAACATATCAAATGTTTTACAACATGTTAGGGAAGTCCATGGTGGTGGCAGAAGAGAAGAGGATCTCAGCAGAACAATGTTGGATCCACTGGGAGGGTGAGTATCTGAATTGTGCAGAGCCCACAATCGGGTAAGTAGGGATTAAAAAAAAAAAAAAAATGGGAGGCAGGGTGAAGATCCGCTTTAATGCATAAATAAGTTCCATTTCTTATGTGTATTTCACAAGTATATCTTCATATACATATATAAATGCAGAGACATCTGATCACACATGTTTGACTCCCATTAGAGCTACAATATGTCAGGCGCATCCTTCTGGATGGAGGTCCTGAGGATGACCTAGAATGTAAAGGATGGATCTGGAATGCCCCATAGGCACTCAGTTCGAACTTTGGTTTGTAGTGGGACAAAAAAGCCTGCTCTAACCCACATAGCCTGCTGTTCATTCATTCATTACCTCTAAGGCAGATGAATACAAAATATATTAATTTTAACCAAAAGCACGTTTTCTTATCACTGCATATTTTTTTTTATTTCAGTCTTTCTCCCTGTCATCTCCAACGAGCAGCCCCGTGTATAGCCTCCGATTTACTACATCCCGCTTGTATGCTGCTTTGGCGACCACACTTCAAGTTTTGGACTTCACTGTTTCCAGCCCGCAGTTCACATCCATGTAGATGTCAGTGTGTGCCCCAAAACTGGGACTTGTGTATGATATACAAGGCATCTCTTCCATGTAAAAGAAGCCACAAAAAAACATTCTACAGGTCCCAACATCAAAGACTTCTTTTGTAATGTAAAAGTCACCATATGCTTGCAAAAAATAAATTGAAAGTTATTTTCCAATGTAATTAGTTATGATAAATTCTAAATGTGTACATAAATATGTGCAAGGGTTTTCTATCTATAGGAGCTGAAATTAAGATTAGATTTCAGTTTCATATTTTTTTTTTAAATATATTCACTAAACTTGCCAATACACATTAATATCAGGAACTCATCACAATTTTACATTGAAGTATAACTAAAGTTTTTAATCAGGTAAATGCATTCCAAGAGCATCACAACAAGGGTTGAGTATAAATGTCTGTCCTCTGCTAAAATGCTGTAGAGAAGAGCCCTTGCTCTCTGTTCAGAAGCAGGGATATTTCTGCAGAGGTCCAACACCCCCCCCCCCCCCCCCCCAGTCAGACCCATAGCTTAGCAAACGGCAAAACTCATGCTACCTGCTGATTGCTTTAGATCTGATCAGTAGGGTGTCAGACCTCTTCAGAGGGACCGCTGCTTCAACATCAGAGAAAAAGCAACGATCCTTTTCTACAACATTCTGGCAGGGGACAGTTTTTTCTACTCAAGCTTTGATTTCTTTCTAAAGAAAATAAACTGTAAGGCTGACCATACATTATACAATGTTCTTATTTAATTTCCTTTAGAATTACCTTTTAACTATGTAGTGAAAGAGCCTGCCTGATTGCATACACATTTAAAGTGTTTAGGTTGAACCTCATATTATATGGTTTTCGTAAATCTAAAGGAAAATTGTATAATTTATGGCCAGTCTAAGACTTTGATGTTAAACTGTAAATTCAATTGGCCTTAAGATTATTAAATTTAGCTATTATGTGACCACAAATAAACATGAGGCAGAGATGTTTGTTTCACTTTGTATGCTTAATGATAACTGTCAAAAAAGTCTTAAACTGGAACTCCAGCAAAATATTTTTTTTTTTACTTTTGTAAAGGAGGAGAACATGATTAGTACCTCTGTCAGGTTTTATTGTTCTCTGTGTCCCTTTTGGGAACATTTTTGACTCACTTTTTAGGTGGTCACCAGGACAGGACACAATAGGCAATTTATATGATCAGAACTATTATAAAATACATGCACATAAATGGTTTTCTTTACATGTTGCAACTTTTTAAAAATATATTTCTATTCTATCTTTTCATGGATTTTATATTTTTTAGAAAAATCTATCATTTATAGCAGGATTTCCTTATTTTCATATGCTTTAAAAAAAGAATTGGCCTTGCACAAAAAGATGCAGACCTTTTTTTTTTAACATACAATACTTTGGCTATATCATTCAAAAATAAATCCTATGTATGTAATCTTATACAAATTTTAATAATAAAGCAGTTTGCCCTGGGATGTGGAAGATAGCCAGCTAATTGTACAAAGCAGAAAAATATTTATGCTATTTTATAGGATATAAAAACAGATTAGAAAGTGAAGCAGAGCAGCAATAATATTCTGTACAGAGTTGTAGATTAAAGTTGAATTCTGGGAAAATAGCTAAATACACAGTTGCGACACATGTATGGAGCTGTGTAAACTACCAATTGGTTTATACAGGCAGTCCCCAAGCTACAAACATCCGACTTGCATACGACTCATATTTATAAATGGAGGGAGACAACAGGAAGTGAGAGGAAATCTACTTCCTAGGAAGGGAAATTTATCTCTGTAATGCCGCGTACACACGATCGAAATTCCGGACAGAAAAAGACAGATGAGAGCTTTTCATCGGAAAATGCGACCGTGTGTAGGCTCCATCGGAATTTTGCTGGCCGAATTTCCGACAGCAAAGAATTGAGAGCATGTTCTCAATTTTTCAGACGGAAAAGGTTTCTATCGGAAATTCTGATCGTCTGTAGCAATTCTGACACGAAAAATTCCTACGCATGCTCGGAAACAATTCAACGCATGCCCAGAAGCATTGAACTCGGCTCGTTGTAGTGTTGTACGTCACCGCGTTCTTGACGGTCGGAATTTGGTGTGACCGTGTGTAGGCAAGACAGTTTGAGCGAAATTCCGTCGGGAAAACCGTCAGAGCTTTTTCCGACGAGAATTCTGATCGTGTGTACACGGCATAAGAGTTATTTTGGGAAAAGGGAGTCTCCACTGAAGCTTTATCACCAATTCACAACAACCCAAAATTTTTAAATCCAATTATCACAGAGACAGAAAGTGAGATGAAATCTTCTGAACAGGGGCACAGACAGCAAAACGAATGTTACAGGGTGTTAACCCCTCCCTATGCTATCCAAAAAACTTAAAAATATTTTTTTGGGCTGGAGGTACACTTAAAAAACGTTCTTGTTCCAGCTTACGTACAAATTCAACTTAAGAACAAACCTACAGAACCGATCTTGTTTGTAACGCGGGGACTGCCTGTATTTCTATCCATTCAATCATAAGAGTAACACAGGACAGCTAGGCTGGTGACCCAACTTTTCTATAGGCTGGGTTCACACTAATGCGAATTGGATGCAGGTTTCGGATTGCACAAGGGTCCTGTGCAACTTTTGGCTCTGTTTCAGGTCCGAATTCGGCCAAAAATTAGAGCCTGATTCACCCCTGAAACGGAGAACAGGGACGCCTTGGACCCCTGCTGCAAGCCGCGGCTGAAGCCAGTGTGAACCCAGCCCTACTGCTGTTAGACAATAGAGCTAGGTCACCTCTCTGCCTCCAGCCTGTGCTTGAACAGCGGCTGACCCATGAGGTTCATCTTCCTTCTGTCTCCTCCTGTCAGCATTTTCTTTATCAGTATAATTGCATGCAGCACATATGATTGACTCCAAGAAAGCCCACTTTCTATCGTACCGGGGATTACAAGAGACTGATATTAAGAAAAATTCAGGTAATTACACTGTCATTTCATTAAAAATGCATTTAATTACTTAAATGAATAAATAACTGTATGTATTGGTGGTGTTTTTATATCTGCCTGGAGTTCAGCTGTAAGAATCTTGGTTTCCATGATAACCGCCCAGGGACATCCACTTTTACAATATTCATGCTAACTTTGCTTATGGCCAAGGCTCCAGGAGCAAGCCAAGAGAACTAAAAGGTAAGACCCCTTTCACACTGGGGCCGCTGTCACATTAGCGCTAAAGCGACGCTAGTTTTAGTGGTGCTTTTCATCCAAAGAAGGGGTTCCAAGCCCCGTATTGTGGCGCAGCGCTGCCCATTCATTCCAATGGGCAGGGCATTTTGGGAGCACTAAACGCAGTGCTCCAAAACCGCCCCAAAGATGCTGTTTGCAGAACGTCCCGCAAGCGCACGCCCCAGTGTGAAAAGTCACACTTGAATGAATGGAAGGTGATTTTTTAGGTGCTTAGCAGAGGCTATTTCCAGCGCTAAAGTGCCTGAAAACCACCCCAGTGTGAAAGGGGTCTTGGGGTAAAAGGACTACAGGTGACCACCTGTTGATCAATATCTTTAGACAGGGCATTTAGTAATTGTTTGGGTGCATACAGCATCAAACAATATAGTTATGTGTAATGGTCTGTATCCCATTATCTGCAGGCTGTTGCTTCTTGCTGAAATATCTATCTATCCATCCATCCTCCCTTCCTTCCTTCCTTCCTTCATGGATCCACCCAAAATTGCCTTGAGCAGATATCTTTCAGTGCTGTGAGAATCAACAGCCACTACCGCTAAAAAGTTGTGCCGGTTATCCACCCCCCCCCCCCCCCCCCCCCATGCTCAGAGAGCTCAAACTACTATTCTACAATGCAAGGCATTCTGTGAATGAAGGAGGAGCTGTTTAATGACAGGATCTCTACTAATAAGCAGCGCAACCTTTCAGACTAACAGCAGCAGTTGTTACCTCTCCCACCATCAGAAGATAGACACCCAGGGCAGGATGTGGCAGGTATAAGGGATAAAAAATATTTTAAGAAGCAACAGCCTGCAGGTAATGGGATCCACATCATTACACAGAACTAATTTGTTTGGTTCTGTAACCCCCCCCCCCCCCCAAAAAAAATTACTAACCTTCAGCTCCAAAAAAATTTTTTTAATAACCTATAATATCAGTAGATCATTGTGAATTACATTTGTAAAACCTGCTCAGGCTTAAAACCAGGCAGTGCCAGTACTTTGCAAAAAAGAAAAAAAATTGGGTAATTTAATTCTTAAAATTCTAAAAGGTAGTACTCAACTGATCTGTAAATTATACGCATGTCAGAACAAGCATTCAAAGTAAAGAAATTGTCACGCTTGCAGCCTGTGTGAGTTTTATATCTGGTAGGGTCAATGGGGTTGATTTACTAAAGGAACACAGTATGTTGATTTTGCAAAGTTTCACTTATCCTAGCGAATGAGGTGATGCCTTGCTGACTTCAATCCCCTGCAATCATGTATGAGCAAAAACCCTGTTTTTTTTTTTTTTTTTTCTTCTTGCACATGACCTTGTTTATTAAGCCAAGTGTACATTTCGGCAAAGTGAACAAGCTCTACTTGTTTAGTAAATCAACCCCAACTGGGTATTTGAATGTGTGAGGGAGATGCCCAAAGATAAAAATCAAAGATTTTATTCTGTAAGCTGCTCTACAAAGATGATAGCTGAAATCTTGATGCTACAGGAACAGTTCTCTTGCCTTTTTTCCCTCATCATTTTATAAACCTTCTATGACATTATTAGGGGCAGAGGTTGTTTTTGTATCTGTGTTACTTGGTTGTTTTCAGGTTTGGTTTTTGTGTTTGTTTGTTTGTTTTTTGTTGCTTTTCTATGGTTATATTGCATCCACACTAGATATTTTGCTATTCCCCCTTTTGTTTCTTTCATTAAAATCATGTGAAAGTATAACTGCAAAGTTGTCTCTTTATAAATATCTTCTCTGACTCACTGCTCCATTAATCTGTCCATTTGTTTTAATATGACTGACATACTGAATGATGCTTGTGACATGCAGAAGATATGCAAAGGTCATAACTACTACACCGTGATTTCTCCATCATGGTTATTTATAGCAGATGCTATGGAGAGATTAAAAATTAGTCAAGTACTTTTCTTAGGTGCAGAATAAGATCTTCCCAGACCCTGTAGGATTGAACACCTCACCCCCAGTGGCGGTTGGTGCTCAAAACTTTTAGGGGGGCGCAAACAAACTGAAAAAAAACATCAAACGCAGCCAATGTGCCCATCAAATGCCGCCACTGTGCCCCATCAAATGCCGCCACTGTGCCCCATCAAATGCCGCCACTGTGCCCCATCAAATGCCGCCACTGTGACCCCCCGCCCGATGTCTGACCGGCACTTACCTGATCTTGGTGGCAGTTCAGGCAGGGGCGAGCTGTGTCTTCTGTGTGTCTCATCTTCCTGCTAGGCGTCAAATAGCAGCCCCTGTCCTTTTAGCCAATCAGGTGACGGGTATCAGACCCGCGCTACCTGATTGGCGGAGAGGCGGTTCAGTGTTTAGAAAAGCAAATATTAATTTGCTTTTCTAAACACACCTGGGTAGACTAGGAGGTGGCGGCGGCCATGGATAGATTCATGCAGTGCATGAATCTAGCCATTCTACATAGAGTGGGTGGCTGCACAAAAGTTGAGGGAAAGGGCATCCGCACTAGAAGGGGGAGAGTGAGGGGCCTATTCCCAGACTCTCCGCTGAACTACAGAAGAGAAGGCCAAATTTTAACGAAGTCAAACGTAGACTCAGAGATATGGACCTTAAATATGCAATGCTATACCCTGCACGCTTGCGAGTAGAAGCAATGGGTTCTGTGCAATTTTTTGATACCCCCAACGCAACCATGCAATGGCTAGACAGAGAAGAACGCTCCATTCGTGACGACCACAGCAGACGCCCTGCCCCCTGAATCATCTAATGCTAACCTCCCAGCAGAAGTATATAAGCGATACGCCGCACAACTACTACCGATCCTCCTTAGAGTATATAATAGGGCATTTGAAAACCGGACAACGACCGATTTCTATGCGGATAAGGCACTGATAGTGGTTCTGTTGAAGCCGGGGAAGGATTCACTTCCCCGGTTCATATAGGCCCATCTCACTGCTCACGTTTGATGTCTGTTGCCAGGGTCCTGGCCAACAGGTTGGCAAAATGCATACAATCAGTGGTCCACAAAGACCAGTCAGGTTTCATACCAACCAATCAACAGCACAGAATTTACGCAGGTTGTTTCTCAATCTACAAGTTACCCATCGATAATCCTGGAAATAGGGCTATTCTCTCATTGGACGCTGCCAAAGCTTTTGACAGGTCGAATGGACATATCTCTGGGAAACACTGAAAAAATTTGGGTTTAGGCCCCCTCTTTCTTAAAATGGGTCCAACTCCTATATAATACCCCCTCAGCTAGGGATGAGAATTTAATGGAGACATATCTGAACCCTTTTCGACTTTTTCAGGGGCACACGGCAGGGGGTGCCCTCTATCACCCCTGCTGTTTGCCCTGCACTGGAGCCTCTGGCCATACACGTAAGAGCCTCACAAAGGTAGTGGGATTCCGTCGGCCTCAGGCAGGACGTTATTTTCCCTATATGCGGATGATACCTTAATTTACCTCGGGGATACCACAAGTTCCCTAGAAAACACAATGCACCTAATAGCCCAATTTGGGAAATTATCAGGGTTTAGCATAAACATAGAGTGGGTGGCTGGAGAGACGGATGGGCCGCCCCTGCTAACCCCATACCCACTTATCACAATCCCTACCCACCATAGTGCATGAATCTAGCCATTCTACATAGAGTGGGTGGCTGGAGAGAGGGGGCCGCCCCTGCTAACCCCATAACTAAAATAAGCAACTTCAGCTTTCGATTGGGAAAATACTAGTAGTAGTTATTGTACAAATAGTGCTGCCTGTTCTAGTGGTGGGACAAGGTCCCTAAACACTCAATGCAAAGATCCCAAAATGTGCCCCCCACTTTGAGCCCAGACACATGAGAGGTGTAGTGAACAGACGAGTTGGACAACTGTGCCAAATCACTATTTCCTCCCTCATAATTGTTTGGTGTTTCTAACACGCCTGCTCTCAATAGGCTTAAATGTGAATAGCTGCCTGAGGAGCACTTTGTAATTTAAGAACTACTGTACAAAAAAGATACCTGAGATGGCAAGGAACACAGACAGACGTACAGGACTGAGGGTGCCTGTATGTCCTTATGCAGTGGCTTGGGTTGACACTTTTAGGTTTACGGAAAACCTAACTGGGGAGAGGGAATGTGTTTCGGCATGCGTAGTTTATCTGAAGTGGGCATGACTTGAGTGGATGGAGTTAAATCAATGTGATTTAGGGCCCTTTTACACTTAGGCCCCTTTCACACTGAGACGCTTTACAGGCGCTAAAGTGCTAAAAATAGAACCTGCAAAGCGCCCTAAAAGAGCCGCTCAATGCACTACCACTGAGGGCTTTTACACTGGAGCGGTGCGCTTGCAGGACACTCAAAAAAGTCCTGCAAGCCGCATCTTTGGAGCGCTGTAGGAGCAGTGTATTTACCACTCCTAAAGCGCCCCTTCCCATTGAAAACAATGGGGGAGCGCTCCAAACCCGCCTGCAAAGCGACACTGCAGCGGCGCTTTGTGGGTGGTTTTAACCCTTTTTCGGCTGCTAGCGGGGGTTAAAACTGCCCCGCTAAAACAATGGTAAAGCGCTGCTAAATATAGCGCCACTTTACCGCCAGCACGCTCAGCGCCCCAGTGTGATAGTAGCCTTATGCTTTATGGCAACTCGTGTTTTACTTTGTGTTACTGCTGTGAAATTTATTTTGAATGGCACCCAACACACAAGTACAGCAGGTGCAAACAATGATCTCTGCCATGTCCCTTGTAGCCCATCCCCCCTGCGGTTAGAACACACCCAGGGAACACACTTAACCCCTTGATCACCCCCTAGTGTTAACTCCTCCCCTTGCCAGTGTCATTTTTACATTGATCAGTGCTATAAAAATGCACTGATCAATGTAATAATGTCACTGGTCCCCAAAAAGAAAGATTTGGCTGCCGCAATGTCGCAGTCCCGCTAAAAATCGCAGATCGCCACCATTACCAGTAAAATCAATAAAAAAATAAATAAAAGTCCCTAAATCTATCCCATAGTTTATAGAAGCGATAACCTTTGCACAAACCAATCGATATACGCCTGTTGCAATTTTTTTTTTTTTTACCAAAAATATGTAGAAGAATATATATAAGCCTAAACTGATGAATACATTTGTTGTTTTTTTAGATTATTTTTTTTGGACTATAAAAAAAAAAAATACTAAAAATGTACTATAGCAGAAAATAAAAAAAAATAATATTTTTTTTTTCAAAATTGTCAGTGTTTTTTTGTTTATAGCGCAAAAAATAAAAACTGCAGAGGTGATTAAATACCACCAAAAGAAAGCTCTATTTGTGGGGAAAGAAAATGATGTCTATTTTGTATGGGTACAGGTTAGCACGACCGCGCATTTGTCAGTTATAGCGACGCTTTGCCGTATCGCAAAAAATGGCTTGGTCATTAACCACCTCAATACAGGGCACTTACACCCCCTTCCTGCCCAGGCCATTTTTTCAGATTTCAGCGCTGTCACACTTTGAATGACAATTGCGCAGTCATGCTACACTGTAACCATGTGAAATTTTTTATACTTTTCTTCACACAAATAGAGCTTTCTTTTGGTAGTATTTAATTACTCCTGGGTTTTTTTATTTTTTCCTAAACTTTTTTTTTTAAAAAGTTTTGAAAAAAAAAAAAATGTTTTTCTTAGTTTCTGTCAGTAAATTTTAATAAGTAATTGTTCTCCTTCACTGATGGGCGCTGATGAGGCAGCACTGATGGGCACTGATTAGGTGGCACTGATGAGGAGACATGAATATGCCACACTTATGGGCACTGATAGGTAGCACTGGTGGGCACAGACAGGTGGCACCGATGGGCAGCACTGATAGCCAGCCCTGACTGGCATCACTAATGGCCACTGACTGCTGGCACTTGTGGGCACAGATTTGTGGCAATTGTGGGCAAGTGTTGGCACTGATTGCTGACAGTGGTGGGCAATCATTGCTGGCACTTAATTGTAATCAGGGTACTGATGATAAGTGCCCTGATTACATACCTAGCTGTCCCCTGTGAGGAGATGCCACTGATCGGCTCTCCAATCCTCACACTCTGTCAGTGTGAGGCGAGGAGCGCCGATTACCGGCATCTCCATGTTTACATGTGACTGGCTGTGATTGGACACAGCCGGTCACATGGTTAAAGATCGGTCATTTTGGGAGGCCGTCATAC
Source organism: Lithobates sylvaticus (assembly GCA_028564925.1). Classification (NCBI taxonomy): domain Eukaryota; kingdom Metazoa; phylum Chordata; class Amphibia; order Anura; family Ranidae; genus Lithobates; species Lithobates sylvaticus. The sequence continues at coordinate 84,536,174 of CM053036.1, read as the reverse complement.
GACGTCCACCCAGAACGAGAGCCGCGCTGCCCAGCCGCCTTTTGATGGTGGGTGGGTGGCAAGTGGTTAAGGGGGCAAATCCTTTCCTGGGGCTGAAGTGGTTAAAAATGTTAGAATGCTGCAGATCCAGGTTTTAGTATGTTGCCATTTTTTTGTCAGTCCATGAAAAATTATTGAGCCGACTTGATGTCACACATATTAAAATGGACTTTCAAATATGCACCTCATGAAATTACTAATTCAACATAAGAGTACATTTATATAGAATGAATAAATGTTATTATAATTTATAAAAAAATATCCATACATAAGTCATTAAAACCATTGGCTTATACAGTTTTATATATGGACTTCATGTTGATTTAATAATTTCATGAGGTGCATATTTGAAAGTCTCTCATATTCATTGTTTTCAATATTGTTCCGTTTACTTGGGATGATGTATTTGGTAACTCCACAAAGATTTTGATTACTTTAAGAAATAGACAAATTTGTCAAATTATATAAGGTATCAAAAAAAAAAATAAAAGATAATAGATGAAGGAAGGGAGGAGGTCACAACTTATAAAGTTAAACTAGGGCTTAATTAGATTCAACTTTTAAAAAAAATTCTACAACTGCAAGTTTGTGCCTGTCCCTCGCTGTTCATTGGTGAGGCTGCGCAGGATAGTAAAAAATCAATAGAGGGCAGAGCCATGTCCAACTTTAGAGCTGGAATCAGTATTTGCATAGTATGGTGCCCTGAGCGTTGGAGCTGCACCTAAGAGCTGTACCTAAGAGCTTGCTACACAAACCTGCTCATACATTATTAGCCTGTATGTAATGCACAATTTTCCTTAAATCATAAGTATTCTCTTCAAACCTAGTCCACGTGTATCGAGCAAATCATTGCCCCTGTTTTAGTCATGTGTTCCTGCAGAAAATCGGCATGTTATTTCTGTGATGGAATTCGAAGGGGGGATATAGGCTATAAAAGGTGAACTAGGAAAAAATTAATTTTCGTTCCCACACTTGGGAACTACTTTTGAACTGCATTTTTGCATAGACAACACCCCTATGGACTTTATGTTAAAAGTCCTCCATAAAATATCCTGCAGTTTTTTTATGTCACAATCCATAAATGTATGTATTTGTGAACCAAAAGAATGAAAATTTTATGGTGCTGGTTTTGCTTGTAACTTTATTTTTATTCATTTTAGCAACACAAAATCTCTCTGAAACTGACATTTTACACATGTGCGTAACATTCGAGACAGCTATTGGTACATTAGTATACTCCAGGGTGAATGTAGAACATGAAATGTGACAAAGTTGTAGAAAATACACTTCAACTTTGCAGATTAGCACCAAGCAAAATTAAACATACACATTGTAAATCTATCAAAACTGAGATGTTGTATTCATCAAAATTTCCAGTAGGCACTGTGTATTTAAAAAAAAAAAAAGTTAAAGCAGCACACTTTGCCACCAGTTGGCTGAAATGACTCAAACTGCAACCTCATCCTCCTTAACCACTTGCCATCTGAGCCCATTCTGGCACACCTTTCCTACATGTAAAAATAATATTTTTGCTAGAAAATTACACAGAACCCCCAAAAAGGATATAGTGTTTTTTTTATTTTTTTAGCAGAGACCCTAGGGAATAAAATGGTGGTTGTTTCAACTTTTTATGTCACATGGTATTTGCGCAGCAATTTTTCAAAAGCGTTTTTTTTGAGGGATAACATAATTAGTTTTTTTGAATTCTTGAAAAAAACGCGTTTGAAAAGTTGCTGGGCAAATACCATGTGACATAAAAAGTCGCAACGACCTCCATTTTATTCCCTAGGGTCTCTGATATATATATGTGGTTCTGAGTAATTTTCTAGCAAAAAAAAATATGATTTTTACATGTAGGAGCGGTGTGCCAGAATGGGCTTGGATGGCAAGTGGTTAAGGGGGATGGGGTTGTATTTGCATTTGGGGATGGGTTTGCATGGAGTCATTTCAGCTAACTTGTGGCAAAGTGTGCCTTCTTTGATTATAGTGCTTACTGAAAATTTTCTCAGTTTTGATAGATTTACAATGTGTATGTTTACTGTATATACTCGAGTATAAGCTGAGTTTTTCAGCACATTTTTTTATGCTAAAAGTGCCCCCCTCGGCTTATACTCGAGTCAAGCACTTTTCTGCAGCAGAGAATGACATTTTCCGACCCGACTTTGGGGCCCCGTATCTCTTGGTGCTAGGAACCCCAAATTGTTGGGGTTGGTGCACAAACCCAGTGGAACCAACACTACAACATATCCAAATTTGGGGTTCCTAGCACCAAGTGGCCCTGAGATACAGGGCCCCAAAGTCGGTTCGGAAAATGTCATTCTCCGCTGCAGAAAAGTGCTTGATGCTAGGGGGCATCTAGGAACCCTTAACTACCAAGTTTGAAGTTCGGGGGACCTATGGCTGCAAATGGGCATTGTTGACCGTCTTTTCCACTTACAGTAGCTGCGCATTTCTCACCCTAGGCTTATACTCGAGTCAATAAGTTTTCCCAGCTTTTTGTGGTAAAATTAGGTGCCTCTGCTTATATTTGGGTCGGCTTATACTCGAGTATATACGGTAATTTAGCTCGGTGCCAATCTGCAAACTTGAAGCGTATTTTCTACAACTTTGCCATATTTCATGTTCTACATTCACCCTGGAGTATACTGATGCACCAGTACCTGTCTCGAATGTTACGCCAAAGTGTAAATGTCAGTTTTGAGAGCTATTTTTTGTGTTGCTAAAATGAATAGAAATAAAGTTACAAGCAAAACCAGCACCATAAGATTTTAGTGTTTTGGGTTCACACCTACATACATTTATGGATTGTGACAAAAAAACTGCAGGATATTTTGTGGAGAACTTTAAACATAAAGTCCATAGGGGTGCCTATGCAAAAATACATTTAAAAAGTAGTACCCAAGTGTGGGAACGAAATTTTTTTTTTTTCCTAGTAGCTTAATAGTGATGAGATGGGTTGACTTGTGTTTAGTTCACCTACCTCTGTGTCACAATTGTACCAATTTAAGGAGACTGTCGTTTTACCTATTCAAGGCCAAGTAACTGTCTCTTTAAAGCAGACCTTCCATGAAGAAAGGAAGATCAATAAACCTATTCTTTTTTTTGTTTTTTTTTATTGAGAATAAATCGCAGATAAACAAAAAAATAGGTCATCGCATGCCTGACGGAGGGGCCCTGCGTGGCTCCGAAACGTTGCACTATCCTTGTGTTGTGATCATGCAATAATTCACCCGTTTGGACGCTATTTGTGTCGTGCCATGGTGTGCTGGCAAATATCTTCACCGTGAGTTGAACCAGTATCCAGCTGGTTGTTGCTGCTGCACCCAAATCCGAGAGCGCATTCAGGAATGTGTGCGATGGGAAAAGTAAGTACTAATTATGTATAAGTAAACATCGGTATTGGTCAACACAATAAATGATATGCACAATAAGATTCAAGAATAAATCTACAATCAGCCAATAGGCCCAAATTATTGTATATGTAGACATATATAGCTTCAAACAAAAAACAAATACAGCCCTGGGAAAAGAATTACTTTCCCAAACCTATGGTTGCAATTCCCCAGAACACTATACTATACTATACTATACTATACTAAAAAAAAAAAAAAGGTATAAAACACAGCAGGGACTCATTGAGAGCATGGAATGGCCCCAGATCTTGTAAAACGTGCTCGGACATCCCCCAGCCTCATACGCGAGTTTGTAAAGCGGTATTGTTTGAGTGATCGTTTTTTTCCATAAACTTACCATATATACTCGAGTATAAGCCGACCCGAATATAAGCCGAGGCACCTAATTTTACTACAAAAAAACTGGGAAAACGAATTGACTCGAGTATAAGCCTATGGTGAGAAATGCGCAGCTACTGTAAGTGGAAAAGAGGGTCAACAATGCCCATTTGCAGCCTCACTGTGCCCATTTGCATGCCATAGGTCCCCATAACTTCAAACTTGGTAGTTAAGGGTTCCTAGATGCCCCCTAGCTGCAGCCAAAATGGGGTCTCTGGGCCAAAAGGGTCCGAAATAACATTGCTGCAGATGGACACAGTTGACCGACTTTGGGGCCCTGTATCTAGGTGTCACATTTGGATATGTTGTAGTGCTAGTTGCACACCAAATTTGGGGTTCCTAGCGCCAAGTGGCCCCGAGATACGGGGCTCCGAAGTCGGGTCGGAAAATGCCATTCTCTGCTGCAGAAAAGTGCAAGTATAAGCTGAGGGGGGCACTCTCAGCACAAAAAAAATGTGCTGAAAAACTTGGCTTGTACTCGAGTATATATGGTATATTTAATACTGCAGTTTGGGTACAATTTAGAACAATCATGTTTGGTCACCAAGGAGACATCCAAGTCTTTACTCCAAGAAGGCACTACTTAGGACAGCACACGTAGGGCAAATCGAAGAGGGGTTGGGGTCGATTTATAAAAAAATAAAATAAAAAAACTTAAAGATAAGGATTTTACAAAACAAAGATTTAAAAATACTTACCTTTGTACCAGCTTACAGTGCTTTTGAAAGGTGCAGGTGACATCACCATGCCTCTCCAATGTATGCTGTGATAGCTGGCCACTCCAAATCACACAAGAATGTGTCCAGTCTATTGAAGGAGTGTATCCTTGTGGGATTCCAAGTGCTCCAGAGGCAGCAGTGAGGCCAGGTTTGCATGGAAGGTTAGCTTTGGATGCAACTCCTGCCCTAGTCAACCTTCTCTACATAAGTGAGTTGATGGGAAAAGTAACAGATAAATTCTACACTAAAAACATCTATAGCTTTAATACTCAGAGGAAGCATAGGATGGAGCTGGCCAGAGACTCTGGGGTTGATTTACCAACAGCAAATAGGATGTTAACGTTGCAAGGAAATTCAACCTTCAATTTGCCCCAATGTGTGCTGTCCTAAGTGGTGCCTCCTTGGAGTATTTGAAGACATAGAGGTCTCCTTGGTGTCCAAACATTTCCTTTAGCTCTTGTTTTATTATGCTAGAAAGGTAATTGTTCTAAATTGGACACTTAGTGAATGAGGTAAAGCTCTGATGTCTTCCATCATCCAATCATGTGTAAGCAAAGTTTCTGGTTTTGTTTTTCCTTCCTTGCATGTGATTGGGTATTCTTTGCAAAGTGAAACTTCATCCACATTCACTAGGCTCTGGGGAAAATTCCCTTGCAAAGTGTTTGCCTTTAGTAAAGTTCAGTATAGGTCTTTAAAATGATACATACAGTAGATTAAAGTGATTGTGAAGGATTTTTTTAATAACAAACTTACCTGCTCTGTGCAATGGTTTTCCACATAACAGCCCCGATCCTCCTCTTCTCGGGTCCTCCGCTGGTACTCCTGGCCCCTCCCTCTTGCCAAGTGCCCCATTCACACACACAGCCGTGGCTTGGCCCTACCCCCACCCACTCCTGATTGGCTCACTGGCTGTGACTGACAACTGCCTCAGCCAAGGAGAAGTGAGAGTCCCAGGAGAGCCAAGATGGAGCTCAGGTAAGTATGGGGGGGGGGGGGGGGGGCTGTTGCGCACAGAAGGTTTTTTTACCATAATGCATAGAATGTATTAAGGTAAAAAACCTTCTGCCTTTAGAACCACTTTAAGTAATCACACATTGTCCTTACCTTTCTCCCCATTCAACTCATATTGAAAGCCTTATATATCAAATAGTTTTCTTTTATATGTTTTTAAAATCGTATTCATTTTCTAGGGCTACTAAATACCATTCGCCCTCTACCTGTTCTTTTGTAGACCGTTTCTAATCAATAATATCTCATCGTCTGCTTGTCAATGTGGGTGAAATTTAAACAAATCCAGAGACAAGCTTTTCCAAAAAAACAGGATACCACTGACAGGGCCAAATTGTGTAGGGCTCGAGATCCATCATGTAAGGTTGTATGCTTTGTCAGAAAGGTCAGCGGTATAGGAGCAAGCAGTCACCTGAAACAGGAGCTAATCAGATCACCTTTGAATGAAGACAGTTTGCCTAACTTAAAAAAAAAGGAAAAAAGTTCCACCTTTATCTCAACCAAGAGTGGTGTAACGTGACTCCTAAACCTGCCTGTGTTTAGCTGCCTGGTTTCTCTGCTTTGGGGCAACATAAACATTTGTAAGGAAAAAGAAAATACAAATAAGCCAACTCCATTCCAATATTTTTGTGTCTTTTTCCAAGGTGTTTAATGCATTAGGAGCAGCGCGTTGCCATTGTGTAAGCTAATAAAACTGTGGTTTAGACTAAAACCTTTGTGTCCCTCGAGGTCCAGGGTTGGTCATCCATCCCGTCATTTGTCAATCAGACTTTCCATCAAGATATCTGAGGAGGATTCTGTTCCCTGTGAATGTAGAAGCATTGCTTAATGGTCTACTGCTCACTAGAGGGTTTTTTTTTTGGACATGTAAAAAAGAGAGAATATAGTGGGGCAGCCCTGAATGGAAATCAAAGAAAGGCACGTAGGTCATAAAAGGGAACAGATATTGGTAAACAAAAAAAAAAATGCTTCCTTCAGATATTCTTTAAAGTTGAGCAATGGGGAAACTGCAGATAAAGCCAACTCCCTTCCGATATTTTCCTATGGTAAATCTAATGCCGCGTACACATGAGCGGATTTTCCGTCTGAAAAATCTTGGGTGTTTTTTCTGACGGAATTCCGCTCAAGCTTGGCTTGCATACACACGGTCACACAAAAGTTTGCTGAACTTTCGACCGTCAAGAACGCGCTGATGTACAACACTACGACGAGCCGAGAAAATTAAGTTCAATGCTTCCGAGCATACGTAGGAATTTTGCGCGTAGGAATTGGTACAGACGATCGGAATTTCCGATTGAAACTTTTTTGGACTGAAAAATTGAGAACCTGCTCTCAATCTTTTGCTGGCGGGAATTTGGCCAGCAAAAGTCAGATGGAGCATACACACGATCGCATTTTCCGACCAAAAGCTCTCATCGGTCTTTTGCTGGCTGAATTTCTGATCGTGTGTACGCGGCCTTAGAGGGTTTTTATACTATGGTAATTAATTTATGTATAAGGTCTTTTTTTGCTGCTTTATTAGATCAAGAGCAGATCACACATGGTTTCAATAAGGCTGCTTTAACACTGGGGCGGTTTGCAGGCGCTATTGCGCTAAAAATAGCGCCTGCAAACCGACCTGAAACAGCTGCTGCTGTGTCTCCAGTGTGAAAGCCCTGAGGGCTTTCACACTGGAGCGGTGCGCTAGCAGGACGGTAAAAAAAGTCCTGCTAGCAGCATCTTTAGAGCGGTGAAGGAGCGGTATATTCACCGCTCCTATACCGCTCCTACCCATTGAAATCAATGGGACACCGCGGGGATACTGCCGGCAAAGTGCCGCTGCAGCAGCGCTTTGCGGGGGGTTTCAACCCTTTTTCGGCCGCTAGCGGGGGTTAAAACCACCCCGCTAGGGGCCGCATACCGTGGGTAAAACGACGGTAAAGCAGCGCTTAATATAGTGCTGCTTTACCACCGCCTACCGCACCGCTCCCGTGTGAAACCAGCCTTAGAGATCTATAGATCTGTGTCACAATCCCCTTGCATCATGTAAACACTGCAACATTTGACTTTGGAAGGATTGCTTCCCTTTGGGGAAATGGATTGCTGATCACTTGGTTGGAGAAGTTTTCAGACATGTTAGAAATCTTTTCAAGTGATAATAAGCTCATTCATGCACATTTGTTCTCTATCCTTACACTATTGATCTGAGCCTTCATGGAAAAAATATCTAGTGTGAATCGGGAGGAACTCAACTGTCAATAGCATTTATAGTATGCACAGCTTGTGACCATCCTCATAGGTAATTTGTGGGACATACACGGCTTACAAAACAATGTTTCTCTTATCACATCTATGGGTATTTCAATGCAAACGTTTCAGCCTTTTAAATGTTTAGCAATAGAAATCCTGCCTAAAGCCTCATACACCCAATCAGATTTTTGGCAGGGAATTGTGTGATGACAGACGGTTTGCCTAATATCCGACCATTAGTACGCTCCTTTAGACAAGTGTTGTCCAACTTTCCGCCAACAAATGTTGGACAGCAGTCTAGTAAATTTTCAGCGGACAACGGTCTGTTCCCATCGTGTGTACACAAGTCTGTCACACAAAAGTTAAAAGTACAAACACGCATGCTCGGAATCAATGCTCAAACACGACATTAGCAGAAGGTGCCCAAAGGGTGGTGCTCAAGAGCTGAAATTCCACGTAGTACATCACTACGTTCATGATTGTTGTCAGACAATTGTGTGCCGTTAGTATGCAAGACAAGTTCCTGGCACACGCCCTTCGGACAAAAGTCTGACACTCTGTTGGTCAACAATCCGATCGTGTGTATGAGGCTTAAGAGCAGATACCATAAGCTGTGCTTTACCCTTTTAAACTGAAGATCCTCTTCTACATTATTAGGTATCTACAAATTGGAATAAATTGCGCTCGTAGGATATAGTACAACAAAAAACCTTAAAAAGGCAATTGTCTGAAAAGTGAAATAAAAATAAAATCAATAATTTTTCGCAGCAGCTATCGCAAAGGTACTACACCCTTAAATATGGGAAAACAATATAAAACAGCGAATAAGTGAATCAATACAATTATACGTAATTATATTAAGTAAACCATAATATACATAATTTGTATAAATTACTCTATAAAGTGATATGTCCTCAGAAAGTGCTCAAAAAGTGCATGGGTGCTTCAATATTTGCTATTGGTGCTCCACAATTAAACAGTGCCATGTGCCACACTCCCCTGTTGTGACCCCACTCACCAAATGGCAAGGACCCACAGCTTTGCAGTCTGGGGTCAAAAAGACTTGGATCCAATAGGATGAATTAGGAGACAAAACGTTTTCTCTGTGGAGCCTCTGACTGTGTTGACTTCCATAAGTATTCAAAGTTGCTTGATCGTAATCATGTGCGGCAAAAAGAAGGAACCAATAGTGAAGTACTGTAAGGTAGGGTAACTTTTGCGCCGGCTAGGCGCTACTTACAAGAGACCAAAACACAACAGGCATCAGCATGGAGCTCCAGGTGTGCCGCTGGTCAGCATGCGTTCCACCAAGGACGGAAGTAAAGTCAGTGGTTTGGGAGACCGGGAGTGCATCAACGCGTTTCGCCCCTCCTTCAGGGCGTCATCAAGGACATCACTTTTCCAGTTTCTAGATTGCATCCCCTGATGACATCGATAATCTATTAATCAAAAGCAGCAGTTGGAGAGGTATGCCTATCCACCTCCTGATAGGTTCCTTTGGAGCAAGCAGGATAGAGTGAGCCTGGGAACTGTAACAGAGAAGTGCTCTGCTGCTTTCAATTGGGGAATATATGCTAATTTATTTTTTTTGTGCCAATTGCACACAAGTTAACATTTTGCTGATTTTAGAGATGCGCTACCATCAGCTCACAGGCCAGGTACAGAACCCATTACTGGACGTAAGGTAAGAATACCTGAACATAGTTTGAGTTATTATTACAATGTTTACCTTAGAAACGTATTTCATGTTGATGACTTTACTAGCTTACTTCTCATTCATTTACTGTATAGTTATATTAAATACACAGTATGTGACAACTAAAGGGAGCTTCCAATGGCCCACAGCAATTACATCTCTCCATTACCAAATTTGAGAAAAGAAATCTGCCACATGAAGAGTGTATTGTTTACAATGAGTTAAGCCAGCCATACATGAATCAAAATTTGTACGGTTCAGATTTAGATCCATGTCTGGTTGTACTAAAGTTGATCCATCGATCGACTTCAGTACAGCTATTTCATGTGGTCCTCGCACCTCTCCTGCAACAGGGGCACCCCCCCCCCCCTCGTGTCCATCTCCACCTTGTCAAAGCAGTCAGCAGCAGAGTGGGAGGACAGAACTCCTCAGTCAGATCCTGTGCTTCTCCACGCAGCCAAGGAGAGGCTTATCTCTGCAACCTATCTCTGCAACCTGTCTCAGCAGTCGGCAGCAGAAAAGAGGACAGAACTCCTCCTACAGATCCTGCATCCCCTGCCTCTGCGGCAGCTGAATCCAGCTTTCCTTTGGTCCTCCTCCAGACCCTGCACTTTCTGCTTCTCACCTCCACCCCCAGCTTCTTCAGCAGCACAAGAGGGGCACATTGTGATGTAAGGGAGGGTTAAGGACTCTTGACTTCTGATTGGGGGGGGGGGGCAGCTTTTGAAATCTGATGTAAGGGGAGGTGGGGTGCCCTGGACATCTGCTTTTAATTATTATGAGAATAATGCAATTGAATGCCAAATAAAAAGGAGGGTTGCACACTGCTGGTATCATCCACAAGAAACTTTATTGAAGACTGCTCAGACAGAACACCATGTCAGAACCATATTCTGTCCGAGCAGTCTCTAATAACGTTTCTTGTGGATGATACCAGCAGTTTGCAACCCTCCTTTTCAGGTGGTCCTTCACAGCTTAAGGCTGGGTTCACACATATACTTTACTATTTATTTATTTTTATTACAGGATTTATATAGCGCCAACAGTTTACGCAGCGCTTTACAATATTAAAAAGGGAGACAATACAGTTATAATACAATAAAATACAAGAGGATTAAGGGGGCCCTGCTCAGAAGAGCTTACAATCTAATAGGGTGGGGGAGGTGATACAAAAGGTTGTAACTGTGGGGAATGAGCTGATGGAAGTGGTAAAAGATTAGTTGGAGACATGATAGGCTTCCCTGAAGAGATGAGTTTTCAGGGATCGCCTGAAGGTAGCTAGAGTAGGGGATAGCCGGACAGGTTGAGGTAGCGAGTTCCAGAGGATGGGAGAGGCTCTGGAGAAATCCTGGAGACGAGCATGGGAGGAGGAGACGAGAGAGCTTGACAGGAGGAGATCTTGAGAAGAGCGGAGAGGACGGTTTGGGATATGTTTGGAGACAAGATTGGTGATGTAGCTCGGGGCAGAGCTGTGGATGGCTTTGTAAGTTGTGGTTAGTATTTTGAATTTAATTCGCTGGGCGATTGGGAGCCAGTGTAGGGATTGGAGGAGAGGGTTGGCAGACACTGAACGGTTGGTAAGGTGGATAAGTCTTGCAGCAGCATTCATGATAGACTGAAGAGGGTAGAGCCTATGGAGAGGCAGGCCAATGAGGAGGGAGTTGCAATAGTCAAGGCGAGAGATAACAAGGGAGTGAATGAGGAGCTTGGTGGTGTCATTTGTTAAAAAGGGGCGAATTTTAGAGATGTTACGGAGGTGAAGTCTACAAACTTTTGACAGCGATTGGACTTGAGGCTGAAATGACAAGTCCGAGTCTAGGATTACACCGAGTACCCTGGCGTGAGGGGAGGGACTGATGGTTGCATTGTTGATTTTGATGGAAAAGTCATGGAGGGGGGCACGGGCGGGGGGGAATATTAATAGCTCAGTTTTAGAGAGATTTAATTTAAGAAAGTGGTGCGACATCCATGTTGATATGTCAGTTAGTAAGTTAGTAATGCGAGAGGAGACAGAAGGAGTGAGGTGAGAAGTAGACAGATAGATTTGGGTGTCATCGGCGTATAAGTGGTATTGGAAGCCGTGGGTGGTTATCAAGTGACCAAGGGAGGAGGTGTAGATGGAGAAGAGAAGGGGTCCAAGAACAGAGCCTTGGGGGACCCCCACAGAAAGGGGCAATGGAGAGGAGGAGACAGAGTTGTAGGTAACACTGAAGGAGCGCTGTGATAGATAGGCAGAGAACCAGGATAGAGCAGAATCTTTGAGACCAAGGGAATGGAGTTTATTGAGAAGGAGCGGGTGGTCAACAGTATCAAAGGCTGCAGAGAGGTCAAGTAGTAGCAGTATGGAGTACTGGCTGTCGGATTTAGCAGTTAGTAAATCGTTAGTGAGTTTTAGTAAGGCAGTTTCCGTGGAGTGTTGCGAGCGAAAGCCAGACTGTAAAGGGTCAAGAAGGTTATTTTCACTGAGGTAGGAGCTAAGACGGTTGTAGACTAAGCGCTCTAGAAGTTTAGAGGAGAATGGGAGCAATGAGATGGGCCTTAAGTTATTCAGGTTGGTGGGGTCCAGGGAGGGCTTTTTAAGTATGGGAGTGATCTGTGCATGTTTTAGAGGGGAGGGGAAGGTGCCACTAGAGAGGGAAAGATTGAAGATGTGAGTGAGGGAGCATAGGATAGAAGAAGAGGGTGACCGTAGTAGTTGTGAGGGAACAGGATCCAAGGGACAATTGGTTAAGTGGGCATCTGAGAAAAGTTTTGTAACCTCTTCAATAGTAGCCAAGTCAAAGGAGGAGAGTGTTGAAAGTGTCTTTAGGTAAGGTATGTTTGGTGGGGAAGGTGTACGCACAGTGGAGGTATCCTCACGAATTGCATCAATCTTGTCTTTGAAGTGATTGGCAATCTCTTGGGCAGTGAGTGAGTTAGTGGGTAGAGGGGGTGGGGGACGAAGCAGAGAGTTAAAGGTTGAGAAGAGCCGATGGGGACTAGGTGACAAGGTATTAATAAGAGAGACAAAGTAGGTTTGTTTGGCAGCATGGAGGGAGGAATTGTATTTTAGAAGGGCAGATTTATATAGGGTGAAGTCGTGCAGGCATTTGGTTTTACGCCACAGTCGTTCAAGAGCACGGCAATGTCTCTTGAGATTTCTAGTGTTGTCAGTTTGCCAGGGTTGTAACGGTCGGGGCCTGATTCTGCGTGTGGTTAGTGGAGCAAGTGCATCTAGTGATGATGAGAGTGAACTGTTGTAGACAGAGGTGGCCAGGTCAGGACAGGACAGGGGAGAGATTATGTCATATAGATGGTCAGTAGCAGAATAGAGAAGAGATGGGTTAAAGTGGCGAAGGTTCCTACAAGTAATTGTTTGCTGCTTGGAGGGATGGTTGGTTGGAGGCAAGGATACAGTGAAACTGATGAGGTTGTGATCAGAGAGTGGAAAGGGGGTGTTGGTGAGGTTGCAGGGATTGCAGAGATGGGAGAATACAAGGTCAAGGGTATTACCATTGGAGTGGGTGGAAGTATGTGTCCATTGGGTTAGGTCAAAAGAAGAGGTTAAGTTGAGAAGTTTAGCTGCAGTTGGGCTGTTAACATTGACAGGAATGTTGAAGTCGCCAAGAATTATAGTGGGTATTTCAGAGGAGAGAAAGTAGGGTAGCCAGGAAGCAAAATCATCAAGAAAGCGTGATACAGGTCCGGGAGGCCGATAAATTGCTGCAATCCTCAGAGAAATAGGAGAAAACAGACGGATACAGTGCATCTCAAAAGAAGGGAGGGATAGGAAGGACTTGGAAGGTGCTTTGTGGGGATAGAAGGAATCCAACTCCACCTCCTTTCTGTCCATTAGGTCTGGGGGAGTGAGTCCAATGGAGGCCACCATGGGATAGGGCAGCAGGAGAAGCCGAGTCCAAATTTTGAAGCCAGGTTTCAGTTATGGTGAGTATGTTAAAGCCATGAGAGATGAAGAGGTCATGTATAGATGTAAGCTTGTTACAGATTGAACGGGCATTCCAGAGGGCGCATGAGATTGGTGAGCTGCTTTGAGGAAGCAGTGGTATAGAAATTAAGCTGACTGGATTGCGGTGGTTGCCAGAGGGGGTGGGGTATAAGGTATGTGGCTTGCAGTTGGAAAATGGCGGACCAGGATTAGGTGAAATGTCACCCGAGACCAGGAGGAGGAAAGTGAGGAAGGCAAGATGGGAGTGGGCTGTGCATAAGCGCATGTGTTTAGTGGTCCTGGTTTTTATGTCAGAATGTGGGTACAGCAAATACAGGAGATGATGGGTGGAGTAGTAGGGAGAGGGTAGGAGTGAGGGCGATATGTGCATGCTGCAGGGTAGAGAGGAGGGGTAGAGTAAGGATGATTTGAGGATAGAAGACACAGATGTTAGAAGGAAGAGAAGAAGGAACATGATAGAGAGTGGAAATCTAACGTAATATCAGGTGATGACTTGCTTGTAATCACAGAGTTGATCAAAGTTTGTGTTGTATCCTCTTCCAGCTTTAGTTATCCTGCTTTCGGTAAACTGCGTTGGTGAAACTGCGCATCACTCGTGACAGAGCCACTCAGGAAAGAGCCACCATGTCTGCACCTTGCCCCTGTCTGCGCCACCCCATAGCATCCTTTACATTTATAGGGAGACTGAGCAGGCATGCATTTCTCAATTGGTCATTATAGGGTCAGATATGAGGCACCTGAATATGGGAGAGGAGATGGGCAATACCAGACCAGACACAGGCTAGGGTCATAAAGCTAATTACCCCTCTTGATCACTCAAGCCAAATGGGATGGGGAATCAATCACCAGTAATGTTGCTATAGCATTCTGTTTCTTATATAGCCAACATTAAATCTAGAAGTTTAAAGCTATGGCAGCAAACAACATTTACCCAAAAAGTTACAGCAATGTCAGTTCAGTAGAGATGTACAGATGGATAGAAGACGACATTTACCAAAAAAGTTACAGCAATGTCAGTTCAGTAGAGATGTACAGATGGATAGAAGACGACATTTACCTGTAAGAGAGCAGTACTTTTGAAATGTGTTTCTCTGTAAAGCCCCATACACACGCGCGGATTATCCGAGGACCAGGTCCGTCAGACCATGTCCGTCATACTTTGTCTGATGTTGGTTTTGCGTACACACGGTCGGACAAAGTTGTCGGAAAATCCGATCATTCTGAACGTGGTGACGTTTGTTGCCTACGACGGGACTACGTAGAGGCTAATAGCCAATAGCTTTGGTCTTGTAATGTGATCTGAGCATGCGTAGCACTTTGTCCGGTCGGACTACCATACACACGATCGGATTTGGTGTGATCGGACCGTGTTGTCGGAAAATCTATCCAGCAGGACATAGGACTTTGTCCGTCGGACAATACGACGTACACTGTCCGATGGTGCATACACACGGTCTGATTTTTCAACAACATTGTCCGATCGGACAGAATCCATGCGAAAATCCGACCGTGTGTATGGGGCTTTATTCTGTCTCTCACTGTTAAAATAAAACTACCATTAAAATTATAGACTGATATTTTCTGTCTCAGTGGGCAAACGTACAAAATCAGCAGGGGATCAAATACTTTTTTTCCCCCTCACTCTAAACTGCTAAATGCCCTTTCTCATCAGCAGTATATAGCAGTCTTGTGACTGCTATCAGTATCCAGCCAAGCACTGGTTAACGTTTGTAGGAGGAGTTTTCTGATTGACCTATGAGACTGTAAGACTCCTCACTGTCTGGGCAGTGCACATTGGCCCTGTGCTGATCACATGCATCCTCTCAAGGAAAAAAAATTAACCTCTCTAGCAATACACACCAAACAGAGCATGTGCAGCCTGACACCATAGACAGTGTTATCAGAAATATATTAGGAGTCAGAAGATGGAGGGGAGGGATTAGAGAAGACAGGATCAAACAGCCTTTTTACACAATGTGCAGAATTACCCCTTAGGTTCCACAATAAGTATAACAAACATGCTTTACTGCATATACAGACTGATTTTTCTGTTATGGGCTTAGTACCGCTTTAAAAGTGGTTCTAAAGGCAGAAGGTTTTGTATCTTAATGAATGCCATGCATTAGGATAACACAAAGGCCTTCTGGGCACAGCAGCCCCTCTCCTACTTACCTGAGCCCATCTCAATCCAGCGATGATACAGGAGAGACTCGGCTGTCCGGGACTCCGGATTGGCTGAAACACAGCAGTAGGTGGCATTGGCTCCCGCTGCTGTCAAAGTCAGTGAGCCAATGAGGAGAGAAGGGGCAGAGCTCAGCTCAGAACAGCAGCTCGGATGCCCCCATAGCAAGCTGCTTGATGTGGGCACACTCCGCAGGAGGGAGTGGCCAGGAGTGCTGGCAGGGGACCCGAGAAGAGGAGGATCTGGGCTGCTCTGCTCAAAACCATAACAAACGTGTTATACTCACCTGCTGTGTAATTTTTAAAGGAAAAAAAAAAAAGACTAACTTTAAATGTAAAAATTACCTAGAAGCCATTTTCCATAAAAGGAGTCTAAACATATTTCTATCCTGAAGTACAGATAGCTCAGCGTATGGTGGACAGGTCAGTGAAGCAGCAGATCCGGGTAGTTTCTGTATGCCCATTATAGTGACAGCAAGCTTTGCAATTCTTTTATTTATAATCTATGTCTAGGCCAGTGATGGTGAACCTCGGCACCCCAGATGTTTTCGAACTACATTTCCCATGATGCTCATGCACTCTGCAGTGTAGTTGAGCATCATGGGAAATGTAATTCTAAAACATCTGGGGTACCAAGGTTCACCATCACTGGTCTAGGCTATCACTGGCATGTGCCTAAACACCTTCTGTTAAGTATTTCTGTAGTTCTCTAAAGGTAAGGCATGCAGTGGCTCAATCATAACAGTCATAATACATAAGCTAAGGAAGAGAGCCCTTACAGGTTAGACCCCTTTCACACTGGGGCGTTTTTCAGGCGCTTTTGGGCTAAAAATAGCGCCTGTAAAACACCTCCCCTGCAGCCCCCGTGTGAGAGCCCGAGTGCTTTCACACTGGAGCGGTGCCCTTGCAAGACGTTAGGAAAAAGTCCTGCAAGCAGCATCTTTCGGACGGTGGAAGAGTGGTGAATACACCTCTCCTGCCATTGGAATCAATGGGGACCGGTGCTGAAGCTCCTGTAGCACTTTATGGGCGCTATTAGCCCTTTATTCTGCCGCTAGCTGGGCCGAAAAGTGCTGCTATTACAGCAGTAAAGCGCCACTCAAATTAGCGTCACTTTACCGCTAACGTCCCCATTGTGTGAAAGTACTCTTAAGGCTTCGTGTATACGGGATATTTTAAAACCTCTCCTGAACAATGGAATGTGACAGCTAGTAACCGACATTTAAAAACGTCCGTTGTGCCGCGTTTACATTTAGAAGTGTTTTTTTTACATTTTAAATGATCAGAAATGTATCTCTATTAAAAAATGCCTATAAATGAAAAGCAGCTAAAGGCTAGTTACCGCATTTACAAGCTGTTACAGGCATTATTTTGCGTTCCAAAAAAAAAAGCTTCTAAACTCAACTGCCTAGAAACGACTATAAACGACCCTGTGTATATGTACTGATAAGATAACAGAGGAGAGATCAGGGGCAGCTAAAAAAAAAAAAAAAAAAAAAGCCCAACTGCTCCTAAGCCCTGGTTCACATTGGTACGATATGACATGTCAAATCAGCAGCAATGACCCTGTCCTAATATCAAAAAGTAGTTTCTGTACTACTTCTTGCGATTTCGGGCCACGATTTACATTGAGAAACCTGCACAGATATCTCTGAAATCGCAGCCGAAATCAGGACTGACACACACGGCTTCATTCAGTGTGAACCTGGGCTAAACGCCCGTTTACCATCAGCAGTGTACATGAGGCCTAACGAGCCGACTGAAGTATGAGAGGTGATCGGTGTGGAGTCTTTGCTGCAGATCAGTCGTCCCGCAGTCTTTCAGCAGCTCACCAGTATAGCTTCTTAGATAACAGCTTATATTTTTACTTTGTTATATTTGTGTCATAGATGTTTCTAGACAAAATAGCAAATTCTGGTGAGTCATCTAAAGTGGTGTTCCAAAACATTTGTCTTGCATTCTACATGTCGGCGGATCATCATTAATCTACCGCAGCCTTTAATGTTGGTCTGTAAAATGTTACCATAATCTGCAGCCCATTTCTTATTTAAATTGTGAGTGGTTAATCGTTTTTTCTTTTTTTGGCAGAGGCTCTACAAATACTTAATCCAGTCCCATAAAACCATCCCACCACCTTTTAGCAGTGCCTCGCATCTATTAAACACAGAATGATACTCGGCCTCCATGTTTAACCCTCTCATGTCCAGGGTTTTATAAGCATCATGACCAAAGCAATTGTGCTCAGAAAACTTCACAGGAAACCTGTAACTGAGAAAATACGAGACTACAGAGGTGGCCAAATGCTGAAAATGCTAGCTGGCCGTTTGTCATGCTGATCAACTAACTTAAACATGCCGTCACTGACCTGAAACAAGCATGTAAATGAGAGGTTCTTTACTTGCTGTATGCTTGTTTCAGGTCAGCAAGTACTAAAAGTAGTGACAGGTGACAGATTGCAGAACGTGGTCAGCAATGACAGCTTCTGCTTTTAATTAGTACAGGGTTCTTTAGGGCTCACACGGGCATTAACACTGCATACAGCATCTAGTTTTGTATGCAAATAGAGATGTTAAATTTCCAGAAATTTTGAAGCTCGGAAAAAAAAAAAAAAAAAACGTTTTTCCATTTTTCGCTCG
The DNA here is from genome assembly GCA_028564925.1 of Lithobates sylvaticus. Lineage (NCBI taxonomy): Eukaryota > Metazoa > Chordata > Amphibia > Anura > Ranidae > Lithobates > Lithobates sylvaticus. The sequence goes on along the minus strand of CM053036.1, from coordinate 84,517,929 downwards.
GAAAAAAAAATGTTTTTTTCCATTTTTCGGAAAAAATAAATAAAAATAAATGCTACATTAGCACTTTGTCTTTTTAAGATCGAAAGTCATTCTGTTATGAGAACATTGGGAAAACTATGTGCATTATCATTATTGTTGTCCTCTTCACTTCAATCCATGAAGGATTTTTAAATATCTACAGGACTTGTTACATACAAGAATGTGTTTTGTCATCATCCTGGTAGCATTTGGAAATGCATATTTCATCTGACAATATTTGCAAATCACATTTTTCTTTTCAGAAGAACTTGTAATGTGAAAATGCCTCCATATGCTAGATGTTGGTCTCACCATTTTTCTGAGGCTGACTACTTTGCAAGAAGACACTAAGCTATGGTTGTGTGTTGGGGGAAAAAAACTGATTACTGTTAATGAAATTATTATTTACACAAACGTTTATAAAGATAAACGAATGTAGCTAAATGATTCAGTTTTCTGGATTCAGAAACAGATAAATGTAAACTCTTACCTTTTTTAATTAAGTATATACTTTCAGGTCCTTTTTGTTGCTCTGTATTTTCTTCCAATGCTTTTGAGGCCTAGTGAAGAGGACAGAACAAACCAAACACACCCACTAACATGCAAAAGCAAAACGGAAACCTTTTTCTTGTTACAATAGCAGCACAGCACCTCCTAAAGGAAGAAATGCACACTGTTCTTGCATTGGAGGGTTCAGTTTGTTACCTAGGACTTGCTTGTCCTCACTCACCACACAGAAATTAGAATAATCTGATATCATACATTTGTTTTAGAAATGATTTGGAAAATATTTGAACACCCTGTCTTAAAATATTTTATTCATCATGTTAAAATAAAATATTCCTCAATTTTTTTTTCAATTTTTCCAATTTTTTGGATAAAAACAAAAAAGCCTTTTCTGATTAAAAGTTTTTATTTCAACTGCAAAATACGCGAACAAGACATATCATCAGAAACCATGACAGTGTAGTTTGATCACAGTTCTAACAGAGGTTGAGTGTATATAAAGAAACAGACATGAACATGAAAAGTATCACTCAGACAGCTAAAAAACATAAGTGCTAGCAACAGGAAGCTACTATACCAGATATCAAGTCTTATAAAAATTACTGGAAGAGACGAGAAAAATTGGCACGCTGGAGGACTGTCTGGGACCCACTCACCCCTCCCGACACCCCTAAGGGGAACTCACTGTGTCTGGAGAGGAGCGCGGGCCCTCGCCCCCAAATTAAGTTCCCCACTGGGTGGAGTTAGCGTATGCCTTAAAAGGGAAAGTAAAAAAAATAAAATCCAATGAAAACATAACGAAGGGTCCTATGGTTCCTGCTGAGTCGTATCCAATGGATATTGTATACAAAAAAACCTGGGTTTGCAGCCGGAGAACCAAAAGATAGGTAAGTAGCTCCGGAAAAGGAACGAGGGTTACTATTTCCAGATTGTATTGGAAGAACTCAACACAATTACCAGTGACTATACTACACGAGTACAAAAGAAAATAATAAATCAAAAACAAGAGAGAAGACAAAGGAAAGAGAGAAGGAGAGAAGAGGGAGGAAAAAAGAGTGAAGAGAAGAAGAAAGAAAGGGGAGAAGTGCCTATCCATCAGACGCAGGACTCTGAAGATGGGTTTACTGCTTATTATCAATTCCAGGTATCAGGGAGATTCCAATATACCGAGCCCAGGGTTCCCATATCGCTTTAAATTGTTCCGTCTTATCTAACAGGGAGCTCACCAGTTTTTCTTGCTCCATCATCCACGAGACCTTCAGTTTCATAGATGATATCGAGACCGTGGGAGATTTCCAGGCCTTGGCAATGGATAACTTAGCTCCTGTTAACATGAATAGTATCAACTTACGGGTGAGTTTAGGGATACCCAGTGCGAGTCCATTAAGCAATGCAATTGCGGGGGTCTGAACAATAGTACAACCAGTGACCTTACGAATCAGGTGAAAGGCTTTATTCCAGAAACCTCTTATCTTGGGGCATTCCCACCATATATGGAGCATGGTACCAAGTCCCTGGCATCCCCTGAAACAAAGAGGAGATGAGGAGGGGTACATATGAGCTAGTCTGGTAGGGACTAAATACCATCTCGTCAGAAGTTTGATGTTGGCCTCTAGGAGAGAAGCATTATAGATACCTTTGCGAGATCTGGAAAAGGAATCGTGCCAGTCCCCCACATCCCAGGAGGTCTGGAGATCCCTCTCCCAGGAAATCATATATGGCAATTTATTTGGATTGGTGGCAAGTGACTCATAGATCACTGAGATCCCTCCCCTCTGCTCCATGGCTTGACCACACCAGCTTTCATATTTCGTGAACCCTGGGGGATTAGGTTTGTTTGACCAAAGAGAGTGAATGAAACGTGAAATTTGATGAAACCTAAACTGTTCGGATACTGGTAGATCAAGCTCCTTCACAAAATGTTTAAGAGGTAGAGGACCCGTACTAGAGAAGAAGTGTCCGATGCGGTATACCCCCTTATCGAGCCACCATTTAAAGGCTCTAATGTCCATACCGGGTATGAAGAGAGGATTATGAAACAAGTGAGCTAACGGTTGAAACTCAGAGACCAGGGAGGGAAGCTTTCTCAGTGAGTCCCATAAAGAGAGGGAATGTGATAAAGTCGGAACCAGGATGGAAGGTCTATTTTTAGAGGGACACCACAGCAGAAAGTCTAGTGTGAACTTAGGTACAGCATGTCTTTCAATGGCTATCCAATCAGGCTTTTCAACCTTTAGGTAAATAGTTGATAGTTGTGCTAATCTTGCTGCTTGATAGTACCATAGAAAATTAGGAACCCCCAGTCCTCCCTGAGAGGAAAGATTGAAAAGAGTGCGTTGTGAGAGACGAGGTCCCTTCTTGTGCCAGATAAATTTAGTGACTTTGCTCTGAAACGCTTTCAGGTGGTCTTTCCTGATCGGAATAGGGAGTGAACGAAAGAGATAAAGCAATCTGGGTAACAGAGTCATCTTGACTGAATTAATTTTTCCTGTCCAAGAGATATCATGGGATTCCCAACCTCTAAGGTCTGCCTCAAGTTTTTTTATACATTGGAGGATAATTAGCTTGGTAAAGGTTTTCTATACTCGATGTTATGGAAAGCCCCAAGTATTTAATAGAGGAGTCACTCCACTCAAATGGATACTTGTCCTTGAGGAGAGACATTTGCGAGATAGGAAGAGAGACATTGAGAGCCTGCGACTTAGATATATTAACGTGTAACCCTGAAACAACAGCAAACTCATTTAGTAATTTGCAGATCACAGGGAGGGATGAGGATGGCGAGGTCACAAAAAGGAGGAGATCATCAGCAAATAGGGCGCATTTATGAGTTGTAGATCCACATTGCACCCCTTTAATGTCCGAATGACCACGGATTGCTATTGCTAAAGATTCAATCATCATGGCAAAAATCAAGGGGGATAACGGGCATCCCTGGCTATCTGTATCGGATCGGAGTAGAGTCCCTGCAGTCTGACTTTGGCCTCAGGAGTTGAGTAAAGAGCTTTCAAAGCTCCTATAAAGTTTGGGCCAAAACCCCAATGTCTGAGTACCGCGAAAAGATATGGCCATGAGACGGAATCGAAGGCCTTCTGGAGGTCCAATGATAAAAGCATGCCCTCTTGTTTTTGTCCCCCCTCCCAGTTCGATTGTAGAACCGAGATAAGGTCGACTGCCCTTCTAACCTGGTCGGGGCCTTGCCTTCCAGGGATAAATCCGACCTGGTCTTTATGAACGTACTGACCTACAAAAGACGCTAGCCGATTAGCCATTACTTTAGTGAATATCTTCAGGTCATTGTTAATCAAAGAGATGGGCCTGTAGTTCCCTGTTAAACTTGCATCTTTACCCGGCTTAGGAATTACAGAGATATAGGCCATATTTAGTTGATTACCAATAGGGGAACCTGCAGGCATTGAGTTAAAGAATCTAGTGAGGTATGGTGTCAAGGTGTCAGTAAAAGTTTTGTAATAAGGGGTAGAAAACCCATCAGGCCCTGGTGCCGTTCTCCCTTTCAAATTTTTAATAACCTCCGCTACTTCTGCATCCGTGACGGGAGACTCCATCTCTGCCCTGTGATCTACAGAAAGTCTGGGTAATTTCAGATTCGTTAAGAATTCCTCTAAGCAATCAGTGTTGGGGTGTTCATCAGCTGCATAAAGTTGTCTATAAAAGTCTTGGAACGTTTTCATGATGTTCTGTGGGTTAAGTGAGAGAGAACCATCCGCTAGTCTGATTTTGGGGAGAGAGTGGGAGAAAAATCTAGGGGACAATTTGGAAGCAAGTAAGGGTCCAATTTTATCCCTTTTCTGGTAGAACTTTGCTCCCGTCCATCTGATGGACTTCTCAGCCTTCGTAGTGAGGGCCAGGTTCAGGGCCACTCTAGCCGCATCTAAGGCATGTCCGGGGACTCTATCTGGGTTACGATTATGTTGTTTGCGCAGAGCACAGAACTCCCTCTCCAGCTTTTCAATGTCACCCATCCTATCTTTCTTCTGTTGAGCCGCAATTTGAATCAGCGTACCCCTGATCGTCACCTTGTGCGCCGCCCAGAGAGTCTCAGCAGACACATCCCCAACGTCGTTAAGCCGGAAATATTCCTGTAGGGTCTTCCTTATTTCGATAACCCTAATAGGGTCGTTCAGAACGGACTGGTTAAGGGACCAATGTGAGGGACGGTGTCTGGGAGCATCTCTACGCAGCGTAAGGAGGACCATAGAGTGATCCGACCAAGTGACGTCCAAAATTTTTGACATAAGTGCTAGTGGGATATGACGAACAGATAATAAGATATGGTCAATACGTGAGTAGGATTGATGCGGGTTCGAGAAGTGGGTGAAGTCCCGTGTGGAGGGGTTCAATTCCCTCCAGATGTCAGCTAATTGAGACTGGTAAATCAGTCGCGCTAGTTGAACGCTACGTTTAGTAGGCCTGGTCACTTGCGAACGGATAGGTTTGGACTTGTCAATACCCGTGTCAAATGCCATATTTGAATCCCCTCCCATAATTACGATCCCGTCCAACATTGGGCTAAGGGTATGAAGCATACGCTGAAAGAACCTCGTCTGACCGCTATTGGGGGCATAGTAGGAAATGAAAGAATATAGTTGATTTTCAATGGAACCTTTCACTAGGAGGAATCGTCCCTCCGGGTCTCTATGTTCCAGTTGTACCGAGAAGTTGCATTGTTTAGAAAATAAGATCGCTACCCCTTTCGTCTTGTCTTCCGCGTTAGCTAGGAAGAACGTTGGAAATTGGGCATGTAGAAAAGATGGGGCCTACCGCATCGGAAAATGAGTTTCCTGCAACAGTAGAACATCTATGTGACGGGATCGGTAGACCTGGAAGGCCTTTCTTCTCTTAATGGGAGAATTAAGTCCCTGTGTATTGTGCGAGATTATCCGTAAAGGGTGTATGGTGGAAGTGTCGTTAGCCATGGAGCTTAAGGGAAAACATGTCATTTGATCCACAGTCACTTACCGGAATCTGTGAAGGGAGTGGGGGAAGAAGGACTGCCCAACCGACTTGTGGAATCTCCGGAGACACCTTACGAGAGAAATGCATCAGTGGACAGGCTGAAAAAGAAAAGAGGTTAGTCAGGGAAAAGAAGAAGAGAACACCATCAGACATTTAACTGAATAATGTAAAGCCTATGACAGGCCCGGATTAAGGGAAGGAGTAGACCTCCCTTCCCTTAATCAGAACAAACAACTTTTGTATAGCCCAAGTGAAGGGCTAAAGGTTCCACTACCCAGAAGTAGAAAATTCCTGTCTGAGTAGTAGAAGGGAGCACAAGGCATCAGCCCCGGCCCTAAACAGCGTAGCAACAAAACTGTAAAACTCGGAACAATGCGGAAACAGCTACCAGTCTTCCCATATGGTGGAGTAGACTCAAATGTCCAGTGTGGGGGAGCATGGCCAGGGGGGAGAGGGAAGAGTTACTAGGGGAAAAGGTCGCACTACCAGTGCGAATGCGAGGCCCGAAATTGCTTAACAGCAGGTGTCGGAATATGAGGGGATACGATCAAATCAGTTCCGGAAAAAGTTCTTGGAAGTGATTTCCATCAGGGAGTAGAATCGGTCATGACAGATGAGGATTTAGTACAAGAAATCGCAGGAGACAGCATCATGGGGGGAGGTTATCCTTGACTCTCTTGTGGTTGACTTTACCCCATAAGGGTGACGTAGGGCTCTGAGGTGTGGGCCGTTTGGCAGACCCATGTTGAGAGTGTGTCGTGTCCATGTCCGTGTCTAAGGAGATGAGCTTGAGATCCAGGAGTAAGCGTTCACCTTCAGGAAAATTATGAATTGCATGCTGTTTGCCCTTGTAGGAGAATTTGAGGGCAAAAGGGAATGCCCAGCGGTACTTAATATCTTTTTTTGTCAAAGCTGCCAGAAGAGGTTTCAGAGACCTCCGTTTTTGAATGGTAAACGGGGAGATGTCAGCAAATATCTGAATGTCCTTCTCCTGGAACTGTATGCGGTCCTGTTGGCGGGAGCGTTTCATCACCTCCTCTTTAATGGAGTAATAGTGTGGTTTAACCACAATGTCCCTGGGGGATCCATCTTTCCTCGGAGGGCCCAGGGATCTATGAGCCCTGTCCAATTCTAGTTTGTGAGATGAGACAGAGGGGATCAGGGTTTTAATGACTTCCTGCACAGCCGCAGGGACATCTATGACCGACTCGGGAATCCCTCTGATCCTAAAGTTATCCCTCCTCGAGCGATTCTCGAGATCGTTGATCCGGGCCTGGGCCATTTCAAGTTGTTCTTGCACAAAGTGCAGATGATCAGTGTTTTGATTTGCCCTGGAAATAGTAATGTCTAGTTTATGTTCAATATGTTCAATTCTGGAGCCCAGGTTTTGGAAATCTGCCCTGATTTCTCCTGTGATCCTATCTGTGATTTTGTCAGCATTTTGTGCTAACCCCCTGTCAAGCATCTCTGAGATCCTGTTAAAAAGTTCTGAGACATTGAAAGTTACATCAAGAGCCTGCGTGGGTTGGTGAGCAATGAGTTCATTCAGGTTATGTGAGGCTGTAAAGGGAGACATCCCACAGGGCCCTGTGGAGCGCTCTAATAGGGACACTGAGGCAGTTTGACAAGGGATTTCCCCTGCAGGGGCTGGAGCTGACAACAGTGGGGTAAAAGGCAGGATGGCTTGCTTCAGCACTTGCCTGCCCGTGACGGAGGAGTCCTCTGCAGCCTGTTCCCGTGCCTGAGGTGCCTGAGGTGCGGCCGCCATCTTGGGAAATTCCCGGCCGTTTACGGAGCTAAAATGGGGTTCCAGGGCCCGTCTAGCGTGGCCCCCCGACATGAAGGTGGTCCCCGATGTCTCCCCTGCCTGCTCCCGTTCGAAACAGGGAGAATGGAAGCCGGTTTCCGCCGCTATTAGCGCTGTGTGGCCGGCGCTGTACGGAGCTCCGGGCTAACGCCGCCATCATAGGAGACTCCGCGCATGCGCTCCACAAAAAAGCCTTTTAGGAAAAAAAAAAAAGGGTATTTTTTTTCCAAATTTTTCCGGGCCTTCACATCTCCATATGTAACAGTATACAAATCTATGGGCCCATTCCGACAGCTGCACCTAGGACTGTCATTTTCAGCATTAGTTACACTGTACGCATGTAAACACTTGTGCTAATGTTTATGTGTACAGTGTTAATGCACCCTATAGGCCACTGCTTACGGCCAACATTAGCAATGTGTAGCCAGCACTGCCGATTACAAACTACTGATGTTGACATATTGGCCCTGAATGAATCATTCATGTGCTAGTGGCGCATATCCAGAATGACCTCATCCAATTCTGAATGATTGCAGGCCTAAGCCATTTTGCGCATGCACTGCTGCTCCATAAATTTACAACTGACATGTCAACATCAATATCTGTGGTGCAGGAACTGCTGGCTACTCACTGTTAATATTGACATGTCAGCCCTGAGCAGCACTGGTGGCCAATAGGGTGCATTAATGTTGCAAGTATGTAACAAATGTTACATGCATACATTGATAAATGCAGAATTTTGCAGCCAGCTTTTGCTAGCAAGATCCTGAATTTAAAGCGGAGCTCCACCCAAAAGGTGAAGTCCTGCTTTACGCACCAATTCCCCCCCCCTCCCCTGACACATTTGGCATGCAATTTTTTGGGGTTTTGATAGGTACTCGCTCCCACTTCCGTTCAGATCACCAAAAGTTCTCCCCCCCCCTTACTTCCCTCCATGCAGTCTTCTAGACTGCCGCACCATGCAGCAGCCAAGGCACGACTCACGCATGCACAGTACGCACAGTTGAAAATGCCGGCTCTGGGAAAAGGAGAGAAGTGTCGGGTCAGATGACTTAGGGTTACTGTACATGGGACGTTTTACAGCCTCTCCTGAACGAATCAACTTGACAGATAGTAACCGATGTTAAAAAAAAAAAAAAAAAAAAAAAACGCTTCTAAACTCAACTGCCTAGAAAAGACTATAAACGACCCTGTGTACACGTACTGATAACAGAGGAGAGTTCAGGGGCAGCTGAAAAAAAAAAAAAAAAAAAAAACGCCCAACTGCTCCTAAACGTCCGTTTACCAGCAGCAGTGTACATGAGGCCTAAATCACTGGATCCTGGGAAAGGTGAGTGTGCGTTTATTAAAAGTCAGCAACTACAAAAAGTGTAGCTGCTGACTTTTAATAAACACAAAAAGGACAGGAGCGTTGCTTTAAGTTTAGTAATTACGTACACTCATCTGAAAGAGTCTTAAGTCTCAGTTCACACTAATGCGATGCGAGAAACGCACAAGATTTGCTGCGGCGTCAATGTTATCGTATAAGGAGAAGTACAGTCAAAGCTTGTTTGGCTGTACCTCTCCTATGGATCACAGGGGTGCAGTTCATTTTGCACTCCTGTGACCAGTTTTTAGCAGAAAGCGGGCTGAATTCATCTCTCTGCTGACGTCAGAGTTGGTCCAGGCTCGGGCGTCATCACGACCAGAGTCAAAATCTGCCCAGATCCCTGGACCAGCACCCGGCTCAGCGAGCCGCTGAGAGCCAGAGCTGGCCGCTCCTGTCTCCTCCACAGCCTAGAACTCCAGTGTGCATGGAAGGAGGCAGAGCTGAGTGCCAGAGCCAGCTGTTCCCACCTCCTCCACAGCCCAGCACTCCAGTGAGCGAGGATGGGGATGTGCGGAGAGCTGTGACTGACAGTCAGCAGCTCTCTGCTCATGGAGCTGTGAGAACCGAGTGATCGGTGGTGTTTGATCACTCAGTTTTCAGTGTTAGAGGCGCTGGGGGACCGATGCTGTATCCACCTAGGTAAGTATAATACAAAAAAACCCATACATCTCTTTGCCAGAGATGCATTGCAACACCCATGTGATGCGATTCAAGTGCATAAGAAGAAAAAGGGTCCTGCACCATTTTGGTGCGGATGCGATTTCAGCCATACAAAATGAATGGCTGAAATTGACTGTACAGACATCGCATGTGTTGTGCATAGGAGTGCGGTGCGATTCCTGTGCCAATCACATGCAGTGTTTTCCCGTGCACCAGTGTGACCTAGCCTAAAGGTCCATTCACAATTCTGTAGTGTGTTAACACACAAAGTGTTTTAAAAGGCCCATTTTTTTTTTTTTTAAATGGGCTGCCAGTGTACCACAAAAAAACAGGCAATAATAGACATTCATAGCACCGTGCAATGTGGTACGCTGCAGTGCTAATGCAATGGGATTCAATTTAATAAGAGTGGCACCTTAATGCACTGCAGTTTGTGTGTTTTGCTACAATTAATGGGACCTTTAAGCTGACCTTTGGGCTTACCTTCAGCCTTGCACAGGCTCCTCTCCTGTACTGAATGGTTTACTATTTCACCGCACACTTAGAGCTTCTCAGAGTTTGCATTAGAAGCTGCAGCAATTCAACATATAGAACCTTGGGCAGTCAGAACGCAAACACAGCCTCCCTAAGAAGACCAACTCCTGCAGAATGACAGCTACCCATTAAGGTATTTTGATATTTGGGAGGAGTACCGGAGCAGGGTGCTGTACTGTTATATGCTATACTTGATAGCCAAGTATAGCATCTTACTGGCCCCTCCAGCCAGCCATGATCTGCCTGCATTGCATAGAAAAGCAAAAGAAACAGATGATATAATCACATTTTGAAGAGGGGGAAGAGAAGAAGAAGCAGGGAAGGCAAAATATAAGCAGATTAATTGTTTACGTTTTTTAATGTTACTTTACAATCCAAAATTTTGGACTTCTTCCTGAGTATTTTCTGACAAAAGTTAAGGAGATTCACATTTGGAGAGAAGTGACAGGTTCTTTTAAAAAGAACCCCCCCCCATACCCGCTGATACTTGCTTTCCCTGAAACACCCCATCACTCCATTCATCCATTGCCAGAGTCAAAACCCTATGTAAGCTTTGGGTCAGATGGTGTCAGAGCTTACACAGGGTTAATGTCTTCTTCACATCAGTGTTTGGGCCTGGTGATTGGCCAGTCAGTCCCAAGCATGGCATCCTGGAAGTGGGTCAATAATATTCCATACTGAAGGGATCAGTATTTACAGTACATAATATAGCGAGATTGAGAAGTTCTACTTAGTAGTGAATGACGGTTCCATTGTACATGTTGGTAAACCTGGTAAATATTTTTATTGATTGGGTCAATAAGTTTAAAATGAAAAAATAGGCACACGCTCATTATATTGGGTACAAAGGTATTTTACTTTTTTTGTAGAAAACAATAGACATAAATTAGAATTCTGCTCATTTGCAGGTCATTGAGTCTTACACTCCACATCACCCTCAGAGTTGGTCTTCAATGATTTGAGCTCCTCCTGTAGCTCTTCTTCCACTGCCAGGATTTCCTTGGGTTTCTGATACTATATGATGAGACAGCAGTTACTAAATGCTATCCAAAACACATAACATGCTTAGGCATTAGGTTTCTAATCAAAAAAATTGCTAATTTTGTTAAATGCTGATATACGTTCCGATGTGATCACAAGGAAATCAGGGGTGTTTCTAAACTGCCCTGACCAATGCATTTAAAAATGCTAAAATGTTTGTGGATTACAGCTAGAACCATTATCTGGAAAGCCCTAGTCTCTGCAACATGCTGTTGGTGAGCAGCTGCACATCTCTTTAAGCCAGGGGTAGGTAACCTCAGCACTCCAGATGCTATGGAACTACAAGTCGCATGAGGCATTGCAAGATTAGCAGCCACAGCAATGACTCCCAGAAGTATGGTATGGTGGGATTTGTAGTTTCACCATAGCTGAGGTTGCCTACGCCGGCTTTAAGCGGTCTCTTGGACCAATGCGCAAAATTACTTTTGACAAAAGGTATTTAGAGTGTCTGACAGACCACCTCTGCTCTTTTGTGACTGCTTTGCCCCAGCATTTTGTCAAATGTCTAATTTAAGCATAACCTCCCCTCTCCAATCATTAAGAGCCTATTATGACTTTGCTAATACCTGTTACAAAGCCATTTATTTTGGCTAGCATTCCAACACACTACAGTGCCATTTAATTAAATTGGCACCTCAAAACACTAACCAAATGGACCTCCAATGTACGTGTGTTGCAGTGCACTAATGCATGCAACCCATTACTGCATATTGCATGCGCTGCATCTGCAGCCAATTTACATATCACACATTAACACAATGCACCAGAATGGAAAAGTGTAAATGGGCCCTTAACCACTTTAAGACCAGCCTCGTTTTGGATTTTAGGTGTTTACATGTTTAAAACAGTTTTTTTTTGCTAGAAAAAAAACATAGAACCCCCAAACATTATATATTGTTTTTTTTCTAACACCCTAGAGAATAAAATGGCGGTCGTTGCAATACTTTTTTTCACACCGTATTTGCGCAGCGGTCTTGCAAGCGCACTTTTTTTGGAAAAAAAATTCACTTTTTTGAATAAAAAAAAATAAGACAACAGTAAAGTTAGTCCAATTTTTTTATATTTTGTGAAAGATAATGTTACGCCGAGTAAACTGATACCCAACATGTCACGCTTCAAAATTGCGCCCGCTCGTGGAATGGCATCAAACTTTTACCCTCAAAAATCTCCATAGGCGACGTTTAAAAAATTCTACAGGTTGCATATTTTGCGTTACAGAGGAGGTCTAGGGCTATAATTATTGCTCTCGCTCTACCGATCGCGGCGATACCTCACATGTGTGGTTTGACCACCGTTTTCATATGCGAGCGCTACTCACGTATGCGTTCGCTTCTGCGCACGAGCTCGTCGGGACGGGGCGCTTTAAAAAAATTTTTGTTTTTCTTATTTATTTTTCTTGATTTTATTTATTTTTACACTGTTTTTACAAAAAAAAATTTAATTGGCTCACTTTTATTCCTATTACAAGGAATGTAAACATTCCTTGTAATAGAAAAAAGCATGACAGGTCCTCTTAAATATGAGATCTGGGGTCTTTAAGAGGTATGGGCGGAAGTGACGTTTTTGACGTCGCTTCCGCCCTCCTATGATATAGAGATGATTGGCGGCCATCTTAGCGTCACTCATCTCTATGCACAGGCAGTGAACGGACCCGATCGCCTCCGCCGCTGCCGACGGTTCCGGTAAGCGGCGGAAGGCGCGGGAGAGCGGCGGGAGGGGGGGGCACCTCTCCCGCCGCCGATAACGGTGATCTCGCGGCGAATACGCCGCGATGACCACCATTATCGGAATGCCGACCGGCGCCTGAAGAGATGGATATCTCGGTTGTGGCAGCAGCTGCTGCCGTTACCGAGATATCCCTCTTCAAAAAAGGGACGTACATCGTCGTGCGCCGGTCGGAAAGTGGTTAAAGAGGAAGTAAAGCCTCCTCAAAAAAAAAAAAAAAAAAAAACACGGAACCTGCAAGGCAAAGGCATAATGAGCTAGTATGCATAGCATACTAGCTCATTATGACCAACTTACCTGATAACTAAGCCCCCAAAGCGGTCCTCATCCACGACCTTCTCCGGCGCCATCAATACTGGAGTGACTTCCGGGTCTCGCCACTCCAGCGCTGTGATTCGCTGAAGCGGCGATGACGTCACTCCCGCGCATGCGCACGAAATTGGCATATCGCCGCGAACTCGGCATGCGCAGTGCGCCTGCGCGCCGCTGTCTACAGCGCGTGCGCCGTAAACAGCGCGTGCGCCGTAAACAGCGCGTGCGCCGTAAACAGCGATACCTCTTTTTCTAAATATCTCCTAAACCATGTAGGTTTAGGAGATATTTATTGGACCTACAGATAAGCCTTAATCTAGGCTTACCTGTAGGCCAAAGTGGTTTGTAAGGGTTTACAACCACTTTAAAAACCTTACATTCAACTGTCATGAGAAGGTTAAAAAATATATATGTTTTATAGGTTTAAAAAAAAAAAAAAAAAGAAGAAGTTTGACACAAAAAAGTTTTGGCTGATGTTAAATATGCAATGTTGTTATTTGGATGGATTTCCATCAGACATATCGTTTGGTGTTGAGGCAAAATAATTCAATTTTAGTCTCATCTGACCACCTTAAAAACGAGCCATGAAGATTCTGAGGCCACATTGAAAAAGGTGTTATAGTTTGGTGTTGACACCTAAAAAATGTAATTTTAGTCTCATCTGACTACATGTCTGGTGGAAATCCAATACAACTCACCATCCAAATAACACCATGCCTACAGTAAAGCATGGAGGGTGGTAATATCCTGTTATGGGGATGTTTCTCTGTAGCAGAGAATGGAGCACTTGTCAGGATAGAAGAAGATGGATGGGGGCAAAATACGATCAAATTCTTGAGGAAAATCTACTGCCCTCTGCCAGAACGTTGTCAATGGGAAGGTTTACTTTCCAACATGACAATGACTCAAAGCACACAGCAAAAATGACCACACAGTGGTTGAAGGAGAAAAAGGTGAATGTCCTTGCAAGGCCTAGTCAGAGCCCAGACCTAAACCCCATTAAAAATCTGTGGATCGACTTGAAGACTGCAGTCCAGAAACGGTCACCATCAAATTTAACTGAACTTGAGCAGTCCTGCAAAAAAGAGTGAGCAAATCTTGCAAAGTCTAGATGTGCAAAGTTAGTAGAGACATATATCCCAAAATACTGGCATACAAGGTGATCCTTTTTCCAACTCAGTGATTCTGTTTTTTTTTTCTGACATGTTGGTGTTATATATTTCACTTAGATGTTATAAGCTGCACTAGTAAGTACAGCTGGATAATGCAAAACAAAAAAATGGTGTGTGTCTTGATTTCAGGCTGCAAAGCAACAAAATGTGATTCTTTTATATACCCACTGTACATGCCACTGGGTGCAATTCAGAATAAAAGGCAATACATGTACGATAATATATTATCACAAAGCAAAAGGGTGAATTTCCCCATGTACCAGTGCAATTAAAAAAATCTCTTAAAACAATACTGTATTTGATGGGACTAAAAAGTAACGTAGGCACAGAAATACCAGCTTGTGTGTAAATCTGAACAAACAAACTTGTGGAGGATGGAGACATTGCCATTATTTAGCTCTTCTCCGAAGAGGAAAAGTGAGTGACTGTCACCTCCTGTGCAGGCGCAAACAGCTCTCGTACAGGTGTACATTGTAGTATACCTGTGTGAACAAGGCCCAGTAGCCAATGATTGGGCATTTACAGAAGGAGGTCAGCAATGACAGCTCTGCAATTCTTTTCATGACCGATTTACTTTTTTCGGTTAATATATAAAAATACTAGTAAAAAAAAAAAGGAAAAAGTGGAATTTTAGGCTATAACTATCTAATCTTCAAACTGCTCCCACCCACCTTCTAACTCCTATTCTAACTAACCTGTGGAAGGAAGATGTATATACTTATATATTCGAATGCCCCGTACACACGGTCAGAAATTCTGACGGAAAATGTCCGATCGGACCATGTTGTCGGAAAATCTGCCCGTGTGTGGGCTCCATCTGACTTTTTCCGTCGGAAAAAATTTGAGATCCTGCTCTGAAATTTTCCGACAACAAAATCCGATCGGACCTTTTCCGATCGTGTGTAGAGAATTCCGACGGACAAAGTACCCCGCATGCTCAGATCTAACTATGAGACCAAAGCTATTGGCTACTAGCCTCTACGTAGTTCCGTCGTACGCAACAAACGTCACCACGTTCAGAATGATCGGATTTTCCGACAACTTTGTCCGACCGTGTGTATGCAACACCAGTTTCGGACAAAATCCGTCTGACAGATTTTGTGGTCGGAATTTCCTGACCGTGTGTATGGGGGCTTAGAGCGCTTTGGTCCGGTCACATGATCAGCTCCCAGCAGTGGCTTTAGGGGTGAGGAGGGACAGCCATGGATGCCACATAGTATAACTCTCTCCTTTTAAAAAGAGGAGTTCCATCCATTTCTGTGTTTATTAAAAGTCAGCAGCTACAAAAAGTGCAACTGCTGACTTTTAATAAACACACACTCACCTGTCCCACGGTCCAGCGATGCAGGCACCCGAAGCCCCGCTTCTCTCCCCCTTCTTTCCGTGGCGCCGGCATTGCAAGTGTGGGCACCCGGCTGTGACAGCTTGCGGCTTCACAACCGGGTGTGAGTTGCGATTCCTGAATTGCCGGGCAAACTTCTGGGACCTGTGACGTGTCCCAGAAGATTGCAGGGAGGGAGAGAAGAGCCTCCGCTAGTGTTGCCACGTCAAAACTAGGTACCCACCCCCCAAAAAAAAAATATGACATGGCAAAATGTGGCATGTCAGGAGTCCTTAAAGTGGAGGTTCACTTTTGGGTAGAACTTCGCTTTAAGTCCTATTTGTATTATATTTTTTATATACTGGCCCAAAAACCATCTCATAACTGTACAGAAAGCAATGTGCAGAATCTGTACAGTCTGAAATGCATTTTCTAATTTATTAACACATGGCTGATTCGGTTTATACCAACCCAATTATTTGCCCGAGCACTTTGACCCTACTGGTAAATCCCAGAATTATTGTTCTAGGCCCTGTCTGAACATCTGAGAACATATAAAAACACAACATAAAACAGTTATCACTATTATCTATCTATACACACACACACACACACACACACACACACACACAATTTGTTACCATAATCCATACTTACTGTTATAATTAAAGTGTTGTTTGCATGGGCAAAGCTTAGAGCGCTCTCATTCAGTTCTAAGTGACATCGATCTAGGTCTGGAATGGTGAACTTTTTATAATATCTGCAACAGAAATAAAGAAGTAGGTGAGATTCAGCAAGAATACCGAGAGAGGTGAATAGGTGGCTTAGTAATTAGCAGCAGATACATGCAACGCCCACAGCTTTATTACAAGACTAAACAGCAATCTGTATAGCTGCCTGGCTGCTCCCTCACATTTGTGGTATCAGACGTGGAGGCAGATATTTTAGACAGCGGAGAAGTCTGTGATTTCTCAAACAGAGAAGAAGGGGGAGAGTGGTCGTGTGGCAGGAATTTGTACTCACTGACACAGCATTATACAGAGAACAGTGCAGTGGGGAGCAGAACACAGACGGAGAACTGATCAGCAAAATCTATTCCTGGGACTTGTAGTTCTTCAAGCTGCAGCCTGCTCTACCTTGGAGTTTATTCACTATAAGCTGCTGCTTACAATTACTGGTAGATTCAACAGATTTAAACAATTTCTTTACAATTAGAATTTCATCTGTTGAAGAACAAAAATATGCATGATGTATGTGTATGACAATATACACTGTATAGTGCTGTCAATTTACCCAGTTCTTTACATATACAGTATATTATACATTCACATCAGTCCCTGCCCTCAAGGAGCTTACAATCTAAGGTCCCTAACTCACAATCATACATACACATACTAGGACCAAATTGTGAAACCAATTAACCTACCAGCATGTCTTTGGAGTATGGAAGGAAGCGAGAGTACCCCAGGCAGGTAGTGCCGTGGTTGGGATTCGAACCAACGACCCCAGTGCTGCTAGGCAGAAGTGCTAACCACTTAAGACCACTGTGCTTAGATCATTTATATGTTCAGGCAAGGATGATAGAATGGGATATACGATACACTGTGTGTATAAGCGTTAATTAGAGAAAAAAAAAAAACACACAGATGAAAAGTGGAGCATACAATACAGCAGCCGATTTAATGTACCACTGTAACACTGTATTCATATAGAACATATAATTGCTGGTATTCTAAAATCGCCATTAAAGTTGGCCAACAAGTGCACAGCCTGATTAGACACAGTAAATAAAGGATAAGTTCACCTGAAAAAAAAAAAAACTTTTTTTTTTGCAGGCATTTAATTTTTTTTGGAGCCTGTAAAGCATTACACCAGCGATCAGCAGATTGCTGGTGCCATGCAGGTCTCCTTCAGATTTGCCGCACATCCCATACAGGCAGGCAGATACACTGGCAGAAAGAAATCAATAAAACTACAACAGAGCTCCACGGCTTGTAGGTCATTGAGAACTGCAAGCCGACAGCAGCAAAGGATTTTCGGGGCTTGTAGTTCATTCACACACAGACCTCACATGACCACGCTGATTTTTAAAAAGTGACAGCTAGTACGGGAAACTTCTTCCTGCACTACTGCCACAGGAAGGGAGGGTAGCGGGCAACGGCTGCAGCATTGGGATCATGTTCCCAAAGGTGAACTTATCCTTTAAAGTAGTATTACACAGTCTTTGTATTACATCTGGGGAGGTATTCCTATATTCACATTTTGCAAAAAGCACATTAAACTGGCAAAGGGAGATACTAAGCTATATGTAAATATATAAATTATGTTAGTACAACAGATTCATCACACTGGCACCAAAGCAATGCTGACAACAAAGTTTTAAAAGCACCTCATTTTGGTCAGTATCACTGGTGGTCACGTGACTGCTATAGCTCTGTTTGCATCCAGTGCAGCAGTGGATGGGGATGTATACGCCAGGGTAGATCAAGTCACTTGCTGCTGGAGTCCAGACAAAGTCACACATTTTCTATATGCGGACGATGCCTGGGCAATGACATACCCATACCGCAGGAAGAGGGTGACAAAGCTTCTGGAATTTCAGCAGTGACCTGGAAGTATTGTCAGCCCTCCTCCAGAAATGTCTAATGAGGCCTAAAACTGGCAGTAACACCAGACTGAATAAAAAAAAAAAAAAACTGAAAAAAAAAAAAAAAATGGGAAACGCTTAACACATGCAGGATAAGGAATTATTTTTATTAGTTTTCAAAGGAACTCCAGGAGTAATCTTTTTCAGGTTTACATTGGGCCAGCGTATAATTATTAGTATGTCACATATACAGTGCCTTGAAAAAGTATTTATTTCCACATTTTGTCATGTTACAACCAAAAATGTAAATGTATTTTATTGAGATTTTATGTGATAGACCCAAAGTGGCACATAATTGTGAAATGGAAGGGAAATGTTAAATGGTTTTCCAATTTTTTTTACAAATACAAAAAAAAAAAGTGTGGCGTGCATTTGTATTCATTCCCTTAACTCTGATACCCCTAACTAAAATCTAGTGGAACCAATTGCCTTCAGAAGTCACCTAATTAGTAAATAGAGTTCACCTGTGTGTAATTTAATCTCAGTATAAATACAGCTGTTCTGTGAAGCCCTCAGAGGTTTGTTAGAGAACCTTAGTGAACAAACAGCATCATGAAGAACAAGGAACACACCAGACAGGTCAGGGATAAAATTGTGGAGAAGTTTAAAGCAGGGTCAGGTTATATAAAAAATATCCTAAGCTTCGAACATCTCACAGAGCACTGTTAAATCTATCGTCTGAAAATGGTAAGAGTATGGCACAACTGCAAACCTACCAAGACAAGACCGTCCACCTAAACTGACAGGCCGGGCAAGGAGAGAATTAATCAGAGAAGCAGCCAAGAGGCCCATGGGAGGAGCTGTAGAGATCCACATCTCAAGTGGGAGAATCTGTCCACAAGACAACTATTAGTTGTGCACTCCACAAATCTGGCCTTTATGGAAGAGTGGCAAGAAGAAAGCCATTGTTGAAAGAAAGCCATAATAAGTCCCGCTTGCAGTTTGTGAGAAGCCATGTGGGGGACACAGCAAACATGTGGAAGAAGGCGCTCTGGTTAGATGAGACCAAAACTGAACTTTTTGGCCTAAAAGCAAAACGCTATGTGTTGCTGAAAGCTAACGCTGCACATGACCCTTAACACACCATGCCCACTGTGAAACACGGAGGTGGCAGCATCACATTGTGGGGATGCTTTTCTGCAGCAGGGACAAGGAAGCTGGCCAGAGTTGATGGGAAGATGGATGGAGCCAAATACAGGGCAAATTTTAGAAGAAAACCTGTTTGAAGGTGAACCTCCACCCCAGTCTCAAGTCTTTTGCAGACTCTAACAGGGCACCGACCCTAAAAATACAGCCAGAGCTACAATGGAATGCTTTAGATCAGGGATATGCAATTAGCGGACCTCCAGCTGTTGCAGAACTACAACTCCCATGAGGCATAGCAAGACTCTGACAGCCACAAGCATGACACCCAGAGGCAGAGGCATGATAGGACTTATAGTCTTGCAACAGCTGGAGGTCCACATATCCCTGGCTTAGATCAAAGCTTATTCATGTGTTAGAATGGCCCAGTCAAAGTCCAGACCTAAATCCAATTGAGAATCTGTGGCAAGACTTAATTGCTGTTCACAGATGCTCTCCATTCAATCCAACAGAACTTGAGCTGTTTTGCAAAGAAGAATTTTACTCTCTAGATGAGCAAAGCTGGTAGAGACATCCCCAAAAAGACTTGCAGCTGTAATTGCAGCGAAAGGTGGTTCTACAAAGTATTGACTCGGGGGGGCTGAATACAAATGCACACCACACTTTTCAGATATTTTTTTGTAAAATATTTTGAAAACCATTTATCATTTTCCTTCCACTTCACAATTATGTGCCACTTTGTGTTGCTCCATCACATCAAATACATTTACGTTTTTGGTTTTAACATGACAAAATGTGGAAAATTTCAACGGGTGTGAATACTTTTTTAAATCACTGTAGAGGGTTGCAGAGCAGTTTCAAAATCACTACAGTAGTCTGTGCAGCATAAAGAAAGCACTTTCCTGCTTCAGTGGTGTTGAAGAGACTTCACATGTGGTAGACTGAACATAGTGAGTAGTTCACTCACATGAAGGGGAGTACATACTCATTCATATAAAATGTAACACTTTATTACAAATAGTTAAATAGCAATAGTAACATAGTTATGGCCCGTACACACGATCCGAATATCAGACGACCGATCGTACGACCGTTTTTCGGTTAACAATCGCAAGTGGCAATTGAAAAGCCAATAGTCACGAAAATTCTCATACGATAGGAAAAAAAAAAAAAAAAAAAAAAAAAATCGGAAGTGATGTCATGTGTTGTAATGTATTTGTATTGTATTTTCGGACGACAACTATACTGGCTAAACCAAAATCGTACGATCTGGAATCGTACGAGGAAAATTTCCGTGCATGTCCAATCGAATAATATCGGGCGAACGGTCGTGATCGGCTGTCGGAAGTAATGTACACACGATCCGAAAATCGTACGATCCTCCCTCAGACGATTGTTTTCGTCAGATATTCATATCGTGTGTACGGGCCATTAGTCAGGTTGAAAAAAGACACAAAGTCCATCCAGTTCAACCACAAAAAAATAAAAATAAATACTGTATATACTCGAGTATAAGCCAGAGTTTTTCAGCACATTTTTTTGTGCTAAAAATGCCCCCCTCGGCTTATACTCGAATCAAGCATTTTCTGCAGCAGAGAATTACATTTTCCGACCCGACTTTGGAGCCCCGTATCTCGGGGCCACTTGGTGATAGGAACCCCAAATTTGGCGTGCAAATCCAGTGGAACCAGCACTACAACATATCCATATGGAGCCCCAAAGTCGGTGAACTGTGCCAATCTGCAGCAGTCATTTCGGGACCCTTTGGGTCCAGAGACCCCAAATTGTGGCTGCAGCTGCTAGGGGGCATCTAGGAACCCTTGACTACCAAGTTTTAAGTTCAGGGGACCTATGGCTGAAAATGGTCACAGTGAGGCTGCAAATGGGCATTGTTGACCCTCTTTTCCACTTACAGTAGCTGCACACATCTCACCCTAGGCTTCTACTCGAGTCAATAACTTTTCCCAGTTTTTTTGTGGTAAAATTAGGTGCCTCAGCTTATATTCGGATCGGCTTATACTCGAGTATATACGGTAAATAAATAAATATCATACAATCCCATATACCCAATACTATAACCACAGTTGATCCAGAGGAAGGCGAAAAACCCCAGCAGAGCACTAACTGCACTACTAATTGCACAAACCTATAATAAACTAGTAGTGGCCATCGAGTTTAGCAGTTGAACATGTCAGCTTATGATGCGCTATATCTTGTTTTTAAAGGCTTGTAGCCATATGCATTATAACTATTTGTAATGAAGTATTACTTTTTATATGAAGGAGTATGTGATCCCCCTCATTGCCAGTGAAGTCCTATAAATCTTTTTCTATACAGTTGCTGTATTTCAGAAAATGTGTTGTATATTTTTAGTGAATACAAACTGGTAGGGTAGATCGTGGCATCTACAGCCCCTTCTCTCCACCTTGTCCACTGCAACTACACATTACTTTTCTGGTTTTACTGAGACAATGGCATTAATGGAAGATATTTCAGGTAAGCACGAGATCCAAAAAAATAAAAAGAAGGTGGTAATACACCCCAAACATGAAGTTATAAAACCTGGTGAAGAATGTAAATGAACCAACATACATGGTTACCAAATATAGTTTTAGTGACTTAAGAATTAAGACAGGAGGCTGGGTGCAGAATGTGCTCTGACAGAGATTAAAGTCTTCTGTGATGTAGCTGCTTTTGGTATTTGGCAAAGGTGGCAGACGTGGATAATAAGGGAGATGTCAAAGGTTAAACAGCAGAGATTAGATGAACACAAAGACATGTTAAAGAAGTGTTAACTCCTCAATGATAGATAAAAAAAGACTATACAAAGCAGAGAACTCTGCTTGGGACAGGGAGGAACTGAGCAAGTAATCCAATGAATGAGTGTTTCTTACAAAATCATATATCCCATACATTGTTCAAGCTGATAACTTGCAGCACAGCAGAGGTGCCGAGACATGCTCATATCCTCATCGTGAACCATCCTGTATTAGACCAGGTTTATTTTCCTTTGAAAACCTGTTCTAGCAGGCGTGTAAAAGACAAAACGGGATAAAGGCAGAGCCTTGACATGGAAGGATGTGGCTGGCAGTTTACATAGCAAAGTATGAAGTCTAGAAAGTCGAGGTGACAGGATGGTATAGAGCACATCAATTCCAGACTTATACCCATGAAAATATCATGCATTTAATATGATGTGTAATAGAGCTTGATTATGAACATTATAGTGTTGTATTAAAAACTAGTATATATTGTAGGGGATCAAAGTCTAATGCCACCCAAAACAGACTTTTCGGTGGGGACATTAAAAGGCTGGATCATTTGCTAATAGGTCTATTTCCCTTCATCTGTTCACTTATCCAGCCTCTTGGACATGGCTGTGATGAAGGTGTTAAGAAGGTTCAAATCTTGGCCAGTTCAGCAGGGACTGGCTGAGAATCGAACAATGTATGGGCAGGCTGAATGTACCAAAAAGTTGACCGATCAACTTGGGTACAACCAACCTGTCAGATTTTACATGCGATTATTACTAGCAGCTATTATAGGCACAAGCAGAAATCACTGTGTACTCCTGGAGGAGGAGGACAGCTCGCCCCGCCGGGAGAACTCAATGGCTCCGCGGGAGGGATTCCCCCATCAATATTGACTGTTTTGAGTGGGAATCAAGTGATTTTCTTTCCTGCAAACAAAGAAAATTGCCTTATTTATGGCTGACTTTACTCCCGACAGGTGGTATCGCCTGTTCCATCGAGGTAGTGTTACACCATCATTTGGTTTTTCTGCTGACTTTACCAACTAGAATTGGGGACATCCCACCACGAGGGCCAAAGAGGTATATAAAAGAAAGCAGCATGGCTTATACATGCCTAAAATATTAGCTTTGAGAAGCGCTGGCCTTTAAGAAAATGGATCCTTGTGCACATTCTTCATCAAAAGTTCAGGCCACTCATACACAAGAACCCATTCGCATTGCATGTTTTGCATTCCAAACAAAATGGTGAGCTCATTATCCATTTAGACCAGTGTTATGCCCTGTACACACGATCGGACTTTCCTAGATATAGATTAAGAATTGAGGTTACCACGTTCCTCAGGTCGGGTGTTTTAATCACCTCTGGGATCCCTTTGATACGTAAATTATTTCTTCTATTTCTATTCTCAAAATCTTCGGCCTGCAATTGCAAGTCTATCAGCTTTTGGTGTTGTGCAATAAGCTTGGTTTCAAGTATGTCCAGACGCTTGTCAGCTGTAGCCTGTGTAGTCTCACATCTGGAGAGTCTACTGTCTACGGCTTCAAATTTGGCACATACCTCACTTAGTTCTTCCTTTACTGTGGCTTTTAAGTCGCCCATCCATACTAGAATATCTTCTTTGGAGGGAAGTGCCTGTATGAGCTGCCTAATGTCGGGCTCCCTTTCACGCTCTTGTCCCCTCGTAGTTAAGAGGCCCATCTCTCCTTCCAATAGAATTGCGCTCTGGGGAGTAATTGGTAAACTTATATCCACCTCTTCCGTAAGCTCAACCCGTATACTCCCATCCAAGCTGGTGGCCATATTGCTAGCTGGTTCCTCCTCCACTGGCGGTTGTTTTAAGTTAGCTCGGGTGGGTCGTTGTGGGTGTACTATAGCGCCGGCATCCACTGGTAGTCCAGCGTCTTTCCTCGTAAGGAATCTAGTGATGTACGAGTGGGTCGGTGAACTCTCCACTCTACCAGGTCCCCTTCTTCTCGGCATGAAGGCCACCCCCACCACCCTTAGCCCCTTATTTCACACTGAGACCGTATCCTTATTTTACCACTTCTTCTGGCTAATGGTATGTGATACAAAAAAAAAGGAGAGGAAAAAAAAAAAAAAAAAATATCAGCTTAGTATTCAGAGACCGGCACTGTTAATTATTCAGGCGCCTCAGCTTCCTGGTCTTCCTAACAGACTCTCCTCTATGGGGTTGTCTATGAAGGCTATATGGTCCTCTTGAATAAATGCCTCTTTAGTAGCTCAGCTTATAATATTGTAATGCACAGCTTATAATGCACAGCTTATAGTTTATAGTGTTCCCAAACAGTCATTTGATGCTATGGAGCTCGCATAGAGCACACACCCAGCACATCCACTGTGTAGTAATATTTAGAGACCATACACTTTACCGCTGTAGTCCCATTAATTCCCAGGGAGAAAAGTCAACTAGAGCAGCCCACACTGCAGCAGCACAGCACAACTCGCCGGAGATCCCTTTTTTTTTCCTTATTCTCCTCCAAGGACGAGATAGACAGAAAAGCACAGCCAGAGGGTGTTTGGAGAGGAGTATGTAGTTCTCTGAGGGGGGGGTTCTTCCTAGTATATACCACCATATATGGCATCACCTATGACATCCCCCGCACTCATATATATTAGTACGACCCACCTCCACCACCGTATTGCATGTATATATAGAAAAAAAAAGAAAACATTCCTTCAGCCACTGTAGTTCTTTAAGGACATCAAAAGGTAAAAAGAATTTTGTTTACACTGGTTTTCTTGGCGGCACTTCCCAGGCACTTCCCAGCGGCAGCTACATCCACAGCCACAGCACATGTAGTCACACGCCTTCTGGCGTCTTACCCCCTTCCCGTGTGCACCTCCGACCGTCCTCCACCGCCGCCTCGGTACACAGTAACGTGTAAGAGTGTCGAGTGTCGCTCGTCCAGCTTGGTCTGCCTGTCCTCCGTGGTTCCCCCCGTAGACAAGAGATAGGAGATTGTCGTGTCGGTTCTATTGCTGCGGTGCTAGTACTGACGTCACCGCTAATATCAGCT
Source organism: Lithobates sylvaticus (assembly GCA_028564925.1). Classification (NCBI taxonomy): domain Eukaryota; kingdom Metazoa; phylum Chordata; class Amphibia; order Anura; family Ranidae; genus Lithobates; species Lithobates sylvaticus. The sequence continues at coordinate 84,492,965 of CM053036.1, read as the reverse complement.
AGTGATACAGAGCGACCGGCTTCTTCCCGGTCTCAGCTCTCCTGGTTGCCGCTCTCCTCTCCTCGACAAGCACCAGTCCTGTACTTCAACAAGCTATATCCTCCGAGCTCCTATTCATGTGCAGCCGCTGCTCGCTCTCGCTCCTCACTCCCGCATACTCAGAGCACACATCCCCGGAAACGGAAGTCTAGCACTCCCCCACACGATCGGACTTTCCGACAACAAAACCGTGGAATTTTGTTCAAAGGTTGTTGGCTCCAACTGGTCTTGCATACACACGGTCACACAAATGTTGGCCAACAATTACGAACGTGCGAACGCGGTGATGTGGTGACGTACAACAAGTCGAGAAAAAGGAGGTTCAATAGCCAGTACGGCTCCTTCTGCTTGATTCCGAGCATGCGTAAACTTTTGTGCGTCAGACTTGTGTACACACGATCGGAAATTCCAACAACAAAAGTTTTGTTGGCGGAACATTTGAGAACCTGCTAGCCAAAGTCAGACAACAAATGTTCGATGGAGCATACACACGGTCAGACTTTCAGCCAACAATCTCACATTCAACATTTGTTGTCGGAAAATCCCATCTTGAGTATGGGGCATAAGAGAGGTGTCCATCTTGTCCCCCCCCATTGGCATGAAGCAATATCTGCTTTCTTTTGAAGTAGACACCCCTTTAAAAAGAGGTATGTTAATAGTGAAAGCAAAAAAATTGTATAATGCCACGTACACACGATGGGAAATTCCACCAGCAAAAGTCTGAGCTTTTGGTTGGAAAATGCGACTGTGTATGCTCCATCGGACTTTTGCTGGTGGAATTCCAGCCAGTGCAGGTTCTCAATTTTTCGGTCGGAAAAAGTTTTGATTGAAATTCCGATCATCTGTACCAATTCCAACGCGCAAAATTCGTACGCATGCTCAGAAGCATTGAACTTCATTTTCTCGGCTCGTCGTAGTGTTGTACGTCACTGCATGCTTGACGGTCGAAAGTTCAGCAAACTTGTGTGACCGTGTGTATGCAAGCCAAGCTTGAGCGGAATTCCGTCGGAAAAACCATCCAAGATTTTTCTGACAGAAAATCCGCTCGTGTGTACGCGGCATAACTGCCTCCCCCACCCTTAGCACCATACATATACACACACACACTCACACACACACACCTTACACACACACACACACACACACACACGTTTGCTGATGATCAACAGGGGTGTTGCACTTGAAACTCTAACTGAGGGGTAGGCAACCTCAGACCTCCAGCTGTGGTGAAACTACAAATCCCATCATGCCTCTACCTCTAGGAGTCATGCCTGTAATTGTCAGGGTCTTGTAGTTTCAAAACAGCTGGATGGCTGAGGTTGCCTACCCCTGCTCTAACTGATCATGTGTTTGAACAGAGAAGCACAGGTCAGCACTGGTTGGAGCCCTCGGCTATGGTTTTAATGGGTTTCACTGGCTTACAGTGTGAGGCCAGGCAACACAGCCCCCCCCTAACAAGTTTTAGAAGGTGGGCAGTGGTGTCCAAAGGAATCTAAATGGTTGTAACCTCAAAGCTAAATTGGGGGGTCCTGAGAAGAATTCAGCAGTGGAATGATGGCATGGAAGTGCAAACATCTTTACAAGGAGTAGCTCCACCTTTCATTACCTATACAGTTTTATTATGTATGACAATTATGTATAGTTTCCCAGTTTTCCCTTTTTGTTAAAAGTTTAGCTACCATGTGTCTACATAACAAGCAGGACCTGGTGACTGTCATCTTGACAATGTAGGTACCTTTACATTTTAAACTCTACACTTTAAACAAAGCCAAAAGTAGCCAAAAACATCCACATATGTTCTAAAAAGCTGCAAATCTAAGCATCATTTTCTTTGAGAAAATATTCCTTTTAACCGATTGCCGCTGGTATTCCTGACTGGTATCTTTTATTGGAGCCTATGGTGCACTTTTGTGTAAAAGCAATCCTAGTGGCTAAATAGCCTCTGGATTGGTTTTACTAGCAGCAAGAGAGGGTTCCTGACGTCTTGTCCACCATCATAGCCTTCCCAGACCCTACCGTCCCACCGGGGAACCTGGGAATGCAGCTGGCTGACCATAGAGCTGAGCGGGGACCTGAACAGCCCTGATCATCACTATGGTCTTAGAAACCAGAAACGACAAGTATTTCAAATCACTTCTGGTTTCACCTGTTGTAAATTCCTTGTTTCAAGAAATCATCATATCGAACTGATCTTGGTATGATCTGAAGCGTTTAAGAGCAGAAGAGACATGATGTCTCAGTTAGGCCCCTTTCACACTGGGGCGTTTTTCAGGCGGTACAGCGCTAAAAATAGCGCCTGTTCACCGCCTGAAAAAATCCGGCCCCTTTAACTCCAGTGTGAAAGCCGGCGGGCTTTCACACTGGAGCGGTGTGCTAGCAGGACGGCAAAAAAAGTCCTGCTAGCAGCATCTTTGGAGTGGTATAGGAGCTGTGTGTTCACCGCTCCTATACCGCTCCTTCCCATTGATTTGAATGGGAAACCGCGGTAAAACCGTGGCAATACCGCCGCAAAGCGCCGGCGCTCTGCGGGGGTTTTTAACCCTTTTTCGGCCGCTCTCGGGGGGGTAAAACCGCACCGCGAGCGGCCGAATACCGCGGTTAAAACGACGGTAAAGCAGCGCTAAATATAGCGCTGCTTTACCGTCACCGCGGCTCCTGCCCCAGTGTGAAAGGGGCCTTAAGGAAAAAAAAAAGGTTTAAAGCGCCCTCATCCCCCTGTTGCATGTAAACAGTTATAACACCACACATGTGAGGTACCACTGTGAAAGTCAGCTTGAGAGCAATAATTCTAGCACCAAACCTCCTGTGTAAATCTAAAGTGGTAACCTGTGGTTAGGATTTTAAAAAGCATCACCTATGGATAATTAATTTTACGTAGTTTGTTGCCGCTCCACAGGGATGTGCAAGTTTAAAGTGCCACATGTTTGGTATCCATTTACTTGGTGTAACATCATATTTTATATTTTACTAAACAATTGGATATTATATTGCGTTTTTGTACAATGATATTCCGTAAAGTGTATTTTGTCCAAAAAAAAAAAAAAATTGCAATTACAAAACTACTGCGCAAATACTGTGCGACATAAAAAATTGCAACACCCACCATTTTATTCTCCAAGGCCTCTGCTTTAAAAAATATATAGAATGTTTGGGGGTTCCAAGAAAAAGTAAAGAAAAGGCCTGGCCTTCAAGTGGTTAAAATGAATGGTTACTGTAAAAAATAACAAACCTCATTCGTTTTAAAAAAAAAAAAAAAAAACGGAGAATTTAACAACACTAGTGCAGTCTATACCAGCCCTTCTCAGCCCTTTTACACCAGGAGGAACATAACAAATTTCAGTTCTCAGGAAATCCCCGCTAAAAGAATAAAAAAAAAAAAAAAAAAAAAAAAAAAAAAAAAATCGGGGTTCACTGGGGAAAATGTCCTATACATTGATGGTCAGTGGGAAGAATGCTCCCCTACAAAAAAGATACACAGATCATTGGGGACTATGCAGGCACCATCACCTGGAAGGTCAGTCAGCCACAGCTCAATGAACCCCTAGCAACCTTTGAAGGAACCCTAGTTGGGAAGGTCAGCCACAGCTCAATGAACCCCTAGTAACCTCTGTAGGAACCCTAGTTATTATTATTATACAGGATTTATATAGCGCCAACAGTTTGCGCAGCGCTTAACAAAATTAAAGTTGGGAATGTTAGCTACAGCTCAATGAACCCCTAGCAACCTTTGAAGGAACCCTAATTAGGAATCTCTGGTCTATACTAAAAATTCAGATTTCTAATTATCTCCCATAATAAACAGTAGAATGTGTGCCATACAAAGTAATGTGTATATTAAAGAGAAAACAAACCCACATTAGATGCCCACTTTTTAGTCTGCGCTGGTTTTATAACCACCCCACATACTTTTTACTAAACCAGACTACCGACAGGCTCCTAGTGCCATGTAAATGATGGAATGCCTTGAACGTCAGTTTGTGCTCCAAATCTATCTATACTTATAAGCTCTACAAAACTAATTTGTCTGCATGTACTTTCTGTAGTAAAAGTCACACTGAGCTATTTTTTCCCCTCTCTCCCAAGTAAATCTTCTATCTCCCCAGTGTAATAACCTGAATTAACATGGAAGAGAATTCTCTGCTGGTGTTGTATGTGTTTATCAGGATGTCTGTGGAATGACAATGTGTTAATGTGACTTATCTAGTCAGGATTCATGAACTGCAATAATGAGACACTTCAATGCTGGCTATGTGGGATCCTCGCCAACAGCGCCCTCTCTTGGTCTTGGCTGCAGAATACACAACCTTGCTGATTTTTAAATTACTTTAGATAAACATTTGTTAGGTGAGAACAATGAAAAGATAAAATTTGAATGTATGCAATGCATGCAAGGCAGGAAAATGTATAACAGGACCTTTCATTCTTCTACTAGTTAAAAGTGATTATTTTTGTACAGTAGATTTGCAAAACAATTAACTTTTTCATTGCAGTTTTTCTTATTACCGTACTATGTTTTGACCAGCACGGCAGACAGCTGATGTTACCGGTGCCACAGTCAGTTCTTTTCTCAGTACTGCTAGACAAAAACAGGAGATAGGCTCTCACTGATCACCTCTTAAAATTAAAATGCTAGTTGTCTGTCACATCAGGTGAACTCAGAACTCCTATCTGTTCCAGTTTGATGACACAAATTACTGAAACCACTGGATTATTCGAACATGCAGACAACTAACATTGTCTAAATAAAACTAGGTACACGGCCTGAAAAATCAGCCGAAGACGTTTGGTTCAGTAGGATCCAGCCAACTTTTGAGCCCATGTCTACAGCTGTCTGTTCTACAGGAAAACCAGCATCCAATCAGTGTTGGCAGCCAATGGCTGCGAGCGCTGATCAGTGTGTTCTGGCGGGAGGGCAGTTGCCCTGTCAGAATACATAGCAAGGGAGATTGCGTGCTCTCGCTCTCTCTCTGTCTCTCTCCACCTCCCCCCCCCTTTAGAAGTGATCATATTCCCTCTGTTCTCAGCTGCATTACGAGCTGGGGGAGGAGAAGCAGCAGCACATAGCTTCCCAGGGAATGGCCATGAAGTGGGGGCGTGTCACGACTGATCATTGGAGGACAGCAGCTAGTGGATAGCGGTGTGTTCTTCAGCTTAGTGTGGTCAGTTTTTAATAGGAAAGCAGAGGGACTGGCAGAAACACCAGGGATTTCACATAAAGGGAGCAATACAAAGAGAACAGGAGACTTTCTCATACAAGTACATGATACAGCAGCCTCATATCAGGAATATGAAATGGTGGAGTTAACAGTGGAAGCTTCCCACTGTACAGGTTTAGAGTACAGGTTTCAGATAATATCACTGGGAAATAAGCATTGTTGTGTTTTTACGGGAGAAGACAGAGAAGCCCCATGCAAGTTGTCATCTGGTTGTTATGCATAAAGTCGACAATAAACAGTTGCTCAAGGCAAGTACAAACACCACAAACCCCAGACCAATAGTGGAAAAGTGCTCTAATTGTTCATACAACATTCATACAATAGCAAATACATTTCGGGGACAAACATGCTGCTCACTGGAACAATTCTGATTGCCTTTCAAGCAGTACGCTAGACTTTTCTGGCATCTGCTTTCCGAGTCCTTTCAAACATTTACAAATATCACTGAGCCCTGATGAAGGGAGAGCGTGTTTGCCCTGAAACAGTTTGGCTGTTGTAAGATCGTTTTACTTTGGTACTCTTCCACTTATCAGTCTGGCACTTTTGTGGTATTTGTACATGCCTTGAGTCACTTTTTGGGTAAAGTCTAAAGGAGGAGCCTTGTTTCGTGTGATGATCTTTAGCATAAAAAAAAAAAGTTCCTCCTTGATATATCTTTTTGGAGCATAAATATTAATTGTTGCCCATTTCAACCAAATCAGGTTACAACCTCACGTCTAAACAGCAGCAGACCTCCCATGTAAAAAGATCTTTGGGGGGGGGGGGGGGCGTGGCGTGGGGGAAGACTGGAAAGGCTGGAAGATCTCATCTGATTGCTACGGATTCCATCCCCAAAATAAGCTTTTCGATTGCTGTCAAGCTGCACCCTTTCCTTTATTCGCTTGGCATGTCTGGCTGGGTAACCAGAATATGCATGTTTAGGAAGAAACCTGAGGCCGAAAAATAGCAAAGGATGGTTGGCTCAAATCATGGTATATAGCCAACTTTTCTGCACAGCACTGATGCTTTTACCATAATAATCCCTCCATGCACTGTGAAGAACTACAAGTTGAGCAGGTCTGGGCCAGATAAGACTTACACCATGCCCCAGCTGTACTTTAAGATGCGGGACACTCCAAACAGTGGACGTCGTTGTGACAAAACACATAGGGCGGAGCTTCCAGTGTTAGTGCATTATGTCCAGTTCTGGTCCATGGAGCGCATCAGCGTCCCGGACTTCCTGATTTTAAACGCTGAACCCTTTTTGACAGAGCAGTGTGCCGTGAATGGTGGCTCCTTCGCACATGCACGGGAGTGACGTCATCGCGGCTCCGGCCAGTCACAGAGCTGGAGCCACAAACCCGGAAGGAAAAGGGTATAGATGGACGCAGTCTCCTTCACTGGAAGGCTTCGTTTTCAGATAAGTTTCACATAATGCGCTAGTATGCGGTGTATACTAGCAAATTATGCCTTTGCCTTGCAGGTAAGGCAAGAAAAAAATAAAGAATACCGGGGTTTACAACCTCTTTAACACCACCAACCTATTACGTTGTCCATAGCGTGGAACAAATTCCCCTTTTGTCTGTCTGACTCCAAACAGAGTGCTTCTGCTTGGGGATCAACAGAGTGCTGGACTGTTGCATTTTCACATCCATTATCCCCAAAAGTTATATTACAGTGAAGGTGTAAAAAAAGCTGGTTCTGTCACTGCCCAAATCACACTGTTGGTAGATGGTAGTTTCTGCAGAGTTGCTAAAATACAGTGGGAACCTTGTTAAGCCATGAGCATTTCTCATTTCTACTGGTGGTGCTGGTTTGTGTGGTTTGAACATTGTATATGGATACCTGCCTAAGAGGTTCTGGGCCCTCCAGCTGAAGGTAGGCCTTGCAGCAGACCCAAACTGGTGTGTACCTAGAATATTACAGATAAAGGATCTACAATTCTTTATCTGGCGTATGACCAAACATTTTTGTTTCTTTTGGATAGAGTAGGGAAAGGTCAAATCTCTGATTAGGTTCGTTTTTGCTGTCTGTGCCCTGCTGGAAAGATTTGCCTTCACTTTCTGTCCTGGTGCTTAACCACTTGCCTACCGGGAACTTTTACCCCCTTCCTGCCCAGGTCACACTATGAATGACAATTGTGCAGCTGCAAATAGCCAATAGGTCACCCACAAGCACTAATATGAGGTAATATGAAGGGAGGGTTCATGGCAATAAAACACGTGATAAGAGACTGCAGTCCTTTCTAGAAATTTTGCAGCACTGCATTTTATACAGTTCTAAACTTTTAAAATTTTGTTTATAAATTCAAGGGGCAGTTCTCCTAAAATGCAGATTTCGATTTTAATATTATAATGAAGAGTTAAAACTAGGGCTGTTACCGATTAAAAATTTTGTGTTCGATTAATCGATTTATTTTTTAAATCGACTAATTTCGATTAATTATAACGCACATACAGATCCAACTACTTTTAGCTGATCTCCTTGCATTGCAACTCTGCATTAGTCAGTACTAAATGTGGTATACACTATATACAATCACCTGACACTAGTTAGTTTCCACAATCCATGACTTAACTTCACAGTTCAAATTCAAACTGTAGCACTGACGCAAGTCATTATTTTTTCCACAGTAGCGTGACAATCCCTTCACCTCCCGTCTAACTAATCACTCTGACCTTATGACATGGACCCCTGTGCAAACAGGTGGTCATGCAAGCAGGTATCAAAAGGGTTAACACAAACCATAAACTTCTTTCACGTCTCCTTAAATCTCAGCAAGGACACCAGGTCATGGGTAGAAAGAAAAGATCTAAGTGCTCACCGCTTAAGTAGAAGATAACATTTTTGTGTTCAAACACAAACTACTCACATAAAGATGATAAAAACACAGCATGTAAAGCTGACAATCGTGTTAGTTCCGTAGGGCAGCAAAGGGTGACGCCATGCGTAGCTCCTCCCCCATACGCGTTACGTTCAATCAGAACTTCAACATCACAGACTCCTCCCCCCTTCCCTTCATTAGCAGACGGAGGTACTTCGATGGAACTCCTTGAAGACCCGGAAGCCGGCGGAGAGGTGAGACCCGGAAGTCAGCAGAGAGGTGAGTACAAATCAAAAAAATTAACGATTGATCGAGGAATTAATCTTTAATTTCCACAGCCCTAGTTAAAACACCTGAAAAGTTCTGTTGGACTAATCCTTGTGGGACTAAATTCCATTGGTGAGATATCTTCCCCAAAGTTCTTGGATCTACAGACTTGTTGTGACCATAAATGATGGGCTCCCACATTTCCCATTTAATTCACATTTACTTTATATGATGAAGAATGGAAAAGCAGTGGCTGAAATGTGCAAAGTTGGGTGGGAACACCCAAACCTCCCAGGTGAACAAAGTTGGGGGAACCTGAGGTATTGCCCAGCCAGATGAGGGTACAAAGACTGCATCTGATGTACCAACAAATTCAACCTTTCTGTCCACATCCTGAGCATGCCAGAATTAGACTGTTCCCAACATTGATCATCATCAGTTGCAGGAAGCACTGCAATGGATAAAGGCTTTGGATGATAGAACAGACCTGCAGTTTTTTGAGCACCAGGCTAAGGGAAAGGCTGTACAGTGTCAGGCTGGAGGGAGAGTGCAGCTTACCTGCCAGAGAGAAGCTGCCCATCAGCATACACTGGAGAAGGCTAAGCAACAGTGTCAGTCCCTCAGATTTCCTGAGCACAGGGAAGTGGCCTTAGGCTGTGAGCCATGCAGTCAAATTTCCAGTCATGGAGAAGGACGGTGAATAGTGACACCCATTTGCGATCATTTGAGAAAATGTGTCATCAGTACCACCCGCTACAGAAGCAGTGGGCTCATCCAACGCCAGGGCTGAAAGGCAAAATGCCATCCGAAAAAGAAGACAACTATGTTACAATTATGCCCATAAAGGACACCAATGATAATAAAGTATAACTTGACACCAAAAGCATACAGGAAGAAATTCAGGCTACTGCAGATACTTACATGGATGTGGCAAGCCACCTATGCACCACGTTCTGCTAGTGCACTAGAAGACTGAAATGGGGATTCCTACAAGTCCCTGGAGGACCTGAAGATCCAGGACCAACTCCTGCGTCAAAGTACCCCATTTTCATTGGGTCCTACATTAATCATAGAATGAAAGATCCCACTTCTCAACCATGGAAGAAATGCACTCCTTTTTATGGGAGAACTAAAAAGGACTCCTCCTATAACTCAGGTGGACTGTTATATGGGTCCTAACCAAACCCCTTGGGATAGAGCACAACATCATCCCCCACCAGTACTTCTAATCAGTGTCCACCCGAGTTATAGGAGGAGTCCTTTTAGTTCTCATAAACAGGAGTGTATTTTTCACATGGTTGAGAAGTGGGATCTTTCATTCTATGATTAGCATAGGACCCATTGAAAATGGGGTACTTTGATGCAGTAGTGGGCTTAAGCACTGTATGGCCATATGGTGTGACCAAATCCCCATATTTGCTTATTATGTTCAGGGGCTTTAAATAGCCTTGTAGGATTTTAATGACATTTTTGTATGTGTACACTATAATCTTTTGTTCCAGGACCAACTCCTACACATATATCTTACAGAAGTTCAATAGTTTGTGATGACGTTCAAGCCTGAGCCTGCCAAAGTGGCAGCAGAATTAGTAGAAACTTAAATAAACACTCAGGTGTTTGACCACAGCAAGGCTGCCCCAAGTGGCTAAAAACAAGGGACTTAAAAACAGCAAACCCTGTGAGCCAAGTCTCCCAGCAACTAGCAATGGAGCCCCTGGCAACAAGCTGGCATCAGCTGACACTTGTGGCAAGCTAGGACACCTCAAGAACAACTGAGCAGAAGTCGACTGTACCTGGGCAGGTGCCCAGCACCCATTCCTCTGTGCTGTTCATCAGCGAAAAAGCCAGGGGCAGCACCAACAACCTACAGTCTGCCACTGTAAGCAACCAAACCTATATTGGCTTTCAGTATACCAGTGCAGACATTATGCTCATTTGCCCTGAGCTGGTGGACAAAAAAAGGACAGCATCCTAAAAAGTCCCCTACTTTAACTGGAATTGGGAAAACATGCTCATGTGTACTCCCGTACGTGGGTTTACAATATCAATCAGGAAGATGGAAATGGGATGAGAGAGGTTGGAGTTTCATTCCCCGCACACACAATGGGACATTCCAACAACAAAACCGTGGAATTTTGTTTGAAGGTTGTTGGCTCCAACTTGTCTTGCATACACACTGTCACACAAATGTTGGCCAACAATTATGAACTTGGTGACGTACAACGAGCCGATAAAAAGGAAGTTCAATAGCCAGTGCGCCACCCTTTGGGCTCCTTCTGCTCAATTCCGAGCATACGTGAAATTGTGTGCGACGAGCTTGTGTACACACAATCGGAAAGTCTGACAACAAAGTCTTGTTGGCGGAATATTTGAGGACCTGCTAGCCAACATTTGTTGGCGGAAAGTGCGACAACAAATGTTCGATGGAGCATACACCCGGTCAGACTTTCAGCCAACAAGCTCACGTCCAACATTTCCCGTCGGAAAGTCTGATCATGTGTACGCGGTATCAGAGTAGATTCCCACACCAGTGCTGCTAGGCGCAGATCCTATTCTGTATGTCTTCTGATAACACACAGAATTCACCAAATGGACCCTCTGGACATACCAGGGTACTTTGCAAAGACATGGGTTTGACATCTAGGCAACTTAAACATTGACAGATTAAGAAGTTGGGTAAAGGTGCACAGTGATTGTTGAATCTGATGACAGTGCTTTTCTGGTGTTAGTGGTCATCTATACTGCGCTGAAGGCTGGTGAGGTGCAGTCTCTTGTTACAGAGCAGGGTTATGGTACCCATAACCCATTTCTTTGACCCAGTAGACTCTGGAGCTGCTGTTCTTGCTTGCCACAGAACAGTTGTCTAGTCTGCAGTGCTTGCTCAAAAGGTGGCACTACAAGTCCCAATTTCCAGCTCTACTACAGAGAGAGATAAACAAGGGGGTTACAGAGACAATGGAAAGCTCAAAAGGGAGGATCTGCCTGTTGAAGACGAGAGGTAGAAATAGTCAAAAAAACAGCTCATATTCTACTAGAAATGAAGACAGCAAAGCCCAAGTCCAAGACTCAGTAATAAGAAGTACTAAAATGAGTTCTCTTACTAGGTGGTGGGGGTAACAGAAATAACGCCCATGGACAGTTGTCGTAACGGGATTGCTAAAGAGAGAAGCCAGCTGGTGTCAGCGTAAAATAGGCTGACAGAGGTGGAGTCCAGTCCTGGATCTAATCCATGCCGGGTAGCAGCGTGTATGCTGTGCAGAGGACCAGGGAAAAGACTTCTGGGTATCGAGGAGGTATGGGTAGTTGCTATGCAACATATTTATTGGCTGTTCTCCTTTGCCAACATATTGAAATAATGTAATAATTGTATTTAGAAATGTATTTTGAATAAATCTGCATTAGAAGCGTGTCTGCTGAGCATAATAAAATCTCTCCAACGCCTATCCACCACATCCCTTGGACCCCTTTTATTGGGTGTAATTAGATCTGCAACATAAAACTTTTGTTAAATCTTGCAACTGCAGCTCTAGTAGGACATCAAAACTACTAAGGATACGGAGAGAGTCACATTTCTGAGAGCCGGTAACTCTGTTTGGACTTAAGCCAGCCATACATGGATCGGAATTTGGCCAGTGCAGCAGGGTATGACCCAATTTGCTCTGCATTCAACATTACGAACAAAGAAAAAAAAAAAGATAAAAAAAGAGCAAAGCTGGTCTCCTACAACCAATGGTGCACGCATACTGCCCAAAGCGATGCTGCTCTACTCTAGCAGGAAAACTTGACAAACATTGCAAAAAGACACAGGAGGACACAAACGCCTAGTGCAGGGGTCTCCAAACTATGGCTCTCCAGTTGTTCTGGAACTACAACTCTCATCATGTCTAGTTATGTCTGAATTTCAGAATTTTACAATGCCTCTTGGGATGTGCAGTTCTAGTTCTGCAACAGCTGTAGGGCCGTAGTTTGGAGATCCCTGGCCTAGTGCATAATCAGCAGCACTGTGTTGATTAATAAAAATGCCAAAACCATACTCACAAACATGAGAAGATACTAGCTTGTCATATTCACAACTCCAGCAAAGGTGATTTTCAAAAACACTGCGGTTGGAAAGCTAGAGGCATTTCTGGGAACAAGCCCCCTTCCTCAGAGCTCTGAAAACGTGCCAGCTTTCCAATCCAGCTTTTTGGAAATCACCTATGCTGGAGATGTGATTTGACAAGCTAGTATCTTCTCATGTTTGTGAGTATTTTTTTGTCATCTTTATTAAGAAACATTGTGTTGGTGATAATGCACTAGGCGTTTCCGCCCTCCTGTGTCTTTTTGCAGTTTTACACACAAAAAAATAAAAGTCGGCTCACAAGATTTTTATAGTAAAATAGTGCTCAGTACCCAAAGAAGATAGAAACATGGATGTCGCTCTTGGGACTTTAACCGCTTGCCGACTAGCCGCCGCAGTTTTACAGCGGCAGAATGGCACGGCTGGGCAAAACTACCTTATGTTACATTGCTTCATCTTTTAGCCACTACCCATGCCATGTCAGCCTTCCCATTGTTCCTTGGTCAGGGGATCTGTAACAAACATTTTACTGTATTTACATTTTAAATTTTTTAGGCCAATTGTGCACACCTCATTTAAAGTCCCATGGGCGACATCCATGTTTCTATTGTATAATTAAGGATGGAGGTGTGTTACTGGTGACACCAGACCTTTCTTTTATTTACAGTACCCAAAGAAGAGGCAGGTGTGCGACAACTGACGACTCGCAGAATAAAGAGACTGGTACATTTCCAGGAAAAATCAATAGTGCAGCCTTCAATATTTTAAGCATAAGTCACCTAACCATTGACTCATGAAGACTTCTAATTATCCAGTACAGTTCTGACTCCTTTGAAAAGGTAGATCACACTGACATGCAGTAAAGAGTGACATAGTGCCTCGTGTATCAGAGTGCCAGTGCTATGAACTAGAAACACTAATCACATTTAAAATCAGTCACAAAAGTCTGGACCGAATTGCTGGCTGTGGTGAAAAAATGAACACTTTGATACATCAGGCTATGAGCAGTATATCAGCTTACTTTTTGTTGGTTGTCCGTACAATACAGGAACGCTCAGCCTTGTCTACCGTCACACTATATACATCTTTATAGTAAGGCAGATTGCGGATTCTCCACTGAAAGCTTGTCTTGGTGTCCTTCCTCATAAACACAGGCTGGGAAAAAAAAGCAAGACACACATTAAATAGATATTTACACGATAAAATTATATTTACATGTACATGAAATAGACAATGAGGTGTATTTAAACCACCTGGGATCCGCGCTATAGCCGAATGACGGCTACAGCGCGGATCCAAGATGCCGGGACGACGTCCCGGCAACGAGCGTCCTGCGCGCCCCCTGATGGGCGTGCGCTGCGCACTCTGTGATGAGCGAGTCTGCGAGACTCGCTGAATCACAGATCAGAGTAAGGGGTCGATCCCGACCCCATATCACGTGATCAGCTGTCAGCCAATGACAGCTTATCATGTGATAAGAACAGAGCCGGTAATCAGCTTTTTTTCCTCCTCGTGGCAGTGAGAGGGACATCAGTCCCTCTCATTGCAATGTGCCCAGGGTCCATGGTGCCCACTTTTGCCCTAAGTGCCGCCTACCAGTGCCCACTAGCTCCACCTGTCAGTGCCCACAGTGCCAGTGCCCACAATGTGCCTTTACAGTGCTGCACATCAGTGTCACCTACCAGTGCTCATCAGTGTCCCCTACCAGTGCTCATCAGTGTCCCCTACCAGTGCTCATCCGTGCCATCCATCAGTGCCATCTTTGCTGTGCCCATCAGTACCGACCTATCTGTGCCCACCAGTGCAGCCTATCAGTGCCCACCAGTGCAGCCTATCAGTGCCCACCAGTGCAGCCTATCAGTGCCCACCAGTGCAGCCTCATCAGCGCATATCAATGAAGCAGAAAAATTACCTGTTTGCAAAATTTTATAACAAACTATTAAACATGATTTAATTAATTTTTTTAATTTTCCATTTTTTTTTTGTTTGTTTAGCAAAAAATAAAAACCCCAACTGTGATTAAATACCACCAAAAGAAAGCTCTATTTGTGGGAAAAAATTGATAAAAAATGTCATTTGGGTACAGTGTTGTATGACTGCGCAATTGTCATTCAAAGTGCGTCGGCACTGAAAGCTGAAAATTGGTCTGGACAGGAGGGGGGTTTAAGTGCCCAGTAATCAGGTGGAAAAAAAAAAAAGGAAGAAGGTGTTGCTTTTAACTCAACATACCAACAATAACAGGTAACAACTTTTATGAAAAAATCTGATATACCATATATATTGGTTACACAAGTTTGGCTTTACCTTTCAGTTTGGATCTACTGACATTTTCTAAAACTGTCAAAAATGCAAATGTGACTTCCTTGCAATATTGTAAACCGAAAGCATTACTTTACTGCATTACAGTACTGGGAGAATTCTGTACAGTGGTGTACAGCATTCCTCCAAAAACCTAATTTCCTGCCTATATGATTGGCTCATTGCTTTTCTCAAAAGTCAGGACTGAAATAAAAGTCAAATTTCAGCCATCTGTTTCAGCTTTTTTTGTAAACTGAAGATTGTCCACTTCTGATTGGATGCATACACTGAAGATTTTCTATTAATAATCATATTGAACAGTAAAGTGTAGGCTTCCCATTCAGAAATCATTCAATGCATAAAAGGTAAAAAATAAAAAAAAAAAAACACACGTCTGTGCTGCTCCCCCCACAGCCCCCCTAATACTCACCATCCAGAGATGTGCACAAGAGACTCGTCTGTCCTGAGACTCCCTCTCCTCATTGACCAAGACATTAGTGGGCGCCCATTGGCTCCCTCTGCTATCAATCACAGCCAGTAAGGCAATGAGGAGAGTGTGTGGTGAGGCCGAGCTGCAGCTCTATGTGTCTTATGGATTCATAGAGAAGCGGCTTGGGAAGGAGCATGCGTCGGTGCCCCCAGGGAAAGAGGCTTTCTCTGGGGGCATTGCTCAAAGGGGGGAGGAGCCAGGAGCGCAGGTGAGGGACCAGAAAAGAAGAAGAGGATCATGGCTGCACTGTGCAAAACCACTGTACAGAGCAGGTAAGTACAACAGGTTTGTTATTTATTTTTTTTAAAGCCAAGATTGAGGCCTCATGCAGACGGACGTTTAAAAAAAAAAAAAAAAACGGGCTGTAAAGCTAGTACAGACGCCAGGAAAAAAGCAGCGTTAAAAAACGCGATTTTTTCCGCGTTTTGCATTGATTTCAATGCACGTTAATCTGCGCTAGCTTTCAGCCCGTTTCTCTGTCTCTATTCAAAAATCAATGGTTCCCTATGGGAGCTCATTGATTTGAATAGAAGTCGTACCAGAAGTCGGATCAAGATGATGCGACTTGTGTGCTGAGGATCTTGAAGGGGAGCCCCGCAAAAAGGTAAAAAAAAATTTTTTGCGTGAGGTTCCCCCCAAGACGATACCAGGCCCCTCGGTCTGGCATGGATCTTAAGGGGAACCCCACACCGAAAAAATGGCGTGGGGTCCCTCCAAAGATCCATACCAAACACTTATCCGAGCACGCACGCCCTCAACATAGGGGGGGTTGGTGCTTTGGGGCAGGGGGGGCCCTGCGCCCGCCACCCCAAAGCACCTTGTCCCCATGTTGATGAGGACAAGGGCCTCTTGCCGACAACCCTTGCCCGGTGGTTGTCGGGGTCTGCGGGCGGGGGCTTATCGGAATCTGGGAGCCCCCTTCAATAAGGGGGGCCCCAGATCCCAGCCCCCCACCCTATGTGAACGTGTAAGGGGTACATCGTACCCCTACCCATTCACCTGGGGGAAAAGTGTCAAAAAAAATAAAAAACACATTACACAGGTTTTTAAAGTAAATTATTAGGCAGCTCCAGTGGTCTTCTTGTGACTTCGGGGGTCTCTTGCGACTTCTCCGGCGTCTTCTCCCGCTCTCTGGTGCCTTCTGCCGGGCTCCTCCACTACCTTCTTTCAGCTCTTTTACTAGCGGAGGAGCCCAGTCTTCTCCTCCGCCGCCATTCTCTTTTTATTGACACTTTTCTCCCAGGTGAATGGGTAGGGGTACGATGTACCCCTTACTCGTTCACATAGGGTGGGGTGCCGGGATCTGGGGCCCCCCTTATTCCACAGATTCCAATAAGCCCCCGCCCGCAGACACCGACAACCACCGGGCAAGGGTTGTCGGGAAGAGGCCCTTGTCATCATGGGGACAAGGTGCTTTGGGGCGGAGGGCGCAGGGCCCCCCCTGCCCCAAAGCACCAACCCCCCCCTCCCCCCCATGTTGAAGGCGTGCGGCCTGGTACAGTTCAGGCGGGTGGCGTTGTTCGCCCCCTTTCCTTACCTACCGGGCTGCGTGCTCGGATAAGGGTTTGGTATGGATCTTTGGGGGGACCCCACGCCATTTTTTCGGTTCCCCTTAAGATCCATACCAGACCGCAGGGCCTGGTATCGTCTTGGGGGGGGGGGGGGGGAACCTCACGCAAAAAAAATATTTAAAATTGAGGGGCTCCCCTTCAAGATCCTCACTCAGCACACAAGTCGTGCCGCAAGTCGGATCATCTTGATCCGACTTCTGGTACGACTTCTATTCAAATCAATGGGCTCCATAGGGAACCATTGATTTTGAATAGAGACAGAAACGCCAGACGAGGCTTAACACAGCGTTAAGCCCCGTTAATTGCCGTTTAACACCGTCTGACGTTTTTACAGCTCTAGATTTTGCACTCTCCAGCTTTAGAAAATAAAGCCCATAGTAACTACATAGGAAAATACACAATGTAAGTTCTAAATAACCGAGAAACAGTATGAGAAATACTGCAATAAAACAAACACATATAAAAGAGTTAGAATAAAAAAAAAAGGTTAGCAGTTTTTCAAAATACATACATTGGAACTGTTTTCTTTTAAGAAATCATTTTGTAGCACTGCGACCACTGGCGGTGGAGTTTCCCCAACTTCAGTCTGCCATTCGCCATGCGCACCCAGGGCTGATTTCTGTCTCCATTTCCTTACTGGAAGCACATGAAGATTAGAAAGCAAATTTAGGACTGTTGCTATCCAAAAAAAAGAGGATCAATTGCAGCATGTACCTAGCATTGTTCTCTCTGCATAACATAGCTGGTTAGAGGAGAAAATGGCAAGCAGATCATTTGTTTATAGCAAGAAATAAAGACATGTGGGAGCGGAAATAAGAATAATTTTTTTGCACAATATAGCTGGCTGCTATAGGCAGCACTTTCAATTTTCAGCACCAGGTTATTTTTTTTATTTAAATTAGCTTATTTGTTTCCATGAAGCTGATATTTACAACTATGAACTGGGTTCGCACTGGCAACAAAGTGTTGGGAGAGCAGCAGATGGAGGGTTATTCGCACAAGACAGGTTCTCTTAAGCGAAAACAAACCTCCATCTACTGCTTTTCACTGAACTGTCAAAGTGAGAGATTCTTTTTTAAAACTAAAACATTTTGTTTGTTTTTTGTTAGGGGGGGGGGGGGGTGCGGACTATTTCACTTCCTGTCTTGTCTCCGACAAAGCGGGAGATGAGGTTAAATTCCCCCTCAGACAGTTGTCACTTCAATAGGTATCCTACTGAAAGCTTTTCTCACCTCTGTTCTGGATACAACTGTAACATTTTGGATTTCCTATTACTTTCTGTATGGGTGCATGCCATTTTACAGGTTGCAATATTTGTCTCTTTGGAAGACAACCTCCTGGAATATGTGGATATCAAGGAAGGCTGTGGGCAGCTGATCCATACATTACCTGTACCTAGGCAAAGAAACAGGAAGTGGGTGGCCCTTAATCTATGAATAGAAAAAAAAAGGTATTTACGTTTTCCAAAACTTTTAATATATTCACTGATTTTGCAAGTGGGAGGGGAGAAAAGTTGAATTTCAGCTGAAAGGTCCACTTTAAGTAGCATAGTGAAAACTTTTATTTTTTAATTTATTTATTATTTATGTATTTTATCTTCAGAACAACTTTAAACAATCAACTGGAACATGTTTATTGAGACAGCAAAACAGTCTTATTTTGATGTTTCTATACTCAGTCCTACATAGAAGAGCTGGAGCTAAACTAACAACCACCGATTCACTAGGCCCCTATTAGGGGTTGCTATGTTCTTATTGTTGTGTTCATTATCCAATTCTTAATGTACAAATGTATGTTGGTGGACTTTTTTGCCCTGTCTGTTGTACTCAATAAAAACCTTTAAATGGAAAAAAAAAAAAAAAAAAAAATACAAATTGGTTAACATGAAAGAAATGATATTAGTACTCACAGATTAAAAAATAAAACATTCAGACATTTAGGAAAGGAATTGGATAAAGGCGGATATTCAACCACCCCGGATCAGGGGTCTCCAAACTATGGCATGCTGCAAGATTTTCTCCGGCTTGCAGTCAGGATCAATGGCCTCACACAGGTCTGTCTTTCTCCCAAACACCCACAATACCACCTCCATCCTGGTCTTCAGAGCAGGGTTACCCCGGCTGCGCTGTCGTTGTACCATTATCAGTTGTGATCACTGCTGGCGTCCTAACAACCAATAATGTGTTTGCCCCAGCATTCACAGGAAGATACTCCCACCCTCTATACCTGCTCCTCTGGCTCCCTGCCATCCTGTAAAGGTAAGGGGGGGGGGGGGGGGGGGGGGTACTCTGATATAAGGGGGAAGAGGATTCTGGTGGGGGTCGTGATGTAAGGGCTCACGCTTATTTGGAATTCCTTTGCTTTGTTTTAATGAAGCTCTTTCTCTGTTTTGAATCATATCATGTGGATTGTAAAAAAAATCACAGTAAAACGTATTCATTAATTTTAATTTTATAATACAGATTTTCTTCGGCCTGAGAATATTTGTAAAACGATTGTTTGTACTAAAAAGTTCGGAGACCTTCTCATTAGATGAATATGGTGGAACATCCCCGCTCAGAGCGCCCAACTTTCTAGGTAGCACTCCTATTCTCTGCAGTGCTAGAATAATGTATATAACTGCACTTTGGACTCTCTGTGGTCAATAATAAGGAATCATTTATTATACTAGTATTCCTTACCCAATAACTCCTGTGTCTTGTGGTCATACTCTTCCACCATCTCTTTGCCATCTGCAAATAGATAGTGCACTTTTCTTCTGCCTAGAAATAAGAAAATAAAGTATTTACAACAAGCATGATCCTTAATATATGTTTAGCCGTTCTTAAAGTGGTATTAAAGGTTTGGCTTTTTTTTTATTTTATTATTTTTTTAATACAACCTTTTTTATTGAAAAAAAGGTTTTCTTACAAATATTTGAAGCAAGAGTAATGGAACATACATATGAGAAGTATTCAATTATGGATACACTGAAATGTTATAGAAGGAAAATAGAGAAAAAAAAAAAGAAATTAAATAATGCAAAGAAAAAACGTATAAAAATCAAAAACAACATTAGGGTACAGTCATATGGCGTATATATCTGTTTAAAATCTGCATTAATTGAGGTCTTGTAAATAAACCAAGGATCCCATTTAAATGGTTTGTAACCCTAAACCATGATTCACTGCCAGCCCCCCTATTTTAAGCTGCCATAAGACTCCCGAGCTGACAGGCAGGGAGTGGGGAGAGCAGAGAGGAGAGCTGTGAATGACAGAGGCAAGTAAACTAACCACGGTGTCTGGGCTCAGCAGCCATTATAAACTGTGGTCAGTTTACAGGGGGGAGGGCAGAACCAGGCAGGATCAGACAGGTTTTGCACTCTGCAGTTTAACCTGCTATAAGGAAACCGGATCTAAATTTTTTTTTTTTTTTTTTTTTAGGGTAACAACTTTAACCGCTTGCCGACCAGCCGCCACAGTTGTACTGCGGCAACATGGCTCAGCTGCGCGAATCGCCGTCATGTGATGTTGCTTCTATTTGTGGCCACTAGGCCACAAAGTATGAACACTAATGTATCTCTTCCCCTAGCTAGTCCCATCCCCCCTTCAGTTAGAACATACATTAGGGAACAGTGCCCCCCTAGTGTTAGCCCCTTCACCGTCAGTGACATTTTTACAGTAATCAATGCATTTTTATAGCACTGATGGCTGTATAAATGCCAATGGTCCCAAAAATGTGTCAAGATTGTCCGAAGTGTCCGCCATAATGTCACAGTAACGATAAATATCGCAGATCGTTGCCATTACTAGTAAAAAAAAAAAAAAAAAAAAAAAAAAAAAACAACAATAAAAATGCTATAAATCTATACCATTTTGTAGACGCTACAACGTTTGCACAAACCAATCAATATACGCTTATTGCGATTTTTATTACCAAGAATATGTGGAAGAATACATATTGGCCTAAACTGAGAAAAAAATTTGCTTTTTAAAAAAAAAAAAAAAAAAAAAAAAAAGGGGATATTTATTATAGCAAAAAGTACAAAATATTGTGTTTTTTTCAAAATGTGTCGCTTTTTTTTTTTTGTTTATAGCGCAAAAAATAAAAACCGCGGAGGCGATCAAATAACACCAAAAGAAAGCTCCATTTGTGTTAAAAAAAAAAAAAAAGGATGTCAATTTTGTTTGACGATTGCGTGGTCGTGCGACGCTGTACCCAGTTAAGATTGAATGCTTTCTTGGTATTAATGATTGGAGGAGTACAAATAATGATATGTATAAATAATAAATGTTCAATGTGCACGTGGATAAATAAATAAATGGATCAATAAATAGTTCAATAAATAGTAATTGGATATGAGCAGCGTGTCTCCCAGACAACAAAGTGTTAAAAAAGTCCACGTGTTCAATAAGTTCATCCAATCTTGAAAAGGTTAAGCAATAATAGTGACAATTCTATAATTAGTCTTGTGCTGAAATTCCGTGACTTCCACCATAGATTTCACCGTGTAGGAAGACTGTCCCCTTTTGGGGGTACACTCACCAGAGATATACTTTATATACGCCTGTAGTTATAATTTATATGGACCTTCTCTTCCAACATCAGCAAACAAACCAAAGCGCGTGAATACAACCAGAGACCAGCCTTTTCCTCCAGCATCAATCAGTCATATCCTCATCAGCGTGGTTATTTTTATAAACATGTATGGAAACAAATATTGGGCCACATATCATGTGGATCATTTGTAGCAGAGGTGGGTGTATATCTGAAACACTTTGAAATAGCAAACAGTTAGGCTAGTTTCACACTGGGGCGTTGGCGGTAAAGCGGCGCTATATTTAGCGCCGCTTTACCGTCGTTTTAGCGGCGCATTTCGGCCGCTAGCGGGGCGGTTTTACCCCCCCGCGGCGGCCGAAAAAGGGTTAATAGCGCCCGCAAACCGCCGCTGCAGCAGCGTTTTGCGGGCCGGTTCGGAGCGCTGCCCCATTGTTTTCAATGGGAAGGGGCGCTATAGGAGCGGTAAATATACCGCTCCTACAGCGCACCAAAGATGTGGCTTGCAGGACATTTTTCAGCGTCCTGCAAGCACACCGCTTCAGTGTGAAAGCCCTCGGGCTTTCACACTGAAGACACAGCAACAGCTGTTTCGGGTCAGTTTGCAGGCGCTATTTTTAGCGCAATAGTGCCTGCAAACCGCCCCAGTGTGAAAGGGGCCTTAAGGTGGGTTTGGCTTAAAAAAAAAACAAAAAAAAAAATAAAATAAAAAAAACACACAGCAAATATCTCATACTTACCTGCTCCTCTTCTTCTTGAGTACCCCACCGATGCTCCTGGCTCCTCCCCCTTGACCAGCACCCCCAATATCAAGCTTTTTTCTATGGGGGCACTGGTGCATGCTCACTGCGTCCATAAGACACAGAGCTGTGGCTCGGCCCCACCCCCCGCTATCTCTTTATTGGCTCACTGGCTGTGATTGACAGCAGTGTGAGCCAATGGCTCCTGCTTCTGTCTCAGCCAATGAGGAGAAAGAGATCCGAGACAGCCAAGGCTCTCTTGCACATCGCTGGATTGAGAGGGAGCTCAGGTGAGTATTAGGCCTCATTCACACAGGGCATTTTTACTGGTGCTTTTAGCAGGGTCAGAGGTTTTTATTTATTTTTTATTTTTTTTACAGCTTCAAAATACCTATATCTATCCATGCACACATAGGCTTTTGGGAACTGTAAGTCGCATAGGCGTTTTCAAGTTGTTAAAAAGAAAAAAAAAAAAACAGGGTCAGGGTGTTCTGGAACAGCAGCGTTAAGCTGTAAAAACGCCTGACGTGGCAAAACCTGTGTTAACACTCTATACAGCATTAAGCCGCATCAAGCGTTTTTAAGCTGTAGTATTTGGATTTGGTAGTGAAAAATTGAAGAGGGCAGAGAAACCCCCGCTAAACGGTAACGCTGCTAAATACGCTTTAACGCCAATGCAAAATGCTTCTAAAAGTGTGTTTTTGCAGCCCCTTTTTCCTGCTGTTGGTACTGGCTTTGTAGCTCGTTTTTTTTTAATGCCCTGCGGGCATGAGGCCTTAGGAGAGACTGGGGGGGGGGGGGGAAGCAGCACACAGAAGGTTTTTCACCTTCATGCATACAATGCCTTTAGTCCCCTTTCACACTTATACGACTTGTCCCACGATTTGGGACTGCAAAGTAGCATGACAAGTCGTTCCCCATGATTTCCAATGACAGCCATTCATATTAGTATGACTTCAAGTCGTTCACTCACTATACTGTATCTTCGAAGAATTGCCAATCTAGGACATGGAGTGCGTTTTGACTACAGAGCACCTCCCTGCACCTTCATAATATGGGTGAAAGGAAGAGTGCACAGGACAGCACTGGATTTCTGCCCAGATCAACGGGTCATTTTTCTCAATAATTGAGCCGCTTTCCATTGTTCATTGAACTGAACAAATGGAGCAAATAGGGGAAATAAAAAAATGGGCCCCAAAAGCTTATAGTCATAATGAGATGGAATGCAGAGCGTATTAGCACACTATATGCAGATTTCCCTTGGAACGATCCCCTCCAGCACTGCAGGGTCAGCACTCCAGGTCAGTCACAGGTGCTTTAAAATTCTCCCAATTTTTCTTTCGAGTTCAGACTCTTTGGCCACTTGATTGGCTGGGAGGCCAATCAGTCAAGCCATTTTGGCACAAAGCCATGCTGTAAATGCACGCTGAGCTGTATATGTGCATGCGTGGCTCAGAGGACACAAATGCAGACAGGGAGAGAAAAGTAGTTATGACAGGAGAGACCCACAGAGTCTTCTGTCATAAAAATTCTACCTGTCAGCTTTTTTTTTTTTAAAGAGAAGTTTGGGATTTTTTTTCTCTAAATCATACTGTAGCACCCTGTAGTTTGGGCAGGGAGCTCCTCAGAATTTTGCTTGCCAAGAGTAGTTATCCTGGTTGATTGATAGAGATCTATTGATTTCTCCCTAAGTTGGGCCTTGTTGCACTTTTCTCTTCTACCACTAGGTGGCCGGGTACTTGGTGGTACTAGATATGAGAAGGGCAACCCAAGGTCAGGTTATGGGTATATGGGGTATCTCAGCCAATGGGCAGGGGTTTTCTTGAATCCTGTGGCCTGCTGGGAGAGCCTATATATTTGGGTGGAGTCAGGTGATCTGTGTTCTGTGCCACCTGGACAGCTGTCTGGGTGGACGTTTGTTGTTCGCCCGGGCTGCTAGGCCGGAGATGGGCTTATCCCGGGGGCATCTGGCTTCTAGGCTGCGTGAGGGCCTATCTAAAAGTGAGAGAGCAGCAGAGGGTTGGGAATGCGGCTTGCAGTCCAACCAGAATTGACAGTTCTGCCGCCCGGAGAACCTGTCAGTGGTCGGAGGTAGAAGGGAAGCTGTCACCACAAATGGACCAACCACCTTTACCAGGGACCACAGTGAGTAACTGAAGCAAGTACCGGAATCACACTCACCGAAAAGGCGCGGTGGAGAATCGGGAAACTTCAGGTGGTGATGAAGTCAGGGACCCAACCCGCGGAGGAGACGCTTGCAGAGCAGCCTTGTGAGTCAAGCCAGGGATCTCGCCGGTTAGCAGGGGTGAAGCTTGAGGAGTATCTGGAGTGCCAAGCTAGGGACCCAGCAGGAAAGCGTGGGTGATGCTTGAGGGGATACCACCACAAACCTTGGAGGAGCTCAAGGGATTCAGAGTCAGTGAATCAGAGGGTCTAGTGAGAGACCGGGAGCTCAGCGTTGAAGAACTACAAGAGACAGTTGTAGTGGAGCTGAAAAGACTGTTACGTTTGCGTTAGGAACTGTTAAAGATTGTTACCATAGGAGAGAGCATTTCTGTATGTGCAAATGTGGCATCTTGCTGGGGCCTTTCCCTGCACGGCTGTCTTCCTATTGAAGTCTCAGAGTCTGCCAATTGAATCTACAACTACTTAAGGGTGTCCTGGTCCTAACCCCCTTTCCCCCCAAAAATACAAAAATGACTGTCAAAAGAAACAAAACCTTTTACATCCAAGTGTCTGACGCCCAATGACTTTCACCATCTTTGCACCTACTATGCCTCACAGCTCACTACATATTGAAGCATGTCAGCAATCTTTGGCCTTGGAGGTCCTCATTAGACTGGACAAGGCCAGAGACCTTGCTACTTACCTAAGTGGATGCAGCATCCATCCAATGCGGCATCTGTTCCCCGCTGAATCTAAGGCTGAGAACCGAGCGAGCAAACACCGCCGATCGCTCAGTTATCCCTGTCGCTGAGCAGAGAGCCATGACTGTCAGTCACCAGCTCTCTGCTGGTGCCCTCCAGTGCTCAAAGAAGCCCCAGGCTAGGGGGGGTGGGAGCGCCTGGCTCAGTCTCCCAGCACCGCAGCTGAGAGACTGAGCCGGGTGCTGGTCCAGGCTTCTGGGCAGATCCCCACCATATGATTGCAATCTTTCCCCAGCCTGGCCCGGCTCTGTGACGTCAGCCGACAACAGGCCTCAGACGCTGGTCGGATAAAAATGGGTTACAGGACTGCAGAACGAACTGCACTCCTATGATCCACAGGGGAAGTACAACAAAACAAGCTTTGGCTGTACTTCTCCAAGTTTATTTCCACTTCATATACGTTTTTAGTGTTTATATACATTTTAAATGTATAGAGGGTACATACTTTCACTGCAATGCAAGGAGTTAGGCTTTAGCTCCCATTTACATTGAAGCAACTTGTAATGCAATTTGACAGGTCAAATGACAAGTCAGAGCATATTGCCAGCAATCGCTCTTTTTAAATTGGTGCATTGCCCTACTTTTAGTGACTTTGGGTACGACTCGCATAAACATCTGTGGATGAAGCTGCACAGATGTCTTCCAAGTTGCACCTGAAGTCGCACTGACATGTAGGGTTGCCACCTCATCCCTTTAAAACCAAACACATATTAATTACACAGGTTCCATAGCCGATTAATTAACCACCTCAATACTACACTGTAACCATGTAAAAAGAAAAATTCATTTTCTTCACACAAATAGAGCTTTCTTTTGGTGGTATTTAATCACTTGTTATTTTTCCTAAAAAAATAAAATAAAATAAAAAATAACAATTTAAAGTTGTTTATAGTTTCTGTCAGTAAATTTTGTAAATGAGTAATTTTTCTCCTTCACTGAGGGGGTGCAGATGAGGCAGCACTGATGGTACCGATATGTACTGATGAGGTGGCACGAATATGCTGCACTTATGGGCGCTGATGGTATTAGTCAGTACTGACCGGAATCACTAAGGGCCACTGATTGCTGGCAGTGGTGGGGCCTATTTATAATAAGGGCACTGATCAACACGGCCGCGATGCACACCCCCTCAGGAGTGGCCGTTCTGGGAAGCCGTCATATGACGTCCACCCAGAATGAGAGCCTCACCGCCCCCCCCCCCCCCCCCCGTCATTTGACCGTGGTTAAACTCACTTGGTGCCTTATCTTAATTAAATTAGCCTCAGAACCTGTGTAATTCATATGTGTTTGGGTTTAAAGGGATGAGGTGGCAACCCTACTGACATGTGGCTTTGCAATCGTGTGATTTCAGATGAAGTTGCACAATTTCAAAGCCGCAGTCAGTGCGAAACACACCTGTGAATGCACCTGACACAGATTACAAGAGAGAACCCCAGAATGGGGCTCCGGTGATTAGCTGCAAGAGGTAGCCCCATTGTAAGCAACAGGAGGCTGCTGGCTCCCACAGCTAATCG
This sequence comes from Lithobates sylvaticus, assembly GCA_028564925.1. Taxonomy (NCBI): domain Eukaryota; kingdom Metazoa; phylum Chordata; class Amphibia; order Anura; family Ranidae; genus Lithobates; species Lithobates sylvaticus. The sequence goes on along the minus strand of CM053036.1, from coordinate 84,466,504 downwards.
TGGCTAATCGTGGCCACTAGCAATGGGCTCTGGTGTATTTGGGATCCCACCAGGAAGCCGACACTGCACACGTCTAATCAAAGGCAGTGAGACATTTCCTGACCCGCAGCTGCACAGATCGAGAAATGTCTCACCGTCTTTGATTAGCAGTGTCGGCCTCCTGGCGGGATCAGGCAGGTGGGATCCCAAACACGCCTGAGCCCATCTCTAGTGGCCACTTGCGTGTATTCGCTCACGCAGAAATCACATGTGAGTATTGGGCCCTGGATGCAGGCAGTCTGTGTACAGGGCCGATCACTGCATGAGCAATTACATGCGAGTGGCCACGATTAGCTGTGGGAGCCGGTGTCCTGTCGGATAGTGTCCCCCATCGGATACTGTCCGCTGTGTACTGCGCATGCGCGGTACGCATGACAAGCAGATTCCGAAAATATCTGAAGATTAACTGCGCCTCTAGTCCAGGTTCAAGCCCCACCATCCAAGTGGACATAGAGTTAGAATTAAAAAAAAAAAAAAAAAGGAGCTGAGCGCAGCAAGGCCGTGCCCGAAGCGTGACAAGCGAAGCGAGCCCGCGAGTGGCCCCTCTAACTTTGTGCAGCCCTATGTCCACTTGGATGGTGGGGCTTGCACCTGGACTCACGGCGCAGGCACCATTCATCTTCGGAGATTTTTCGAACCTCCTTGTCCTCCGTACTGCGCAAGCGCTGCGCCTGCGCAGTACGGCAAGACACTATTCGATAGGCGGACATTTTTTGACATGAAACCGGCAGCCTCCTAATACTTTCAAATATTCCCCCCCCCCCCCCCTCTCCTTTTCTTTCCTCCATGTTATCCATCTAAAGCTCAACCTCTGAAGGTTGCTTACCCCTAAATTACAGTATAACACATGATAATATGGAAACATCAGATAACCAGGTGTAAGCATTGCAGTGATGGGGTCACTGTCTTATAGCACCGGTGCTCTGGGTTCAATTCCAACCAATCACACTGTGTATATATCAGTGATAATGAAGGGATATCAGCATTATATGCTTGGGAGTAATGGGAATAGAACATTGTGTGTATCAGGGTTACGTTCTCCTGACAAGCAGGCAGCATGGAGTCCTGTACAGACATCTCCAGGCACAGTCAGCTGAGGTAATCGCCTGAGCACCCTCCATGCTGCCGCAGCCACGTGCCCGCGCTCCTTCTCCCCAGGCCTATGGAGGGAAGACATACCGTCCTGCAGGATACAAGTCTTCTTAGCCGCTCTTAGGCTCTCCAGCCACAGCTGCACCGCCATTTTTCCCGGTTCCCTTCTCTGTCACTATACCAACCAGTCTGTCACCATAACAGCCCGCACCGGCCTCAGACTGTTACTATGACAACCCCGGCCGGGCCCTCCCTGTCAGCGGACTGATACGGCCACAGCGCACACCACGTGACCAACAACAACATCCGGGTCAGCCGGAAGCAGTAGTGACCCCGACAAGTCCGGCCAGTAAGTGGGATAAATCTTATTATTATCGCTAATGGAATACTAATGAATGTTATACCGATGGTCTCTGTGTGCAGCTGACCCTGAGGGGGAGAGGACAGGCTTCTACACACGTCTGTCCTATAGACACACTTCCATACCTCCCAACTGTCCCTGAATTGGAGCAATGTCCCTCTGTCCCTCTTTCCTCCTCATTTGTCCCTCATTTTGGTCTGATCTATATAGTTGTATATAAAATGCACTTTTTATCTATCAAAAAGTGTTTCCCAGTGCTAAACCTCTCATCTGATTTCTAAATTGCTGCATTTGTAAATTCCAAAATCCAATATAAAGGAATAGTAGTGGTAAAAAAAGGACTTGTGTGTTTAGATGATAGGTGCCCCTCATTCCCATCTCAAAAAGTTGGGAGGTATGCAGATGGGACACTACAGCATCCAGCCCTGCTGCTGGCAGCCTGTCAAAGCCAATGGCAGTCTGCGCCTGGATGAGTGGCACTGGCGTTTAGGGCCCTGTCCGCTCAGGGACAAGGTTCTGGAATGTGGACCCCTTGTGTAGACTTTGCAAATTGCCATTGCATGAATAAAGTGCATGAACGTTCATGTGAGCAAAGCTGCAAATAGAGCCCTACAGCCTTTTAATGGAGTCACTTCAGTAACAAAGTCACAAAATGAGCCCCCCCCCCCCAGCCATGAACTAGTTAAATAATCTCAATCTTGTGCTTGTATATTTATTATGCAAAACAGTACTTGCCTTTTACCTAGAAACACCCATTACAAGACATCAAATAAAGAAGTTGTAGTTACAAGATGTGGCTGTATGAAGGTATACGCAGCGTACACTCCCATACAGCCACATCCTGTAATAGCTTTCTATGGCTTCTGGGAAAGGTTTTAGAAAGTCTTTGTACACAACTGGGCATACCTCCCAACTGTCCCTGATTTGGAACAAATTTTTGTCTGATCTATATAGTTGTATATAAAACGCACTATTTATCTTTCAAAAAGTGTTTCCCAGTGCTAAACCTTTCATCCAATTTCTAAATTGCTACATTTGTAAATTTTGAAGCCAGTCTAAACAATAGTAGTGGTTAAAAAAAAAAAAAAGCACTTGTGGGTTTAACTAATCTTTTTTAGTATAATTCTCCTTTAAGGCTGGATTCACACCTATGCATTTTTAGTGCTTTTTGCATTTTGCAGATTTGCACTACAAAACGTGTTGCATAGGAAACCATGTTAAATGGACTGTAGTGCAAATCTGCAAAAAGCGCTAAAAATGCATAGGTGTGAATCCAGCCTAAGAGGGCGTGGCAGGGGGTGTGTCCTATGCCTACATACTTTTGCTAATAGGTGTCCCTCATTCCCATCTCAAAAAGTTGGGAGGTATGCACTTCTGTCCAGGGTCCCAGCTTCTTCTATACATCACACCTGGATGAGGTGTGACTTTTATGGTTAGGTCCACTTTAGGATTTGTTTTTTTTTAACTCTGTGCATGGGAAGAGGTGCATGGTTTTTTTTTGGTAACGTTAGGCAGTTGCGGGTTTTTTTGCGCTGACGTGCACTTTAACCGCTTCAATACCGGGCACATTGCCGTGCATGAAAATTGCTGGCTGATTGGGTGATGAACGCAGGGAAGGAACCGCATGTTGTGGAAGATAAACATTTGCATTCACTCTGCCATGTAGCTGTATCAGAGGCCACTCTCCTGCTGCAGAAAACATCCCCCAAACCATGACGCTTCCCCCTCCACCTTTCACTAACTTCTTTACACACTTTGGGTTCAGTCTTTGCCCAGTTTTAACATAATGTTTCCCATCGGACCCAAATTTAATTAAACTTGCTTTCATCACTTTTGAGCAGTTCTCCTCTGTCCACACAACATGCTCCTCATCAAAGGTTAATCTAGACTTTTGATTCTTTCTGCTAATGAGAGGTTTGGTCACTGCAGAGTAGGCTTTCAGTCCGAATTCTCCTAAACAGCGAGACACTGTGTGACAGGATAGATCCTTACTCTGTTCAGCACTGAACTGGCGAGCAATCGCAGCTGCAGTGTTGAACCGATTGCCCATTGAGATTCTCTGCATTATCCTGTCCTCTCTTGCATTTTGCGGACGACCAGCCTTCTTTGGAGACTTGAATGAGTTTGTGACGTGGTAAAGATGCAATGTTCTAAAAAATCACTGTTTTGGAATGACAAACTTCACTTGCTATGGCTGAAAGGATCATCCCTTTGGCCTTCATCTGGACAACCTGCTGCCGGAGGGTTTCAGTCACTTTAGAGCATGGATCTTCAAACTACGGCCCTCCAGCTGTTGCGGAACTACACATCCCATGAGGCATTGTAAAACTCTGACATTCACAGACATGACTAGGCATGATGGGAATTGTAGTTCCTGAACAACTGGAGGGCCATAGTTTGAGGACCCCTGCTTTAGAGCGACTCACCATCTTGCAGAGTCAGTGAAAACTGGAAAGTTAGGCTGTCAGATAAATAGGGTTTGTCAGACAATTTAAGAAATTAGCACAAAGGTGCCAGATTAACATCAATAACTGGGAGGTATCTGAAAGTGTTCCACAATTTTGATTAATGTTCTTTTTTTTTTAATTTCATTGATGGTTTTTTATTCTATACTTCAAAATATATGTAACTCGTGAAATGTGCTTTAACAAAACTGCTCTTTAACTCCTGTTTAGATTATTTCAAAGAGGACTATGTAGTGACTTTGAAATTTAGGAAATTATAGGTTGTTCTCTAATTTTGATCTCCAGTGTATAGAGGAGCTGCTCTTCTGAATTGGACTACATTCACCTTGACCTCTGCTCATCTAGTCTCCATTACTTAAAGGGTTGTTGCTTTGTAGTTCACAGAAGATAGCTGGTAGAGCTAACAACATTGTTTGATATATTCAGCTCACAGGAAGTGACAATGGGGTCACTTGGTATACACATACACATTATTTTGTTTTCATTCAAAATCCTACAGATTCCTTCACACTTGCTATACAGAGCAGATGGTCAAATCTCCAGCTCTACTGTATTTTGAAAGCCAGCCCCACATTAACCGCAGCCAGTTTGTATGCAGCCAGAAACGCTGGCCCCGCACGCAAAAAGTCTGCATTCAGAACCAGGCAAAGCCCATATTGTATATAATTAATTGGACGAGTGGTTATGTGCAAACAGTGGTAGAGGTGGGCATTCATTTACTGTATACAGGGTACAAATCTGGCCACATTGCTGCTGGCTGAAGCTGTTAGCACATATGTGAAGTGGGCCTTTAGTAAATCAGCCGCACAGATACACCAGATTTTGAGTGCACCAGTGTTAGTAGATTTCCCCCAGTGTATACATTGCTAACAATACAGAAAATCAAAGGGAACAAGGAATGACTAACTTGCATGTTTACTGCAAATGTGAGCGGGAAGGAACAGCTATTAACATACTTTTCTTCTTTTTTTAAAGCTAGTTTGCATGGAACCTAAAGGAATTGTTAAAGTGTTCCCCAAAGTAAAACGGTTGAGAGAAACTAGCAATTCAACACAAGAAGCAAAAAAGCTCAAAGCAGATGTTGATGTTCAAGGTAAGATGAAAAGTGTGTCCAAAAATCAGACAAGCTGTAGTCTCATCTCTGGTATTCTCACATTTATTAGTTAATGTGGTGGGAAAAAAATTGCAAGCAGTATTTGTAAAAACAATTTTCACTTTGAAAAATGTAAAAAAAAAAGAAAATTTTTTTTTTCTCTTAGGCCGGCTTCACACTGGGGTGGCGACGGTAAAGCAGCGCTATATTTAGCGCTGCTTTACCATCGTTTTAGCCGCGGTATGCGGCCGCTAGCGGGGTGGTTTTAACCGCCCGCTAGCGGCCGAAAAAGGGTTAAAATCCCCAGCGGCGCTTTGCCGGCGGGATCCCCGCGGTGTCCCATTGATTTCAATGGGTAGGAGCTCCAGTGAAAGGACCCACTTTTTTCTGGAGCTACACAGGCGCTATTTTTAGCGCTGTAGCTCCTGAAAAACGCCCAGTGTGAAAGCGGTTGTAAAGGCTTTTTTTTTTTTGTATTAAAATAAAAAAGATGTTTTACCTGCTTAATGCAACAATATTGCACAGAGCAGTTCCTTACCTCTTCTTTGATGGTCCCCCGCCAGTGCATCTTCCTGCGGCTGCCCCCATAGCAAGCCATGTGCTATGGGGGCACCCGCGCAGGCGCGCTCCCAAACCAGGCTGCGTACATCCATAGACACGCAGCGTGGCTCGGCCATGCCCCCCTCTCTCTCTCCTCACAGGATTTGACTGATAGCAGCGGGAACCAGAGGCTCTTAGTGTAGCCTGTGAGAGAAGGGAGAGAACAGCTGGCTACTAGCCAAACGTCACCACGTTCAGAATGATCGGATTTTCCGACAAATCTGACAAAGTATGACGGACAGGATCCGACCGACCTGGTCCGCGGATTGTCCGACCGTGTGTATGGGGCTTAAGTGTAAACATTTAGGGGTAGGGGCTGGGAAAGCTATAGGGCGTTTTTTACTTTAATTCAGGGAATGCATTAAGGTAAAAAACAGTTTAGGTTTAGAACCACTTTAAGATAAGTATCAGCACATTCTAGGTCTTGTTCACATTTGTTGATCATTGCACACATGCTAAAACACCCATGTTAACGCATGACATTGCAACTGCTTTATGTGCAGTCAGTGTATGGCAGTGCCATTTACTATCAGTGACACCCCAATAAATAGTACAGTAGAGCCTAATGCACAACATCGCACCGAAACAAATATACTGTGTATTGCATTTAGGAAAAAGGGTCATGCACATTTTTTTCATCTGTTGTGTGAGTTGGCAGCGCATTCATAATAAATGAGCTACCTTAACACAACTAATGTTAACACATACCATAATGGAATGGAACCTTTGGTTGTACATCTGCCTTTAACCCTTTCACTGTCAGGTCCGTACGGCATATGAACCTACAGCACTGCTTCCTCCTTCTGCTATAAGCTCAGGGTCACGTCAGTGACCTGAATGTGTAGCGTCCGGACAGGAATCATTACATGTCAGGTCAACTTTGCCACGGACGCAAAGCATCGTGCTCACAGCATGTAAACACCTCCATCTGCTGCCTATTGCAGCTTAAGGAGTGGCAGGTGGCAGGTAGCTCAACCACACTTATTATTGTTTGTATTTGCGATACAGTATAAAGAGGTACACAATTTTCAAAAGGTGGAGATCATTATATGCATCATTTCTTCAACCACACATTTTTTCCGCCACCCAATCGCAAGTGTGAAGGAGGCCTAAAGCCTCATTCATGAGGGGCATACTACAGCAAGGCAGCGTTTAGCTGCACAGGGATGCAAAGGTATTCTTTGCATGCCCATGCAGGCCATCCCAGCAGCAGCAGCAGCTGCATTGGAATGCGCAGGTGTTCCATGCATGCCTGTGCAGGCATTCCCATCCATATCAATTGGGATGCAGCAGCTACATGGACACAGCCACTCTTCCTAACTTGACATCCATGTGGGTGCATGTCCCTGAACTCACACTGTCTGCGTTTGGGGCCATGCACCTACACCTGCACGGATTTCAGACCTGTCCTTGCAGCCTCTGTGTCCAAACTGACACGAATAGGACTGCCTGCACAGAGATGCACAGAACACCTGTGCAGGTAAACAAGGCCCTCCATGGGTGTACACTTTAGTGCACCCTATGTGAATGAGGCCTTAGTAGGAATTTAGCAAGGGTTTTGTAAGTTATGCTGTGTTTTATGTGCGCAAATTGGGATTTTAGTGGAGTTTTTTTTGTGAAAATAGCGATTTGACAAACATTTGTGTAAATTTTGCGTGGCCTTAAAAATCATTAGAACCTTCTTTTTATTCATGTGCTTTCAGAAGATATATGGTTTTGGGAGGTCTTTTGCAAACTTTGAAAGCTGTAAGGGAAAAATGAAAATCCTCCTAGATTTTTTTGAGAAATTTGCATAGTTACATTTTTGCGTATGTTAGTTTGATTTTCACCATTTGTAAAAAGGCACGATTTAAAATTTACAAATATTTGTTATTAAAAATGTTATAAAATTTTGTAGCGTCTTCTTTTTATTCTACGGGTCATGTGCTTTCAGAAAATATATGGTGGGGGGGGGGGGGGTTGGGGGTCTTTTACAAACTGAAAGCTGTAAGGAAAAAATGAAAAAGCAATGGAAAAATTGCAAAAATGGCCTGGCCAGCTGAGTTTAAAAGTGGAGTGCAGGCCTGACAGCGAAAAAGGTTGAAGCCTAATGCCGCGTACACACGAAGGGACTTTGTCCGCCGGACCCAGTCCAGCGGACAAACCGCCGGACTTTCCAGCTGGACTTCGCCGGACTTGAAAGCGAACGGACTTGCCCACACACGATCACGCTAAAAGTCCGGCGGTTCACGCGATGACGTAAAGCACGTACGACGGGACTAGAAAAAGAAAAATACTAGAAAAATACTTGCTACTGAGCATGCGTCCTTTTTGGTCCGCCGGACCATACTACAGACGGCCGTATTGTCCGCCGGACTGCCAAGTCCAGCGGATAATTTTAAAACAAAACTTAAAACCTAGTCCGCCGGACTTTTGGGAAAAATAGTCCGTCGAAGGCCCACACACGATCGGACTGTCCGGCGGACTCGAGTCCAGCGGACAATCCCGCGGGAAAGTCCCTTCGTGTGTACGCGGCATAACTGTAGCTTTCTGTCACTTTAATAGTTTGTTTGGACCATGTACTAACCAATAGTCCCACTCTCATTGCTGTATAAACTGTATCTAGCATTAGCTACATACAGTATACAGCACTGTGTTCCATCAGCGGGATGGGGACTTCTCATCCAGCTACTGGAACAAAATCAAAAAATAAATGTGCTGCTCAGCCATTCACAGGAAGCTTTGTATTTTTTTTTTAATGAATACAGAGCTTATTATGACTGGCTGAGGTAAAGAGGCAGTTGGAGCCTGACTCCATGTTTTGGAAGCTGCTGCCTAATACAGTCTTGTATACTATCTGTAGTTTATACACCACTTACAGCGGGCGCATTTGTTAGTGAAGGTAATAAATAGTTTGTTTGGACCAGCTTGTGCATAGATAATTACAAACTAGACACAGAAACAGTGTGTTTGATAATGTTAAAAATATATATATATTTCAATAATATTATTATCTACAAGTTGAGTTACCCTTTAACTCCCTTGTCCCCAGATTCTTCTCCCTCCTGCTAGATCTTCACTGTGTGGTTGGGAAGCATCTTCTGGCTTAGTAGAAAAATCTCTATCAGTTCCTATGGGTAAGCTGTTCATTGTTGGAATGCATACTAGACAGCTTCTCCATTGGGATGAATAGTGATTTTATGTGCTTACGTAGAAGAAATGTAGACAAGGTTCCTAGTTAAGATCCGTCAGGAGAAAGGACCGGTGAGTATAATATTTAAAGGGGGTGGGGTCAGGATAAGAATAACTGTTCTAAAAATACAGTTATCTTTTAATTTGACCTGTATTTATAATGAACACACACAAAAAATTGATCAGCTTTTTAAATAACAGTACATTTGGAAGTGTGTCTGTACCCAAGAACAGACATTTTAATGTGTTGCAGCTAATCAGTCCTTAGCAGTAGAGAAAGAAAGAGGATAATGCTTGTTTTTAGAGTAATATTAAAACTTCATTTTTTTTTTTAAATTAAAATAATAAACATGGTATACTTGCCTGCTTTGTGCAATGGTTTTGCACAGAGCAGTCCCAATCCTCCTCCTTTTTGGCTCCCCCGCCATTGCTCCAGGCTCCTCCCCTTTAGTGGGTGCCCCTATAGAAAGCCTCTTTCTATGGGGGCACCTATGCAGGCTCGCTCCCCAGCTGCCCTGTCTGCGTCTAGTGACACCGCCCCCCCACTCCCTAACACAGCATTTGAGTGACAGCAGCTGGAGCCAGAGGCTCTTGCTGCTATCAATGTGCTCAGCTAGGAGGGAGAGCAGCAAAAGCCCCTGCTCTCGCTCACATCACTGGATCAGGATCAGGCTCAGGTAAGTATAAGGGAGGGCTCCTGCAGCAGAGAATGTTTATTTTTATTTTTTTTACCTTATTGCAGTAGGGTAAAAAAAACTCAAGGCTTTAGAACCACTTTACCTCTACACAGGGAACAAATAATAGAGCTGTAATGGAGGAGAAGTTCGGTCACGTGAGGTCATATAGAAGATGAAAATCATATTCCAGGGTGGAACCAAACTCTCACCAATAGTAATAGGTTTTCCTAAATTTCTTCTCCTAATGGTAGGGAGAGGCAGGTATGTCTTTTAATTTGCTTGATTTCATTGATATGAGCAGACCATTGCATCAAAGTGGGGGGTCTGGTTCCACAGGATACGGATTCTGGCTCTGGTCACATTTACTAAGTGGATCAATAGCAAGGTTTTGTATCTTTTGTGGCATTGTCTTTTTGGACTTCTGTAAGTTTGTAACACAGTGCCCAAGGTGAGGACCAGAAGGGGGTAAGAAGGTGGCATTCCCAAAACATTTAAATAGAGTTACTAGGTTTTACCTTTTATGAATCATGTAATCGGACTGTGTAGCACTGTATAATGAAAGCAAAAATGTTGCTAATCCCTTTATTTTTTTATTTTTATGTATCTATTCAGGAGAATGTTTTGCTGGAGTCAGTGCTTATATCCTTCAGGCTGGAATTGGCCAAGCCAGATCTGGGATCTTTCAGAAGCAGATCATTCAAAATGGTGGCCAGGTCGTCCCCCTGTTTTGTCCAGAGGTGACACACATTATAGTGGATGATGGCATGGACTGTGGCCGTGCTTTTCGACTTTTGAAGTTGTCGAAACTACCCACAGGTGTACAGCTTGTGAAATCCAGCTGGTTAAGCCTGTGTATAAAAGACAAGAAGGTTGTAAATACAGCGGGGTACAGCATATTCATTCCAGACAGGTATGTTTCTTGAAGAGTAACTTCACTTTTGTTAAGAAAATAGGAATCCACTCTGAGCCTATCACAGAAGCAGGAAATAAAATATTTGGGTGTGTTTTGTACACCAAATGTGTGCTGAACACCTCCGGGTGGCCGTATTGCATTGAATTTTACAGAAAATTACAGCGCTGCAGATTGAAAAGTAAAGGTAATTTTTAAGAACATTAAATTACTCTGACTTGAGCACCAATTGGTTATACTATACATATTTTTTCATCTCCCTTTTCATAGTTACCCTTTAACTGCTTCCTGCTTGGCCTATAGTCAAATGGTTACCGAGCAGGTGCTTTCTCATTCTGGGTGGGCATCATATGATGTCCTGGCCTGTCACCCACTGTGTCTACCGGACACAACTGATGACAGATCATTGTACCGGACCGGGCCCGATACCTTGTGATTATTGTGACCAGAATAAATGTTGGTAACTTCAGACATTAGCATCATCTATCTAGCACATTTTAAATAAAAAATATTAAATGCACCAACAATGATAAAATACAAAATGTACTTTTATTAAATTTTTTTCATTCTGGTCTGCAGAGTGTTTTATCCACCAGAATCGGTGTATTACAGGTGCAATGCAAAGACTCATGCATTGCCAACCCCAGGTCTGTACAGAGGTATGTTATGTTGTGGGGCTGGAGGAAGTTGTGACATCACAGCCCTCCTTCCAGCGTGCTTTGTGGGCCCCGTTGCTGTAGTGGCAGATGGGACGTGGAATCTGCCACTGATAGATCCCCATGAATAAATGATGCACCTGTGTGAGCAGAGCCTTACACAGCTATGCTGAATTCAAAGAACATTCACATCCAGTAATTAATAAAAAAGCACCCAGCGATTCATGTAAGGGGGTGGTGGATTGGGTTCAGGGGGATAGTGTATGTGACTGTGCTTCACAAACATGGACTATGCTTTTTAAAGTCTATTGCCCTGAAAGCAGTTGGTGTACACATATAGGCATATTTCTACATGCAAGTTGAAATTCACAAAACTAAGATAGAAATGCAGTTTTCTAAATGGAAATGTTGTTTTTCCTATGCCAGACAAAGTAACAGATACACGTGATTGGCCCCCATGCTGCTTATCCTCATCACTGTTTACTTGACTTCCTGTTTGCCCACTGGTGCAAAGTAAAAAAAAAATCCCGGTGCCAGTTGGTTTGGTTGGAGCACACAGGGATAAAGACTCCCCAGAATGTGACAGTCCAAGAAGCCAGTGCTGTCTTATGGTAGGAAGAGGAGGAATGACAATAAATACTGGGTGTAAGATATTTCTTAGGAGGCATAGGCAAAGCTCAGGTTTACTTTTATGTGCCACAGTGCACAGATATGCACATGTATGAATGGAGCCCAATCTATAAAATACAAGAGTTTTACTTCACCAATGCTTGTTTGCTCTAAATAACTGTGTTGATATGAACTTTTACAAAAAAAAATCGGTATGTGTTGTTTAATAGGTGAGCTGATTTCTAATGAGAGCTTTCTTCACCATGTTGTATGTACATGTTTTCAACCATGTTAGCATTGTAACATACATGGTAAGATTTGTGCTTCACAAAACCTATGGATGTTCATCTGCACTAAACTTTTATGAGATATAATGTATTTGTTTTACTACACATCTGTGAATGGGACCTTGGATAGCACGTCGGTTAGTTATAATGAAATTAGTATCCTAGGCTTTCATGCATGTGGTCAGAATTAATTGGAACCTGTAGTAACATTTTTTTTTTTTTTTTTTTTTTTTAGGCCTTCTTTTTACCATTTTTTTTTTTATCCCCCCATGCAGGACTGTTAATGTTTGAGTATAGGCCCAGTTTATTAGCTCAGTGTATAATTTGGGGTTAAGGTGGCATTTAACAAGGAATAAGATAGGAGCAGGTTAATAGCTCTGCATAGTAAATAATGCAGTTGTATTGTCACTTATTGCCTTTATACTGACAGCTGTAACTGTTTATAAATTATTTCCTGAAAGCTTCTTTCTTCTGCTTACCTGTTTCCTAGAATTTGTTCCTGAAATCTCTTGTTATCACTTAATAGCTATGTTCCTGCCTCCCCTTACTTTCAAGTATTTGCCCCATGGGCATACAAGTACTGTATGTCTGCAAACTTCAATAAAACCACATGTAAAGGTGAATCTTAAAATAACTATAATCGTATGGCAGGTACCTGGATGTGAAAGACCAAGCAGAGCCTGAACAAAGGGACACGGGCATTGTGGATGACAAGAAAGAGCATGATGAACTGCCACAAGCTACAGCCAGCTGCACCCACACGGAGGAAGCTTGTGATCTCTCTAAGCTGAGTGATGGCAAACTGCTTAAAGTACAGGTGAGGTGGACGATTTTCTCTATAGGTGGAAAATGAGCTGCTTAGCCCTAACTTATGCTTGAAAAAATATATGATTAGTAAACAATTTAAGCTTTTAATAATAATAATAATGCAATCCATATAAATTGCATTTACTTCTGCAACTGCCGATCTTATCTCTATCCTAATATCACTTTAATTATTTCTGTACCAATGATAGTGTTCAGATAAGGCTCAGTTTAAAAAAGCACAATACGTTTAGTATTATCATAACTATGCATTATTTGATACTTTTTTTCCTAATTAACAAATCACCAAGAGTACAATTTGGAAGCACAATTGATCATTACATAACTAGTGCTTGCATGGAATCATTTGTAGAGAATGGTATTTGTCCTGACATTGATATTGGGGAAAGCGTCCAGCAGGAGACCCCAAGGTCTCAACACTTGAAGAGGGTTAATATGTGTAGATAAACAGACAAGTAATTATGCACTCAGTGCTAGAAGGTAATGCTGCGCACTGTGCTCCGTATACAGGGAAAAACAAAATCCTAAACTAAAGAAGAATACCTCTAACCATAAAACAATGCAATCATTGATATTGAAAATATGACTGATTCTGACAAAAAAATGTATTTTATTTAAGGATAGTGATCTCATGAAGCCATTTATTATCAAATTGTTTTTTGGATCCTTTTTAAATCATAGTGGTAGCAGAAATCACCAAAATGGCCCTGATAAAAAGTTTACATACCCTGGAATGTTTGGCCTTGGTACAGACACAGAATGTGGCACACACAGGTTAAAATGGCAATTAAAGGTTAATTTCTCACATTTCGTGGCTTTTTAAATCCCAATTAGTGTCTGTGTATAAATAGTCAATGAGTTTGTCAGCTCTCACTTGGATGCCCTAAGCAGGCTAGACCATGAGGAGATAGAAAAGAACAGTCGAAAGAATTGCGTAACCAAGTAATGGAACTTTATACAGATGAAAAAGGATATACAAAGATACCCAAAGCCTTGAATATGCCAGTCAGTACAGTTTAATTCCTTATTAAGATGTGAAAAATTCGAGGCTCTTTTGGTACCAATAAGCCAAGGTCAGGTAGACCACGAAAGATTGCATCCACAACTGGCGGAAGAATTGCCCAGGATACAAAGAAAAACCCACAGGTAACCTCAGGAGAAATACAGGCTGCTCTGGAAAAGAATGGTGTGGTTGTTTTTAAAGGAGCACAATGATACTCGAACAAAAAAGAGCTGCATGGTCAAGTTGCCAGAAAGAAGCCTTTACTATACAAGTTCCACAAAAAAGCCTGGTTACAATATGCCCAACAACAATTATTTTTTTTATTTTTATTTTTTGTGGTTGAACTGGATGGACAGTTTTTTAGGCGGACCTGAACGGATGCTCCATAGACCACAGTGTGCAGAGACGGACCTGTCATCTTCCTGCTCAGCGGGGTTCGACGGAGCGATCCCCGCTGAGCAAGCGGATGTTCACTATGTAACAAAGGCTGTGAATACTTATGTACATGGGATTTTTTATTTTTAATACATTTTCAAAGATTTCAAACAAACTTCTTTCACGTTGTCATTAAGGGGTATTGTTTGTAGAATTTTGAGGAAAATAATGAATTTAATTCATTTTGGAATAAGGCTGTAACATAGCAAAATGAGGAAAAAGTGATGCGTTGTGAATACTTTCCGGATGCACTGTATATGGTTTCATCTTTTCATTTTATTGAGGACTTCCTTCACTGATGTTGAAAAAACTGTCTTTTATTCAAGGATAGTGATCACATGAAGCCATTTATTATCACATAGTTTTTTTTTGATCCTTTTTAAATCATGATAACAGAAATCACCCAAATGGCCCTGATAAAACGTTTACATACCCTGGAATGTTTGACCTTGGTACAGACACAGAAGGTGGCACACACAGGTTGAAGCACCTTTGGCACTAATTACAGCCTCAAGTCTTTTTGAGTATGATGCTACAAGCTTGGCAATCCTAATTTTGGTCAGTTTCTCCCATTTGCATGCCCTCTCAAGCTCCATCAGGTTGGATGGGGAGTGCAAAGCCATTTTTAGATCTCTCCAGAGATGTTTAATCGGGTTCAAGGCTGGCCTCTGGCTGGGACACCCAAGGACATTCACAGAGCTGTCTCGTAGCCAATCTTTTGTTATCTTGGCTGTGTACTTAGGGTCGTTGTCCTGTTAGAAGATGAACCTTTGCCCCAGTCTGAGGCTCAGAGCGCTCTGGAGCAGGTTTTCGTCAAGAATGTCTCTGTACATTGCTGCATTCATCTTTACCTCAATCTTGACTATTCTCCCAGTTCCTACCACTGAAAAACATCCCCACAGCATGATGCTGCCACCACCACGCTTCACTGTAGGGATAGTATTGGCCAGGTGATGAGCGGTGCCTTGTTTCCACCAGACATGGTGCTTGCTATTCAGGCCAAAGAGTTCAATCTTTGTTTCATCAGACCAGAGAATTTAGTTTTTCATGGTCTGAGTGTCCTTCAGGTGCCTTCTGGCAAACTCCAGGTGGGCTGTCATGCTTTTTACTGAGGGGTGGCTTCTGTCTGGCCACTCTATCATACAGGCCTGATTGGTGGAGTGCTGCAGAGATGGTTGTTCTTCTGGAAGGTTCTCCTCTCCAAAGAGAAATGCTGGAGCTCTGTCAGAGTGACCTATGTGTTCTTGGTCACCTCCCTGACTAAGGCCCTTCTCCCCCGATCGCTCAGTTTGGCCGGGCAGCCCTCTCTAGGAAGAGTCCTGGTGTTTCCAAACTTCTCCTATTTACGGATGATGGAGGCCACTGTGTTATTGAGACCTTCAATGCTGCCGAAATGTTTCTTTACCCTTCCCCAGATCAGTATATTAAAGATAATATCATAGTGCGTAGCTTGAGGTGGGAAATAACACCCCAAGATGGACTAGAGGATGCAGATTCTACATCAGAATGGTTGGGATTCTTTAATGGGGTCGGCCTGAAGCTGCAGGATTTGATATTAAAACGTAAGAGGAGGAAAATGATTAAATTGGAATTGAAGATTAAAGACCTGCAGCAGCAGCTTGACCCGATTAAAGACTCTCAACAAAAAATTCAAAAAAAAGAAAAGATAGATAAGGACACTCAGAAAAAGAAAGTTAAAAAGTTTTTTAGAGACCAAAATGATTTTAAAATTAATAAAGTTTATTCTTGGCAGAATTATAATGAAACTAATGACAATATAGAGCATATGGAAGTTCACTCCCAGCCCCAGCCCATGTCCCTACCAGAGGAGATCACAAACCCTCAGTTAAGGGGAGTACAACAACCCCGGGTGCCGACCCAATATCAAACATTGGATCGGGACAAAAATAATAGAGTGTATAACCAAACATCATATATGGATACACCTAAGAGAGGGCAGAAAAATAGAGGACGAGGTTCTAGGGGGAGAGGAGGTGGAGGTTACTACCCCCCGCCGTACCCTTATACGAATACAGATTACCACATACCCACGAATAATAGGTATGAACCGTTGCAGAATTATGAAGGTGGGAATCATTACTCATCTCCGCGTCCTTTTTTAGGAAGGGGCAGGGGAGACCAGAGGAGGGGACGAGGGTTTCCCCCTCGTGGCAGGCCTCCTCAGGGTCAGTCTCAACATATACCAAACAGTCACAGGGAATTGGATTGGAGGGACTCACAATATCGGGAGATGAACACAACACAAACTCCAGGACCAGGGAGAAACGCATCAGAGGATGCAGGGCAGGGCGGAGGGCCCAACAAAAAAAGAATGCGAGAAACATAGATGGAGGCATTTTCAATTTGAGCGACGCAGTTTTAACTGATAAAGAAAAAAATATTCTACATCAGGGCCTAAAATGCGGTTTAAAAAGACCAGTCAATAAGTTTAACGTATATGTGGATATACATAAATATATGCGTAAGCTGAGCATTAAAAAATATTTTCTGAACAAAGCTTCGAATCCTGTAAGTGCAACAGGGAATGGAGCAGTGGGGATGACAGCGGTTGATAGCGGTTTAAAAAATCGCTCTCTGTTTAATCCGCCAAATGTAGCAGCTCAACACTTGGAGGTTTTTAAGACTCTGGTACTAAGAGATTTGGATAAACTAAATCCTGTTAAAAACCCAAACCCAAGACATATCAAAGAGGGGATAAAATCCTTAGAAAAAAGAAAGGACATCATTATAAGGCCCGCTGATAAGGGTGGGGGTGTGGTCATAATGTCTAAGGGCTACTATAATGGTCAGTTGACAGAGATGTTATCAGACAGAGAAACATACAGTAAGCTGGGTAAGGACCCTACTAATCAATATAAGAGGGAGCTTGAATCTTTGATAGATTTTGGCTACCAAACCCGTGTATTGACAGTAAAAGAAAAAAGATTTCTGGTCCCCAGCAGTTGCCGTATACCTACTATATATACACTCCCGAAGATACACAAAAATCAGACCAACCCCCCACCGAGACCTATAGTGAATGGTATAGGATCAGTATCAGCTAGATTAGGTCAATATCTAGATAGATTCCTCCAAAAAAGTGTTTTGGATACTAAGGCATATTTAAAAGACACTAAAAGCCTGTTACAAATGCTACAAGACATTAATCTGGCGGGAAAGGAGGAAGTATATCTAGTAACATGCGATGTAGCTTCCCTCTATACGGTGATCCAACACGATGATGCCCTTCTGGCACTTAATTGGGCGCTAAGTAAGAGGGAAGACCTCCCTTATAAACAGAAAGTTTTTCTAAGAAATGCTTTAGATTTCTGTCTTTCCCATAATTATTTTTGGTTTAGCAGTAGTTTTTTCACCCAGAAGAAAGGAGTGGCTATGGGCGCTAGGTTTGCGCCCAGTATAGCCAACCTTTTCATGGGTGAGTGGGAGGATAAGGCTGTGTTCCAACAGAAGCGTGAGGAATTATTATTTTACAAAAGATACATTGATGATCTGTTGTTAATTTGGGCAGGATCAAAAGTATCGCTGATCACGTTTTTGGATACATTAAATAAAAACACGAACAATATTCAACTTACCAGTCAAATTGACCAGAACGAGATTAACTTTTTAGATGTCACCATTTTTCGAGCAGACAATACCCTCCAAACTAAAGTATATTTTAAAAGCACTGATAGAAATAGTTTCTTACCAATACACAGTGGTCACCACCCTCTGTGGCTTAAAAACGTCCCGAAGGGCCAAATGATGAGGGTTAAACGGAACTGTTCCTCATCCGATGATTTTAGTGCCCAATCTCAAGTCCTTAAAAATAGGTTCGTGGAGAAAGGGTATAAACCTCAGTTCCTTGATGCTATAGTGGAAGAAATAGGAGCTATACCACGACAGGAGGTTTTGAAAAATAAAGAGGTGGGACTAATTCAGGGTAATAAACATGAATGGGGATTCATATCAGATTTCCACTCACAGTTTAAAGACGTTGAAACATTGTTTAAAACCCACTGGCATGTCCTTCGTTTGGATAAAACGTTACAGAATGTTTTACCAACAAAACCGCAATTCATATATAGAAGAGCACCAAGTTTTGGGGATGTGATAGTAAAAAAAGTGTTGGACCCCCCGTCGCGACCCCCCACATTTTGGGATAGAGATGGGTTCTTCGCATGTCGGAAGTGTAAACCCTGCCGCGAAGTCATATGCCCAATAAGAGGGATGCAAGAATTCATTTCTACATCAAATGAAAGACAGTTCTCAATTAATGAGTTTATAACTTGCAATACCACTCACGTAGTTTATGTTCTAAAATGTCCCTGTGGTCTAATGTATGTGGGAAGGACTAAGAGACTGCTACGCATCAGAATAGCTGAGCACATACACAATATTGAGATTGGTTATAAGGACCACAATGTGTCTTTGCATTTCAAACTATACCACAAACAAGATCCATCAGGACTATTATTTTGGGGCATTGACCATATTAAACCTTCATGGAGGGGTTCAAATATGGTACGCGAACTGTCAATGCGCGAAACAAAATGGATATTTTTATTGGGTACTTTGTCGCCTAAAGGGTTAAACATTGAACTTGATATTAATTGTTTCATTAGTGACTATTGATTTCTATATTTTTATATAATAACATCTGATTTTTATCTTTTATGTCTATATTATATTCTGCACATGAATTTTATTAATTGAAAGAAAAAATTTTCTATATGCGTCTTTTGTATATATAAATTTTTTTATAAATTTTTTTATATATTTTTATATGACCTGTTATACATACATATATGATGTATTGTATATATTAAGTATGTATAAACCAAAGATTCTGATAGTTGTCCATAACAAATGAATATTTTTTAAAAATTATTAGTATATTTATTGGATTTGTATATTGATTGTCTTTTAAAAGTAGTAATGCTTTAATAATTAGAGATGTAAACCTAGCCGATATTAACCGTCATTAACATTGGACGTAATATAATAAATGTTGAATGCAATAAGGTTAAAATATTCCATATGCAGCGAAAGACCATGATCTGGTTATCTAGCAATAGACAATTAGTGTGATATGGTTCCCGCATAGTCATAAGTCTTGCCAAGCCTGATTGGTTAGGCGGACCACATGGTGTTGTAACACACACCAATATAAGCCGGCACGTCGCGTCGTTAGGCCACGCCCTTTGAGAAAGTCGTGATGACGAAACGCGTCAGGGCGTGACCTATACAATCCTGTCTCAGGGGTCTACAGACAATTCCTTGGACTTCATGGCTTGGTTTGTGCTCTGACATGCACTGTTAATATTGGGACCTTGCATAGACAGGTGTGTGCCTTTCCAAATCGCGTCCAATCAACTGAATTTACCACAGGTGGACTTCAGTCAAGTTGTAGAAACATCTTAAGGATGATCAGTGGAAACAAGTTGTAGAAACATCTTAAAGATGATCAGTGGAAACCGGATGCACCTAAGCTCAATTTGAGTGTCATGGCAAAGCCTGTGAATACTTATGTACCGTATTTATCGGCGTATAACACGCACCCCAAGTTTAGGAGGGCATTTTAAGGAAAAAAGTTTTAGGAGGGAAGTTTAGGGAAAAAAAAAACTTACATTTAAGCGTCATTTGCAGCTTGCCCAGCGTCATTTGCAGCCTTGCCTAGCGCCATTTGCAGCCTTGCCCAGCGCCATTTGCAGCTTGCCCAGCGCCATTTGCAGCCTTGCCCAGCGCCATTTGCAGCCTGCCCACGTTTAAATTTGCCGCCGCCGAGACAGACTGCGCGAGCGCCACCGAAAAAGACCGAGCCGACCGTTCGGTTCCGCTCGCAGTCCCGCCTCCCTGCTGTTTGGGGAGCGAGCGCAGGGAGGCGGGACTGCGAGCGGAGCCGAACGGTCGGCTCGGTCTTTTTCGGCGGCGCTCTTTTTCTTTTTTGGCGGCGCTCGATTTTTCTTTTGTCACTTTTTTGGGGGGATCGGAGTATAACACGCACCCACGACTTTCCCCCGATTTAAAGGGGGGAAAAAGTGCGTGTTATAAGCCGATAAATACGGTATGTGTGATTTTTATTTTTTATTATTTTTAATAAATTTGCAAAGATTTCTAACAAACTTCTTTCACATGTTCTGTCATTATGGGGTATTGTTTGTAGAATTTTGAGGAAAATTATGCATTTAATCCATTTTGGAATAAGGCTGTATCATAATAAAATGTGGAATAAGTGAAGCACGTGAATATTTTCCGGATGCACTGTAGACTTAAACAATACTGTAATAGAAATGAAAGTCCACTCCCGAAGGATTGTTCAGGGCTCCACTATAAATGCCACTTTACTCCACTCCAATATAAACTATCTTGTGTGAAAATAGAAATCCACTCCCAAAACAATACTTTATTGGTGATTTTATTAATCGATGTTTGATATAATTTTATTGTTTGATTTCATGATGAGTTCTGGTTAGAGGCTTGCGCACACTTTTTCTTTAGTAAAATATAAGGGATGTAGAAGTTGGATATTACTCAAACTTGCATGCCATATAGGTGTTTTATTGAACCACGTCTTTGGCGGGGAATCACTGAAATTGATCCAGTTCTGCCATAGATAAAGGTGTTTTCCTAATCATACTTTGGTTTATTAAATCCATGTTTAATAATCCATGTATAGTTGTGGTTTTAAGAACATCCAACGCTTTGCAACAAATTTCCTTGACTGAAAAATGTTATGTGTATATATTACTAGAGAAAATATTGCCAATGTTGCCAGCGAGCACAATCTCAAATTTTTGTGACAGTACTTTTGCATATCGTAATTTAAGAGTCTTGTCATTTGATGCCAAAAAGGTGTTTTGACGATTGACGACAAAGTCATGTGATCACAACGTCACGGCTGACATAGAGATCATTTGACTGTTGATAAACAAAGGGTTAAAGTTGGTGCTAGGATTCTCTGTTCCTCCATATCTAACATGTTCTTATCTAATGAGGGGACTTTAAAGTGGTTGTAAAGTGAAAAAAATGACGTTTACCTACAGGCAAGCCTATAATGAGGCTTAACTGTAGGTAAAAAAAATATCTCCTAAACCTGTACGGTTTAGGAGATATTCCCCGTGCAATGCGCCGCTGACTGCAGCGGCGCATGCGCACGGGGGATTCTCGGTTGAAAGGCCGGCAGAATCCGAACCCTGCCGGGAAGAAGTCCCCAGTGTGCATGCGCGGGAGTGACGACATCGCGGCTCGAGCCACTCACAGCGATGGAGTCGCGATAACCGGAAGACACGCCGAGGCAACATGTCAGCGACCTCGACGTGGACCAGGTGAGTTACCGACGCCTCGTTCTAAGGTAAGTATTTTCATAATGAGCTAGTATGTGGTGCATACTAGCTCATTATGCCTTTTTGCCTTACAGGTGTACTAAAAGAAATTTTTTTTTCAGCGGGTTTACTACTGCTTTAATGAAGTGAAACCTGCCATTTTCTCTCTTCCCTTCTCATCCCTTCTGTCTACAAATAAAAGATATGTAGGGTTTGAAGTGGATACTCCCAAGTCCTGCAGGACATCAGTGACTCTCTTCTCCTTTTATTATTATTATTATACAGGATTTATATAGCGCCGACAGTTTGCGCAGCGCTTTACAACATGAGGGCAGACATATGATTCCATTTGGACAAATGATAGACATGTCAGAACCGGCCATTCCTTACTTGGGCAGAACCATGATCAAGGCTTCTCTCACTGAAGGAGGAAGGACGTGGCACTGTTTGATTATTTCCTATAGCTTGTGGAGATATTTTGAAAAGCCACTTAATTTTTGTGTAGCTCTGTTGGCAGGCTCTCTAGCCTGTTTCCCTATTATGTGGTTTTGGAGTCAATTTCAGCTTGAAGCTAGTTTCTATATCCTATGTGCTGTTACTGTTGTACCTGAAATTGTTTTGATTGCAGGGTTAACAAAAGGGACTGCAGTATCCTATACCTTTACCAGCCATATTTTCATATACATATCATTTGTATTTGAAAAATGTAGCTTTTGATCTATTTTCTCTTTTGTGCTTGCTTTTAAGGGGCCAGTTGACTTGGTAGTCATGCTGAATTGTTCTGTTCATTAGCATAATTTATACAGCTAGCTTCTGTGGCCTTTGTAATTCAAACCCACGTTTGCAGAGGCATTTTCTTTTTAGTAGAGTGTGCTTTCCTCATGCATATCCAAATGTGAGTATTTTATTAAGACTTTAGGAGTTTAGTAAATCATAGTTACTTTTGTAAACTGGCTGAGATTGTTGCGCTAAATTCTTTTGTTCTTGTTCTTAAAGTGGTTGTAAAGATACAAGGTTTTTTTACCTTCATGCATTCTATGCAGAGCAAGCTGCTTGCTGTGGGGGTACCCGGCAGCAGAGAAGAACCAGGAGTGCCGGCGTGGGACCTGAGAAGAGGAATTTCCGGGCTGCTCTGTGCAAAACCACTGCACAGAGCAGGTAAGTATAACATGTTTGTTAGAAAAAAAAATCTTTTTTTTTTTTTAATATCACTTTAAGCCCCTGTTCACATTGGAGCGATTTGACATGCAATTTGACATATTGCCAGCAACATCAGTGTCCCAATCGGTGCAACGCCACACCGATTTCCAAAAGTAGTTCATGCACTACTTTTAGCGAGTTTGGGGGCGATTTCAATAGATAACTGTGCATGAACCCGCACAGATGTCTTTAAAATCGCCCCCCGAACTCGCACTGAAATGCAGGTTTGAAATTGTGCGAGTTAAGCTAAAGCCCAACTCGAGGCTCCCTCGTTCTCCAGTCCCACCCAATGTGGTCTTTAATTTTATAAATGCCCTTTAAAAGCCTCTAACAGTCTCTAATATGCAGATTATAACTTTGTTAATGATGTTTGATGAATGTTTTTTTTCTAATGGAATGAGTTAAAGAGAACCTTTTCATTCACCAAGCATGTAAACATGATGGCATCTTTAGAATCTGCTCTGTTAGCAAACTGCTTCACAAAATGTGCTAAACAATCCAGATTTACATTTTCTGTCAAAAGTCATCAGCTAAGTCCCCCCTTTAAATTATAACAACTTTTCCTTCTTGCTCGTGTATGTAGTGAGTTGTAACACAGAAAGGCAATGGCGACTTACATGTTGGCTGTTGTAGTCCGCTGTGGATGAGGCAAGATAGTAACGCCCGGTGGCAGCATAACTGGATCTCAAGTGACAAACTTGACAAAGCTTTTGTTTATGCACTGCTATGTGGCTTACAAGCAGAATTTTTATTTAGCAGCAGTTTCTGTAAACTTTAGCAAATGGAGGATTTGCTTTGAGGGGTTTATTCAAGTTCAGGAATACCTTTTTAGGGCAAAGGTGTCAAAACTCAATTTCATCGCAGACCGTATCAGCTGTATGGTTGCCCTCAAAGGGCTGGTTGTATCTGGGGTGCTCTACCTACAGAGTGCAGGGTTCAGGATAGTGGTGCAACGGATCGTCACCGATCCGTGATCCGAATGGATCAACCTGTTCGGATCGGCACTCCACGCGATCCGCGGAGCGCTCCGCTGCCTCTGCCTTAGGAAAGGCTGTTGCTTTGGCCTAGCTCCGGAGCGGCAGCCATCTTGGTACACCCGGCGGCTGTCTGTGGATATACAGTGCGGGAGATGTCTGTGGATATTACAGTGGGGGAGATTGTGGATATTACAGTGGGGAGATTGTGGATATTACAGTGGGCAGTGTTATTTGCTGATCCGATCCGTGACTCTGATCCGAGGAACGATCCGAACCATGAGTTTTTTTGATCCGTTGCACCCCTAGTTCAGGATTACGCTACATACAGTGGGGAAAATAATTATTTGATCCCTGCAGATTTTGTACGTTTGCCCACTTACAAAGAAATGAAGGGTCTATAATTTTTATATTAGGTGCATTTTAAATGATAGAGACAGAATACCAACCAAGAATGCAGAAAAAACACATAAATATATTGCTATAAATTAAGTTGCAGTTCAGTGAGTAAAATAAGTATTTGATCCCCCAAGCAAAATATAACTTAGTACTTGGTGGAGAAACCCTTGTTGGCAAGCACAGAGGTAAGACGTTTCTTGTAGTTAGTGACCGGGTTTGCACACATCTCAGGAGGGATTTTGGTCCACTCTTCTTTACAGATCTTCTCTAAATCCTTAAAGCGGTTCTGCACCCATTTCATTTAGTAAATCTCTTTGCCTTCCAAATCAGGCAAAGAGTACTAAATGAAATGTGTTTTTTTTTATTTTTTTTTTACTTACCTTGTAATTGATGACTTCCGGTCTTCTGTCTCTTCGGGGGTGGGCGGGGTCTCTGCGTCGATCGTCGTCAGGCCGCACTGTCTCCTGGGATCTGGTGTCATTGTTCCCAGGAGTCAGTGCGGACATCTTCCAAAATCTCGCGAGATTTCGGCCACATCTTCCGAAATCTCGCGAGATTTCGGACACATCTTCCGAAATCTCGTGAGATGTCGGCAGATGTGCCGTACTGCGCACGCGCGAGTAACGGCGGTGCATGCTGGGCCATCTAAAGTGCCTGTGGGGTTTCACATGCCCACAGGCAAGATGGCCCCCAGCAGACAAGAAGAAGATAAAGAATTTTATCGGAGGAAAACCTGCGGCGATCGAGATGGAAGATGGAACAGGTAAGTCCCCCAATTGAGCTATATGGCCTTGGCATATAGCCCAAAAAAAAAAAACGAGTGCAGAACCGCTTTAAGGTTTCTTGGCTGTTGCTTGGCAACTCAAAGTTTCAGCTCCCTCCCATAAATTTTCTATAAGAATTAAGGTCTGGAGACTGGCCGGGCCACTCCATGACCTTAATGTGCTTCTTCTTGAGCCACTCCGTTATTGCCTTGGCGGTATGTTTTGGGTCATTGTCATGCTGAAAGACCCATCCACGACCCATCTTCAGTGTTCTGACTGAGGGAAGAAGGTTCTCGTACAAGAGAAGAGAAGCCGGCCTCTACCTTTAGCAGAGAAAAAGCCCCAAAGCATCATGTTTCTACCTCCGTGCTTGACCGTGCTTGGTGTTCTTAGGGTCATAGTCAGCATTTTTCTCCTTCCACCCCTCCTTCTGGGTTCTGACCTCTGTACTCACCACCCCCGTCTCCCCACCTCTGCACACATCTGCCTCCGCATCTATACAGCCTTCAACCCCCCCCCCCCCCCCAAGTTTTCTCGCCTCTCTGCTAGGCAGCTCGCTCCCTGTGTATTGGGCTCTAGTACCTGTGAATTCAGTTTTTCTGCCTTGCAGGTAGACCATTCTGTCAGATCTGTCCCTGCCATGAGTTCCTGCAGGGATCAGGAGCCGCTGAGAGCATAGCTGTCCACTGTAAACACAAAAGGCTTCTGTGTTTACAAGTGACAGCCAGAAGCAGAGTTAGAGCCGGAGGTAGCGGACGCTGGGAGGGCCACATGACAAGGCCAGTTTCAGCCCTTTTTTGTTTGCAGCTTGTTCTTTAGGGTAAGGGTTATTGTTTAGTTGTTAAAAGCTAAAAAAAAACTAACTTTTTTGACACTCAAAATTCTCACCAAGTGATTAAATTCAAAACTACCATACTATAAGTTTCTGCAGCAAAACATTTAATACCACCCCCTTTGCACTTTATTTATTGGTTATTAGACATGTGCACTGCTGAAAAATAGTTTTGTTTTAGTTTCATTCCTTTTTGTTTTTGTCGGAATTCGAAAATTCGAAAATCAAAAAATTTGAAATAATAACTAATAATAACTAAATATTAACTTATAGGTAGTGGAATTTCCTTTCAAATTAAGCTGTTAGTGAACGTAACGAATACAAATTTATCTGAAGTAACGAATGCCGCATCTAAACAAATGGAACAGAACTAAATAATAATACGTTTTTATTATTATTATTATTGTTATTTATTATTAATTTGTTACGTTCCATTCGGTTAGATACGGCATTCGTTATTACGGATAATTCGTAACTTCAGATTTTCGTTCTTATTTTTGGATTTCCGAATTTCCTGATTTTCAAATTTCAAATTTCCTAATTTTTGAATTTTAGATTTTTTTTCAAAAATCCGGAAATTCGTATATTTCCGAATTGACAAATTTGCCTAAATTCGTTAAACGAATTCAAAACTAAACAAACTAAACTAAACAAATTGCACATGCCTATTGGTTACAGAATGATTATGGGATTGATTTAGAAAAACTGGAGAGTGCAAAATCGGGTGGAGTTCTGCATAGAAACCACTCAGGCAGTTGATTGAACAAGCTGATTGGCTACTATGCACAGCTGCACCAGATTTTGCACTCTCCAGTTTTAGTAAGTCAAACCCAGTGTGTCTGGTCCTTCAAATGAAAAGCTGGACCTCTTATTGGGCATTGCAGGCTGATGTAAACTCATGTTGAAATCTGGTATCTATTTTCTGATTTCAGTATGTATCCCTGTGTTAGCGCTCCCAACCGATCAGTAATCAGATTTGCAAAGGCACTTTGATAGCTGAGGGTGGTTTCCACCAATATTTGCAGATGTTTGCAACTGAGACCCATGTTTTTTATGACTTAGAAGTAGGTTATACATTAGATCCTGTTTGCAAACTGGCATGGATGAACATTAGAATATTTAAGAAGACCACACAAGCAAAGTTAATTCTTACCACATGCGTAATGATGAGACTTGGCAGTTTTATAGTTCAAGCTGTGCCTATGGGTCAGCCTTTTCTGCCCTGTGTCATCATTCAGTTCCCGTCATGCCTCCTGCAGTGACTGCACTCTGTAGAAACCTGAGTAATGGCAGTTCCATCCCTATGTCATACAACCTACCAGAAAAAACCTAATTCGAAGTGTAATGGAGTACTCAATGTTTGGAGCATGACAAAACTATACTTTCCTATCTGGTACTGTTGTAGCCAATGTAATTTATATGATTGTTGTTAATAAATGGACCTTTCTGTTTTTCTGGCTATCCATATTTATGTGACTGCCAAATTAATGTCTGGCTGTACTCCCTTCCTTTATAGATGTTGAGTTTAGCCATAAATTCCTAGAATTCTTGTGTATCTATGACTTCTCAGTTCTCCTCATTCAGACCTATAAATGGGATGTAAAATTACATCCAGATTATTGTAGTGTAGAAAGTTCTGTTAGGAGTAAATATGTGTTTAAAGACGGATTGGCTTTCACTAATGCAGCTTCAGAAATCTATTGTTTTCAATGGCTTTTCAAGACTGGTACCTGGTAAAAAATAGGAGCTCGCCCTACTAGAAACCTCAACGGTAACCTCACCCCTTTTTGGAGGCTTTGTTAAAACAGCGGATTGGCTGAAGATCCTGATTGATCTACAGCAGGTTGGCTTACTGGGGCTTACTCATCCTGGAAAGATACAGTGCATTACCCTATGTACACTATATACACCTTCTTAGGGCTCAAAAGTCCTGACCCTCTAGCAAGGCCTTAAGAGTTACTCGCCACCAGTTGCCTCATCAAATGCAGCCTCGCTGTGCCCATTGGTGCAGCCTCGCTGTGCCCATGAGTGCAGCCTCGCTGTGCCCATGAGTGCAGCCTTACTGTGCCCATGAATGCAGCTTACTGTGCCCATGATTGTAGCCTAGTTTTCCATCTACTATCACACGAGCCGGTCTAGGGGGGTGGGACCTTGTTACAGCAACCCCCCCCCCCCCCATCCAGCCACTCTGATGTCCTGTAAAAAAGCCTGCACTGCTTTTGCCAGAAGCGATCAGCCAGGAAACTGTCAGCCTTGTCCGCCCCTGTTCCTCACTCGCCCTGCACTAAATTCCACTTGCATAATGCAAACGGGCGAGAGGAATTTTTGAGGGCTGCACCTTCTTTCATTGCTCTATGGTCCTGTTCTGATGCTCACATTCCCATTGTGGACATGGGTCAGCATGACCGGTCTGCTGCTACAGTGTCATACACACCAACCTGTGATGCGATGTGTTGTGACACCTTTCTATCAGAACCAGCATTAACTTTTTCAGCAATTTGAGCTACAGTAGCTCTTGTATTGAATCGGACTACAAGGCCAGCCTTCACTCCCCATATACATCAGTGATGCCTTGGCCGCCTATGACCCTGTGGCCGGTTCGCTGTTTTTTTTATTCCTTGGACCACTTTTGGTCAGTCCTGACCACTGCAGACTGGGAACATACCACAAACGTTGCAGTTTTGGGGATGCTTTGACCCAATCATCTAGACATTACATTTTGGTCCTTGTGAAAGTCGCTCAAATCTTTACGCTTGACCATTTTTTTTCTGCTTTCAACACGTCGACTCTAGGTACAACATGGTCACTTACTGAATAATATATGCATCCTGCTTTCAGGTGCCATTAAAACAAGATAATCAATGTTTACTTTACCTGTCAGTGGTTATGGCTGATCAGTATACACACTTGCATATATATTTTGTTAAAAAAATGTATGCTTCAGTGTTGTTCTTCAACACTTTATAAAGAATATAATAGATGCGTTTAATGAACAATGATCTCCTTTTCTCTCTGTGAAGGAATCTGATGAGGGCAGCGATGGAGAGGATTGTGGTGTTAATCAAGGTGACCTGGATGCATTGATGTTTGGCCAGCAAGTTACAAAAAACACAGAGGGTGAGAAGACTGGTAAAGAAGCGCCAATGGTGTCTGAAAAGTGGGTGTGCGCCCAATCATCCGAGACCAAGAAAAAGAATCACAATCAGTTTATCACTGAAAAGCTGGAGGTTCTCGCAAAGGCCTACTCTGTTCAAGGAGACCGCTGGAGATCTCTGGGATATTCAAAGGCTATAAATGCATTAAAAAGTTACCATAAGCAAGTTACATCTTCTCAGGTGAACAAAAATATTTATCAATGTAACCATTGTTTGTATATTGATTTTAAGGAGATGTGATAGATCAATCCACAGCAATGCAGATCACTTCTTTAAACCAGCCTTTCTCAACCTTTTCAATACAGAGGAACCCTTAAAATAATTTTACAGTCTTAGTGAACCCCTGCTAAAAATGACTATATCTACAACTCATGATACATTAGTGTGATGGTCAGTGGGAAGAATGCTCCTTACACTTGTGATCATTGGGAAGAATTACCCCCTTACACATAGCTAAAAAGATCAATGGTGTCAGTGGAAACTTGTCTGAAAAGCAAAAATTGCTCATTGCTCAAGAAACCCCTAGCAACCTCTGGAGGAACCCAGGTTGAGAAACCCTGCTTTAGACCATTGTGGAAAATTTAGCATCCAAAACCACTTGTTTTTAGAACACTTTTAAATATTTTGTTTCTATTTGGCAGTCTTATCATAACCTGATTGATAATAATGTAATTTTAAGAATAAGCATAGGTTCACATCTCTGTGGCTGGGGAATTTGTGCAAATTTGTTCCCAACCTGAGAGAAACCGTGTTGTACTTTAGCAAATGTGCAGGTGCGCCAATAATTCCTAATGCCACTCACAGGAATTGGCAACCCTGGCACATTTTTAGCGCAATTTTTGAAAAAAAGACCGGGGACTGCTTTCCCAGCGTTTTCTGCGGGTAGGGCAGCCCATTGAAATTAATTAAAAAGAAATGGGGGAACTAATGCGCAAAACCAAGCTGTATAGAATAGGATATAAAGGATGGGAGAAGCTGCCAACATATAAAAGTGTTCCCACACAGATAAAATAAAAAGAATAATAAAATAAAAAGAATACTAAATGGAACTGCTCACACAACTTGTTAGGTGTGTGAGCGTTTCTAGTTAGTATTTATATACATATTGATTCATTTCTGCACTTTAGTTAGCGCCACATACTTCACTTATTCATTGAAATGAATGGGCTGATCCCGTGGATACAATATACCCATCCGTCACTGTCCATGGAGAGCTATAACTCATTATAATTGTCCAGAATTGGGGTGCTGGTTTTGGGCATTCCCACCGCTCACTCCCCTCTCCCTTACCCCATCTCTCTTTCTCACCTTCCTACTGTGGACTTCCTTCCTTTCAGATTTCCTTTTTTATCGGCTTATTGCTTTGCAGCCTGTGGCAAATTTACCTGGCTCATTGATACCTACTTTAACTTGCAGGCTACAAGTTTTGTTTATTAATATGCTATTTATACTGTTTGATGTTTTTACATTCTCAGCAGCTACGTTCCAGCTGTGTAACATGTTCTTGGCAATTTCAAAAAGTTCTCATATGCCATGTTTTGTACCTTACCTTTTTTTTTTCAATAAAAATCTATTAAAGGGTGAAATTAATGGGCTGCCCTACGTGCAGAACGCAGTTGCAGAGGTGTGACCTGAGTATGAATACTGTATCTGCTGACTTTTAATATAAGGACACTTCCTTGTCCATGGATCCAGCGATGTCGGCACCCGAGTTGATTCTTCAGTCGGCTTTGGTTGCAGGGGCCGGCATCTTCAGTTAGGAAAACCAGCCAGATCCCTACTGCTCATGTACAAGTCGTGCTTCGCTTTCTGAATTGTTGCACCGTCTTCTGGGACCCATGAGTGTCCCAGAAGGCAGCAGGGGGATGGAGGAGGGACCAGACTTACTCAAAGATCACCGTGGCTATCTTGCCCAGAAGTGGGAGTGGGTACCGGTCAAAACCAGGTACCTACTCCACTTCCCTCCTACAAAAGTGGAAAATGTAGTGGGGGGGGGGGTGAGAAAAAGTGTAGCTTCCTCTTTTGGGTGGAGCTCCACTTTAAGTGTTTGAAATATGAAGGTGTTTCTTAGTACACCCTAAAAGATTCCAATGCAGATTACAAGCAAAATCAAACATGTGATTGGTTGGATCCCTTTTTTACATACTGCTACCATCAAATTCACAAATGTTAACCCTTTGGCGCCGGCTGCACTCAGGTATGCGGCCTGGCACAGAGAGGCCACATATTTGCATGACTTGCGGTCAATACAGCTGTGCCGAGAATGCGCTCCTTGCACAGTTGCCAGTGCCTAACCGAAAGCTCCCGATCGTTGCTTTGCGATCAGGAGTTTTCGGATCACGTTACTGCCATGACAGGCAATCACACCGGTCAGGTGATCTTAAGCCCCACCTCCCAGCAACCTAAACCTCTTAAAGGGACGGGAGATGCCGGCGTGAAGAGGTTAAAATGGGTATTGTTGGCTTATGTAATAAATTTCTATATGTTTTATAAAGAATGTAATCATTGAAAAGTCTTCACTTATCTGTGTGAACTGTGCTGGTTATTCGTTCTGATTAGACTAGTTCTATAATTTGGGAGCAAAATGCTTGATGGAAGATATATACCGGTACTCATAATAGTTTATATTCTGCAATCATTTACAGAGCATTGCTGTGGTTAGAAAAAGAGACATTGTAGGTATATTGTAATAAGATCAAATTATGTAAATATTAAAAAAAAAAAAAAATTCAGTTCAAATTAAATCTTGAACCTGCCTGCAGATTAGTTTTAGTTTTTTAAACCAGACATTGCTGTAGTGAAGCAGTCTATCCCATCTGGTGATTCTGAAATGCATCTGCTGCTAATGCTTGAACATTCACTCAGAGCTCCTTGCTGCCATTCACAGAAGGAAATGTTTAAAAATGTTTTAATCTGATTGGTGGATGTGAGAAATCAAGAGGAAGTAAAGCCGTTTAAAAAAAAAAAATAGGAACCTGCAAGGCAAAGGCATAATGAGCTAGTATGCATAGCATACTAGCTCATTATGAATGACTTACCTGAGAACGAAGCCCCCGTAGCGGTCTACATCCACGATCTTCGGCGTCGCCATCAAACCCGGAGTGACTTCCGGGTCTCGCTGCTCCAGCGCTGTGATTCGCTGGAGCGGCGATTACGTCACTCCCGCGCATGCGCACGAGAGCGGCATATCGCCGTGATCTCGGCATGCGCAGTGCGCCTGTGCGCCGCTGTCTATGGCACATGCGCCGTAGATAGCGGTGCATTTTCTTTTCTAAATATCTCCTAAACCATGTAGGTTTAGGAGATATTTATTGGACCTACAGGTAAGCCTTAATCTAGGCTTACCTGTAGGTCAAAGTGGTCCCAGAGGGTTTACAACCATAAACATGTCTTGGTAATTTAAATGTGACTGCTGTGTTACTATATAGCATTACTAGTTTTTACAAACTGTCTATTTTTCTTAAATTGTTCTTTAACAAGCTGTAAACTTTTGTGCCTAGGTTCACATTGATGCGATTTGACATGTCTAATCGCATGCCAAATCGGTGGCTTTTGCCGGAAATGGCACCGTCCGAATCGGTGCAACGCTGCATTTGTGGCGCCGCACCGATTCCCAAAAGTAGATCCTGTACTACTTTGGCGACTTTGGGTTGCGATTTGTATAGAAATGTGTGCAGGAACCCGCACAGATGCCTCTGAAATCGCCCCCGAAGTCAGACTGAAACGCGGGAATGAAATCGTATGAGTTCAGCTGAACTCGCACAATTTCAATGCCGCTGTCAGTGTGAACTTGGGCTAAAGGAAAGACATTGGTGACGTCCTTTGAAGTGCAGTGCTCAGTTTGTTCATGCTTGTGTTACTTTTAGGAAGCTGCCAAAATTCCTGGTATTGGTAAGAAAATGGCTGAGAAAATTGATGAATTACTGGACAGTGGGCATCTGCGCAAAATTGACCACATCAGTGACAGTGTTGCTGTCCTAGAGGTCTTCTCTAACATCTGGGGGGCAGGCGTGAAGACAGCCCAGAGCTGGTACCAACAGGTATGTAATGACAGATAAAGCACATTCTTTAAAAAACTGACTTTTTTAATTTCTTTACAGGCTTCTGTTTTTTCACCTTTTGCCTTCTCTAATAAAGGATGCTTAGTGTTTTGTATCCACAAGAGTTAAAAGTTGGTGAGAGTAAAATATAAGAGAAAGGGGTTAAGATTTGTGTCCGCCTAGAGTTTTTTCAATCATTTTTCCTTGTGTTTTTTGTTCAGATCACAAATCTTAATTTGCAGGTTGTGTGAGTTTTAAGGCTGGGTACTGGGCTTCCACATTAGACCTGTGCTGGTGCCTGCGAAGAAGTATATTCATAGTAGCAACTTATGGCTACGGGATCCAGTAAAAGGGTTTTTCTTGTTTTGTCAACATTACTGTCATATGTTTTTAAGGTAAAAATGTCTGATTTGCCAAGTGTTTACAAAGTGTATCTGTTAAAAGAGAAATCAGGATTTAAAAAATAAAAATAAAAACATTTATACTCACCTAGGTGGATGCAGCATCAATAGGATGCGGCATCTGTCCCCTGGCAGCTCTGCAGTGAGAACTGAGCGATCAAACGCAGCAGATCGCTCGGTTCTCCCCCTCCGCTCTGAGCAGAGAACCAAGACTGTCAGTCTCCCCTCTCCACTCCAGGGCTCACTGGAGTGCTGGGCTGTGGAAGGGGTAGGAGGGGCTGGCTCAGCCTCTCAGTGAATCACTGTCTGCTGAAAACGGATCACAGGAGTGCAGATTGAACTGCACTCCTGTGATCCATAGGAAAATATAGCCAAGAAAGCTTTGGCCATACTTCTTTTATTGTTAGCAGCTCAGATTTCACCTCCCTTTTTCTAGTGCAAATTGGAAAATGAGAGGTATAAACATTTTTGTTTTAACATATTTTGTATAATATGGCTATATACATAGTACACTAGTTTGCTTAAAGAGGAGTATCCTTCAAAACCAAAAAAATTAAAAGTCAGCAGCTACAAATACTGCAGCTGCTGACTTTTAATAAACGGACACTTACCTGTCCCAGGGTCCGGCGATGCAAGGGAACGAAGACCCGCTTGTCCCCCCTTCCACTCGGCGGCACCAGCATTCTAACTGTGGGCACCCGGCTGTGGCTTCACAGTCGGGCACCCACTGCGCATGTGCGAGTGGCGCTGTGTGCCGTGATTGGCTGCGCAGTCATCTGGGACCTGTCACGTGTCCCAGATGACTGACAGGAGGGAGGGGGACAGAGCTGACCCCTTCCTGCGCCGAGGGGAAGTGATGTCACCAGCCCAGGCACTGAAGGAGGCAGACTACGAGGGACCCCCTAGAAACAGGTATTTAGAGGCGAGTTAAAAAAAATTTTTTTTCCAAATGTTTTATTTTTTTTTTTATTTATTTTTTTTAGGAATTTTAATGATTTTTTGTTTTTTGTTGTGCAACACCACTTTTAATATGCTTTTTCAGGGATTTCGAAGTCTGGATGACATCCGTTCCAAGGCCAACCTAACCACCCAGCAGGTCATTGGCTTGAAACATTATGAAGACTTTCTAGACCGCATGCCCAGGGAAGAGGCTGGAAGGATTGAAGAAACTGTAAGGCCTTTGTATTTTAGTTACAGACCATAACTAATGTTGGTTTTGGGTTTTATTTTCCTTTGTTTTGTTGAATTTATGAAAATAGTAACACGTTTCTTGTGACTGCACTTCTGTCTGACATTAGTGTGTTTGCATATCTTTTATGCATTTTGTGTGACTAAGCCATAACTGATTGTATTAATACTCCTAACTGGATTGTTTTTTTATATATTATATATATTATACTTTTTTTTTTTTATTGTCGACTTCACACAGCATACAAAAAACAAACGGAGAACAATTGAGAGTGAGTCTGATACCAGACCTCGCTCTCCAACAAATTCAAAAATAAAACTCAGAACACGTCTCAGCATTGGGCCTGCAGCATAACTCTGAGGTTTGAAATAAGAACATAATACCAGTACAGTATATATCATGTGTGCTTAAATTCAGCATCAAACAATGGCATTATTTTAGCTCTATACAGCTATGACCTATGGCCCGCCATCACCCACTGACACTAGACCCACAGATGTAATGCTCGGGTCCACGACTCAACACCCATAGCAATAATATTTAACGAAAAACAATAACCACCCATCTGCATACCGAACATAAAATGAAATCCCCACCGGTAATAGAAAACATTCATTTAGTCAGATACTGGATTGATATTTGGCCTGATGAAGAAACTTTAGCCCTGATTTGTCAGTAATCGTTCTATGAATTTCCCCTACCCAACTTTACATCCATCTTTGTACGGCTGGATGTGAATTTGATGATAGCCTCATCCACCTTATGTGCTATCCTTTTCTGGTCATTCCTCTTGTTACCTGCAAGTGCCAAAGCCTGAAATTCATGTTTAATTTTTCCATAATCAAGTCACATGGGTTGATATCAGTATGCCTGTGCGTGTAAGGAGCATGGAAGTCCTAGAACTTATGGATAGGTAGTGCTGAAGTTCTTGTGTGTGTGTGTGTGTGTGTGTGTGTGTGTGTGTGTGTGTGTGTTTGCCATGTAGTGATCATGCATACCACACAATGCAACTGAAGGACAGCAACTACAAAGCGCAGAATGCAGCTGGAACATAATGGATTGTCACTTTGTTAATAAATAGCTGGCAATCACTGAACAAATTCCTGGGCTCCTTCTTTTTGCCAAAGCTAAAGTTGATTAAAGTAAGGTTAAGCAACATGTGAGATCTTTGGCTGCTGGGAATGGAGCTGGAAGACATGATCAAGCTGTGCAGATAAACTCTGCTTTTGTTTTCAGGGTATTTGTGCCTTTTGCCTCTGCAAATTTCTTTCTCTTCTATTATTCGGGGCACAACATTAATATATTCTGTTAAGAAAGGGTTCTCTCTCCCACAAGCTTCTGTAAGAGCACAGCTCTTTGTAATGATCATCAGGACACACTATTTCAAAGACAGTCTGTTTGAGAAAATGAAAAGCGGCGGAGTTGGAAAAGTTGCTGT
Source organism: Lithobates sylvaticus (assembly GCA_028564925.1). NCBI lineage: Eukaryota > Metazoa > Chordata > Amphibia > Anura > Ranidae > Lithobates > Lithobates sylvaticus. The sequence goes on along the minus strand of CM053036.1, from coordinate 84,430,564 downwards.
TGAGTGACAGGATCCCTCGGGGTGGGTTGGAACGAGCTGCTTTATGTTACACCTGCATACCCCCATCACCGTGGAAGCATCGGTCATTGCGACGCTGTCACTCAGCCACAGAGCCTGATTTTAAAGAATGCGCACCAAACCGGACCCCACTGAGAATCTTGTTCCCATGCGTGTGATTAAAGGCCAAAGACTCATTCCCCCCACTGCCACCCTCCCTTTTTGTTCAAACACGGTTGTCACGTAAAGGATTTTCAAGAATGACTTTCCAATTTCAAGTACCTTTCTTCTCCCCTCCCCATCTTTTCAAAAGTCAGCCAGGTTGTTGTGGCTGCTGCAGGGGGAGGAGCCAGGGCCCATTGTTGTTGTTGATTGGATTACTTGTCCTGGGTCTCTAGGCCCCTGTGGGTGAAGCCCAGGAGAAAGAGGGGATTAAGGGATTAGGCACTGTCCTTGCTGTATGTCGCATCAAGAGCTTGGGGGAGCTTTGCACTCCGTGGCAGTGTAGCAGGTCTTCAGAAATCTTCATTAAAAAGAGACAAAATATGCATGAGAAAAGAGTGGTGACCTTCTTAGGCATGTCACTGGCACACACAGGACAGAATTAATGGGTTTATTCTACTAATAGAAGATGATCCTTAATTGTTATAAAGAGATAAAAAGAAAAACAACACAGAAAAGGCAATATTCGGAAGCTGCAGACCTTTTAGTATGTCATTGTTGTACAACATCTGGGGAAACGGCTTACTGACGTATGTCACTCTGGATTTGTGATGGTACGTTTTATTTAGTGCTGCTCCACTTGCCATACATCCTACGTGTTAAGAAACTCATATGGGAAAATCCGTGCTGCTTTTTATTTGCAGGCAGTTACCTTATTTCTGTCATGGAGAAAAGAAAAACTAATTATATATATATATATATATATATATATATATATATATATATATATATATATATATATATATATATATATATATATATATATAATATCACACCACATGCACTGGCAAGTTAAATTGCTCGGCAGCACGAAAAAAAAACTTGGCAAGGTGGCCAATAATGCTGTTGGTGTAACCAAGCTGTATAACACTTGTGCAGGAACTTCTATGCCTGTTTTCACTGTGTAGAGGTGGTGATACACCCTGAGAACACCAGTAACAGGGATAAGCAATATAGAACCAGGGGCCAGAACAACCATCTGTTTTCTCAGGTTTATGTAGCTTGTATACCTTAATTTTGTATTAAAAAGTAGAATAAAACCTTTATCTAAATTGTTGCTTTTCCATCCAGGTACGAAAAGAAGCCAAGAACATCAATACGGAGCTGATCAGCATAGGTTGTGGCTCATACCGGCGACACAAATCGACATGCGGAGATGTAGATGTCTTGGTCACGCATCCAGATGGGAAGTCTCATAAAGGAGTTTTTAACAAACTCATCGACGGCCTTAAATCTCAAGGTAAGAATTGTGTTCTTAACTGAGAATAAAAATGCACCCACTGACTTTACACATAAGTGTGGCTAACAAATCATTTCAAAACAATGTCAAATGATTCCGACCTGTACTTATTTAATAATCAAAGACCAGGAACCAGCTCCCTCCAATCTATGAACATAGAGGCCTATAATTTAGATATGTTAATAATAAAGTGTAGCATTCCAGAACATGTATGTGTTATTAGTTTCTGGAATGCTACATATTTTTCTAGTATATATTTCAAATGAAATCTTTAAAGAACCTTTTACCTTATAATGCAAACTGCATTATGTCAATAACAAAGCAAACATTTATTTTTCATACATCATGGGACACAGAGTGAGGCTAATATTAATTTCCTGCTGGGTTATACTTCATCATTAGGTGAATGGACACTGGTAGACCAAAGGCCTTCAGGCAGGAAGTGATCCCCTATATAACCCCTCCCATACAGGAAGCACTTCAGTTTTTTACCAGTGTCTGCAAGGTAGATGGGACAGTTTGTTTGAGCTCCAGGTCTCTAGGCCCACAAACGGTTTCAAAAATGAATCAAGGGATTGACCGATCGGATCCATTTGACACAGGCTTTTATGTTTTGATAAATGGTACCCAAGCCTCGCAAAGAAGACTCAAGATCCTGCAAGGTTTTGCTTGTAATGTGGCCTCCGGGCGCTGAACCCTGCGGAGTGGAAATCCTGGACATCCTGGACACTACATCGCTTGCTACAAAACTGTGCTTCCTGTATGGGAGGGGTTATATAGGGGATCACTTCCTGTCTAAAGACCTTTGGTCTTCCAGTGTCCATTCACCTAATGATGAAGTATAACCCAGCAGGTAATGAATATTAGCCTCACTCTGTGTCCCATGATGTACTCTAATAAAAGGATTTTACAGGTAAGTATGATGTAAAAATCTTTATCGAGGCATCATTTTTTATGTAATTTTATTGAGGCATCGTTTTTTATGTAATTTTATATTTTAACCACTTCACGACCGCCTCAAGGACATTTACGTAGGCACTTTGAAGAGGGATATCTCGGTAACGGCAGCAGCTGCTGCCACAACCGAGATATCCGTCTTTACATGAGGTGGTTCTGTGTACGATAATGGTGGTAATCGCGGCGGATTCGCCACGAGATCACCGTTTTCGTCGCCGGGAGAGGTGCCCCCACCCCTCCCGCGCCTTCCGCCGCTTACCGGAGCCGTCGGCAGGCGATCGGGTCCTGCGATCGGGTGGGTATGGAGACGAGTGAGGCTAAGATAGCCCCCACTCGTCTCTATACCATAGGAGGGCGGAAGCGACGTCAAAACGTCACTTCCGCCCATACGTCTTAAAGGCACAATTTTCAAATGTTATTTTTTTTAAATTACATTTTTTTTTTTTTTTTGCATTTAAGTCCAAATATGAGATCTGAGGACTTTTTGACCCCCCAGATCTTATATTTAAGAGGACCTGTCATGCTTTTTTTCTATTACAAGGGATGTTTACATTCCTTGTAATAGGAATAAAAGTGACATTTTTTATTTTTTTTTAAAACAGTGTAAAAAATAATAAATTCAAGAAAAAGAAATAAGAAAAACAAAAAAATTTTTTTTTTAAACACCCTGTCCCGACGAGCTCGCGCACAGACGTGAACGCATACGTGAGTAGCGCCCGCATATGAAAACGGTAGTCAAACCACACATGTGAGGTATCGCCGCGATCGGTAGAGCGAGAACAATAATTCTAGCCATAGACCTCCTTTGTAACTCAAAAAATGCAACCTGTAGATTTTTTTTTTTAAATGTCGCTTATGGAGATTTTTGAGGGGAAAAGTTTGACGCCATTCCACGAGCGGGCGCAATTTTGAAGCAGGACATGTTGGGTATCAATTTACTCGGCGTAACATTATCTTTCACAATACAAAAAAAAATTGGGCTAATTTTACTGTTGTCTTATTTTTTTATTCAAAAAAGTGTTTTTTTTTCCAAAAAAAGTGTGCTTGTAAGACCGCTGCGGAAATACGGTGGGAAAAAGATATTGCAATGACCGCCATTTTATTCTCTAGGGTGTTAGAAAAAAAAACAATACATAATGTTTGGGGGTTCTAAGTAATTTTCTAGCAAAAAAAAAACAGTTTTAAACATGTAAACACCTAAAATCCAAAACGAGGCTGGTCCTTAGGTGGTTAAAAAATCACTAACATATAATTTACAAATATATAAATGTGTTTACATCTATAAGGATAATGGGACACAAACTGTACATCCTGTTACTTTAGTTTACCATCCATTGTAGCCTAGATGCATTGAAAGTGTAAGCTTATTTCCACAAGTGTACTTTATTTACTACAGTACCATCTACAGTGTATAAGCACTCAGTTAAAAAAATGTCAAGCTAAAACTTTTGTTTTGGATAGAGTGAGGAAGGTTAGAAGCTCTGTCGAGTTTTCTCTACCTGTGTTCCTTTTTGATTTTTCCTCACTTTCCCCATTCACTGTCCCAGTGACAATGGTTTAAACAAACCAGAAGTGAAGCAAAACCTGCAACAGAGGTACAAACAGAAATAAAAATTTGACAGGGGTTCTAGCATCCCACTGCTCTTTCTAAACAAGTATTTTCCTTCTATACTGCTGCCTACAGCAGGATTGGACACTGGCAAACAAGCCAAGGATAGCCCCCTTCCTACTCGCAGCATGCTTCAGGTTTTTGGTTGTATTCTAGGAGGATGGAAATCTTTCCTTTTTAGCTCTGCTATTAGACAACTAACTTTGCTAAAAAATGTTCTTCAATTAAGTCTCTTCTCTTCCTAGCTTTTGGAGTGCTGTAACAGGACTTGCTGGACTGGACATTGCAGGGCCAGCCTGGAAGTGACCTTTGGGTACTGGGTTGCACATAACGTGTTTTCCAGTTCAAGAGTTATTGGCATTGTGAGTAGGCTGAGCATCTGAATGCTACTTCATTTGTTAGGATCGCTGAGCAAATTCCAGCTTTCCTCTAGTTCTTACCACAAAAGCACTGAGGAACTGAGCGCTGATATCATCCTCCAGCTACCCAGTGCTGAGGAAGCTTCGCCCCATTGCTGCTCCTGCAATACAATGTGAAAACCCCAATCTTCAGTCTATTACTACTGCCTGCCTACAGAGACTTTGGTCACTTCTGACTCTCCGACCTTTAGACTACCAGCTGTCTGGGTTTTGCAATGGGTGACCCCAGCTTACACTCAATTTATAGTTCTGGGAGCATTTGTTATGTGCCCTCTAAAGGTGCTAATGTCTGAAACCTTGAATTTAGTTTTCCTGTGATTATAAAGTCTTGTTCATCATCAACATCCTTCTTAGGTCTACTGGATGGGGCCAAGTCCCCTGTCTTATTGGCCAGGATCTCTACTACAGTCACACAAGTCTTGTAAGGCTCAATTGACTCAGCTTCTGGATTGCTCATACCGCATAAGTTCAAAATGTGCTCCTGCAGCTTTACTCACAGATTTTATAGCTGATCTGCCCACAGCCCAGTCACAATAACTATTTTGGACTGATTCTGAGCTGTTCCAATCTCTATCGGACAAGATTATTCTTGAGGAATCAGTCTTCTGCTATTACTCCTAAACTAAAAGAGACTGGGGGTTATTTACCAAAGCTGGAGAGTGCAAAATAAGCTGCAACTCTGCATAGGAACCAATCAGCTTCCAGGTTGTATTGCCAAAGCTTAATTGAACAAGCTGAAATTTAGAATCTGATTGACTACCATGTTCAGCTGCACCAGCTTCTGAGTGCACCAGCTTTAGTAAATCTCCCTGACTGGTTCAGTTCTTATTGATGCGGTGTACACTGCTCTGGGACTGGAAGATCAGCCTGCTATCTCCAGCCCCTGCAGCTGCAAAGACCTTTTGCTTTTCAACCGTTCTTCCGGATCTTCTTTTATGGGGATTGGAATTGCCCTCATGTGCCCTTAGCACTCCCAGATGCTTACTAGACTTGTTCCCATTTGGAAAGGATTTTGTGAAATAGTGATCTGCACCCTTCTTCCAGTGGCCCACCTTAACAAGGAAACCGCCAAGGCAGTGGAGGGAGTTCCTGCATTCAAAGATTCTACAGATCACTAGTTTAACCCTTTTTTTTAAAACTCCATTCTCCCTGGTGGGCCCTGCCTCCAACCTATTCTGCAGTGACCTTAAGTTAATCTCTCTACTGCAACAGTGGATTCATCACTGATAGACCATCTGAAACAGATGGATGGAGCTTTATGCTTTAGTTGTGATGGCTTCTGGAAGCATCTGGACTTGTCTCCCATATTGGTCTTTTGTCAATACATGTGCACAAGGCACTCTGGTTGAAGTTCTGGTCTCTGGTGAACCCTGCATTCAAGGAGCACCTGACCTGCATAGTCTTCAAGGAACATCATCTCTGCAGATCGACACTTGATATTAATGATGATGCCAATAGAGGCAAGAACCCCCAACTGTGAAAAACCTAGGGAAAGGCTTGCCTAGTCTTTTTCCCTCATTTCTTTACTCCCGAAGTATGCACATCTAGGCCTCTCAAACTTTGTTCTCTGGCCACCCTCAAAAGTCTGGGGTAAGAAGCCTGCTAAACTTTCAGAGAAATCTTGCCCCCACTTTCCAGAGCTGCATAGTTTGCCTTTTTAGGTGCTTAGGCGCAGAGTGATATTCCAGGAATACAAATGGAACCTTCACCTCCCAGCTCCCTCGTATACCCCTTACCTTTATCCTTTGTAGGTCACCACACAGATTAGCATAATTACCTCTGCTCCTTTGGGGTCCACTAGATCGAGTTTTTATTCTCCGGCTCTTGCCAGATCCGTCTCAGGAGTAGTATTCCAACTGGATCACTCTTCTTTTTTCCAGAAAATCTGCCTTTTTTGAGGCCTGTAATTCCAACATTCCACCAGATCAGTCGTTCCCTTCATTTCTGGCTTCAGTGGTAAGTTAGGATGTGTACCTACAGGTTCCCCTTCTTAGCCTCATCTCAGAACCCTATTTGTGCTTCAGGGTGCTGGTCCCAGTGTTAGCCTTGGTGTGTTCTTATGGAATCCCCATAATTTTTGGCGACCCCCTGTGAACAGTCAAAGCCGACTTTGCTGGACAACGTATCCCTGATTTTGCAGATGTCTCAATGCTTCAGTGACAGCCTGAATCTTCAGAAATTCTGTTTGTGCTGGAATCCTCTCACTGTCCGCAGACAACTTGGACCAGAATGTTTCTACCGCAAGAAAATCATGTCCTTGTTCTCCTATCTGACCACCTCCCAGCTGTTGCATTAGAGTTGTGGGTCTGTGGATAATCCTCTTGGAGACAGAGGTGTTCTCCAGTCTTTCCCCGGACTGTCTCAACACCGTACACTGATGTTTTGGAACACCTTGGCTGAGTTTTTGAGGAGAGGATCAGGAAGTATCTGGTATGGTGGATCAGTCTTCCAGCTCTGGAATTGGGTAGGTCCACCCTTCTAGATGATTCTCTCATCAGAAGTAAGTCTGTCTGGACTGCCCCTGATGACAGTCTTGAGGCCAAAATGTGTTGGTTGGAGCATAAAATGTCATCCTGCACAAGTGGTCCGCTGTTTTCACATTTTATTTCTACCAGGGGGAGGTTGTGGCCTCATTTGATGCCAGCTCTGGGGTAAGGTATTGCTGGCTGCTCTTTGAGATTTAAGCAGTTTGCAACTGTTTGTTGTTCCTTGGTTTGTTTGCTGTGTTGCCCACCCCTGGGTTGAACTGCTCTTGGATGCCACAAAGGTGAATAACCTTCTGTGTCCCTTAATGAAGACCATTGAGGGACACAGGAAGTCATGCACCTTCTGGAGGAGGATTGGACACTAGCAAACAAAAAAAATTGTAGACCACCTGAGAATAACCCCTCATACTCTCAGCGTACCTCGGTTTTGTAGCAAAGCGGTACCAGGACCCTCCTATATAGATTCCAAAAATCCTCTTATTGCTGAGACTTCCCCTTTCTGCCTGTTGAAACTACTAACAGGGCAGGAACTAATGCAAACCTTCTCTAATCAATACCCTAAATAGCAGTAAAAGCCTAAATGGGACTGTAACATACACTAATTGTGACCCTGGCATGATCCCTATCGGCTGAATTTCTGGTTTAGGAGCAGCATTTAGAAAAGGCTCCTACTTAAGGCCAAATTCACATTTATTTGTTGGGTTAATGCATGGTAACAGCTGGTAAAACACACATTGTTGTGGTGTTCTATCATAAAAAAAATAAACAGTCCAATTGCGGCTGCAACCTGGTGCTTTGGCAGCCAATTCAAAAATAAATTGGCTGCCCTAAAGTGGAACCTGAAAGTAAAAAATGTTTTTTCATTTTGGAAAGAGTGAGGGAGAGTTTTATAACCCCCCTCAGGTTTCCCATTGAGGAAATTTCCCTTCACTTCCTGTTCCATAGCCACAACAGGAAAGACTTCCAAAGTGAGGGAAATCCCTGGTAGTCATCAGAGTCATTAGAACTAGTGTCCCCATTGGAGGATTTTTCCCTCTATTCTGTTCAGGTGACCACCTAAAGTTTGGGATTTTCTTTCCCTTTCTGTAATAACAGTAACCAAGACAAATTGAAAGGGTGAATTTCTTTACAGGGACGTAAGCCACAATAAACATAAAAATATAAAGCTAAAAAAAGTTTTGGCTTCAGTTTAAGGCCCCATTCACATTGGGTGTTTAGCTCCATGCATCGATGTTTAGACACAGGTACACCGTTCAGTGCCACTGCCAGCAGACTGTCAAGCTCTATGAGAGTCTGACAACTGCAGCAGCTGGGTGGGGCCTCAGTGGTATTTCCATTTAGGGCCGTATGTGCCCAGGGAAGAATGCCTGAAATGCAAACTGTACTGTCCAGCTGCACCAGCAGTCAGACTCTCATAGAGTTTGACAGGCTGCCGGCAGCAGGACTGGATGGTGCACCTGTGCCCTCCCCCATGTCTAAATGCTGGAACTCCCTGCCATGGCGCTGGCAGTTTCAAACCTGCAGTTAAAGCAGGAACATCTAAATGCAGGAAATTGGTTCTGGGAGACATAAAAGTTGTATATACTTCTCAAATTACTTTTCCTGCAGTTAGAGTAGCTAAATGCAGAAGTGTGAGTGTGAAAGAAAAAATGCAGTTCATTTTCAT